>CM072812.1:23022500-24222500 GCA_037013495.1 Hippophae tibetana
TCAGACATCTTAATTTCAAACATTGTGATAAGTTAAAAAACTTGCTGCCGCGTGAATTGAGTCAGCTCACCAATCTTCAAACATTATCACCATTATATATAGATGTTAATTTGGAGTTTGGGATATTGGTAGATTTAAAAAACTTAAGAGGAGGAGAGCTAGAAATTGTAAATTTGAGGCACCAAAAATACGAAATCTCAAAAGCAAATTTGAAGGAAAAGCAGTTTAACAGCATATTACTAGAATGGGAGAACAATGGGGAAGTTGATAATGATGAGACTAAAGCTACTGCCGACGAGGAAATATTGCAAGACCTACATCCTTCCCAGAACCTCAAAGAGTTGAAATTAGATGGCTATTGTGGTTACAAGTGCTCGAGTTGGTTTGATTCTCTTACAAATGTGTTTAGGATTGAGCTGAAGAACTGTAAAAATTTGAAATATCTACCGGGGTTGGCTCATTTGCCTGCTCTCAAAGAATTGATACTTGAGAATTTGCCCGCTTTGGTGTGTATTTCAAGCGAAGAATTGATCTGCAGATCATCATCCTCATCTTCCAAATCAACATCGTTCTTTCCATCCTTGAAGAAACTCACTTTGAAGGATATGCCTAGTCTGAAGGGATGGTGGAATATTAACGATGAAGATAACAGCCTCCTCAGAATATTACCGACATTTCCTTGTCTTTCTAAGCTGACGATTCTGAAATGTCCAAGACTCAATTGTATGCCGTTTTTTCCATCCCTAGATAAACGTTTATGTTTTGATTATATCAGTTGGAAGGGTATATTGCAGAGTACATTGATGATGAACGACATTGAAGGAGCATCAACAACAACTTCTTCTTCTTCTTCTCATTTGACCAAATTGAGGAAGATGACCTTGACGGATTTTGAAGACATAGAGTCTCTACTCTTATCATCAAAAAGCCTCACATCTTTGAAGTACCTCAATATTAAGGAGTGCCCTAGATTAAAGAGTATCTTCTCAGGCATTCAACATCTCACATCACTTCAAACACTGTCAATTGATAATTGCGAGGAGCTCGAGCTGCTTTTCGACGATGTCACCATGTCTAAGTCCCTCGTTAATCTCTCTTCTTTGTATCTGATTAACCTTCCAAAAGTTGAGGCTTTTCCGGATTGCATAAGTAACCTTAAATCTCTCAAGGTTTTGTATATCAATTATTTGGAGAATTTAGACAGCTCAGTATTGAAAGGGATATGTAGCCTTCCCTCTTTAGAGGAACTTTCTCTTTGGTCTTGCAACAGGCTTTCAACACTCCCTCAAGAAATATGTCGTCTTTCCAGCTCGTTAAAACAATTGACAATCCATGATTGTCTCCATTTTCATTCACTGCCTGGAGAAATATTTAGTCTCACCTCTCTAGAGATATTGAGATTGTTTAGACTTCTCGAATTGAAGTCTCTTCCTCAAAAACATTTGCTCGACAACATCCAAGAAATCAAGTTTTGGAATAATGAGAAAGAAAAAGTATTCATCAAATCAGTCCAAAGTCAAGATAGAGATCCCCCGACCAACCTCAAACTTCACATTATAGGCATCCCACATTTGGAAAAGCCTGTCAGGTACCATTCATTATTTTTTTGTTCAAGTTTCGTCTCCTTTACCTCACCTAATTTTCTCTGTTATTCTGGTTGTCTTTTTACCCATTACAAGTGTGGGATGTAGTTTTTCAAATTGATTTCTTTTAATGTATATTTTTGGGATTCTGCAGGAATTCTGGATTTTCATTATCATATGAAGGGAATATTCGTATATAAATTAAAGGTTAGCTACTTAATATATATAGTCTAATTGCATCGTAAATGATATACGATCCTTATAGTTGTTTGTATTATAATATTGTTTTTCTTTTTTCCGATTTTAGTGAAATAATTACTGGTTGTTGCCAACTCTATTAGACTATTAATAAAAATGCAGCATGCTTTATTTATCGAAATACGATAGTTTTGGGAATTTTTGTTGATTAAATGGCATATTTGATAAACATTTTATATCTACCATTATAAAAATTTGAAAAGTTGTTTGATTTTCAATTTCTATTTTCATTTTGAAAATGTTGAAATTGAGAATTGATTGTTGCTGATAATCAATTTTTAATTTATAATTTAAAAAAAAAAATTAAAATGAACTTTTTAAATTTTAAGTTTGAAAATTCAATTAATTTTTTTCATAAATTTATTAAACTTTGAATATTTAATAACTTTGAATAAAGTTGAATATGATTATGGATTGATACTTAGGTTTGAGTAATAAGAATTAAAAAATAAAAACTTACTTCCAATATTGATTACTTTTAAATTTAAAAATCGAGTTTTAAAATTTAAAATATAAAAATTTAAAAATGGATTATCAAAAATGTTTAATTTTAAATTTTAAAATAAATTAATTATCAAATAAATACTTTATAAATTGATTTCGAGACATCTTATGAATATAAAAATATTTACTCATAACTTTCTTAACTATAAATTGTTTTAAAGGATAGTAATATTAACATAATATAAATTATTATTACGTTATTAATAATTTTGTTCTTACAATAAGATACAATTAATTTAGAAATAAAATAAATATTTTATATAATTTTATTGTGATAATATATAAAACCCTACTTTAAAAGTTTAATATTTCAAATATAAAGAACTATTTGTTGAGACTGGAATGACTTAGGTTTTGATTTTATCTTTTATTGTTAGTTTTGAAACTTTGTGAGCTAAATCCTAATATCCTAATATGTAAATCATTATAGAGTGAGCAAATGGATTAATCAAGGAGATTATTGTTTATGTGGCTTCTATTCTAAGAACAATTTTAAGGAAGTTAAGGCACATTGAATTCTCTGTTCTTATATATTGAATGGACTCCATGAGAACTACAAATGTTGATGAAATCTCTAGCTCTCCAATCTCAAGATCAAAGATTCTGTCATTGATGTCCTTGTTGGATTCAACTATTGTCTTGTTATTTATCTATATTTTATTTGTGTTTGATCCTTGTTGGATTCAACTATTTCCTTAATATTATTAATCTGATATATTATTTAAAGATTATTTGTATTTATTTTATTTATTGATTTTTTATTTAAAAAATATCTTTTCAGATAAAATCATTATTAAGCTTGTAATTAATAAATAATGTATTCTCATATATATATATATATATATATATTTGTTTTTATTAAAAAAAACTAAAAACAAAGTCACATAATTTTTTAATTAAGTTTATAAAATTTAAGTCTATATTACTAATAAATAGAGATCAAAATAATATTTATATCAGTACACAAAAAAAAATCATGATACGTTATTGTGTATATCAAATTTTGACCGAATTTCTACTATTTCTTTATTTTAAAATATCATTCTATGAGATAAAATTATCTACGTGCTATATAATATCTATATCTCACTATCTAATATATATATACTTAACCAAATAATAATAAACATAGTTAATAATACATACAAATTAAATTCTTAGCATCTATCTAAAATTTGGCATAATATATATCTCTTGTTTTTCCACTGTTATAAATTAGCACTTGTAAAAGCGAAGATCAAGTCCAATTTTAGTTACACAAATATATAATAATGGATAACATAAAAAATAATAAGCAATAAATAGCACATAATGATTTAAGTGGTTTAACTTTTCAATGTGAAAAATCTACTCCATTAACGACGGCATACCGAAAAATATCCATTAATAATCAAATAGAGATACAAACACCAATTTTTAGAGAGTTTCACAAAATTATACCAAATTCAAAAATATATCCAGAAAATATCTCTCTCTAATTTACTGGTAATATATATAGCAAGATAAATTAACAAACTTGCTATTAAATCAAATATTACTGTACAAACAGAACAACCGTTTACTGCATATTTTCAACCCTCTAAACTGCCAAACAAATAGCAGCTCTGCTGTTGATGGATGGTGAAAATTGAACTGCTTGGCTGGAAGGGAATGGAGCTAGAAGTGGCTCTCTTTTCAGCTTCCAATTTGGCTTTTCTATTCTTCTCTTCAGCTGTTGTTGCTCTCTCTTTTCTGCAGTTACAGTTTCAATTTTTCTCTCTCGCAGTTTGTCTTCATGCAGAGTAGCTCTCTCACGCTGCTAACTGTTTTCTTCTTTTCTGATTCTTGCGACTACGTTCTCAACACAGAGAACTAAGGTTATTATTATATATATATATAATAATAATAATAATAATAATAATAATAAACAATAGCACTGGGGGTATTGTTTGGGCCTTAATATTTTGGGCCATTATTTAACAAATCTCCACCTTAGGTTTTGGTTTAATCTAGTTTTGAAACTTTGTGAGCTAAATCCTAATATTCTAATATGTAAATCATTATAGAGTGAGCAAATGGATTAATAAAGGAGATTCTTGTTTATGTGGCTTCTAATCAAGAACAATTTTAAGGAAGTTAAGGCACGTTGAATTCTCTGTTCTTATATATTGAATGGACTCTATGAGAACTACAAATGTTGATGAAATCTCCAGCTCTCTGGTCTCAAGATCAAAGATTCTGTCATTGATGTCCAGTACCTACAAATGTCGATGAAATCTCCAACTCTCCGGTCTCAAGGTCAAAGATTTTGTCTTTGATGTTCTTGTTGGATTCAACTATTATCTTGTTATTTGTTATTTATCTATATTTTGTTTGTATTTGATTCTTGTTAGATTTAACTATTTCCTTATTATTTGTTATTTATCTATATTTGTGTTTGTATTTGTTGTTTGTTAGATTCAACTATTTCCTTATATTTCTTATTTATTTATAATGTGATTTTATTTAAATAAGTATTAATATTTAATATCTTGTGTTTGAAGTCAAAATTTTGATATTAATAATACGTCTAATTATAGATTTTGTTTAAGATTTATCTTTTTTATCAATTTAATAATATTCATAGTTGATGAACTAGATATAGAATAGTTTTACAAACGTGACAACTTAATTGAGATGTCTTGATATATGTTTGAATATTATTAATCTGATATATTATTTAAAGATTATTTGTATTTATTTTATTTGTTGATTTTTTATTTAAAAAATATCTTTTTGATATAAGATCATGATATATTAAGCTTGTAATTAATAAATAATATATTCTCATATATATTTATATATGTATTTGTTTTTATCTTTTAAAAAAAACTAAAAACAAATTCCCATAATTTTTTAATTAAGTTTATAAAATTTAATTCTATATTACTGATAAAGTAATGGTTACTTAATAATTATGATAGTTTTAGTTTTTTATAAATAGAGATCAAAATAATATTTATCTCAGTACACAAAAAAAATAAATCATGATACGTTATCGAGTATATCAAATTTTCTGTTATTCTCTCACGTTGCTAGTTGTTTTTTTCTTTTCTGATTCTTGAGGATGCGTTCTCAACACAGAGAACTAAGTTTATTATATATATATATATAATAAACAAAGGGGCGAGGGTTTTGTTTGGGCCTTAATGTTTTGGGTCATTATTTAACATATCTCCACCTTGACTCAAAACAGAAAAAACAATTCTTCAAATGAAATTCCTCAGATTACCAAATAACCATCGTCCATAGCCCCGAAGGGTGATTGTCTTCTACAAACACCAATCAAATCCAAACAATGCTTGAATTTGCTAAATGGAATTGGTTTGGTTAACATATCAGCTAGATTTTCTGTAGTAACTATCTTATTAACAACAATAGCACCCTGAGAAACAATGTCATGAACGAAGTGATATATGATATCAATGTTTTTGGTTCTTTCATGATACATAGTATTCTTAGTCAAATGTATTGCACTCTAACTATCACAAAATACAACAGAAGTATCCTGTTGTAAACCCAAATCATAGACCAAACCTCTAAGCCAAATGGCTTCTTTCACTACTTCTGCTACTGCCATATATTCTGCCTCTGTCGTACACAAAGCAACTGTAGACTGTATAGTAGCTTTCCAACTAATGGCACAATGAGAAAGAGTGAAGACATAACCTGTCAGAGATCTTCTTTTATCCAAATCACCAGCATAATCGGAGTCCACATAACCAATAACATTGTAACCAATATTAGAACTTCCATCATATACCAAACCAAAATTAGATGTACCTCTCAAATACCAAAGTACTTATTTCATTTCTTGCTGACAACACTAACTATATGTGAAATATCTGGACGAGTACAAACCATAGCATACATCAAACTACCAATGACATTAGCATATGGAACATGAGACATGTACCGCTCTTCTTCTTCTGACTATGGTGACAAATCCAAAGAAAGCTTGAAATGTGTAACTAGCGGCGTACTCACAGGTTTAGACTTTTTCATACCAAAACGTTCAAGAACTTTTTCAACATAACTTTTCTGAGTCAAATAAAGCTTGCCCGCTTGTCTATCCTTGTAAATTTTTATGTCCAAAATTTTCTTCGTTGTACCTAAATCTTTCATCTCAAACTCACCATTAAGTTGAGACTTGATGAGCGAAAACCGGCATCGCCGATTCTTGCCAATACTTTGGTTTTAATATTTATAAAACTCTCGCAAGTGCACGAATCATTTCGAAGAAAATGATAAGTATACTCCCAAGGTCGATCTAAGGAAGGAATGTATGTGGTTTTTAATTTATTATTCAAACTTCTAAAAATGAAATTAAATCTTAAACATCCTGTCACGATATTTTGGGGTTTTTGTGTTTTTAATCTACTTACATAAAAATAAACATAGATTCAATAAACATTCATGCAAATTTTATCATTTATAATGGCAGAGTATTTATGGATATAATAACTAAGTTAATTATGCTTGCTCATATTATCTAGGTTATTAAAGATATGAATTGATATTTATTAATTCTCCCTTTTTTGTATGAATACCACCTTTGGTGGGGTTAGATATTCTTTGTTAACTAAACAAATCAATTAACACCTATGGGTGGGGTTGATAACTAATTTGCCTAATTAAATTAATTCATTTTTCTAAGAGATTGAAAATGAACCATTTAAATGCCACCTTTGGTGGGGTTAGACAGTTTAAACTTTATTCAAGGTGTCCAAATTAAACCTAAGAATTTAGTTATCTGAGTACTAACTTTCAAGTTTCAAAACCACTACTGAAAACATGTCGTCAATACATTTTCAGATAATAATTCTTATAAAAACTTTTGAAATAGAGCTTCACTCTAACTACCGGGTGATTGTACCATCAAATAAAAGAGCACTACTCTAAATCAGACCGGATAACTAAACCTTAAAATCTAATTTTCAGGTTTAAGTTTGTAATGAAAAATAATATATTTCTCTCTAACATTCTTAATATAAAATCTTGAATAAAAACAAAATCAATTCATTTTAGAGATTTTCACCTATTTAATATTTCGCAAGCATAATAACGTTATTATTACGTCATGTTTATAAACAGCCAGCACAGTTAAATTTAACCACAGACAAATTAAATATAACATGTAAGAATAAAGCATAAAAATAACTGTAAAGAAAATAAAATCCTTACAGAACTTCGACGTTATTCCCGTTGCTGGAAAAACTCCAAGCAGAATTTGCACTCCCATTTATTGAATCAAAAAGCTAATAAATTACATAAACATAACTAGTTCTTCCCAAAAAGGGAATAACTCTAAAACTAAGAGAAATTAACTAAGAAAAGCTAAAAACTAAGAAAACATAAGAAAAACTAAAAATCTAAGAAAAGAGAGAAAGAAAAAGAGAAAAGAATGTATTTGGAGGTTTTTTTGGTATGTTTTGAAGTGAAGGGAAGGGGGTATTTATAGGTGAGGATGGAGAGAAAAAGTAGAGAAAAAAATTGTAAAAACGCTGGGGCGCGGCGGCGCGATTTTCTCTTTTCTGACATTTTTGTCCTTTTTGACCCATTTTGTCCAATTTTTCCATATTTGTTGACCTTTCCCCATTTATTTATTAATATATTTATGATGTATTGCTTCCAGTATTCCTCTTTGAGTTTTTAAGTTGCGTTTTTAAGCCAAAATACCTGAAAAACAATTAAAATACCCGTGATTCCGAAAAAGACAAATTTATATAAATATATGATAAAACATATAAATATATATATTTTTAATCAATTAATGTGCATAAAATCATGGTTATTTTAGTGCTTTTTGAGCACTCATCAAGACTTTAATTTCTTAATCTCACACTTATTCTTAGAAACAATAAGCATGTCATCAACATAAAACAACAAATAAATGGATGAACCATCGTGAAATCTTTTATGACAAACACAACTATCATAATCACTCCTAGAGTAACCATGATCAATCATAAAAGAATCAAAATGCTTATACCACTACCTAGGAGATTGCTTCAACCCATATAAAAACTTTTTCAATAAACAAACATGATCTTCCTTACCTGGAACAACAAACCCCTCTGGTTGATGCATATATATTTATTCCTCAAGCTCACCATGTAAGAAGGTTGTCTTGACATCAAGTTGTTCTAATTCCATGTCAAACAATGTCACACGAATAGAGCTATGTTTCACAATAGGTGAAAATACTTCATTGAAGTCAATACCTTTCTTTTAACAATAGCCCTTTGCAACAACACGTGCCTTGAGCCTAGCTGCTTCAACCTCAGGTATACCTTCTTTTCCTTGAAGACCCATTTGTTTCTAACCATCTTCTGGCCCTTAGATGGTTTCACCAATTCCCAAGTATGATTCTTATAAAGTAATTCAATCTTTTCATTCATAGCAACCAACCACTAAACAGACTCATCACAAGTGACAACTTCATGATAACTAGAAGGGTCATGGACCTCAATAGACTCTCACACAGATAATGTAAAAGAAACTAAGTCTGCATATGCATACCTTTGAATTTCTCAATTTCAAATTTTGCTGCCATGATAGAAAACCCAATATTAAATAAACAGAAGCACAACCCAAAAAAATATGAAACCAATCAGATAACCAGAAGCTCAAAATAAATCCAAAAGGGCAAACTTGATAAGTTCCAATAAATAGCAGAATAACCCAAAGCTTTGATACCAATTTGTTATAAATTAGCACTTGCGGAAGCGAAGATCGGATCCAATTTTGGTTGCACAAATATATAATAATGGGTAACAGTAAAAATAATAAGCAATAAATAGCACACAATGATTTAAGTAGTTCAACTTTTCAATGTGAAAAATATACTCCACTGACGACGGCACACCTAGGAAAATCCACTAATAATCAAATAGAGATACAAACACCAATTTTTAGAGAGCTTCACAAAATTACACCAAATCCAAAAATATATCCAGAAAATATCACCCTCTAATTTACTAGTAATATATAGCAAGATAAATTAATAAACTTGCTATTAAATCAAATATTACTGTACAAATAGAACAGCTGCTTACTGCATATTTTCAACCCTCTAAACTACCAAACAAATAGCAACTCTGCTGTTGATGGATAGTGAAAATTGAACTGCTTGGCTAGACGTGAATGGAGCTAGAAGTGGCTCTGTTTTCAGCTTCCAATTTGGCTTTTCTGTTCTTCTCTGTAGCTGTTGTTACTCTCTCTTTTCTGCAACTGCAGTTTCAATTTTTCTCTCTAGCAGTTTCTGGTCTTCACGCAGAGTAGTTCTCTCACGCTGCTAGTTGTTTTTTTTCTTTTCTAATTCTTGCTGCTACGGTCTCAACACAAAGAACTAAGTTTATTATATATATATATATATAATAAACAAAGTGGCTGAGGGTTTTGTTTAAGCCTTAATGTTTTGGGCCATTAGTTAACATCCATCAAAAGACTTCCGATAATAAAATGAATATATCATCTTTTTGTTTATAATATTCAAATCTCATAAGCTATACAACTAAATATAAAGAAAAAAAATATTAATTGATAATGATATTAGCGTCTTATACACTCTGAAGTCAAAAAAGGTCACTAAATAGTTTCTAAAGCATTAACATAAATAAGAAAAGATAATAAGTTCTTTTTACTATCAAAAGAAAGTAAATTCAAGTTATGTAATATCAACGAATTGATCTAAATTTACTTCGAAGAAAATGCTCAAAATACTCCGTCAAAAACTATTAATACTTGAGAGGAGAAATTTTAAATGAAAAATATGATGAATAAAAATACTTAGTGAGTGAACAAATTTAAGTGAAAATTTATTTATTATACATGTATATTAAAACCTTAATACAATTGTTGAACTAAAACATCCATTTTTATAAACATACTTTCATGTTTTATTAGAAGTCTAAAGAATTACAAATAATCACAAAATATTTTTTGTAATAAAAAAATTCTTAAGCTTAATAAAATAATAATTATTGAATATATTTATTTAACTTTAATGATTTAACCGTAAAATTAATATAAGTTATAGCATAAAAATATTCACAAACAATATTAATAATTTAAAAATATATATATATTAACAAATTATTAATGTAAGCAAAATAAATGACTAACTTACATTTAATAAATTATAAGAATTAGGAAAATTTCACCAAACTCATATTTGAAGAATAGCTTACGATACATGTACAAATCTTATTGCATACTTAGACAGAAAGGTCTTAATTACTTGTGTTTGTCATACGTGCATAGACATGTAATTAATTAATTATTTATTTATATTGTTATTGTTGAATTTGAGGGGTGATGCTTATTTAATAGTTTAAAAATAATACATAAAAATATTATGAAATACTAGTGTAAAGAGTTGTATATAAAATTCTACGTGCTAATCCAAATATATACACTTACTACGAATTAACATAATAATATATATAATATTATGGAATACTTCTAAAAGTTAAATATAAATTTTTATGTTCTAATCAAAATATATATATTTATGTCGTAAATCTGAGTAAAAATTTATGAATACTTCTAAGAACAGTTATCCACTTTTTAAACATAAGATGCTCATTTTATAATAAAAATGTACTAAACTTATGAAAACTTAAGAAAATAAAATTAAACATTATGAACACTTTTATGTAAATTTGAATGTTACCCTAAAAATACTAAAGCATGAGATGCTAACATATGACTTCTAACTTTAATAGTCTTACACTCCTAGGCTCGACTCAAGAATGCATACTCTTTATTCAATCCAAATTATAAGTAAAAAGAAAAATGGTTAAAAAAACTTACTAAAAAGAAAGGTTAGTACTTATTCCCTTGGGCATAAATTTGGATAAAAACTATTTTAAACTTATTATACATTATCTTCAATCAAATAATCATAAATTTTTGAAAAAATATCCAAAATTATTTTTTAGAATCCATCACAAATTAGGAATTTCTAGCTATCACATGATCATTGAGTGTCAATAAAACAATTTTAAATCATGAAATTAAAAACTATTAGAACACACCGTATACAATTTAATATACTTCCCTACCTACATTTAGAAAATTAGGTATAACTTTTAATAGATTTATCCAAATCTATTTCTCTAAGATTATACAAAAATTAGATGTTTTAAGCTTTAAAACAAAATATAACACATCCAATTATAATCTCTATACATATCAGAAACTAATAGTCAAGCTCTAAAACAAGATATAACCCACCTAAATAAAATATGTAAACCCATTTGAAAATCACAATTTACAGGTTAAGTTGAAACAAAGTTTTTAGTTTGGATATGTATAAAACATGTTTTGATAAAACTAATATAACTTTACCTACAAAACTCTAAATGATAAACCGTTAAATTACTATTAAACTAGACATCCACATATTTCTAAAATAGTATGATTTGATGCCTAAGTATTCCAGAAAAATTTCTAGTTTCCATTGCAACATCTTGAAAACAGTTTTCTAAAATATAACAACACAATTTTTAAACTTCAAAGTTTTAGCTAAAAGAGTACCAATTCGTTAAGAAAAATCTTTAAAAACTTCAAGAATATATTCATGAACACTTCAATTCACAATGGAAGATTCTCCCACATGAATCATTCATAAAAAATAAAAAAAATAAAGAGAAGAACTAAAAAGACATGAAGTAAAGATGACATTTTTATCTTAAAATCAATTTGAGGAAAATATTTGAGCTCTTATCTTATATATATCTCTCTTGGTCTAGTTCTCATGAAGCTAGAGGCTTAAAAAAATGGAATGGCTAAATACCCTAAGGAAGCTTGTAGACAATACAATGATATATAGGTTGTAAAATTACTAAAATGGTCTTCCTTTAAAAGCTTTTTAAATTATTAAACTAAGAACATTTGGTAATTTTTATCACTCAATTAGAATGTACTGAGAAATCCATAGAGAAAATAAGGAATATAGATATTTAAATTACTAAAATGCCCCTTTTATAGAAACTTTCTAAGCTATTCAATTAAGGGTATTTTGGTAATTTTTACTCAATTACTCAAAATTTCTAACATATGCAAGAAAAATTTAAAAAAATATTTTAGACAATTTTAAACTATCCACAAATTAAATTTTAAATACAAAATATTTATTTTTCTAATTGAAGAAAAAGACTTAAAATTTATAAAATTTAAAACAAAATACAATTATTTACTAAAGATGTTCTCATGGTTCTTCCACCTAGTTTTGAAGAAGTATGTAAGTTAAGGAAAGCTTTATATACCTTGAAGCAAACTCCTAAGGTTTTGTTTGCAAAGTTAAGTTGTGTCTTGGTAGATCTTAGCTTTGTAGCTTCCAATAGATACTTCTTTCTTTTTGTTGGATTGTGATGCTATCTATATGGTTACTCCCATAAAAAAGGAAGAGATAACCTTCTATTATTTAATATCTAGTGCAATTGTGTAAAAAAAATGTTTATATTATTATATTTATGATAAGGATAATTGTGAGAGACACTACAATAAGATTATACATACACAATGATGCGGATAATTTCTTACATCTCACATAGTAGTCAAAGAATGATCTTAATCAATAAAGAGTTTTATGAGCTAAGTTTAATAAGTATATATTTATTATATAAGTGTAAACATAATATAATTATCGTAAGATGATAGAGACACAAAGGTTATCTTTTAATTATCGTAACGGATAATTCAGAAGATAATTAAGAATAAATATATACAAAAGATAACTATATACAACATATAAGTTTCTATATCTTTATATATCTTATATCATCTTGAAATTATTAAATCTCATAATAGAGAATAATAGTTAAATATTCTCATTTTATATAATTATTAGAATGAGACTGCGTAATGTTATAATATGATTTTTTTAAAAAAACATTCAAACTAAATACCCTTAGTATTAGAAAAAAAAATGATAAATAAATAAAGAGGATGAAAAAGTCATTAATTTGATAACTTAAATACTACAAATGATGAAAACAAGTAAAAATTGGTGAAAAATGACATTAAAAAGCACTAATGTGTGAGTCTCTGCTTTTGTTTCTTTCAATAGCCGAATGGCCTTATTCTTCTTCAAAAGTAAAATGGTCACACGTGGCCAACATCTTTTGTTTTTTTTAATAAATAAAAACTCTAATTTTATTAAAATCTAATAAATTATCAATTTAATTATAAATTAAATAATTAATATTAACATTATTAATTATAGATGATTTTTTTAATCTTTTAACATTAATTTAAAAATATATATCAATATTTAATATAACAGTAAGAAAATAAAAATAAAAATAATATATATATATATATATATATATATAATTTATGTAATTAAATTCTATAAAATAGAAGTAGGTCTCACGATAATACACTTAAAGTAAATAGTTTATTAATTTGTTAGTTTAGTGAATAATAATTATATAATAATAACTCTCGTATGAGAAACATAATTTAAATATGACTGATTTGATTCATATTAACACTACTTGTATAATTTTATTTAATAAATAATTTAAATATAATATGATAAAATATGATTTTATTTAATTAGTATTTTTATTATCTAAGAAGATAATCATGAATATAATTTGATTTAACTTAATAAGTATATTTATAAATATTTTTTTTAATTCTTTATATTAGTTGTCTATCATTTTTCTAATTAATGAGATATGATATGATTTAAAATTAAAAATGATTAATTCAACGTGATAATGATTTTCTCATAATCGAAATGATTGAATCTAATTTAATTATTATATAAATAATCATAAATTATATTAGTTATAATTAAAAAAATTATACTGTATATAATAAAAATAATAAAGTAATTATTCAAAAGAAAATATATTTATTATAAGTATATGTTGTGATGAAAAAATTTATAAAAAAAGAAGAAGAAGAATACCAATATAAGATAGGATACAAAATGAAAAGTCTCCAACGTTTCAATAATTATTAAAATAATAAAAAAATTATGTATAATTAATTATCATAATAATTGTTATGATGTGTTGGGATTAAAATAATAAAATGTATATTTTATTTATAATTGAATGCCACACTAATGGTAGTAATATCACGAATATAGCACGTTATATGTGGGATTGCATTTACACAGTTGATAATTTCTCAATATCATGAATGTAAAAGACAAAATTATGCTTACCAATATAAATAAGTAAATATCTATCAAACAACGTTGTAAAATTTACGGATAGTCCTTAAAAAAATAAAATATTATATTTTTAATTAAATACACACTTTTTAATTATAAAATGAGTAATTTTATATGGTATTAATAAAATATAAAAACTACTTAAGAGGATATATTTGTTCATTATGTTGCTATAAAAGTAGCAGAAATAGAGTGCCACATCACCTAATTCTTTGTGTAGATTCCAAAATTTACAAACATTGATACTAAATGGATGCATTGATCTTCAAAAATTAGTTGATCTCAAGCATCTGAGTTTTCTTCTTGTAGAAGTCTCAAAGAATGGCCAAAAGATAAAGAAAAACTTGTCAATCTTAAACATTTTAATTTTATATGGCTATTGTGATAACAAGTGCTCGAGTTGGTTTGAATCACTTACAAATGTGATTAGTCTTGAGTTGATGAATTGTACAAATTTACAATATCTATCATGGTTGGCTCATTTGCCTGCACTCAAAAAATGGAGTCTTGCTGATTTGCCTGCTTTGGAGTATATTTCAAGCAGTAATAGTAATGAATCGATATCATCATCCTCATCTTCCAAATCAAAATTTTTCTTTCCATCCTTGAAGGAACTCACTTTGGACAATATGCCTAGTCTTAAGGGATGATGGAATATCAACGAGTCTCTTCTCGTAACATCAAAAAGCCTCACATCTCTGAAGGGCCTGAATATTTAGAAGTGCCCTAAATTAAAGAGTATTTTCGATGATGTCAACATGTCTAAGTCCCTTGTAAACCTCTCTTATTTGTTTTTGATTGACCTACTAAAAGTTGAGGCTTTTTCAGATTACATCAATAACCTTAAATCTCTTAAAATTTTGAAGATTGTGCATTTGGAAAATTTAAATAGCTCAAGACTGAAAAGGATACGTAGCCTCCCTTCTTTAGAGAAATATGTCATCTTTCTTGCTCGTTAAAAAAACTGATAATCTTTAATTGCCCTAGTTTCCATTCCCTGCCTGAAGTAATATTTAGTCTCACCTCTCTAATGATATTGAACTTAACCAAACTTCCGAAATTGAAGTCTCTTCCTCGTAAACATTAGCTTGCCAAGATCCAAGTACTCAACTTTTGGTATAGGAATGAGATTGGCCTGGATAAAGGTCAAAGTGTTCAGATCAGAACCTAAAGTTTTCCAAAGTTAAGCTAGAGATCACTTGACCAACCTTCGGTACCTCACAATCAATATTAAGACCTTCCCACATTTGGAAAAGACTATCATGTACCTTATATTATTCATCATTCATAACCAGTAAATTTTTGTTCAAGTTTTCCATCGAAAATTTACTAAAATACTCTCAATATCTTTAAGAATAACTCTTTCTTTTTTTAAAGATATAAGTGTGATGAGATAATGATTGTAAATAAAAAATAATACTAAAGATGCTATCGATCACTTAAAAAAAATGCATACTATCACTTTGACAAGTACTCTTTGTCTATCCCACTGTCCCTTTTCTTTCTTGGGAGAAAAAAAGAAGCTCTACACAACTCTCTTCCGTCTCCTTTTAACTCCCTTTCCTCAATTCTTCTGGTTTTCTTTTCCCTATTAGAAGTTGTGGTATGATTTAGTACTATTCATTATAATTTGGTTGTCCATTTCAGCTTGGACTTGGTTTTTATTCTTTGGATGGTTTTTTGATAATTTTGTTTTGGGTTTTTGAGAATCCAATGGGGCAATGGGATGTAGTTTTTCGGATTCCACAGGAGTTCTGGATTTTGTGTATCATTTGAAGGGGAGAGTCCATTAGATCATGATGCATTTGATTTTGTACGAGTATAGCTGATCAGGTCGAAGATTTGTACATACTGGAATGGGCTTCCTCTAAGAGAATCAAGGTTAGCTAATTAAGATAATATAGTCTTAGTCTAACTACATCAATAATGATATAGATTCCTTATAATTGTTTGTATTACAATATTGTTTTAATTTTGTTTATATACTTTTGAATTATATAGGATGTAGAAATATAGTCGATTATTTAAAAATGATTTTGTATTTTCTTCTATTTTATTTCAATCTTATACTCTATCCTACTCTTGTTACTATCTTCTTTTCTCTTCTAGTTTATTTTTTTCTTCTTTGTTCTAATATATTTTATTTCATTTTTCTACCTTCTTCTACTTTATTTCATTCTTCTTCTTTCAATTTCTATTTTATTTCAATATTCTATTTTATTTTATTTTATCTTAATATTTTGCTTTCATCTCTTTTTTTGAGAGACATGCTAGTCTTTTTTTTCCCTTTTCTTTATGCCCATTGATCCATGTAAATTTTACTCACTTAAGTTCTAATATACAATTAAAATTTATATAATGTACAAATAATATGAATCATTAAATTTTAAGATTAATTTCAAATGAAGTTTTCTCGTTTATAAATATTAATTAATATTTTTTTAATTAATATAAAACATAAGATAATTTAGCTATCTTTTTTTTACAATTTAATACATTGTTTGAGTCGTTTAGGTAATACCATTGTATTGGTTTTTTATATTTTGAATTAATGGTGGTTGCAACTCTTATTACTAAAATTGCAACGTGCTTTAGTTTTGGAAATATAATAGATTTGTGAATTTTTATTGATTAAAAAGCATATTTGATAACCACTTTCATTTTAATTTTTGATTCTTTGATTTTGTAATTAGATTTTTATTTATTTTTATCGATTTATATTTGATAATTAATTTTTAATTTTTTAATTTTTTTAAAAAATAATTTTTTTTTCAATTTTTAAATTCTAAAATCCATTTTAATTTTTTTCATAAGTGTTTATTAAACTTTAAATCATTAATCATTATAGTAAGGTATTATGATTTCTTTGAGTAATAAAAAATAAAAAAATGAAAATTTAACATCAAATTAATTTATTTTAAATTTCAAAATTTCAATGAACTCTAAAATCAAGTTTCAAAATTTATAAAATAAAATATAAAAAAATGGATTATCAAAGATACTTAACTTTTAATTTAGAAACATAAATTTATAATTTATAATTAAATTAATGATAAAATAAATGTATATTATATAAATAGCTGTCGGGGCATGTCAAGTGTATAAAAAATATTATGTCACATCCTTCTTTTAATTAAATATTATTTTTAAAGAAAAGAGTCAAAATAATATTTTTAATTAAGGATTAGGTTTCGCTTAATTTATTTGTTTTTAATTAGTATTATTCAGTTATAATAATTATTAAAAATATTATTTAATTCTTTTAATTATTAAAAATGTATGATAAATTTAAATATTTTATTATTAAATTTAAATTTAGGTCAATTATGTGAAAAAGATATGCATTTCTTAATAGTTAAAAGTAAAAATTTAAATTTAATTAAAAAAGCAACAAAAATAAAGAGAGGGTTAAAGATAATTGTTTTGGAGAGAAACATATAAAATAACTAAAATATCCCTTTAATAAATCAAAAAGTTTGTTAAAATTATAAGAATGATCTTTAAGTCATGTGTTATCCTACGATGATCCCTTTTGCGTAACCAAAAGAACAAAATGACATATTTTACAAATAAAACCAATCGACACTAAAATCATAAACAAAATTACTAAAATTGCACCCCATTCTATTTTAAAAGTTTAATGTTTAGTAAAAGTTAATTTTTATTTTAAAGCTTTAAATATTTATTTTAAGTTTTAATTTAATTATCAAATTCTTCTTTCTTTATTTATAATTTATCTTTTTAATACTCATTATTTTAAAAGTATTATTTAAGTTAAACATTTATTTTAAAATCCATATCAAAATATCATTTTTTTATAGTTATAATTCATAAATGAATATAAATTTGATGTTCTCGTCACTACATTATCATTATCTATAATTTATTTTTGTATATTAATTATTTTAGAGAAAAATCTCAAATTTAAAAATCTCAAATTATTTAATGTCTTAACAAATATAAGTAATAATTAAATAATTGTTTTTAGAATCATCTTTATGTAAAGTGCTTATATCAGTATCTCTTGCTCTTTTTTTAATTTAGTAGTTTTGGATAACTAATAAATGTGATATTAATTTAGGGAAAGAATTTTAGATACATTGGAGGCATAGACACATGGTGGAGGTACAAACACATGATGGAATTGAGTCATCTTGACTATTCATTTTTATAAAAAAAAATTGTTAGAAATAAAAACAAGATCAATTATTAATATTAATGGGGGCATACAAAAGGTTATATGTAAGATTTTCTCTAATTAAGGGCTTATGACGATTTATAAAGAGATTATAGAACTTTGTTTTGGAATTTAATTTTTAGTTATCTAATTTGGAAAGTTTAGTTATTTAAAAATTTTAAATTATCTAATTTTATAACTATAAAATTAATCGAAAGTGATACTTTCACAAAATTTATTGATTTTTTCATGAGACGTGGAGCTCATTTTTGTTTAGTGAGTTTTACTCAAATTTTATAAGTACTTGTCTATTATGTTCATAATATTTAAGTTTATTAAGTCTTTACAAGCTTAGTTTTCTATTATTAGAAAATTGATAATTAACTTTTAAGTGAGTTTATAAATTTTATTCAGATTTACGACATAAATATAAATTTTGATTAAAAAATATAAATTTATATTCAACTTTTAGCAAAAATATTTTAGGATAATATTATTACGACAATTCATAACCTTTTACTCATATTTGTATTCTAATTTAAGAAACAATATTTTATATTATCATGTATATTAGTAAATATTATTATTTTTAAACCATCAAATAAATATTGTCCCCTAGATTTAATAGTAACATAATAAATAAATAAATAAATAATGGGCACCTATCTACACTTGTATGACCAACACATATGTGGTTACTATTGTACACTACATGTGTAAAGAGCTATATACATGTATGCTCATTTTTTTCTCCTAGTGTGCATTTGCTGAGATTTTTTTAATAAATTATTAAATGTAAATTACTTATAGCTATTTTACATGTAAAAATACACTTCAAGTTATATTTATTTCTTCAAAAGTTTTAATAAAATTTGTGTATAATTTTTTGTGTAATGATCTATAACTATATTTTACAGTTGAGTTACTAAAAATTTCGAAAATTTGTTCTAAATTTATTATTTTTTTAAAATTTGTCCACTTATTGATTATTTTTATTTACCCATTTTTCTTTTAATTTTTTCCTCTGAGACATAAATATTATTTTATTTTACTTTGTACAATTTCTCTTTCATGAAATGTATATATAATAGGTAAATATCAATTATTAGTTGAATATTATCTTCCTTTTATGATTGGTTATATGAGTGGTGGATTTTGAATGCTTTGAACAAATAAATGTTGGTTTAATGTAAAAAAAAAAAGGAGAGACTATGTTAAACTTTTTATAGATTTTAATATGTATTAATATTTTCTTAAGTATGAGTAAACTTGAGGGGGGTCCTGATAGTTTCTTTCAAATAAAATTAGGTATTCCATAAAAAAATTGAATATTTTAGATGTCTTTTAATTTTTGTTTTAATTTTTCACTAAAAAATAATTAATACATATAATTTCTGGATCATATATCAAAGATTAATCACATCTTTTTTATTTAGAGATTCATATTATATTAAATACACACTAAAATATATAGCAAGAAAAAGCTTATTAGAGAACCCACGCCTACATACATCTATGTGGAACAAACGTCTAAAGATAATAAGTTGTGTGTTATTGTCATAATAGAAAACTCTTTGGGTCAAAAGATCGCTTGCGGATTTTTGATTTTTTATTCTAAAAACATTGTTCTTATTCCATTATAAAGAGTATTTTTGAGAGTATTTTTGAAAACTAAGAGAAAAAAAAAATTAATATATACTTTGTTCTTATTCCATTATAACTAATATTAATTATAGATCATATTCTAATTTTTGTATTCTAATTAGTTGATATTTTTAACTGATATTAATTTCTATTAATTTGATGGCGTTAGATGTCAATTAAATCTGAAGATCGTATGATATCCATGGCTTAAATGCCAATAAAAAGAAAGAATCATTCTCTTCAAGATTATACAACTTTATATATGTAGGATTTTTTTCTCCTTTTATTTATTTTTTATATATGCATAAAACTTTATGACTTACAGACGTACGAATCAAAAATTGAGAAACTGAAAAGGTATTCACAATTGTCAATTTGCAAGAACAGAGAAATTTCAAGACAAAAAATATTGCTAAATATATATTTCTCTAAAAATGTTAGTTGACGGAAAATTTCCTTAAATTAAATTATTTATATTAATTCTCTTACCTTTATAAATAATTAATTAATAACAAATTATATTATTTTAATGATTTTTGATTTAAAATATTATTATTTTATATCAAATAATTAAAACGGGATGAAACTTTAACAAAAATAAAAATGAAATTTAATAAAAAATAATAAAAAAATTTAAATAAAAGTTATTGAAATATATATTTTAATTTTTAAAAAAAATTAAAATTTAATAAATATTAAAATAAAATAATGATAATTAATAAATATTTCAAAATGAATATTTTGTAAATTTTCTTTTATATTAATTATGACTCTATTATTACTAAATAATCATGTTTTAAGAACTTTTGATCACTTCAAATAAAACTAATAATATTTTAATATTAAAATAATATATTTTATTAATTTTTTTTATAAAATTAAATAATTAAATGATATTATTTTAATTTTAAGAATTAAACATATAAATGACTTAGTTTTGTGACTTTTTTTTATCTAAAATAATATAAGTATTTTTCTAAAAAGCTTGTTTCTGAACACAAATGATAAATTCCTTGATAAGAAAATACCGAAGAATATAAGAGAAAAAAGTAACTTTAATGATTTATTTTGCCAAGTTAGTAACCATGGGATGACATGATCTCTCCATTTATCGGACCAAATTGGATCGGTTTAAATCGAAAAATTCTAGTTCCAATATCGATTATAAATAGTTTAGTATAAAGTTTATACATAAAATATAACAAAAAACATAATATGCCATAAATATCCATTGCCAAGCGGATGAAGCTCGTTCCTTTATCTTTGAACTTAGTAGTTCAAAGAGTTCCAAAAATTCTATAGTGTGATTGTCATATAATACAAAGAGTTCCAAAAATTCTAATCATCAAGAAAAACCAATTCACAGCAAAAAAAGGCGTAAAAACGTGCTTGATGATCCTCGGATTGCTATGGGTTTGCTCAGAGCCTCAAATACAGGTACATGTTGACAGATTATCTTGTGAAAGTGAAAACTTGCCAAGAATGTAGATATTAGCATTTTTCACATAAGCCATTGTCCTCTTAAAATTAGATCTTCGATATTTGGCTTCAAAAGCGAGGTTGTAATAGATTGCAAGGATGAAAATAGGTGCGATATTTTCACGATAATGTTTCTATTTTATACATCCTAATATTGAAACGTGATATTCATATCTTTTGATCAATTTTTTGTAAAATTATCGAAAATATCATTAAAATGTTGTTTAAATATATTTTTATAGCTAAAATATCTTTAGATATTGTCGTTTAAAAAAAATATCAAAAATATAAATTCTTAATTTATATATTTTTCTCTTTTTTACCATTATTTCTAGAAAATCATTTCAGTTCAATTTTTTTACTCATTCTTATATAAGATATATTATGTTTCTTCTTATTTGTAATCTGTTTACTATCCATATGAAATAAATAAGTAAAAATATCAATTCTTGTTGTTGGTTACAAATTAAATTTATGAGACTCGTATGAATTAATTGGAAAGAGAGAAAGTCATGTAACCAATCATGAAACAATGCAAAATGGCCAAGATATGTATAGATTATTTAGCAATCACTCTAATACAGGTGAAGCAAATACTTATAGATAAATAAATAAAATTTATTTTCGTACAATCGAAATTTATCTATTTATAATAATTAATACAATTAAAATTTATTTAATTATTTTAAAACTTTTAACTACTTATTCTATAATATTTAACAAAAAATTATTTTATCATACAATATTTTAATTAATTATTCAACTTATTGTTTAATATAAATATTTTAAGTGTTTAAAAATACATGTATTGAATAAAAATTAGTTTAAAATATAAATAATTGATTTTTTGATGTTTTATAAAGTTTTACTAAAACATTTCATGATTTGTTTTAAATTTTCTTCGACAACAATAATATCTTTGATATTTTTGGTAAAATTTATCACAATATCTTCACCGACGTCCACATTTCAAACCTTCATAATTAGTTGTAAGCTTTCCATTAACATTTCAAAATGTATTGCTTCGGTCTTCCAAATTTCACTACAAATAAAATTTAGAAAAATTAAAAAAAAAATATTTTTAAAATTTATAACAATAATAAGAGTAACCTAATAACATTAAACATGATTTAATTGGATGATATTTAGTATTGAACGAATTTAAATAGCCATAGTTTAACTTAAATGATATTTAAAATGAAATGATATATCACTTTTTTTAATAATTAAAATATATGAAGTAGACATAAAAAATGTTATTTTTATTGTTACAAAATTTTGATTGTTTTCCGTTCCTAAAATTTATTCCTCAAAATTTAAAATAATGCATCACAATCTCAAAAAATTTATAGTTTAAGACGATAATAATTTTGAATTTTTATTAACTTTTTTTAAAGTTTCAACATAAACATCGTCAACTTAATGAATAATTTCGACATACATCTTAGTAAAGACTATGAGTATTAGTTATTTTTGTTGATAAAATATTTGTATATAAACTTGGTTTTTAAGTTTGATATCAAGTCTATTAAACAAAGTTGAAAAAATGTCAAAATTTTAAATAGTCGTATTTCAGGTATATCTGTTATAATTATAATATATAAGATTGCATTCATGTATTTAATAACACATATTTATAAATCTAATTTTTTTTTGTTGCTAAAATATCATGGTAAAATACAGAATAAGATATATGTTAAAATATTATATAAGATATACCCTAAATTATAGGCTAAATTTTAGCCTAAAAGATAGCATAAAATATAACTCTTTTTTATAAGAAATCTTCTTTAAACAATTTTTTTCGTAATTAGTGAGTATTACTAATCCTATTTGTAATAGAAAATATACTTATCAATTACATAGGATTAAGGGTTTTAATTTTTCCTATAAATAAAAATCATTACTCATCGTTTCAATCAACAATAAAAAGGCATTAATTCTCTTCTTCTTAATCTCTCCCTTGTTTTGTAAATATAAGATCATAATTCTTAAGGTTTCTTTATTTAGTTAATATATCACATATAGTGGTTATGTTTAATTGATTAATAAGCCTAATTAGTTTATGATATTTTGATCATATGTCCTTAAAGCTCCTTCTTTATTTTTGTTCTTGAATTATTAGATCAAATAATTGTGTTTATCATATCATAATTATTTGATTCGATTATTAATCTTTAAAGAAGTTATTTTTATTGAAGTTGTGCTTAATTTGCTAGTTGATTTGATATAAGTGACATATAGTTTGAATCATCTAGTTAGAATTATTTATTATTAAATCTGTTCTACAATACACACGGACACTTATGTTTTTTGTGCTAACCCTTTTACAGTTGATTCGCGAAAGTATCTGATTGACAGGGAGCTTATTGGAACGTTGATATGAAAATTGTTAATGTTAATATTAGAAACTATAAAAATAGAGCAGTGAATCGTAAGTAAGGTACATTTGGACAATATCCTAGAGAATGTAGCATAAGACCAAGTTCGTACTTCAAATGTGACGATTAACCTAGGTGAACATCATCAATAGCATACCTGCACAAAATAAATAAATTGTTTTTTAAGTTTAAATCTACTAAAATTTAAAAAATTTAAAACCATATCTTCAATAGGAGTTAAGAAATAACATGAAGGTGAAAAAATTATTAACTTATACCCAGATTGCAGTCAATTAAGAAGGTGTAAATTTTGAAATTGATTTATGATTTGTATAATATGATTTTCATCTTATTATCTTAAATTTAAATTTAAGATATGTAATGTTTTTTTTATTTAATAAAAAGAGTAGGATTGAATGCCAATTTTTTTTCAAGAAGTAAATTTGAGGCATTATCGTATGTAAGGTGGGACCCACTAAGTAGCGAAAAGAGGAAAGTCCTTTTGAGTTCTAGTGATGACACCTAATAAACTACAATCATTCTGTAATTGAAAGTGCAATAAACAACACAGCTTATAACCTGTGAAACAATAGTAAGCAGTGAACTATATTATGTAATTGAATTGTATGCTCAATACCAAAAAGGTTCAAAAAGAGAATACTGAGCTAACTCTAGTCTTATGTTTCTCTTAAACAATATGGTGTTTGTTTGTATTATTGTAATGTTTTATTGTAATGTTTTAATAAGTCTGAGTTAGAATTAGAGGTAGGAAATGATTGGGGTTTAACTCAATTTCATTAGGTTTAATTTATTTAAATCAATTATAATTTGATTAAGTTTAATAAAATTTTATATGAGTTAAATTTAATTCAATAATTTTTAAGTGAGTCACGCGATTTTTGAATTGACACATTTATATTTTAAAAAAGTAAAAATAAAAATATCAATATTAATATTTTTTTTATTATATTTTTATAAAAAAAATATATTATATTTTAAGTGAATTTTTTTTTTGAGATTATAATGATTATCTTTTGATAAAGACATTTTATTATTATAATAAAATTTATAAAATGTATATTTATATCTAATATTAGTTAAATTTTAATGTTATTTTTATGAGATAAATTATTATTAATAAATATCATCGTAAAATAATAATTTATATTATAGTAATATTACAACATAAATTTATAATTCTTAAAATATATTAAAATCTTATTTAAATATACATTCTTTAATTAAAAAATGGTTAATTTTATATAACATCATTGAGATATATATAGAAATTATTTAAGTAAATAACTTTAATTTTGTTGATTAAATTTTATTAAATTGATTAATAATGCCATTAAATGTTTTTATGACCCAATTTGCTAGATACAAGCAAAAAAGACTTATTTTTTCAACAAATTATGTAAGCTAAAGAAAACTTGATACAAATAATAAAATAAACGCGTTGTCTTTGTCGAATATTTTTTTAATTACTCTGACATGTAGAAGGATAGATTTAATAATTTATTGGCTCCACATTTTCATACTTATTTATTTTTAATCCATTTAGGTTTTTTTTTTTGCTATCTTATATTTATAAGAACTTTCGATCAGTATTGAGTATTTTTTTTTAATCCATTTAGGTTTTTTTTTTGCTATCTTATATTTATAAGAATTTAATTATCTCAAATTCGCGATCTTATTAACTCAAAAATTCATAAAAAAATATTTAAAATCAAAATCAAATTAACTTATATTAAGATATATAAAATCACGAACAATAACTATGATATTCAATGATTAAATTATAATTTGATTATACTATATGAGAAAATTCATTTATATTTATCATAGATTTTCATCAATTAAAATATGATATGTTATTTATAATATTACAATGATCATTTTTATATAAAAATACAAATTTATTCATTTATAATAATTATAAGATAATTAAAATTAATTATAATTAATATAAATTTTAATTAATTAATTTTTTTTAATAATTATAAAATAATTAAAATTAATTATAATTGATATAAGAATTTAATTATCTCAAGTTTGTGATCTTATTAATTTAAAATTAATAAGTTTGTGATCTCAAGGTTTTATAAGAATTTGTAAGTTTGTGAACAAGAAACCATTTTTGCTTAAAAAAATAATGGCAGAAATCACAAGCAGCTCATACCGTTCAACTCATGTAGTCAGCAGCGTGTCCATAGATAAAACAATTCCCATCGACACTTTCTAATTGTCAGGAACCCGGCTCGTACTAATACTACATTTTCACCCTTTTGATTCTTCATCTTCGTTATGGTGTGTCGAGAGCAGAGGAAGAGATTTTAGTAAGAAGAGCGTATTTGATTTGGGAATTATAATTTGGTGTTTGTTTAATAATTGCATATTAGTATTATATTTGTATTAATATTCTTTCATGTGCAAAATGCTTAAATTTTGTTAAAGAGATAATCGAAGACATTGTACCATGTCTATGGAAATTGTAATTATATCCACTTGCCTCAACTATTTTACTAAGTCTAAGAAGTTGGTCGAGTCTCTTTCAGAATATAACCAAATTTTACAAATCTCATGTCATTCGATCATATCAATTATATATTTTAATTAAAAAATTATTGATTATATATTTTAATTATCTTTTATGGGAGAAATTTAAAAAACAATCATAAGATTCTTAAATTAATTAACGTGATTAATTTTAAATTTATAAATTCTTTCAAAGTGAAAAATTTAAAAAGAAAAAAATTGAAAGATTAATGATCATTATAATAATTATATATTATTTCATAATTAAATAGAAAACCAAAATTTTCTTAAATATGTAATAAATTTTTATTATTTTCAAAATTATATTTAGTTTAATATGAAACATTTGATTCTACGTGAAAGAGTTAATAATCTTTATAATTACAAATAAAATTAATTGACTTATATTATTATAAATTAAAAAATAAAAACAAACTCTCTTAGAAATGTGTTAAATTATTATTTTGAAAAAGATATATCATAAATATTAGTGTATTTTCTCGTATAATATAATTCAATTATAATTTTTTTATTTAATTTATTTCAAAAAATAATTAGTTATATGTATTAATGATTTTTTAATGAAGGAACTAAAAGAATAAAACCAAAACCTCTTAAAACAATTAATTCTTCGTAAATAACTTTAAAATTTATAATTTTTTTCAAGACTTGTGATTATTATAATAATGGTCTATTATCAAAGAGAGAATTAAAACTCCTTTAAATATATATTAAATTAATATATTTAAAAAATTATAATATATAAAATGGGTTTAAAATTTTTAAAGTGATATCTTTTTTCTACTTTGATTGTATAATTTATAATGAGTTAAATATTATTTTTAGTGCATAAATAATTCAGTTATTCAAAATAATTTTACTTTTAATCCCAGTACAAAAAATATGTTTATTTTCATAAAACATTAAAAAATATATATTTATTTATATTATAAAAAATAAACATATATTTTTCATGTAACTAAAAATAAAATTATTTTTTTTTGTCTAATTTTAAATGTAATACATCCATATATTAATATATATATATAAGGATATTAAATTAATTTTGTATGTTATAAATTAAAATATATTTTATATTTATGCATATAAATATAATCATTTTATAAAAGTAAAAATTATCAAAAAAATATATTTTATAAACCCAAGATGCGATTTTAAAAAAATGAAAAGACACCAATTTCCCAAAATGTAGGAAGAATACCTTTGTGAAAACTCAAGAATGGCAAGCTTTATGTGGGAGTGCATTATAATCTCCCAACATAATGATTGCAAAACACCAAATTATGCCTACCAATATAAATAGTAAATATCTATCGTAAAATTTACGCACAATGCTTAAATTTAACCCAAAAAAACCTTATAATGTATAATATTAAAACTTTAATTAAATATATATTTTTTAATAATAAAATGGGTAATAAAAACTGTTTACATGGATATATTTAGTTATATTGACTAAATTTTATTATTATTTTTTAATTTATGATAAGAAAATTGTATTAAGTTGATTACTAAATTTGTTTGATACAAACAAAAAGTATTATTTGTTGAACAAATAACGCGAGCTAAAATGATACACAAATACATCAACTTGTTAATAATTAATATATTATTTAATTATTAATTTAAAAAAGATAGATGTATTTTTTTAAATTAATAATTATAGAATAATAACTTAATATATAAAAGAATATTAAAGAAATAAGTTATACTAACTTAATGAAAAATTATTTTAATGTATGCAACTTGGTGACGCAAAATCTTTTCAAATAATAAATACTAGATGGACCGTGGACCTCGATTCTAAAATATTAATAGGATGTAACTATTAAATTAATTGAATCCTTTTAATAACCTTCTGGCATCTTTTTTTTTAGTAGGGTTGGTAGGAATGAGCTATATTATTAATATTTTTATTAAGATTTTTGAGTAATCTTATCATCAATTAGATCCATACTATGTGACTAATAAAATTTAAAATTGTGAGTTGATGGAATAAATTAATTAGTATAAATTAATGGAAAAATAAATTAATTAATAAAATTAACATTTAGAGTTGTGTGTACGAAAAAATAATAACGATTTAAAAAAATTATGATTTTTGGAAGTATTTTGAGTATTTGAGAGGAGAAAAAATTAGAATTACTAAGAAAAAGAAGAGAAATATGAGAGAAAATTTGATGTGAAAAGCATAGTGCTATGTTTTTGGTAAAAAAATTTGAACACGGATCACGATGCAGATTATTTCACACCGCACTTCAAATATAAGCTTTTAAATACAATTTAGAGAAAAAAATTTACATACAATATTTTATATGTTTTTTAATTAATATTAATAATTGAACTTGTTTTTATTACTAACAACTTTTGTTTATAAAAATAAATAATTATCATGCATTTGTACTACCATTATATATGAAATTCACTCTAATTTAAAAGAAATAAGATTTTAAAATTACAAGTAGTTTATGTTTAAAAAAATTATATAAACTCAATCAGATACTTCCTCGCTGTCTTTTTTTTTTGTTAGACAATTTTGCTCCTTTAAACATCACATGTGACTTATAAAAGCCCAAATTGTGAGTTGGTTGAATTAAGTGATAAAATAACTTTATTAGGATAAATTAATTAAAAAAATAAACATTTAGTGATGTGTGTGAAAAAATAAGAAAGATTTAAAAAAATTATGATTTTTGAAAGGATTTTAAGTATTTAAGAGGAGAGATAATTAGAGTTGTGAGGAGGAAAAATAGAAAATGCGAAAGAAAAATTGGTGTGAAAAGCATAGGGCTAGGTTTTTAGTAAAAACTTTGAACGTGGATCACGGTGCAAGTTATTTAATGCCGTAGTTCGAATATAATTTTTTCCATCCCAAACATTCAGAGACTAGTGGGTCGTGGCTTCGAGCTATTTACTTGATCTCAAACTTGGAAAACTTTGAGCACACTTGCTTTTGCCTCTCAAAATATCCCTTTATTTTCCCATCCCTAGCTTCAAATTTCCTTAAGAACTCGTTGACTACTAGTCTAGAATCACTATGCAAGGTGATCTTATCAGCCCTGAGCTTTTTCGATGTCATGGCCCCAAATATAACTGCCTTTTATTTTGTAACATTATTAGTTACCTAGGAATCAAGTCTGGTAGCATACTAAAAAATATTATTAGCGTGATCAATTATGACCACCCCTAACCCAATACCATTGAAGTTGTGTGTTCCATCAATGAATACTTGTTAGGTTGGCCTTTCCTTTTGGTCCATCCTTACACACTTTCTTTTGCACCTCATCGTTGACGAATTTCGGTGTCTTACTGAATTCGGCCATAAACTTGGCCATTGCTTGTCCCTTGATGGCTATTTTAGCCATGTATTTAATGTCATACTCTCCCAATTCTATAAAATTTTGTGCTAATCTTCCTACTACTTTTGGTCTCTTTAGGATGCTTTTCAATGTTAGAGAGGTGAGAACTATTACTGTGTGTGAGCCAAAGTAATGTCTGAGCTTCTGTGCACTGACTTTGAGGGCAAAGGCTAATTTTTCAAGGGTGGGGTATCTGTTTTGAGCATCTGTCAAGATTTGACTAATGTAGTAAATGGGGTTCTAAACCGTGTCTCTTTCGACTAGGAGAACGGCGTTGCAAGTCTGGGGGGCCAATAACAAATTTAAATAAAGTGTCTCACCAATGAGAGGGTTGATCAAGACGGGGTTTCTCAGGTATTGCTTGATTTCTTCAAAGGCCCTGTCATAGTCTTCATTCCAAAAAAACTAACGTATTTTTTCTCAGCATTTTAAAGAATGGAAAACATTTATCCTTGCATTCAGAGATGAATTTATTCAATGCACTATTCTTCCATTCAGTTGTTCTAAACCGTGTCTCTTTCGACTAGGAGAACGGCGTTGCAAGTCTGGGGGGCCAATAACAAATTTAAATAAAGTGTCTCACCAATGAGAGGGTTGATCAAGACGGGGTTTCTCAGGTATTGCTTGATTTCTTCAAAGGCCCTGTCATAGTCTTCATTCCAAAAAAACTAACGTATTTTTTCTCAGCATTTTAAAGAATGGAAAACATTTATCCTTGCATTCAGAGATGAATTTATTCAATGCACTATTCTTCCATTCAGTTGTTGAATTCCCTTCAGGTTGGTAGGTGGATTCATATTCATCAAAGCTTGTATATGGTCTGGGTTGGCTTCAATCCCTCAAATCTATACAAGATACCCTAAGAGGTTTCCAATAGAAATACCAAAGATACACTTTTTAGGGTTAAGTCTCATACTATACCTTCGGATTACAGAAGATACCTCTTCTAGGTCTTTGATGTGGTTCAGGGGTTGAGTAGATTTTACTACCATATCGTCCACATAAGCCTCCAGATTCCTCCCCAGTTGATCTACAAATATTTTGTTGACAAGACGTTGATATATGGTGCCTGCGTTCTTCAATTTGAATGGCATCTTGGTATAATAGAAGGTCCTTTCTTTTATGATGAAAGATGTTTTTTCTTCATCTTCAGGATGCATTTTGATATGGTGGTATCCTGAAGATGCATCCAAGAAACTCATCAGCCCAAAACCAACAGAAGCCTTTACTAGTTGATCAATACTTGGGAAGGGGACAATCTTTGGGACATGCCTCGTTTAGTCCTATAAAGGTTACACATATACGAGGTGATCCACATAGCTTTTTTACTAGCACCACATTATAATTATGGAGGATAGTTGACCTCCCTTATAATCATAACCTTTCTAAGGGTGGTGACTTGATGCTCTCTTTTCCCTCGAGAAATTCATTTTTTCTTTGTTGAATAGGTCAAGCCTTTGGATTGACATTTAGTTTATGCGTTATGATTTTTGGGTTAATCCTATACACATCTGTCGGGGTCCATATAAAGATATCTACGTTTTTCTTGAGGAAATGTGAGAGTTGCTCCTCCACTTCTGTTGTTAGATCCCCATTGAGTTTCAAGGGATGGTTCACGCCCTTACCTCCTATTGGTAGATATCATGCCTCATATAGATTGACAAACTTTACCAGCCTTTTCCCACCCAACTTCCTATAATGGAGACCCATCTATGATTGCTACCTATGGGCGACCTCTCTCATGGTGGCATTGTAATAGCTTCTAGCCTTTTGTTGGTCTCCCTTTATCTCTTTTAGGCCCTCATCAGTAAGGAATTTGATTGCCTAATGTAAGATGCATGTGACCACCCTCATTTTGTGTATCTATAGCCTACCCAAGATGGCATTGTAGCGAGTTGGGACATCAATGACCACAAAATCGGTCATTACTATCATCTTTTTTGCCATGATGGGAAACACCACTATTCCTACTACATAAGTGGTGTTGCTGTTGAAACTTACTAAAAGGAGCTCTGCATTAACAATGTCAAACTCCTTCACTTCTAAGGCCCTAGTAGTGGATAGAAAAAAGAGATCCATCGAGCTTCTTGTATCAATCACTATCCAACAAACATGGCAAGACCCTATCCTCAAAGTAATCACTAAGGAGTCCTCATGATGGGATGAGGTCTAATCCTTTTCATTGAAAATGATTTCTATAGCAAGTCTCGCTTTACCCAAGGTGTACACATGGGGGCATTGTGAAATTCTCTAGAAAACCTTTTGCATGACTTGTTTGAGACCCCATTAATTTTAGGCCCTACATGACTTGTTTGAGAGCACTATGGTATAGTGCTCTCTTCCACTGCTCGATGGGTTTGTAACTTTGGTGCCTCTCGCCTACTTTGACGATTTCTTATTTCCCCATTTCCTCCTACAAGGTCCTTCAGATATCCCCTACCTAATAACTCATTTATCTCCCTTTTGAGGTATATGTAGTCTATTATCTCATGTCCCACATCTTTATGGAAGGCACACCATTTAGACTTATCTTTGAGAGGGGATTTCATCTTCGGGGGCCATCTAACATTTGGTTTCTCCTTCATCCTTCATACAGCATGGGCCATGTCTACTCTCAAAGAAGCCCCTATAAAAAGGAGAGAGTGACCTCTCCCAAGGTCCCCTATTCCTCGACCATTATCCACATCCCTTATTGTTTGGCACGAAACGTTTGTTTTTGTTGCTTTTGCTGCTCTGATTTACCCTGTCTGGGCTTATCCTCATTTTCTCCTGTTTTGGTATGACATATATACTAGTTTGATGGCCTTTGACCAGGCCTATCTCTCTTTCAAGATTGACGAATTTCCTTGCCTTACTGTAGGCTTCCTACAAGGTACAAGGAACTATTTTGGTTAGTTCTATGAACAAGTCAAAATTCTTTAAGAGACCTCACCTGAAGGCCTTTATAGTAATAGAGCTAAGGCAATTAGGGATTTATAACTTTTCCTCCATGAACTTTTTCATGTACTCCTCAGTGGACTTACCATTTTCTTAAATAATAGAGAAGAGGTGATGCGATTCCTTCCTCAAGGGTTTTTTGCATGCATAATTAGTGATGAATAGTCTGGAAAATTGTGATAAAGAGATTATAGAGCGAGGTGCCAGGTTGTTCAACCACTTTTGTGCGCCTTCACTAAGGGTAGCAGCGAACAATTTACACATCCTGTCATCTCTCTATCCATGAGTGAGGCTCATGGGGGTCATGGCTATCATAAAATGTTATACATATGTTACAGGGTCCTTGGTTCCAAAATAATTGAGACATTTAGAAGCATTGAACTTGGTTGGTGGTTCATTGTTCTCTATCTCATCAACAAAATGAGAGACACATAATTACTCACAGTCCTTATCCACATCATAAGGAGTTTTCCTTTCTCCTGCCTCTCATTGGCCACCTTCAAAGCCTGATCTTGTTTTTTATTGGCCTCTTCCAATGCTTAAAATTACGCCTCCCAACCTTTTCCTTCTTGTATCCACTTTTCATCACTAGGTCTCACCGAGTTAGTATGGGGTTCCTTTCAACTTCCTGTTCACCCTAGATAGGATCGGGTAAGACATGTTCTAGTCTATTCCTATCAGTCAGGTTGGCAGCTCGATCATTAGAGTCTCCCCCACCTGATTGTGAGCATAAGGACAAGTTTTCCTATCTGATCTCTTCCAGCTCTCTTCTTAACTCGATGAGTTGACGGACCATCTCTTGTTGAGAGTTGGTCTCTATTCTGGCCTTGTTATGGACAAGCGAGGAATTATCCGTTGCTATCGCAACCTCCTCATTTGTTATTCTTAATCGTCGTTTAGAACGCGTTCCTACCATGGTGATAAGTAACATATGATGCTCAGTCTCTTAATCCTAGAAAATAAGAGGTCAAAAGCTAATTCTCGACCTTAGAATATGAACCCTATGATGGGAGCTAAAAATGTTGGGATTGATCCAAATTTTTGAGAGAGAAGTTAGAGCAAATTGGTTGAATACGTGAATTCTTCAAAAAGTCTGTCTATTTATAAAAATATATATATACAAGTGTCGATTACATAATGTGTACACATACATAGATGTTAAAGGGGTACAAACGATAAAAAGTACAACATTTTTTGGTTTAAGGTCCACCCTATATGCCCAAATAATATCGTTACACACACTTTTTCCCATCACAATGACATTTTAAACACTAAAAAATATAATATTATTAGATACAATTATCAAAGTTCAATTGATTATGAACTCTAATAAAAATATAACATTAATCATTTATGATCAATTACGTTGTATTTTATCGTGAAAAATGATTCATATAAATTTGCATCCGTTCATAGGTTATAGTGAAATTTGCCATCTATTAGTATTTTCATTTTAATATTTTATATCCAACTTTACATTTATTACACTTACTTTTTTTTAATAAAATTGGCATATCAAAATCTAACATTAATCATTTGTTTTCAAGAACATTGTATTTGATCCTAAAAAATGATTCGTATAGATTTTCATCCATCCATACGTTATAGTGAAATTTGCTTTGCATGAATATTTTTTAATATTTTAAATCCTCAACTTTATATTCATTACACTTATCACATGTACTTTTTTGTTTTGGAATAATATTGACATATCAATTTGAAACACATTATAAGTTAATGCATATTATAGCATTGATATTCCATTATATATAATTCGAGACATCTCTTGTGACAAAATTTAGCCAATAAAGCTATTTAAAGGTATTAATATCGATTTTTGTCAACATCGATGATTAGATGCAACTATACTTTCTATGGATTTGAGAATAGAAAACACAACGTTAGGAATTTGGACCACCATGGGTTGTGGTGGCCTTTGGCCCTATGATAGTTAAGTACATCTAGATAGTGAGAAAAGTGAGGAAACTAGTGTCTCTCCTTGTTATGTAGAGATAGATTTGAGGAGATAATATAGATCTCAGTACCTGTAGTTGAGAGAAGAAGAAGTTATGTCAACCTCTAAAGTTATGAAACTATGTTGAATAGTGATGTTTATTTATAGCAAAAAATATATCTGCTTAATTATCTCATTGTTGGATAATTAAGGCTCTGAACGATGGTCAGATATAATGTTAAATATTTAAATAATGTTAACACTTATCTGTTGACCCAAGGTTGATTGGACTGACCTACAAGCTATTTGTTGACTAGGACCTCTCATATTACACCATATGACGTGAGTTATTTTATGACCAACTTCAACCCCTAGACTTTTTAGGCATGGGTACATATGCTATGAGGTATATTTTTTCACTCTATCATCACCTGGGTTCATTATTTTCTAAACCTCGCTAGTTGATGTCAAGTCCACTATTATTTCTCGTTTTATTCAATAAGTAGTAATTTTGGTGTTAAAAATATTAAAATAAGAACTTTTTAGTAAAAATGGATGAAAAATATAATTTTTGGAAATTTTTATGGATTTTTTAATACATAACTAATCAGAAGATGCCACATGAACACCACGTAAGCAAAGGAGCTGACCAGACATGCCATATGGATGCCACGCAAGCAGATAAGGCTAATCGTGAAACGTCACATGTATCGCATGATGTAGTCCATGCCACGTTTTCACACAGTGTTCGTTCCGAGTTTGTCGCTTAGTCAACGAGTGCGCCACACATTGTCATCTGATTCATCCCATCTTCCCATTGTGGCACCACACAAGCCGTAATCGTGAATCACATCATGCCATGTGGTATTGACTTAGTCACGTTAACCATAATTAGTCCACCCATGACTTACATTATAAACTGATTCGTCCAATAAATCCAAGATGCCACATGTTGTGTTTCTATTGGGTGACAACTTGTTGTTTTCTTTAATAGATTATAAGGATAGAACTATGAATGAATATGCATTACCTATGTTGAAAGGGTTGAATCCAAGTATTACAAGGCCAAACATTCAAGCTAATCATTTTGAACTTAGGCTAGTGATGTTTCAAATGTTACAAACAGTTGGACAATTCAGCACATTACTAATAGAGGATCCTCATCTACATTTTAGATTTTTTATTAAAGTTAGATATTCATTACATGTCACGAGCTTATTATCTCGGTTAGAAACCAGGTAGAGCACTCTAACACTAAAGAGAGAGTTTATGACCTTGGCCACATACCAGTTAGAACGTACTCCTCCAAAATTACCTATCGTGAGCTAATCAACTCTATGAGGAACCAGGTAGAGCACTCTAATACTGAAGAGAGAGTTGGTCAACTTGGTCACAAACCAGGTAGAACACTCTCCTTTGAGCATCCATGTCTCAATTAGATCACCTTAGCCATAGACCAAGCAGACTGATCTAAAAATAAAATTTTATTGCTCAAGCTTACAAAGTTTTAAAATTCATTAATGGAGAGCTCGACCTCCCAAAATATTTAAATTTCTTCAGATGTTTAGAAGTGTGACCATTGTACGAGTCATCAACCCCTTCCACTAAAGGCAATAACTCGACTAGAATCTTAACAACTTCTTGTAGAAATTGACCTCTATTTTGGTAAGGGCTAAGCTCGAGTTAAGTATGGAATGTTCCAATTCCTTAACAACACCCATCACTTTGAGGAGCACCCCCTCAGATTGCTTCATATAGAATTTTTTCCAATGGGACTTCCTATCAACGAGAGCGACCATTTTAGTTATGGTTCTTCTCTCTCAAGCTCGAGTTTGGGATAGTTTCTCCTTACAGAAAGCAAGGTCACACTTGGTCTTTTCATAAAGAGAGAACTTCTCCTTATGACTGGACAACTTGGCCTTTAATTTCTCTACCTCAATTTTGAGCCTATAGTTCTCCAATTTTAAAGCTCGAGTTGAGTGTTTATTTACCCAATCATAATTCATAAGGTTCAAATAATAAAAATGGAGGAAAAATTTTCAACTACTTCAAACAAAAGATGATTTCTAAATTTTACAGTATCTCTAACCCTCTTTTATAGGGAATGATATTGGGACAAATTTAATGACACATGTCCTTGAAACTAAGGGGGTGGGTCAACATCATAAATATATACTATAAATGCTATAAATGCACAATCACACATACAATACAAGTTGTTCTCATCAATAAAGATGGGTTTCAAGGATGAGCTCGCGACCATACAATTAGGAGAAGATGTCGAGCTTTGTTTTAAAAAAACAAAAAAAGCTACTTAATAAAAAGGCTCGGGCTCATTCCAAAATCACAGATCCCAAGTTCCACCTTCGTCATCTCTCACCACAGGTCCATCACCACTCGTCCAAAGTCCAACCCTTATTCCTCACCTTCATCTTGTTTTTAAGTGGACGAGTACTAAGAGGTGGTCGGGATATTAAGGATTTGATAGTAGTATTCTCTGAGGCCCTTCTTTTTGGCCTCTTCCTTGAAGGAGCCAATGGCCAGGTTATACCATATCTCAACGCTCGAGGAGAGTTGTTCAGTCACGATGTCAAGCTTGCACCTTGCCTTTTCTTCATCACAAACATACTTCTATTTGGCCTCAGTTAGGTTGCGCTTATTGGCTTCTACCTCATCCTCGACCTTTCTCTGGGCCTCCCTGAGCTCCTCGAAGTGCCTCAGCTAGGTTTCGCTTATTGGCTTCTACCTCATCCTCGACCTTTCTTTGGGCCTCCCTAAGCTCCTCGAAGTGCCTCGAGTTATCATTCAACTTGTGTATGGCCTTGGACAGTTTTTCCTCCTTGTCAATGACCTCGTCCTCCCACTTGTTAGCCTTGGACAATATCACAACATTCTTGGAAAGAGTTGAAGCATGCCTATCTTTTTCCATTGTGAGCTTATGTTTCAACCTCTCCATGCTTCAAACTCTCTTTAGCATGTCAAGGAGCTGGGCCTGAAAACAAGAAAAACAACGTGAGGTCATTAAAATATAACAAATCGGGGCTTAATAAGAAATAAGGTCGGACTAACACTTTCCTGGTACAAAAATTCAACTGAGCACGACCAAGGATTCCACATCCTCGCGCATGGCATAAAGTTATCTCTTATGTGCCATGTAGGGGAGTTGGTCCACATAGTGGTCAAACATTTCCGATGCCATACCCCTATACAAGGCCACTTCTTCAACGTCGACAGTGAGATTATCAATGATACATTTTCCCCTCCTCGAATCCCTCATAGAGGGGGTAGGTGTTTATTGTCCTAAGGTGACGGGTGTGGAGGTGTGTTGACTTAGGGACGATGGTATAGACCTGACAATATTCAAAGGTGTAGATGTGAGCATGTGCTCATTAATGGTCACCTTTTTCTTCTTTTTGACTGAGTTGGAGCAGTCTTCTGCCCAAAGAACTTGATCATCCTCTTCCCTTTGGAGGAGCTCATTTTTTGGGAGGGAGTTGTAACCTTTTGAAAGCTCACCTCCTATTTAACAACCCTAATTTTAAGTCGCACCAACAAATCAAAAGTATTGAACTCCATGCTATCTACAAAGATAAGGAAAATGTGGTGTTAGTTTTAAAAGGGTTGGGCTAAATAAAAAACTATAAGGTATTTATGAAGTCTTAGGGTTAGTTCACCTCAAGTAGTACTTCAAACCTCCCTCAATAGAGGGGTTCGATGCTTAAAGGGTGCTCAAGGTTTACAAATTATCCTGTGAGGAGGCTCCACTGAGTCCTGTCTCATCAACTCACATGCAACAAAGCATGAGGTGCTTAGTAGTTGTCACTTTAGGATATTTTGGTTACATAGTTTTTACAAAAATATACAAATTATTTTATTTTTAAAATTGTGACACTTTAATCACATAACTATAAAATTATGTGATTAAAGTATCCTAATTTTAAAAATTGAATGACTTATGTATATGTTAAAAAAACTAAGTGATGAAAGTATCCCAATAACAAAAACAAAGTTACCTTTAAGTAATATTTTAGGTAAAATTTTAAAAAATATTATATTATATATTGATTCAATATATAAAATAATTTTTATCTTTTTATAAATAGTTTCAATTTCTAGACAAATAATCAATAACTTTTAATAAGGTATGAAAGTTAGAGATTTTATATTTAAAATTTAATTATTTTAATTATTAATTTATAAGTATTTTATCATAGTATCACCCAGAACCTTTAATATATATTTCTAACTAAAACAAGCACTAATCACACAAAAACGGAATGGGAAAAAGAAAGAAAGAAAATACGGGAGGTTAAGAAAATCACTAAGCCGTAGAACAACAATTAATAGATAAGATAAGTAGATAACATTTAATATTAGATTATGATGTTAAGAAAATAAAAATATATAAAATATTTATTATATTTTTATAATTAATTATATATATTATTTTACTAAATAAAATTATTATCAATAAATTATTATTATATATAATAATAATAATTTAAATTATAACGTTTTATCACCCATAATTTTGAACATAAAAGGTTAAAAGAACACATAATTTATAATTACACAGAAATTTATATATTTTTGCGTTCTCATAATTCATGTTATGACATGTTCAAATAACGATTTTTTTTAATATATTATACAATATAAATATAAAAATAAATATAAATTTATGTAATATTATTAATATGTGATATTAAATGAGTTGAAAATTCAAACAAGCTTAATCAACTAATCAAAAGTGCTGCGAGATGGAAGGTGGAGATTGGAGTACTCATATTCATAATGACAGCAAAAGTAAGGTTCTTTAATCAATCGTTTTCGCAAATATGTTTGTTTCTAGACGTGCACAGATATGTTTGTTATCAAGATTATGTGGTTTAATTTGTATAAATAAAATATATATTCCTACTTATATAAATAATTTATATATGTATTGCTTATATCTCAATTATATTGAGATATAAAAGTGTAATAAATTATTACAACTGATATTATCTTGAATTTCTTTTAAATTTACTTTTTAAAATAATGAGATTATTTTTTATTAAAAAATATTGAGAGTAAGTGTAATTAAAGTAAAAAATAACACATATATATATATGATTACATGAGGAGCATTAAAAAAATATTTTTTTATAATTAATTATTTTCAATATTTTTATAATATATATATATATATATATATATATATATATATGTATATAGGTAGTTATATATATCTTTTGGCGACTTAAAGGTGAAAAGGTACTATCTGTAATTTTCACGTAATATATTGAAACCTTCGTTGAAGTATTCATGAGAAAAATATTTTTAATATAAAAATAATATTTAAATTTTATATTTATTTTTTTTAATAATTTTAATTTTATTGTTATGAAAAATTAGTTAAGATAAAGATATTTTATTTAAATATTTTTATTGTATATTTTGTTATAACTTAAAATAAAATATAACTAAATAAATAAATAAAATAAAAATTATTTACGATTATCGATATATATATATATATATATGATTACATGAGGCGCATTAAAAAAACATTTTTTATAATTAATTATTTTCAATATTTTTATAATATATATATATATATATAGCTACGTTTTAAGTCTTTTTACGACTTAAAGGTGAGAAGGTATTATCTGTAATTTTCATGTAAGATATTGAAATCGTTCTTTAAGTCTTTCTAATTTTTAATGAGAAAAATACTTTTAATATAAAAATAATATTTAAATTTTATATTTATTTTTTTTAATAATTTTAATTTTATTGTTATGAAAAATTAGTTAAGATAAAGATATTTTATTTAAATATCTTTATTGTATATTTTGTTATAACTTCAAATAAAATATAACTAAATAAATAAAAATATATATAAAATAACAATTATTTACTATTATCGATAATTTATTTTTATTTATAAATAAAAATATATATTTTTATTTATTAATTTGTAAATAGTCATTCTCGATAATTTATTAACCATATAATAAATAAATAAATAATGAATGTCATTTTCGTTGATTGTTACCTTTTACTTTTTTTTATTTGTTTAATCTTATTGGAAAATTTTGATTGCAATTTTCTTTTATATAACATAATAACAATGAGCAATACTTTTACCCTTTCACAAATACATTTTTAAAAACCGATATAATATAATACTATTATATATTATTATGTAAAAATTGTATATTACACACACTTTTGTCCTTGACAGTTACGTTTTAAACACGGAATAATATAATATTATTAGATACAATTACTAAAATTTAATTGGATATAAATTTTAATCAAAATATAACATTAATTATTTATGATCCATTATGTTGTATTTGATCATAAAAAATGATTCATATAGATTTGCATCCATAGTGAAATTTGTGATCTATTATTATTTTTACTTTAATATTTTATATCCTTAACTTTATATTCATTGCACTTATATCATATATTTTCCTTTTTTTTTTAATAATATTGACATATCAATTTGAAACGCATTATAAGTTAACGCATATTATAGTATTGATATTCCATTATATATAATTCAGATCATTTTTTGTGACAAATTATTAGATAATAAAACTATCTTGTTGATGTCGATTTTTGTCAACATCGATGATTGGATTCAATTCTACTTTTTGTGGACTTAAGAACAAAGAATGCAACATTAGAACCTTGAATGCATGGATGTAAAAGTTGCAGCAACTGCAAAACTTAAGTATACTTGATGCCTATTCAAAGTCCAAGCATGACTTGTAAAGATGGGGCACATAAGTTGTAATAACTCCAAAATTGAGGCATAATTACTACACGTTCAAAGATCTATGGCTCGTAGAAGTGGTGCACATTAGTTATAGCAACTCTTAAACTTCGAGCATAGTTATTGCCTTTTCAATGGTACAACATGGTTCAAAGAGGTTGGGCGTAGAAGCTATAGCAACTCTTGAACCCAAGTCATAATCGCTTACTATTCAAAGGTCAAGCATAGCCGATAGAAGAAGGGTGCAAAAGTTGTAGCAATTCTTGACCCTAGGGATACTGGTATGTGACTTTTCATAGTCCACACTTATTAGTCCCTTTTGTAGTTTAGACATTCCTCGTCCTTGTCTACACCTATCAGTGATAGTCCACATCTATCAATCCACCTATTATGGCTCAAATACCCATAGACACCATTTTTATTAAAATAAAAGTATACTTGAAGCATTGTTCATTTTTTATAATAGTAGGGCATTGTTGGTGTCCTATATTATTCCTTGTGAGTGGCATGTCACTTTTTTTTCTCTTTCAAGACAATTATTTTCTTTAGAGATTTTGTAGAGATGATACGTGAGGATAAGATCTCTTAGACTTGTGTAGAAATAGCCTATTTGAAACTCTATTGTAGAACCTTCTTAGCCCATGCTTACCTCTAAGGTGTGTGCCTCTTGAGGATCATATGAATTCATGTAATCATAGAGGAGTTAGAATGTTGTCTTTGACCTTCGATATGTGAGTGGACACATATTTTGTTCCTTAGTTGGACATGATGTGTCACCTCATTAAATGTGTGTCCAGGCTTTATTGATTATGTTGATCTTACCAAGTGTTCTCATATAGGACTTGGGTGGATTTATGAAGTGAACTTCTGGAGCATCCTCGCAAAACTCCTTTTGAAATAATTCATAAGAAGGTGTGCATCCTTGAAAGATATGTGATGGTTGTACACCTCACTACCCAATTTATTGGCAGGGTGTAATTTTAGGTTACACACTTTATGTTATTGCATGAGTGTTTTGGTCGTATCATGTATGTCCTTAGCTTTGATCCATGCACTTCTTTACTTGTAGATTTTTTTATTTTGAACTTAACCATGGTATCATCTATATGTGAGATTATGGACACGAGGCTAGTGAGTAGGCACTATGGCACTCTGGGTATTGGAAGATGCCACATGGATCCTTGTTGATGAAAAATGGTTACAAATATTATGGACACTGGAGACACTCCAAAATAGTTTGGAGTGTGTTCTTTATGATGTCGAGGTAGACACATGGTCCCATCCTTTGAAGTTTTCCTTGTACACTAAGGTTTTTAGTACCATTATAGATGATGGTGGTGGATGTGATAGGTGTAACCATCAAGTGTCCCTATTGGTTAGGTTGAAGAAGTGTGAACCATTTCTCTCTATCTTTTGTTAAGGACAGAGTCTGGGTTTCCCCACTTGTACATATGACTACACAACTTGTTGGACATAAAATGGGACCTCATTGTCTTTTGTAAGTGCTTGGCTATTCATATCAAAAAGTTGATTCATCTTAAAAGGATAGAAATGTGTGGCTTTTAGAGTTTGTATATTGTGAATTTCTTATAGAGCAGTTTTCTTTTGAACATTTAGGATTTTTTTAAGGACCGCCTAGTTTAGAAAGTTAGAGAACAATGTATTTTTTCTTCTAGTTGTGATTCAAATAGCATAGCACACTTGTTTCCACAGATCGCGTAAGATGTTGATGTCAATTTTTGTCAACGTACATCAATGATTGATGCACCTCTACTTCCTATGGACATGAGAACAAAGAATACAATGTTAGGACCTTAGAGCACCACGAGGTGTGGTGGTCTTTAACTCTCCAATGTTTAAGTAAGTCTAAATAGTGAAAGAAGGATGAGACTAATGTCTTTCCTTGTAATTCAGAGAGATGCACATACATATTTAGGGAGAGAGTATAGATTTCAGTGTCTGTAGTTAGGAGAAGAATAAGTTATGTCAAGCTCTAAAGTTATGAAATTATGTTGAATAGTGGTGACTATTTATAGAGAATAATATACCTACTAATAACATTTACCCATAATGATAGACTTATCTTTAAATGTGAGAGTATTATTCGCTTAATTATATCGTTGTTAGATAATTAAAAGTTTGAATGCTGATAGTATATCATGTTAGATAATTAATTAATATTGATGCTTATTTGATGACTCAGTATTGATTGAGGTGGTCTACAAATTATTTGGTGACTAAGTCCTTTCATGTTATGGGCGTAAACTATTTTACACTTAATAAAATGTAGATTTTAATAAATATAAAAACTTAAATAAGTAATTCCTAAAATTAAAAAATATTTAATTACAATTATATATATTATTAAATTATATTTATTCAAAAGTAAAAATTATTTATTTAAAATATTTGTATTGAGAACTCTTAATCTATATAATTTATATAATTGTTATAATATGAGTTTTCTCCGTAAGAAACGAGCAAAAGGCACAACATGTTTGGATGGATAACCCTAGCTTGTAAGTTTGGCTCAGCTCCATCTATATTTTAAATTAGAACAAATAAGTTAATCAACTATCTACTCATATATATAATTTTTAGTTAAATTCCATATTACTCAAATATAAACCTTGTATATATTACAACATATATAACTGGTTTATATTTTTATTTTCCAATTGGCATTTTTTTAATCATCACTTTGCTCCACTAGTTTAAATATTTGTAACATATAATAAACGAGTTGAAAATTGCAGCAAGTTCACTAATAGGTGCTGCGAGATGGAAGGTGGGGATTGGAGTACAAATAATCGTTTTCACAAATTTGTTTGTTTCTAGATGCGCACAAATATGTTTGTTATCAAGATCATTTGGATTACAGCTAATAACTATGTATAAAATATATATATATATATATATATATATATATATATATATATATATATTCCTATTTGTTTTTATTAATTTGTAGGTAGTCATTTTCGATAATTTATTAACCATATAATAAATAAATAATGAATGTAATTTTCGTTGATTGATACCTTTTAATTTTTTATTTATTTATTAGTAAAATTTGTCGTCCATTGCTATTTTTACTTTAATATTTTATATCTTTAACTTTAATTTCATTACACTTATCAGAGTGATTTTTTTTAATAATATTAATATATCAAAATCTAACATTAATCATATCAATTACATTCTATTTGATAAAAAAAATGATTCATATAGATTTGTATCCATTCATGATATAGTGAAATTTGCTCATTATTAATTTTTTTAATATTTTATATCCTCAATTTTACATTTTTTATACTTATCACATATATATTTTTTATGAATAAATGATTCATATAGATTTGTATCCATTCATAAGATATAGTGAAATTTGCTTTCTATTAATTTTTTTTTAATATTTTATATCCTCAATTTTACATTTTTTATACTTATCACATGTTTTTTTTATGAATAATATTGACATATCTATTTGAAATACATTATAAGTTAATGCATATTATAACATTGATATTCCATTATATATAATTTAGATCATTTCTTGTGACAAGTTATTTAGATAATAAAACTATTTAAAGATATCGATGTCGATTTTTATCAACATTAGTAATTGGATGCAACTATACTTTATTCGGATTTGAGAATAGAGAATACAACGTTAAGACTTTAGATCATCATGAGGTATGGTGACCTTTGGCCCTCTGATACTTAAGTACGTCCAGATAGTGAGAAGAACGAGAAAACTAGTGTTTCTCCTTGTTATGCCTAAATATATTTAGAGAGATAATATAGATCTTAGTATTTGTAATTGAGAGAAGAATAAGTTATGTCAAGCTATAAAGTTATGAAATTATGTTGAATAATGATGTCTATTTATAGGAAAGAATATACCTACTGATGATCTTTATACATAATGATAGACTTATCTTTGAATGTTGGAGTGTTATTCGCTTAATTATCTCATTATTGGATAGTTAAGGATTTGAATGCTGGTCTTATATCATGTTAGATATTTAAATGATGTTGACATTAATCTGTTGACCCAATGCTGAATAAGCTGACCTACGAGTTATTTGCTGGCTAAGACCTCTCTTATTACACCACATGACATGAGTTATTTTACACCCAACTTCATCCCTAGACTTTCTAGACATGGGTATATAGGCTAGGAGGTTTATTTTGCCATTCTATCACCACCTGGGTTCATTATTTGTTGAACCTCACTAGTGGTGTCAAGTCCACTCTTACATAGTCTTTACTGGCCCTTATGACAAATTTCTTGTTTTTATGTGATGACGGCTCTGAAATCCTTATAGGATCTGTCGATAACATGACTACCTTTTTTTAGGAGAATGCAAAAGTGTGGGAGTTTTGATATTGCTCTTTTAGATATTCCCATTCTTTAACACTTAGGCTTTTCTTTGTTGTAATTATTTTTCAAACTTGTGTGGTTCACCTTATCTGAAAGGTCCAAGTAGTGAGAGATCTTGTCTTCATTGCCTCTAGTTCTAATAGGACCAATATCTTGGTCTACTTAATAAGTTCTATGCTTGACTTGTGCCCAAAATTTGTCCAAAATGTAGACATATGGTTGAACACTTTAGGAATGTACTCTATAAGGGAAAACACATAAAAGTGCACCATTAAAGTTGTCCATTCTCTAGAAGGAGGACAAATGATTTGGCACAACCTAGGAAGGTAGTGGATAAGGCATCGTGGCCTATTAGATAGAAGTCTATGCTTTGTAAATTTTAGTTAGTCTTAGAGATCGAAGATGTCTAAACACTTCTTGTGTTTCGGGCATTGTACTTCCTAAATGAGTTTTCTGTTAAGGTTTACACGTTATAGTAGCCATATCGGAGGGCGAAAACCCTTGGGCCTAGACAATAAGTTCTAGCCTTTTGTTTAATTATTTTTGGAATACTTAGTCCTTGTTATAGATGGTATAGGTTCATGACCCATTAAGTTGGGTTTTCCCACTGTAACTTCATCGGGGTCATTCTCTGTTCTAGATTTTCAAAGTTTATGTAGCTTGTAAACTATGACTTGTATAATAGACTTTTTATGCCTAATGGTCTACCATATGCTTGGATCATGATATTAGAGTTTAAGTCGTTGTATGAACCTTTTGGACATATTTATATGTCATGTTGCTTTACTATTTCCGTACTTTTGATTCATGTACTTGTAATCCTATACTTGTGTAGCATCCATGTACCTTTTTTATTTTTTGGTGAGGTCCATTTATGATCTTGTTTATTTCAAGGCGAAGAGTACTCCTTGGGCACGTCCCTTGTTAAGATATGTGATCTTTTTTATTAGTATGCGATTGTGTGTACTTGTTGAGGAGCAAGCCCAAAGTGATTCAGATGGCTACATGTCCATACATATACCCTAACAAACCATATACATTTTGTCCCACCATATATGCCATGTTTGACCATGCTTCCATGTTCGACCACATGGGCCGTGTCTGAACATGTATGCTATGTTGGGTCACATAAGCCATGTCCAGCTATGTACCATGTCGATTCACATGTGTTGTGTCCAACCATATGTGCCATATTGGGTTACATATGTCGTATCCAACCAACTACCATATCATGGCGCATGTGATGTGTTCGACTATGTACCATAACCACCTCACAACAATTTCGGGTACATTCAGTTAATAACCATAAGTTATAAGCTGGTAGTAGTTTCCCTACAGTTTAACCACGCTTCTTATTTTTAATATTTATTCAATAATATATTTAGTATAAAAATTAAATATTAACTTAATTTTTATTTTTTTTAACTATTTAGTACATGTTTTTAAGTAAAATAAAAAAATATAAAGTAAGAATAAATAAAATTCAATCTAATTATACAAAATATTTTAAATTTTATTATTAAAATTATCTTTTTCTATATAATTATATGTATATACAATAATAATATTAATGTATATTTGGTTTCAATTAACTATAGTTTCAATATTGCAATAACCATCACCACCCCATGCTTTATCCATTACGGTTATTATGGGAAAAAAATTGTCAGATTTTTATAGATAACCATAGTTTCAATAATCTATGGTTAAAATGCTTATCCCTAATGTCGGGTCACATGTTTCGTGTTCGGACATGTACCTTGTCAGGTCACATGTGTCGGTCCGACCACATGCCATGTCAGGTCGCATATGTTGTGTCCAGCCATGTGCCATGTCGGATCATATGTGTCCTATCTGATCATGTACTATGTTGAGTCACATGTGCCATATTCGACCATGTACATTGTTAAATCACATGTGCCGTGTCAGGTCTTGTGACTTTAAAAACTTTTGAAGTCCTTGGTGGATTATTCCATCCTAACGTGAGTGTCGTTGCACTCTATCCATGCTTAACAATTTTTATCAATGGCTAGGGTTGGAGACTCAAGGTCTCTACCATGACAAAAACTGTGTTTGCATGGATGAGGTGTAGAATTTGCAATAACTCCTTGACTCGGGGTGTACTTGCTACCTATTTAAACCTCAAGCAAGCTCGTAGAGGTAGGGCATAGAAGTTGTAGCAATTCCTAAACTCGAGACATAATTATTGTCTGTTCAAAGATCAACATGGCTCGTAGAAGTAAGGCACAAAATTTGTAGCAATTCCTAAACCCGAGGAGTAGTTGCTGCATGTTCAAAGGTCCAACATGGCTCATAGAGGTGGGGCACAGAAGCTGTAGCAACTCCTGAACCTGGGTTGTAGTTGGTTCATATTCAAAGTTCAAGCATGGCACATGGAAAAGGGGCACATGAGTTGTAGCAACTCTTGACCCCTAGCATACTAGCGTGTAACTTTTCATAACCTACACTTATCAGTCCCTTTGTAGTTTGGACTTTCCCCATCCTTTTCAAATTCCATGAATGTGAAACAAGCTTGGCCCAAATACCTGTAGACACAATTTTTATTAAATTAAAATTATACCTTAAGCATTGTCTATTTTTTATCGTAGTGGAACGTTGTTCGTGTCCCATGTTATTCTTTATGAGTGGCGTCTTGTGCCACATTTTGCTTTTTTAAGGCAATTATTTTCTCTAGAGATTTTGGTAGAGATGATACATAAGGACAAGATCCCTTGGACTTGTGTAGGAATAGCCTATTTGAAACTCTATTGTGGGGTTTTCTTAGTCCACACTTACCTCTTGGATGTGGTACCTCTTGAAGATCATGTGAACTCATGTAATCATGGAGGAGTTACAACATTGTCTTGGACCTCCTATATGTGAGTGGAAACATATTTTTGTTTCTTAGTTGGACATGATGTGAGTTGTGTGTTTTGCAACACACAAAAACGTGCAAGCATACACGGTCACAAGTAATAAATTTGATAAGTAAGTTATCGTTCCCACGGAGATTTGTTACTATAGTTTGTTGAGTACTAAAATTATCTCTCTCTGATTATATTCAAAACGTACGTTGATTGAAACAAATGTAAGAAAACAGTTAAATAACAAAATAAAATAAATCTAGGATTGCAATTTTTCACCAAATTAATCAACTCAAATCATTTTATTTTCTTTTGATTCATATTTTTTTAGTACATTTAATTTGTCAACCGAAAACTTCTAATTTTATTCATACATCTCTTCCGAGCTCCGTACAAACACACCTCGTTAAATTAATTCACTATATTCCTATGAGAATTAAATTCACCGAGATTCGTTACGTTTTAAGTTTTTAAATGGCCACACATACAATTAGGGTATATTCCTATCCTTCATCATACATGTCATTCTATTTACAAGCAATATACACACAAATGCCTCTTCCAAGTTTATTTATGTGCCACGGATCGTTTCGATAAGATTCGTAAATAATCAAAAAGCATTAAGCACAAAATAGAACGAACAAATCGAACGTCTTATAAATCTATTAAAAATAATTAAAACAAAAGCTTCATAAATTTAGATCAAATGCAACCCTACAAAAATTAAATTACTTCATAAAATTAAAATAAAAATTACAACAGATTCAGAAAAATAAGATGAAGAAGAAGGAAAATTAAAACATCACTTAGAACAAATATTTGGCACACGCAGAACACAACAAAAGCCAAAAAATGGCTTCTGCGTGTTCTGCCGTCCAAAACCGAGCAACACAAAAAAACTAAACTCTAACCAAAACTCCAAAACTTCTAAACTCTATCATCTTATCTCTTATTTATACCTAAAAAAATACATCAAAAATATTAAAATTTAATACATGCGGGGGACAGAGAAGTGTGGGACAAATAATAAATTAAAACGCGTGGGGGACAAAATTGTATCGAAAATGGAATCGAAAACGCAGCTAATATGAGTGGAGAGAGCTGCACGTTTCTGTTTTTATTTTCATTCCACGCTGCCATGTGTCGCGATCTGATTCGTTGAAACAAATAGTGGGACACGTGGCAGCACCTCATTTGTTGAAGGAATTGGGAGCACGCAGAAATTGTCGCACGGAATTGGGGCGCGCGACGCGTGGGGGCAACGGCTGGAACGTGTGCGAGATTCGGCGCCTTCGCGCTCATCGTAACCTGCCACGTCTCGCGATATGATTGCCTTAAAAATATAGTGTGACACGTGGCATCTTCTTATTAGCGACAAGGATTCGTGTAGACACGTGGCTTCATTTGATTCGCTAAAAATCTCGTTCCACGCAGAGATCGGCGCACGAGATAAGAGGCGCGTGTACGTGGGGGACAGCGGCTTTACACGTCAGAGAAGTGGGTCCCACGTGCATGCCGGCCTGTGCGGCAGGTGGGCCCCACTCGAGCGCCGAGCCGCGTGAAAGAATCTGCACACACGCGATTTGGTCGGGTGTGATCGGCACGCACGAATCTCAGCCGTTTCTTCTTTGATCGGACGGTCCTGGTTTTGCGTGTGCATATTCGCGCGTGGTTCTTCTCACCTGCGCAGAAAATTAAACTTTAATTAATTGGATTTTGGCCCACAAATTTATTTCAAATTACATTTTCAACTTTCTTTAATTACAGTTTAGCCCTTTTCTAATTTAAATTAAATTTTTAAACTTTAAATAATTAAAATTAAGCCCGTTTTTAATTTAAATTATATTTTCGACTTTTACATATTGTAATTAAGAACTCTATTATTTGAAATTACATTTTTAGACATAAATTTGCAATTAATTAAGTTTTTCGATACAAATTATTTAATTTTATAAAAAAATATAAAAAACAGTAAATATTAATTTATTAAACTAAAATTAACTAAAAACATTAAGAACACAGCAATTTTAATTAATAAAATAGGTGAAAATAACTATATAAAATACAGTTATCAACACCCCCAAACTTTTGCTAGTCCTCGAGCAAAAGAAAAGAAATAAAACAAAGATAACTGTATTTAAAATAGTGATTTTCAAAATATTTCTTTTTAGTCATTCTAATTTACATAACTCGAAGAAATAAAAGAATTTTATCTAAGTATCAAAATCAATTTAAAAATATATTCCATTTTCACAATAAATTGTAGTGTGTGTGTGAAGTCTTTTCATATTTCATCACATGCAATCCGGATTAGTTTATGCAAATATAAAATCAAACAGATTTTAATGAAATCACAATTCTCGTATATTTATTTTTCATTTCTCTCTCCAATAATGTAGACAAATACAACCAAAAATCAATAGGACTTTAATAAGCTTGTAATGTATGGCTTAGGTAAAGGTAGGATAAAAGATATATTTAGCTCAAATTTACTAAACAACATTTTAGGATTGAAACAAGAGATCTTCTATCATCACAATAAATACTTCCCAATGTGGGATTTAACATCACATACAATAATTTTTTTCTTTTTCTGTTTTTTTTTCAGAATCTTGTTTTTTTTTTAAGTATCCTTTTTTTTCCGATATATCATTAAATATTTACTAACAATTTTCACATGTTAGTTCGATAAGAAAAATAGATATATCTGCACATATATATATATATATATATATATATATATATTTTAAGTAGGCTTTTGAAATGAAATAAAAAAATATATATAAACTTTGAAGCTCAAAGGGGTATACTATGGATAAAGCATGTGAAGGTAGATAAAAAGGCTTAAACGATCCAAAGATGTTCTAAATCATTTTCTTAGTTAAATGTTATCTATAATTACGCATCGAGAGAAAATCAAATAAATTCTAAAAGTTGTGACACCACAAATATCAATTGAATTCCATACTCACATAAGCATTTTCTAAATTAACACATCAATTCAAAATTAAAGACAAGTGATCATAAATATTTTATTTTGTAAAAATGAAACATACGTAAAAATTATTCATCACTTAGACAATATTCAACTTTTTCAAGGAGCTATGTATCATTTAAACCAAAGAAATAAAATTAAATCACTATTCATCGCATAATATCTTCAATCAACCAAACAAAAAAAAAATTCACAAGCAATAACATCCAGAAAATATTTCAATTAAGTTTAATATATCTACCACCCCCAAACTTAATATACACATTGTCCTCAATGTGTGAAAATTAAAGAACATATGAGAATGGTTTAAAGAAACTTCCTGGTTTGTTTGAATGGTTAATTCAAAATAGCTTCATTTCTTCCAAATTGCACCTACGAGAAAAAAATAAATTAACATAACAAAATATAAAAAAAAACTAATAAATGCGAAAAATAAAATAAAATAAAATAAAACACATGGGTTCCTCTCAAGAAGCGCTTGATTTATAGTCGTCAGCTTGACTTCTCAATTATTTTTCTTTTTGTTAGTTAAGATTTGTCTGTCAACAAAATCTCAACTTACGAGAAAATTGAAAAATAAATTAAGCCAACAATAACAACAATAAATAACAAAAAAAATTTTGTTTTTTTTCTTTATGTGGGTTAAGATTTGTGTGCCAAACAAAATCTCAACTCACGAGAAAATTGAAGAATAACTAATCAAAAAAAAAATAATAATGTATTTTTTTTTTGTTAAGTTAAGATTTGTGTGTTAAACAAAATCTCAACTCATTAGAAAATGGAGAAATAAATTAAACAAGAAAGAATAAGCAAAACAAAAAAAATGATTTTTTTTTCTTTTTGTAAGTTAAGATTTGTGTGTCAAACAAAATCTCAACTTACTTGAAAAATACAGAAAATAAGAAACAATAAACAAAAAATTTATTTTTCTTGTTGTAAGTTAAGATTTGTATGTCAAACAATATCTCAACTTACGAGAAAATTGAAAAATAAATTAAATAAGAAAAAAAAACAATAAACAACAAGAATAAATAATTTTTTTTGAATTAAAATCAAATTGATTGTATTAATATCAACAATGAAAATAGTTAAAACAAATCCCCGGCAACGACGCCAAAAACTTGTTGTGTGTTTTGCAACACACAAAAACGTGCAGGCATACACGGTCACAAGTAATAAATTTGATAAGTAAGTTATCGTTTTCACGGAGATTTGTTACTATAGTTTGTTGAGTACTAAAATTATCTCTCTCTGATTTTATTCAAAGCGCACGTTGATTGAAACAAATGTAAGAAAATAGTTAAATAACAAAATAAAAGAAATCTAGGATTGCAATTTTTCACCAAATTAATCAACTCAAATCATTTTATTTTCTTTTGATTCATATTTTTTTAGTACATTTAATTTGTCAACCGAAAACTTCTAATTTTATTCATACATCTCTTCCGAGCTCCGTACAAACACACCTCGTTAAATTAATTCACTATATTCCTATGAGAATTAAATTCATCGAGATTCATTACGTTTTAAGTTTTCAAATGGCCACACATATAATTAGGGTATATTCCTATCCTACATCATACATGTCATTCTATTTACAAGCAATATACACACAAATGCCTCTTCCAAGTTTATTTATGTGCCACGGATCGTTTCGATAAGATTCGTAAATAATCAAAAAGCATTAAGCACAAAATAGAACGAACAAATCGAACGTCTTATAAATCTATTAAAAATAATTAAAACAAAAGCTTCATATATTTAGATCAAATGCAACCCTACAAAAATTAAATTACTTCATCAAATTAAAATAAAAATTACAACAGATTCAGAAAAATAAGATGAAGAAGAAGGAAAATTAAAACATCACTTAGAACAAATATTTGGCACACGCAGAACACAACAAAAGCCAAAAAATGGCTTCTGCGTGTTCTGCCGTCCAAAACCGAGCAACACAAAAAAACTAAACTCTAACCAAAACTCCAAAACTTCTAAACTCTAACATCTTATCTCCTATTTATACTTAAAAAAATACATCAAAAATATTAAAATTTAATACACGCGGGGGACAGAGAAGTGTGGGACAAATAATAAATTAAAACGCGTGGGAGACAAAATTGTATCGAAAATGGAATCGAAAACGCGGCTAATATGAGTGGAGAGAGCTGCACATTTCTGTTTTTATTTTCATTCCACGCTGCCACGTGTCGCGATCTAATTCACTGAAATAAATAGTGGGACACGTGGCAGTACCTCATTTGTTGAAGAAATTGGGAGCACGCAAAAATTGTCTCACGGAATTGGATAGCGGCTGGACGCGTCAGAGAAGTGGGTCCCACGTGCACACCGGCCTGCGCGGTAGGTGGGCCCCACTCGAGCGCCGAGCCACGTGTAAGAATCTGCACACACGCGATTTGGTCGGGTGTGATCGGCACGCGCGAATCTCAACCGTTTCTTTTTTGATCGGACGGTCCACGTTTCGCGTGTGCATATTGGCGTGTGGTTCTTCTCACCTGCGTAGAAAATTAAACTTTAATTAATTGGATTTTGGCCCACAAATTTATTTCAAATATATTTTAAACTTTCTTTAATTACAATTTAGCCCTTTTCTAATTTAAATTAAATTTTTAAACTTTGAATAATTAAAATTAAGCCTGATTTTAATTTAAATTCTATTTTCGACTTTTACAAATTGTAATTAAGAACTCTATTATTTGAAATTACATTTTTAGACATAAATTTGCAATTAATTAAGTTTTTCGATACAAATTATTTAATTTTTTAAAAAATATAAAAAACAGTAAATACTAATTTATTAAACTAAAATTAACTAAAAACATTAAAAACACAGCAATTTTAATTAATAAAATAGGTGAAAATAACTATATAAAATACAGTTATCAATGTGTTACTTCATTAAATCTGTGTCTAGACTTAGTTGATTATGTCGATCTCACCAAGTGTTCTCATATGAAATTTGGGTGAATTTTTGAAATGCACTCTTAGAGAAACCTTATAGAACTCATTTTGAAATAATTCATAGGGATATGTGCACCTTTGGATGATATGTGATGGTTGTACACCTCATAACCATATTTTTTGGTAGGGTACAATATTAGGTTACACACTTTATGTCATTGCATGAATGTTTTGGTCATATCATATATGTTCTTATCTATGATCCATGCACTTCTTTATTTGTACGTTTATTTTTTAATCTAACTATGATTTCATCTATTTGTGAGATCGTTGACACGAGACCTGTGAATGGACACCATGGGGCTCTGGGCATTGGAAGATGCCACAGGGGGTCCTTGTTAATGAGAAATGGTTACAAATCTTATGGACTATGGAGGCACTCCAAAATAGTTTGGAGTGTGTTCTTTATAATGTTGAGGTAGACAAATGGTCCTATTCTTGAAGTTTTTCCTATACTTCAAGGGTTTTTAGTACCATCGTAAATGATTTTTAAGGTAGCCATATGTCGCTAAGGCCACATGGTTAACATGACCAGTTTGGCCAAAGTGTCCCTACATATGGGCCTTGATATGATTGCATGGACTACAATAGGCGATTGCTTCTACTCGAGGTGGTACAAACTGGTCCAAGATGGACGGTCAGAGGAATGTTTCTTGCAAATCCATAGATGAGTGATTTGCACTTTATGGGTGAACTTTGTCTAGTAGGCCATGAGCCTGGTTTCCATCATGGAAGGTCGCGTCCATAGGATGGGAAGTGTGTGATCCTAAGAGGTGATCCGATCCCATAATGGCTTGGGATGTTATCTTCGTCATTTTGAACGTTGGAACTAATTTGTTATTTTATTCTTTTTTTAAAGAATGATTGATTACTATTTAAAAATATTATAATGATGATGATTGAAAGAGAAAATAATATCTTTTTAAATATTATTTGGATGCATTATCTCGTAATAGCTTGCATCTTAATTATAAAAATTTCAAGATTTTGATGCGTAATTTTAAAATGAGGATTAGATTATATTTACAATGAAATTTGGGGGATCGTCGTTGGAAGTAACCCAATTTGAAATGTCCCAATTTGAAATGTTGTTGTGAAGCTGTTGACTAACTATGTGTATAATCTCTCTTTTAAGCCAATTTCGAAGCAAAGAAAATATGAAATTCAAGTATTTTATTTTATAAAACAATTATTAAGAAAAATAACGGATATAATTAATAAAAGTATATTAATAATAAATAACACATAATAAATTTTTTAATTTCTATTATTATTAAAAAATATTTTATTAATAATAATAATAATATATAATTAATGTTAAAAATAAATTAAATATTTATATATTTTTATTATCATAATAATAACATTTATTATAATAATATCTTACTTATAATTTTCATTACTTTAATTATTATAAAAAAACTAACCACCGAAATATATACATCTTTTATATTATTAATTAGGATGAAATAATACTTCCATTTTTTTTTAAATTGTAAAAAAAAGTTATAAGTTTTAAAAATAATAATAATTTTTTATTTTTTATTTTTTATTTTTTTAAAGAAATTATTTATAATAAAATTAATCAGAGTTAAAAAATTTAAATAAAGTATTATAACAAAATAATTTTTTTTTTTTTTTTTAAAAATTCTAAGAAATTTCTCGATTAGTTATTTCAAATCATTCTGCGTCTCGAGGTGGCGAACATTATTTGTCAGAGTAAATATTTTAGGTTACGTATTTAAAATTTTAGCTCATATGATTTGTTGAAAAATGAGACTTTTGGATGCATCTACCAAATGACGCTGAGCTGTATATATAATTTTATTATTAATATAATTTTATTTTTAAATCTTTAAAAAATATTTTCTAATATATATTTTTATATAATTTTTAAAAAAAATATTTCATTTTACGTTATAAAAAAATATTTTTTTAAATAGAATTTTATATATAATAAAAAATTATTATAAATTTATCTATCTCCTACTTATTATTGTATGCATAGATATATATGCATAGGCGTGTAAATATGTAACTATTATCAAATAAAAAAAATCAACAATTTGTAGATTAAAAAAGAGAGGGACAAGCATCTACAAATAATAATAGGCTAAGGCAAAACCATGAACACCACCAAAAAACACTCTATAATTTGAGCAGTAAGAGCTTTCTTTTCAATCCAATGGCAGAAGGAATCCTTTATAACTTTACAGCAGGAATACTTCAAAGGTTGGCCTCTGAAGTTGTGAATGAGATTGGACTAATTTGGGGAGTGAAGGAGAAGCTTCTTGGCCTTGAAGACACCATGTCAATGATCAAAGATGTTCTTCTTGATGCACAAGAACAACGAATCCATAGACATCATATCAAAAACTGGCTTTCCAGGCTTGAAGATGTGGTTCAGGATTTCGAAGACTTGTTGGATTACATGGAAACTGATGCTTTGCGAAGACAGGGGAGATCCAATAAGAATCAACTTCTCAAAGAGGTATGCAATTTCTTTTCCTCTTCAAACCGAGTTGCTTTTCGGTTCAAAATGGCTCATTGGTTAGAAGATATTAAGAAAAAATTAGCTGTAGTTCAAGCTGATAGAAGAGAATTTCAACTAGAGGTACGCCTTGAAGAGGCTCCTCTAGTTGCAAGTGATGTGAGATTTGAGCAAACTCACTCATTTGTACCTGATGAAGAAGTTATTGGCAGAGATCTTGATAAGTCAAATATTATGAACAAACTATTAAATGTTGATCAAACAAATCAGCATGTGTCAACTATTGCTATAGTTGGATGTGGAGGAATGGGAAAAACTTCACTCGCTCAACTTGTTTTTAATGACAAAAACATCCAAAATCATTTCCAATTAAAGATGTGGGTGTGTGTCTCTGATGTTTTTGTTGTGAAAACAATTGTTGAGCAAATCATAAAATCTGTTACTAATAAGAGTCCAGATCGTAATTCTGAAATGGATCAATTGCAAAATCAACTCAGAAATGAGCTGAAGGATAATAGATATCTTTTAATATTAGATGATGTATGGAATGAAGATTTTTCAAAATGGGATGAATTAAGAGTCCTATTAGGTGTTGGTGCTATGGGAAGTAGAATTCTAGTAACAACCCGTAGTACAGTGGTGGCAAACATTACAGGTGACCAAGAACCATATCATTTAGGGATACTAGATGATGGGTTTTCTTGGTCTCTGTTTAAAAAAAGGGCTTTTAAGGAAGGATATGAAGGTAATAAAAGCGTTGAAGATATTGGAAATGAGATTTTGAAGAAGTGTGGCGGAATTCCCATTGTCATCAAGACAATAGGAAGTATGTTGCGTTTTAAAGATGCAGAAAATGAATGGCAACAATTCCTTGATAAGGAGCTTTCCAAAGTGCCCCAATATGCTGACAACATTTTACCAAGGCTAGAATTAAGCTATAATCATCTTCCATCACATTTAAAACATTGTTTTGCTTTTTGTAGTTTATTTCCCAAAGATCATGATTTCTATGTTGAGGAGATGATCCGATATTGGATGGCACTAGGTTTTGTCAATTCACCAGACCAGAGTCGTTCTCTAGAAGATGTTGGTCTTGAATATTTTAAGGAGTTGTTGTCAAGATCATTTTTCCAACAAGTTGAAAGAAATGAGTGGGGTGATATATGGAGTTGTAAAATGCATGACTTCATTCATGATCTTGCTATAAAAGTAGCAGGAACAGAGTGCATTTCATTAAATTCAAAGGGAGGAAATATTGGCAAAAGAAATCGTCATTTATCATTTCATCGTGATTTTGAGCAACCGTTTCCAACTTACCTGCTTCAAGCAGAAAGGATACGGACAATTCTTAACCCCTTTAAATTATCTCATTTGATTGATGAGCCAACTGTTTATAAAATTATCTCAAGTATTGAAAGAGTCCCCAAGTCTATTGATAAGTTGTTGCATTTGCGGTATTTGGATTTATCTTTTAATAGCTTATTTGCCACACTGCCTAATTCTTTGTGTAAGTTACAAAATTTACAAACGTTGATACTGAATTTTTGTCAAAATTTTCAAAAGTGGCCAAAAGACTTTGGAAAATTAGTCAATCTCAGACATCTGGAGTTTATGTTTAGTCTGAGGCTAGAAGAATGGCCAAAAGACATAGATAAACTTGTCAATCTCAGACATCTTAATTTTATATGTTGTCATCAAGTGTTGGTGAGAGGCATGCCGCGTGGATTGAGTCAGCTCACCAATCTTCAAACATTATCACCGTTAGAAATAGACGTTAATATGGAGTTTGGGATATTGGTAGATTTAAAAAACGTAAGAGGAGGAGAGCTAGAAATTGTAAATTTGAGGCACCAAAAATATGAAATCTCAAAAGCAAATTTGAAGGAAAAGCAGTTTAACAGCATAATACTAATATGGGAGAACAATGAGGAAGTTGATAATGATGAGACTAAAGCTACTGCTGACGAGGAAACATTGCAAGACCTACAGCCTTCCCAGAACCTCAAAGAGTTGAAATTAGATGGCTATTGTGGTTACAAGTGCTCGAGTTGGTTTGATTCTCTTACAAATGTGTTTAGGATTGAGTTGAAGAACTGTAAAAATTTGAAATATCTACCGGGGTTGGCTCATTTGCCTGCTCTCAAAGAATTGATACTTGTGAGTTTGCCCGCCTTGGTGTGTATTTCAAGCAATAATAGCGAAGAATTGATCTGCAGATCATCATCCTCATCTTCCAAATCAACATTGTTCTTTCCATCCTTGGAGGTACTCACTTTGAAGGATATGCCTAGTCTGAAGGGATGGTGGAATATTAACGATGAAGATAACAGCCTCCTCAGAATATTACCGACATTTCCTTGTCTTTCTGCGCTGACGATTCTGAAATGTCCAAGACTCAATTGTATGCCGTTTTTTCCATTCCTAGATAAATGTTTATGTTTTGACTATATCAGTTGGAAGGGTATATTGCAGAGTACATTGATGATGAACGACATTGAAGGAGCATCAACAACAACTTCTTCTGCTTTACATTTGACCAAATTGAGGAAGATGACCTTGACGGATTTTGAAGACATAGAGTCTCTACTCTTATCATCAAAAAGCCTCACATCTTTGAAGTACCTCGAGATTAAGGAGTGCTCTAGATTAAAGAGTATCTTCTCAGGCATTCAACATCTCACGTCACTTCAAACACTGTCAATTGATAATTGCGAGGAGCTCGAGCTGCTTTTCGACGATGTCACCATGTCTAAGTCCCTCGTAAACCTCTCTTCTTTGTATCTGAGTCACCTTCCAAAAGTTGAGGCTTTTCCGGATTGCATAAGTAACCTTAAATCTCTTAAGGTTTTGGATATCAATTATTTGGAGAATTTAAACAGCTCAGGATTGAAAGGGATATGTAGCCTTCCCTCTTTAGAGGAACTTTTTCTTTGGTCTTGCAACAGGCTTTCAACACTCCCTCAAGAAATATGTCGTCTTTCCAGCTCGTTAAAAAAATTGACAATCTCTCATTGTCTCCATTTTCATTCACTGCCTGGAGAAATATTTAGTCTCACCTCTCTAGAGATATTGACCTTGACAAGACTTCCCGAATTGAAGTCTCTTCCTCAAAAACATTTGCTCGACAACATCCAAGAAATCAAGTTTTGGAATAATGAGATAGAAAAAGTATTCATCAAATCAGTCCAAAGTCAAGATAGAGATCCCCCGACCAACCTCAAACTCCACATTGATGAAATCCCACATTTGGAAGAGCATGTCAGGTACCAATCATAACTAGTAAATTTTTGTTCAAGTTTCGTCTCCTTTACCTCACTTTTCTCTGTTATTCTGGTTTTCTTTTACCCATTACAAGTGTGGTATGATTTAGTACCATTCATGATAAGTTGATTGTTGATTTCAGCTTAGACTTGGTTTTTATTTTTTTGATAATTTTGTTTTGGGTTTTGGAGAAACCAATGGGGCGATGGGATGTAGTTTTTCAAATTGATTTCTTTTAATGTATATTTTTGGGATTCTGCAGGAATTCTGGATTTTCATTGTCATATGAAAGGAATAGTGAGAGATATTCGGTCATAATTAAAGGTTAGCTACTTAATTATATAGTCTAATTGCATGTAAATGATATACGATCCTTATAGTTGTTTGTATTATAATATTGTTTTTCTTTTTTCCGATTTCAGCCATTGTTTTTAGTGATTTAGGAAAGACCATAGTATTGGTTTTTTATGATTTGAAATAATTACTGGTGGTTGCCAACTCTATTAGACTCTATTAATAAAAATGCAGCATGCTTTATTTATCGAAATATGATAGTTTTGGGAATTTTTGTTGATTAAATGGCATATTTGTTTAAAATTTTACTTTTTAATTTTTGATTCTTAAATTTTGTAATTAGATTTTTTATTTATATCTACCATTAAAAAAATTTGGAAAGTTGTTTGATTTTCAATTTTTATTTTCATTTTGAAAATGTTGAAATTGAGAATTGATTGTTTGCTGATAATCAATTTTTAATTTTTAATTTTTCAAAAAAAAATTTAAAATGAATTTTTTAAATTTTAAGTTTGAAAGTTCAATTAATTTTTTTCATAAATTTATTAAACTTTGAATAAAGTTGAATATGATTATGGATTGATACTTAGGTTTGAATAAGGTTGAATATGATTATGGATTGATACTTACGTTTGAATAATAAGAAATAAAAAATAAAAACTTACTTCCAATATTGATTACTTTTAAATTTCAAAATTTGATAGAATTTTAAAATCGAGTTTCAAAATTTAAAAAATAAAAATTAAAAAAATGGATTATCAAAAATATTTAATTTTAAATTTTAAAAAATAAATTAATTATCAAATAAATACTTAATAAATTGCTGTCGAGACATCTCATGAATATAAAAATATTTACAAACAACTTTCTTAAGTATAAATTGTTTTAAAGGATATTAATATTAACATAATACAAATTATTATTAAGTTATTAATAATTTTGTTATAAGATACAATTAATTTAGAAATAAAATAAGTATTTTATATAATTTTATTGTGAAAATATATAAAAGTATAAAACACTACCTTAAAAGTTTAATATTTCAAATATAAAGAACTATGTGTTGAGACTAGAATGACTTAGGCTTTGGTTTTATCTGTTATTGTTCTTAAACTTTGTAACCTAAATCCTAATATCCTAATATGTAAATCATTATAGAGTGAGCAAATGGATTAATAAGGAGATTCTTGTTTCTTTGGCTCCTATTCAAGAATAATTTTAAAGAAGTTAAGGCATGCTTAATTCTATGTTCTTATATATTGAATAGGAATGTTCGAGTACTACGAATGTTGATGAAATCTCCAGTTCTCCAGTCTCAAGATCAAAGATTCTGTCTTTGCGGTCCAAATTCAACTATTTTCTTGTTATTTGTTATTTATCTATATTTTGTTTGTATTTGATCCTTGTTGGACTCAACTATTTCCTTGTTATTTGTTATTTATCTATATTGTGTTTGTATTTGTTCTTTGTATTATTGGAGATAAAATTAAGGAGTAAATTAAGGAGTGTCAACTCCTTAATTCAAAGAGTAAATTAAGAATCCTTAATTCAAGGAGTAAAACAAGGAATCCTTAATTTACTCCTTAATTTTATCTCCAATATGTATATTTATCTATATTGTGTTTGTATTTGTTGTTTGTTGGATTCAACTATTTCTTTAATATTTTTTATTTATCTAAAATGTGTTTTTATTTAAATAAGTGTTAGTATTTAATATTTTGTGTTAAAAGTTAGAATTTTGATACTAATAATACTGTCTAATTATAAGTTTTGTTAAGGATTTATCTTTTTTATCAATTTAATAATATTCATAGTTAATGAACTAGAAATGAGTGTTACAAATGTGACAAACTTAATTGAGATGTCTTCGTATATGTTTAAATATTATTAATTTGATACATTATTTAAAGATTATTTGTATTTATTTGTATTTATTGATTTTTTATTTAAAAAATATCTTTTTAATATAAGATTATGATATATTAAGCTTATAATTAATAAATAATGTATTCTCGTATATATATATATATATATATATTTATCTTTTAAAAAAACTAAAAACAAAGTCACATAATTTTTTAATTTAGTTTATAAAATTTAATGGTTACTTAATAATTATGATAGTTTTAGTTTTTTTATAAATAGAGATCAAAATAATATTTATGTCAGTACACATCCCATGATAACTTAAAATTAAAAAAAAAATCATGATACGTTATTGAGTATATCAAATTTTGACCGAATTTTTACTATTTCTTTATTTTAAAATATCATTTTATAACATAAAATTATCTACATGTTATATAATATCTATATCTCCCTATCTAATATATATATATATAAACCTAACCAAATAATAATGAATATAGTTAATAATATATTTAAATTAAATTCTTAACATCTATCTAAAATTTGGCATAATATATATCTCCTGTTTTTCCACCGTTATAAATTAGCATTTATAGAAGCAAAAATCGGGTCTAATTTTAGTTGCACAAATATATAATAATAGGTAACATAAAAAATAATAAGCAATAAATGACATACAATGATTTAAGTAGTTCAACTTTTTAATATGAAAAATCTATTTCACTAACGACGACACACCGAGAAAAATTCACTAATAATCAAATGCAGATAAGAGAGTTTCACAAAATTATACCAAATTCAAAAATATATCCAGAAAATATACCAATCTAATTTATTGGTAATATATAGCAAGATAAATTAACAAACTTACTATTAAATTAAATATTATCGTACAAATAACAACTCTACTGTTGATAGATGGTGAAAATTGAACTACTTGGTTGGACGGGAATAAAGCTAGAAGTGGCTCTGTTTTCAACTACCTTCTGTTCTTCTCTGCAGCTGTTGTTGCTCTCTCTTTTCTAGAGAATTTTTCTCTATAAGTAGTTTCTGGCCTTAATGTTTTGGGCCATTAGTTAACATCTACTAAGACTTTCGATAATAAAATGAATATATCATCTTTTTATTTATAATATTCAAATCTTATAAACTATACAACTAAATATAAAGAAAAACAATATTAAGTGATAATTATATTAGTGTCTTATACACTCCGAAGTCACAAAAAGTTCATTAAATAGTTTCTAAAGCATTAACATAAATAAAAAAAGATAATAAGTTCTTTTTACTATATAAAAAAAGGAAATTCATGTTATGTAATATCAACGAATTAATCTAAATTTACTTCAATGCTCAAAATACTCGGTCAAAAATTATTAATACTTGAGTGTAAAAATTTTAAATGAAAAATTGGTGGAAAATGACATTAAAAAACACTAATGTGTGAGTCTCTGCTTTTGTTTCTTTCTTTTTTTCTTTCAATAGCCGAATGGTCTTATTCTTCTTCAAAAGTAAAATGGTCACACGTGGCCAACATCTTTTGTTTTTTTTTAATAAATAAAAACTCTTAATTTTATTAAAATCTAATAAATTATCAATTTAACTATAAATTAAATAATTAATATTAACATTATTAATTATAGATGAATTTTTTTAATCTTTTAACATTAATTTAAAAATATATATCAATATTTAATATAATAGTAAGAAAATAAAAATAAAAATAATATATATATATATATATATATATATAATTTATGTAATTAAATTCTATAAAATAAAAGTAATTCTCACGATAATACGTTTAAAGTAAAAAGTTTATTGATTTGTTAGTTTAGTGAATAATAACTCTTGCATGAGAAACATAATTTAAATATGCCTGATTTGATCCATATTAACACTACTTGTATAATTTTATTTAATAAATAATTTAAATATAATATGATAAAATATGATTTTATTTAATTAGTATTTTTATTATCTAAGAAGATAATCATGAATATAATTTGATTTAACTTAATAAGTATATTTGTAAAAAAAAATTTAATTCTTTATATTAGTTATCTATCATTTTTTTAATTAATGAGATATGATATGATCTAAAATTAAAAAAAATGATTAATTCAACCTGATAATGATTTTCTCATAATTGAAATGATCAATGTAATTTACCTATTATATAAATAATCATAAATTATATTAGTTGTAATTAAAAAAATTATATTATATATAATGAAAATAATAAAGTAATTATTCATAAGAAAATATATTTATTATAAGTATATGTTGTGATGAAATTTTTTTATAAAAAATAAAAAATGTAAAGTCTCCAACGTTTCAATAATTATTAAAATAAAAAAAAATTATGTATAATTAATTATTATAATAATTGTTATGATGTGTTGGAATTAAAATAATAAAATATATATTTTATTTATAATTGAATGTCACACTAATGGTAGTAATATCACGAATATAGCACGTTCTAGGTGGGATTATATTTGCATAGTTGATAATTTCTCAATATCATGAATATAAAAGACAAAATTATGCTTACCAATATAAATAAGTAAATATCTATCAAACAACGTTGTAAAATTTACAGATAGTCCTTAAAAAATAAAATATTATATTTTTAATTAAATACATACTTTTTAATTATAAAATGAGTAATTTTATATGGTATTAATTAAATATAAAAACTACTTAAAAAAGGATATATTTGTTCATTATCTTGCTATAAAAGTAGCAGGAATAGAGTGACACGTTACCTAATTCTTTGTGTAGATTCAAAATTTACAAACATTGATACTAAATGGATGCATTGATCTTCAAATTAAAGTGACTGAAAGACTTTGAATATAAAGAAAAACTTGTCAATCCGAGACATTTTAATTTTGAATATTGTAATAATGTGTGGAGAACAACATGTTGCGTGGATTAAGACAGCTCACCAATCTTGAAACGTTATCACCAGAACCTCAAACATTTGAATTTATATGGCTATTGTGATAACAAGTGCTCGAGTTGGTTTGAATCTCTTACAAATGTGATTAGTCTTGAGTTGATGAATTGTACAAATTTACAATATCTATTATGGTTGGCTCATTTGCCTGCACTCAAAAAATCGAGTCTTGTTGATTTGCCTGCCTTGGAGTATATTTCAAGCAGTAATAGTAATGAATCGATATCATCATCCTCATCTTCCAAATCAAAATTGTTCTTTCCATCCTTGAAGGAACTCACTTTGGACAATATGCCTAGTCTTAAGGGATGACGGAATATCAACAAGTCTCTTCTCGCAACAACAAAAAGCCTCATATCTCTGAAGGGCCTGAATATTTGGAAGTGCCCTAAATTAAAGAGTATTTTCGATGATGTCAACATGTCCAAAATTTTTGAAGATTGTGGATTTGGAAAATTTAAATAGCTCAAGACTGAAAAGGATACGTAGCCTCCCTTCTTTAGAGAAAACTCCCTCGAGAAATATGTCATCTTTCCTGCTCATTAAAAAAACTGATAATCTTTAATTGCCCTAGTTTCCATTCCCTGCCTGAAGTAATATTTAGTCTCACCTCTCTAATGATATTGAACTTAACCAAACTTCCGAAATTGAAGTCTCTTCCTCGTAAACATTAGCTTGCCAAGATCCAAGTACTCAACTTTTGGTATAGGAATGAGATGGGGAGAAAGGTAAAAGTGTTCAGATCAGAACCTAAAGTTTTCCAAAGTTAAGCTAAAGATCACTTGACCAACCTTCAGTACCTCACACTCAATATTAAGACCTGCCCACATTTGGAAAAGCCTATCATGTACCTTACTAAAATACTCTCAATATCTTTAAGAATAACTCTTTTTTTTTTTAAGATATAAGTGTGATGAGATAATGATTGTAAATCAAAAATACTAAAGATGCTATCGATCACTTAAATAGCTGTCAGGGCATGTCAAGTATATAAAAAATATTTTTTAAGTAAATATTATTTTTGAAGAAAAAGGGATCAAATAGTTTTTTTAATTAAATTTTAGGTGTAGTTTAATTTATTTTTTTTAATTGATGTTATTTAGTCATAATTATTATTAAAAAATATTATTTAATCCTTTTAATTATTAAAAATGTATGACAAACTTGAATATTTTATTATTAAATTTAAATTTAGGTCAATTATGTGAGAAGGATGTCCATTTTTTAAGAGTTAAAAGTGAACACTTAAATATATATATATATATATATATATATATATATATATATATATATATATATATTAGGTTTTTTTATTATTATAATTAAATATTGATATTTTTAAATTAATATTAACTGATTAAAAAAAGTTCAATATTAATATTAATTATTTAATTTAAAGTTAAATAGTTAATTTATTAAGTTTTAATATAATTAATATTTTTTATTTATTAAAAATGAAAAAATGAAAAAAAGGAAGTAGAGGGCTATGGCCTGAATATTTGAGGCTTGAATTCGGCCATAGCAAGGAAAACCGAACAGAAGGAGTTCGAAATTCCCATAATTTTTTAGTATTATTTTCTCATAATTCTTCACTTTTAGTATCTCTTACTCTTTTCTTAATTCGGTAGTTTGGAATAATTAATAAACGTGATTTTAATTTAAGGAAAGAATCTTGTATACAACGGATTCACGAACGAATACAATATTCTTGACTATTTATTTCTTAAAACAAATTGTTAAAAATATAAATAAGATAAATGATTAACATTAATAGAAACATACAAGTTGTATGTAAGATTTTCTCTAATTAAGGAATTATGAGGATTTATAAGGAGATTATTGGAGATAAAATTAAGGAATAATTTAATAAGTAAATCAAGAACCTTAATTCAAGAAATAAATTAAGTAGTAAATCAACGAATAAAACAATGAATCCTTAATTCAAAGAGTAAATCAAATATTTAATTCAAAGAATAATTTAAATAGTAAATCTCCTTATATATAGTTATAGAATTATAATGAAAATATGAATGAAAAAATACAACTTTGAGAGAGCTTGTTTTATTTGGAAAGACCTTTAGGCCTTGGTTTTTAGTCTTAGCGTTTTCAATACTAATTTTTCAATAGAAATTATGAAACTTTATTTTAAAATTTAATTTTAGTTATCTAGTTATCTAGTTTAATTGTTTGAAAATTTTAAATTATCCAATTTTATAACTATAAAATTAATAGAATGCGTTACTTCCACAAAACCTATTGATTTTTCTTGAGCTGTGGAGCTCGTTTTGTTCAATGAATAGACACATTTTACTCAAATTTTATATCTATTATGTTCATAATATTTAAATTTATTAAGTTTTTATAATTTTAGTTTTTTCTTATTAGAAAATTAATATTTTATGTTTAGAAAATAGATAATTAACTTTTAAGTGAGTTTAAATTTTTTATTCAAATTTACGATATAAATACAAATTTTAATTAAAACATAGAAGTTTATATTCAATTTTTAGCCACAATATTTTAAAATATTATTATTATGACAATTCAGAACCTTTTACTCTGATTTGTATTCTAATTTAAGTAGCAATATTTTATATTATTATGTATATTAATAAGTATTATTATTTTTAATCCATCGAACAAGTACCATCTCATATTCAATAGTAACATAATAAATAAATAAATAAATAAATAAATGATTGGCCCCTATCTACACGTGTATGACTAGCACATATATGGTTAAGACTGCACACTATGTGTGTAAAGAGCTGTGTACACATATGATCATCTTTTTTCCTAGTGTACGTTTAAAGAGGTTTTTTTTTATAAATTATTACATGTAAACTACTTATAGTTATAATTATTACATGAGATCATAATGATTGTAAATCAAAAATACTAAAGATGCTATCGATCACTTAAATAGCTGTCCGGGCATGTCATGTATATAAATTTTTTTTTTCACATCCTTCTTTTAAGTAAATATTATTTTTGAAGAAAAAGGGATCAAATAGTTTTTTTAATTAAATGTTAGGTGTAGTTTAATTTATTTTTTTAATTGATGTTATTTAGTCATAATTATTATTAAAAAATATTATTTAATCCTTTTAATTATTAAAAATGTATGACAAACTTGAATATTTTATTATTAAATTTAAATTTAGGTCAATTATGTGAGAAAGATGTCCATTTTTTAAGAGTTAAAAGTGAACATTTAAATATATATTTATTAGGTTTTTTTATTATTATAATTAAATATTGATATTTTTAAATTAATATTAACAGATTAAAAAAATTTCAATATTAATATTAATTATTTAATTTAAAGTTAAATAGTTAATTTATTAAGTTTTAATATAATTAATATTTTTTATTTATTAAAAATAAAAAAAAATGAAAAAAAAAGGAAGTAGAGGGCTATGGCCTGAATATTTGAGGCTTGAATACCCCATTCGGCCATAGCAAGGAAAACCGAATAGAAGGAGTTTGAAATTCCCATAATTTGTTGTTGGGCATAGCGGGTAAAAATAAAATGAATTCAATAGAGTAGAATAATGACACCGAAAATTTAACGTGGTTCACCCTTTAATTTGGGCTAAGTCCATGAGACAAACTCTGAAAAATATTTCTTCCACTAATAAATTAATGGGTACAAAGTAAGAGGTAATACAACAAATTGAGATAAACCCAAAATAGTGTCACACAAGTGTTTCCCAAACTCACTATTTTGTCACTCCCCTTTTAGAAAAATATCTCAATATTTTTCTAAGATATTATTTCTCACTTTCTTACACACAACACTATTTTTCTTCAAAGGAAATTGTTCCTTTGGCTTTGTTTTACTTCTCTTCTTGTTTTGGTGTGTTGGTATTTCTCTAAGGCAAAGACATTGCCTATTTATAGGCAAAATTTCATGTCAATGTTAGTTGCACCTACCATTGGTGGTTGCACCTACCATTGGTGGTTACACCTACCATTTATGGTTGCACCTACCATTGGTGGTTGCACTTACCAATTGTGGTTGCACCTAACATTTGTGTTTCTTCCTCTTAAATGTAGGAGGGACTTACAAATCTCCCCCTCCCGACTACATAGAGGGCTCCACCAATCCAGCAGCTAAACGACAGTATTCAAAATTTTGTCTTGGGAGAATTTTCGTCAACATGTCTGATCCATTTTCTTCTGTATGGATCTTCTCAAGTTGTAATAGCTTCTTCTCCATTACATCCCTAATCCAGTGATATCTCACATCAATATGTTTGATCTTGAATGAAAGGAGGCATTCTTTCCAAGATGGATAGCACTCTGACTATCACAAAATAACTGATAACTGTCTTGTTACAACCCAAGTTCTTTCAAGAACTTTTTCATCCATAGCAACTCTTTACATGCTTCCGTTGCTGCTATAAACTCTACTTCGGTAGTGGACAGTGCAACACATTTTTGTAACTTTGACTGCCATGACACAGCTCCCCCTGCAAATGTAATCAGGTAACCTGAAGTGGATTTTCTAGAATCCACATCACCAGCCATATCTGCATCTGTGTATCCAACTAACATAGGTTTGTCATTTCCAAAACATAGGCATATTTTGGAAGAACCTCGAAGATACCTGAAAATCCATTTCACTGCAGCCCAATGTTCCTTTCCAGGATTTGAAAGGAATCTACTCACAATTCCAACTGCATGAGTGATATATGGCCGTGTACAAACCATGGCATACATTAGACTTCCAACTGCTGAAGCATATGGAACCTCTTCCATCTCTTCCTTCTCTTTGTCAGTAGAAGGGCTCTGCTTAGAACTTAGCTTAAAGTGATTAGAAAGAGGGCAACTAATCGCTTTATCCTTATCCATATGAAATCTTTGAAGTACTTTCTCAATGTACTTCTCCTGTGACAACCATAATTTCTTGCCGCCTCTGTCTCTAATAATAGTCATGCCAAGAATCTGCTTTGCTGGCCCCAAGTCTTTCATGGCAAAAGACTTACTCAACTGTGTTTTCAAGTTGTTGATTCTAGAAATATTTCGGCCAACAATCAACATATCATCCACATAAAGCAAAAGAATAATGAAATCATCATCAAAGAATTTCTGCACAAAAACACAATGGTCTGAAGTAGTCTTTTTGTAGCCTTGCTCCCCCATAACAGACTCAAACTTCTTGTACCATTGTCTTGGTGCCTGTTTTAAGCCGTAGAGACTTTTCTTCAATTTGCAGACATAGTCTTCTTTTCCCTTTTGCTGAAAACCCTCTGGTTGTTCCATGTATATCTCTTCTTCCAAGTCACCATGTAGGAAGGAAGTTTTGACATCCATTTGCTCAACTTCCAAGTCAAGACTTGATGCTAACCCTAGCACAGTACGAATGGATGTCATTTTCACAACTGGAGAGAAAATCTCGTCAAAGTCAACACTTTTCTTTGGCTGAATCCTTTGACAACCAGTCTGGCTTTGTATCGCGAACTGGAACTGTGTCCTTCATGCTTCACCCTGAACACCCATTTATTTTTCAAGGCCTTCTTCCCTTTGGGCAGCTTCATCAGCTCAAAGGTTTTGTTCTCATGCAAGGACTTCATCTCATCTTGCATGGCTTCAATCCATTTTTGTTTGGATTCGTCATCCATAGCCTCTTCGTAACTCTCAGGTTCTCCCCCATTGTTGCGTGTTTTTCAACACACGAACTCGTGCAAGTATACACGGTCACAAGTAATATGATTTGTAAGTAAAGATCGATCCCACGAGGATTTGTTACTATAGTTTGTCGAGTACTAAAATTGTATCTCTCTGATTTTATCCAAAACAATCGTTGGTTAATAAAAAAGTAAAATAAGAAAATAAAAGAAATCTAGGATTGCAATTTTTCACCAAATTAATTCACTCAAATCATGTTATTTTCTTTTGATTTATATTTTTTAGTACATTTAATTTGTCAACCGAAAACTTCTTTTTTATTATTCATACATCTCTTTCGAGCTCTGTATAAACACACCTCGTTAAATTAATTTACTATATCTCTATGAAAATTAAATTTACCGAGATTCATTACGTTCTAAGTTTTCAAATGGCCACACAAACAATTAGGGTATATTTCTATCCTTCATCATACATGTCATTCTATTTACGAGCAATACACACACAAATGCCTTTCTCAAGTTTATTCATGTGCCACGGATCGTTTTGATAAGATTCGTAAATAATCAAAAAGCATTAAGCACAAAATAGAACGAACAAATCGAACGTCTTATAAATCTAAGGAAAATTATTAAAATCAAAGCTTCATAAATTTAGATCAAATGCAACCCTAGAAAAATTAAATTACTTCATAAAATTAAAATAAAAATTACAACAACTACAGAAAATTAAGAAGAAGCAGAAATAAAATTAAAACATCACTTAAAACAAATATTTGGCACACGCAAAACACAACAAAAGCCAAAAATGGCTTCTGCGTGTTTTGCCGTCCAAAACCGAGCAACACAAAATAATTTCCAAAACTAAACTCTCCCCAAAACTCCAAAAAATCCACTCCAACAAAACTTTTTTACATAAATTGTATCGAAAATGGGATCAAAAAAGTGAGTGGAACGCTGCGCGTTTCTGTTTTAATTTTCTTCCACGCTACCACGTGTCGCGTTCTGATTCGCGGACACAATTAGTGGGACACGTGGCAGCATCTCATTCGTTGAGGGGAAACGGGCGCACGATGAATGGTCGCACGGGAGCCAACGGCTACAACACGGGCTTGATCCAGCGCGGTCGCGCTCATTGTAACATGCCACGTGTCGGAGTATGATTTGCTGAAATATTAAGTGGAACACGTGGCAGATTCTGGTTCGCGTAATAACTGGGCTCACGTGGATCGGCTGCACCGGAAAAGGGGCGCGCGAAAGTGGGGGACAGGTCTGCGCGGCGTCAGACGGGTGGGTCCCACGCTGCACGCCGGCCTGCGCGGCAGGTGGGCCCCACTCGGGCGCCGAGCCGCGTGAAGGAATCTTCGCACACGCCATTTGGTCGGGAGTGATCTGAACGCGCGCATCGTAGCCGTTCCTCCTTTGATCGGACGGTCCACCTTTGGCGCGTGGTTCTTCTAATCTGCGCAGAAAATTCAATTTTCTTAATTGTATTTTGACCCACAAATTTATTTCAAATTACATTTTCAACTTTATTTAATTACAATTAAGCCCTTTGCTAATTTTAAATTAAATTTTTAAACTTTTAATAATTAAAATGAAGCCCAAATTTAATTTAAATTATATTTTCAATTTTTATAAATTGTAATTAAGAACTATATTATTTGAAATTATATTTGTGGACATAAATTTAACATTAAGTACATTTTCGATACAAATTATTTATTTTTATTAAAATATAAAAAAAACAGTAAATACTAATTTATTAATCAAAAATTAACTAAAAACATCAAGAACATAGCAATTATAATTAATAAAATAGGTGAAAATAACTATATAAAATACAGTTATCACTTCCCCGTAACATTTCAAAATGTATTACTTTCAAGCGTAGTTCTCCAAATTTCAATACAAATAAAATTAAAAAAATTACATATCTAAAATTTATAATATTATTAATAATATCTCAATAATATTCTATGGGGGCATCATCTTCACCAGGTGGATAAACCTAGTCTTCATCTCCAACTTGTCTTGGCACTGATGTTGGAGGAATTAATTCCAAATCTGATGAGTCACCATTGGAATTAGGAACATCTTTCTTCATTTTGTTAATATCTTCAATGGTCTCATCTTCAACAAATACAACATCACGGCTCCTGACAAGTCTCTTTGCAACCGGATCGTAAAATCTATAGTCAAATTGATCTTGACCATAGCCAATAAAAATACACTGTCTTGTTTTGGCATCAAGTTTGGATCTCTCATCCTTAGGGATATGAACAAATGCTTTGCAGCCAAACACTCGCAGATGATCATAGGAAACATCTTTTCCTGACCACACTTTATTTGGAACATCCATCTTGAGAGGAGTACAGGGTGAAAGATTCAACACATGTGCAACTGTGAGTATGGTTTCACCCCAAAAAAATTTAGACAACTTTGCATGTGAGAGTAGACATCTAACTCTCTCCATTAAAGTTCTGTTCATCCTCTCAGCTAAGCCATTCAACTGCGGTGTCTTTGGAGGTGTCATCTGATGCCTAATACCATGCTTTTTGCAATAAGCATGGAAAGGTCCTGTGTATTCTCCACCATTGTCTGTCCGGATGCACTTCAACTTCTTTCCAGTTTGTCTCTCAACTGAGGCATGAAATTCTTTGAAGACATCTAGCACTTGATCCTTTGTCTTTAGAAGATATACCCACGTCTTCCTTGAATGATCATCAATGAAAGTCACAAAGTATTGAGCACCACCAAGTGACTTTGGCATTGGTCCACACAAATCTGAATGAATCAGATCTAAAATATTATTCATTCTGGAAGGAGGGAAGCTCTTGAAAGCAACCCTGTTTTGTTTTCCTGCTAGACAATGAACACATATCTCCAAATGTACTTCATCCATTCCAGGCAATATCTTCTTTTTGGCTAGACTTGTCAAACCTTTTTCACCCATGTGACTGAGTCTCTTATGCCATAACTTGATGAGTGCTCAAAAAGCACTAAAATAACCATGATTTTATGCACATTAATTGATTAATATATATATATATTTATATGTTTTATCATATATTTATATATATTTGTCTTTTTCGGAATCACGGGTATTTTTATTGTTTTTCAGGTATTTTGGCTTAAAAACGTAACTTAAAGACTCAAAGAGGAATACTGGAAGCAATACATCACAAATATATTAATAAATAAATGGGGAAAGGTCAACAAATATGGAAAAATTGGACAAAATGGGTCAAAAATGTCAAAAAGGAGAAAATCACGCCGCCGCGGCGCCCCGCCGCCCAGCCGCGCGCAGCACGCCCCACGTCCGCGCGCATCAGCGCGCGCCCAGTCCCAGTTCCGCGCGCGCTCGCGCGCATCTCACCTGCCATCAGCGCGCGCCCGTGCGCGCAGCGCCTGCCATCAGCGCGCGCCCCTGCGCGCCCAGCTGCCCTCCGCGTGCGCCGACACCCATTTCGCCCCATTTTTCACGTGCAGCCACCCCATGACGTCATACTGACGTCATCAATGACCTCAGCATTTGCACTACGCGTTTTCACATTTTGCCCCATTTTTCACGTGCAGCCGCCCCATGACGTCTTGCTGACGTCATCAATGACCTCAGCATTTGCACTACGCGTTTTCACATTTTTTCACTCATTTTTTTCTCTCCATCCTCACCTATAAATACCCCCCTTCCCTTCACTTCTAAACACACCTCAAAACCATTCTTCTCTTCCCTTTCTTTCTCTCATTTCTTAGTTTTTAAGCTTTTCTTAGTTTCTTTCTTAGTTTCTAGTTGTTCTTAGTTAATTTCTCTTAGTTTAGAGTTATTCCCTTTTTGGGAAGAACTAGTTATGTTTTTGTAATTTATTAGCTTTTCGATTCAATAAATGGGAGTGCAAATTCCGCTTGGAGGTTTTCCAGTAACGGGAATAGCATCGAAGTTCTGTAAGGATTTTATTTTCTTTACAGTTATTTTTTATGCTTTATTCTTACATGTTATATTTAATTTGTCTGTGATTAAATTTAACTTTGCTGGCTGTTTATAAACATGATGTAATAATAACGTTGTTATGCTTGCGAAATATTAAATAGGTAAAAATCTCTAAAATGAATTGATTTTATTTTTATTCAAGATTTTATATTAAGAATGTTAGAGAGAAATATATTATTTTTCATTACAAACTTAAATCTGAAAATTAGATTTTAAGGTTTAGTTATCCGGTCTGATTTAGAGTAGTGCTCTTTTATTTGTTGGTACAATCGCCCGGTAGTTAGAGTGAAGCTCTATTTCAAAAGTTTTTATAAGAATTATTATCTGAAAATGTATTGACAACATGTTTTCAGTAGTGGTTTTAAAACTTGAAAGTTAGTACTCGGATAATTAAATTCTTAGGTTTAATTTGGACACCTTGAATAAAGTTTAAACTGTCTAACCCCACCAAAGGTGGCATTTAAATGGTTCATTTTCAATCTCTTAGAAAAAGGAATTAATTTAATTAACCAAATTAGTTATCAACCCCACCCATAGGTGTTAATTGATTTGTTTAGTTAACAAAGAATATCTAACCCCACCAAAGGTGGTATTCATATAAAAAATAGAGAATCAATAAATATCAATTCATATCTAACCCCACCAAAGGTGGTATTCATATAAAAAATAGAGAATCAATAAATATCAATTCATATCTTTAATAACCTAATTAATATGAGCAAGCATAATTAACTTAATTATTATATCCATAAATACTCCACCATTATAAATGATAAAATTTGCATAAATGTTTATTGAATCTTTGTTTATTTTTATGTTAATAGATTAAAAACACAAAACCCGCTATATCGTGACAGGATGTTTAGGATTTAATTTCGTTTTTAAAAGTTTGAATAATAAATTAAAAACCACATACATTCCTTCCTTAGATCGACCTTGGGAGTATACTTATCATTTTCTACGAAATGATTCGTGCACTTGAGAGAGTTTTATAAAAAAATAAAACCAAATGAACGGGCAGGATCGGCGATTTCGGTTCTGCCCCGATCAAGTTTTTGGCGCCGTTGCCGGGGATGGTATCAAGTTTTTGGCGCCGTTGCCGGGGAAGGAATAGTGTTTTTAAATTATTTATCAAAATTTTAAAAACTTTTTGTGTTGTAAATAATTGTGATTTTTTTTATTTTGATTAAAAAAAACAAAAATAAATTAAATTTTTTTTTTGTTGTTTGTGAATAATAAAATAAAAACAAAAATTTAATAAAAATTAAAATAAATTTTTTTTTTCTCTCATAAAAAAATAATAAAAATTAAAATAAATTTTTTTTTCTGTCATAAAAAAACAAAAAAAATAATAAATATATAATAATAAAATTGTTGTTCGTAAATAGTAAAAACAATAAATAAATAAAAATTAAAATAATTTAAAAAAAAAACAAAAAAAATTCAAATTTCAAATTTCATAATAATAAAAAAAAACAAGGAAAATTAAAAAAAATATATAATAAAACTTACCGTTCAAGAATAGTAAAAAAAAGGTAAAAATAAATAAAAAAAATTAAAATTAAAAAATTAAAAAATTAAAAAAAAATTAAAAAAAATTAAAAAAAAATTAAAAAAAAATTGAAAAAAATTAAAAAATTATAAAAAAAATAAAAAAATTAAAAAAAATTAAAAAAAAACTTAATTTTTAATTTTCATTTAATTTTAAGTTTTTTTAAATCTTAATTTTATTTTTTTTAAATAAAAAATAAAAAAAAATTCAATTTTTATTTTTTTTACCTTTTTTAATTTTATTTTATTTTAATTTTATTTATTTTATTTTATTTTCCCTTTTTTTAAATTTTATTTTATTTTATTTTATTTTATTATTATTTTTTACTATGTTTTTTTTTCTCTTAATTTTCATTTAACTTAATTAACTTAAGTTTTTACTAACTTAATTAACTTAGCTTTTTAATTAACTTAGATTTTCATTAACTTAATTAACTTAAATTTTTATTTAAATTAACCTAATTAACTTAGCTTTTTAATTAACTTACATTTTCATTAACTTAATTAACTTAAATTTTTACTTAACTTAACTTAATTAACTTAGAGTTTCATTAACTTAATTAACTTAAATTTTTACTTAACTTAACTTAATTAACTTAATTTTAATAGCATGAAAAGTAAAGATCTAAGGGAGTTCTGTCTAGGAGACTAGTTCTTGGAAGCCTTTGTGCCACTAGTCTTTCCTGGGAACGTTGTTCTGTCTAGGAGGATGGTTTTTAAGGAGCCTTTGCACCATCATTCTTTCCTGGGAGCACTCTTGGTTAATACTGATTATGTTATTTTAACTTAGATATTATACTTAAAAAAACAAAAAAAAAACTGAAACTATCTCCAAAATTTTAAAAGTTTTAATTACAATCTAAGGAGTTAGTTGTTTTGATTGATCTAGGTACAATTGTGTTTTGATGCCTTTAATTATTTGATTTGTACCTAGATGTGGATGATCTGAAACTCACAAGCATGTCCCTAGTTTTAAGTACAGAAAAAAAATTAAAAATCAATAGGGCATGTTCGAAACAGTATAGGTAGACAATCTTGTCTTACTTGTAGGTTTGATTGACTCAATGAAGAGGGGACATTGAGTTTACTTAAAAGGCAATCCCCAAGTTACGTCTTGCTAAGACGTTAAACTAAGCACTGGATGGGAGGCAACCCATCATTTCAGGTAATTTTTTGTTATTTACTTTATATACTTAACTTTATTGTTTATTTTAGTTTAATTATATGTGAATAATTTTTAAATTGTTAAAACTAAAAATATTTGTTGAGTTGTTAGAAGTTCACAGCAATCTGTGTGTATACACTTTAATGATGAATATGATGAATGCACCTGCATTTCTCCATTACTACTTACACATTCTCAACAAATAGGTAATCTTTCTTCTCTTTTCTCTTTATCTTTAATTTACAATTGTTACATTGAGGACAATGTAAGTTCTAGGTTGGGGGTGGTGAAAAGTTACCATGCTTAATTAGAAAAGAAAAAAAAGATTTAACAATTTAAAAAAAAAAACAAATATTATTAATTTTTTCTTTTTTATGTTCACATCTTCATTTTTTGTGTTTGGTTTTATTTTTTGTGTGATTTAGTAATTTTGGAATTAAACAAAAAAAAAAGTTCTCACAAAAATTTATCATTTCTTTAAATCAAATTTACGTAAATAGTTAAGTCTTTTGTACTGTTAGATTAATTTTTGAAAACATATCATGAAATATTATGTAATTATTTTTGATAATTAGTTAATTTTTGTCATAACTAGTATTTCTTGATAAGATGTAGAAATTATATTAAACCCAAAATCGGTATTTATGAATTTGTTTTAGTGGAGACTACCTTTGTGAGATATAATTTGAGCCTAATTTCCCTTATTCAGAGTGAAATATATATTTTTTCTACTCCAAACACATTTCTTATTTCTTCAAATTCTTAGATGATCTCTATAGGCATTAATATTGAATGTACGAATTTTTTCTCATCTTAATAGAGTATCGTATATTTTTTATTATTATTTTTGCTTAGATTAAATGATTTGAGTAGAAATTGATAGTATATGCTTTTATCTCATTCGTGCATGACTGTTACAAAAAAAAAAGACATATCTGGGGTTACCTAAACCAAGATCAAACAGAAAAGCCACAAAATTAACCACTCACCAAAATCCTTAAAAAAAATGTACAATCTGTACATGGGTTGACTCTCTAAAAAAATGATATATATTGAAAAGTATCTTCAGAAAAAAATAGAGAGATAAAGAATATATAGTATAATTTACATACTATGACCCGCATTACCCAAGATCCTAAGAAAAAAATGTGTACAATCTGTACATGGGTTGACTCTCTAAAAAAATGATATATATTGAAAAATATCTTCAGAAAAATATAGAGAGAAAAAATATATAGTATAATCTACATACTATGACCCACATTGCTTAGAAAGTTATGAGTAAAGGCTAATTACAAAAGAAAGATATAGGAAGTAATTCCCTAAAAAGTCATTGCACTTTCTTCATTTGTAAAAGGCATATATCTTGAAATTTTTTCTTAATGAGTTTGATTTATGCATGAAAATAATTTTTATATATGATATCTTTATAATTTATACATTTGATTCCTTCCATGAGATCAACGTCAAAATAACACTTTGAGCCTTTCTTCTTTATACATATGCGAACATATTAGTTCATTTCTATACATCAACTCTTTCGCATATAAATTAGTATGAGTGTTTGAACCCATAGGATTCAGTGTTTTGAGAGTATTGACTTGTGAGAAATAGAGTCGAAGCGAATTCGGATTTATAACACTGAAATTGGGTGAAATTAAATTGATACATTTTTGATATGAAATATGAAAATGATTTCCGACTAATTATTATAATAAATCATGATTGTTTAAAAAGATTAAAATAACTTATGCTTGAGATTTTAATTATGATCTTAAAGGAGATTAAAAAGTATGAGACATTTTTGTGATATGTTGTTTTCTTTTATTCTTAAACGTTAATTTTTGATTTTGTTGTAATTTTAGTTTTTAAGTTGATTGTTGTTATTATTTGTTTTAATTTTTACATTTAGTTCAATGTTTGTGGGTATCATTACTGAAAACCCTCACGAGACTCAAACTCGTCCACTAGGGCAACCTAGGGGTTTAAAGGCTTGTTGCATAGGCTAAATACAACCGTGTCAATCTACGGAAGTGATTTAGGATAGTTTAATTTTTAGTTTTTATCGCTTCTCTTGCTAAGGGACTAGCAAGAAGCTGGTTGGGGGTTGTGATGAGTGCTCAAAAAGCACTAAAATAACCATGATTTTATGCACATTAATTGATTAATATATATATATATATATATATATTTATATGTTTTATCATATATTTATATATATTTGTCTTTTTGGAATCACGGGTATTTTTATTGTTTTTCAGGTATTTTGGCTTAAAAACGTAACTTAAAGACTCAAAGAGGAATACTGGAAGCAATACATCACAAATATATTAATAAATAAATGGGGAAAGGTCAACAAATATGGAAAAATTGGACAAAATGGGTCAAAAGGGTCAAAAATGTCAAAAAGGAGAAAATCGCGCCGCCGCGCCGCCCCGCCGCCCAGCCGCGCCGAGCCCCGCGCACGCCAGCGCCCAGCACGCCCCACGTCCGCGCGCATCAGCGCGCGCCCAGTCCCAGTTCCGCGCGCGCTCGCGCGCATCTCACCTGCTCCCGCGCGCGCCCCTGCGCGCCCAGCTGCCCTCCGCGCGCGCCGACGCCCATTTCTCTCCATTTTTCACGTGCAGCCGCCCCATGACGTCATGCTGACGTCATCAATGACCTCAGCATTTGCACTACGCGTTTTCACATTTTTTCACTCATTTTTTCTCTCCATCCTCACCTATAAATACCCCCTTCCCTTCACTTCTAAACACACCTTCAAAACACACTTCTCTCTTCTTTCTTTCTCTCATTTCTTAGTTTTTGAGTTTTTCTTAGTTTCTCTCTTAGTTTCTAAGCTTTTCTTAGTTTTTCTCTTAGTTTTTAGTTCAATTCTCTTAGGTTTAGAGTTCTTCTCTTTTTGAGAGGAACTTGTAATGTTTTTGTAATAATTTAGATTTTTGATTCAATAAATGGGAGTGCAAATTCCGCTTGGAGGTTTTCCAGCTACGGGAATAGCGTCGAAGTTCTGTAAGGATTTTATTTTCTTTACAGTTATTTTTATGCTTTATTCTTACATGTTATATTCAACTTGTCTGTGGTTAAATTTAACTATGCTGGCTGTTTAGTAAATATGATGTAATAATGACGTTGTTATGCTTGCGAAATATTAAATAGGTAAAAATCTCTAAAATGAATTGATTTTGTTTTTATTCAAGATTTTAATTAAGAATGTTAGAGAGAAATATATTATTTTTCATTACAAACTTAAACCTGAAAATTAGATTTTAAGGTTTAGTTATCCGGTCTAATTTAGAGTAGTGCTCTTTTATTTGTTGGTACAATCGCCTGGTAGTTAGAGTGAAACTCTATTTCAAAAGTTTTTATAAGAATTATTATGTGAAAATGTATTGACAACATGTTTTCAATAGTGGTTTTAAAACTTGAAAGTTAGTACTCGGATAATTAAATTCTTATGTTTAATTTGGACACCTTGAATAATGTTTAAATTTTCTAACCCCACCAAAGGTGGCATTTAAATGATTCATTTTCAATCTCTTAGAAAAAGAAATTAATTTAATTAAGCATATTAGTTATCAACCCCACTCATAGGTGTTAATTGATTTGTTTAGTTAACAAAGAATATCTAACCCCACCAAAGGTGGTATTTATATAAAAAAAGAGAGAATCAATAAAATATCAATTTATATCTTTAATAACCTAGATAATATGAGCAAGCATAATTAATTTAGTTATTATATCCATAAATACTCCGCTAATATAAATGATAAAAATTTGTATGAATATTTATTGAATCTGTATATATGTTTATTATTTATTGAATTTGTATCTATGTTTATTTTTATGTTATTAGATTATATTTAATTAATCTGTATATATGTTTATTTATTTTATGTTATTAGATTAGGAACACAAAAACCAAACTATCGTGACAGGATGTTTAGGATTTAATTTCGTTTTTAAAAGTTTGAATAATAAATTAAAAACCACATACATTCCTTCCTTAGATCGACCTTGGGAGTATACTTATCATTTTCTACGAAATGATTCGTGCACTTGCGAGAGTTTTATAAAATAAATAAAACCAAAGTAACGGGCAGGATCGGCGATGTCGGTTTTGCCCCTATCATAACTCAGCTACACTGTCTTTCTCTATGGCATTTACTGTGTCGGTGGAGAGCTTCGCTTGCATTATATACAGAGTTGTATGCTTCTCACCTCTAGCCACTACTAAGGAGCCTTTTGTAAGTTTCCATTTGTCATAAATGAAGGAGCTGCAATATCCTTCATTTGCAAGCTTGCGCACAGAGATCAAATTCAGGCGCATATCTGGAATATGCCTGACATCCTTCAGAAATAGTCTGGTTCCGTTCTCTATTTCCAAGCAAACGTCTCCTCTGCCTACTACCTTTGACAGGCCTTCATTTCCCATTCTAACAACACCAAAACTTCCAGGTGTGTATGATGAGAAAATTTCTCTACGCGATGTAGCATGAATTGTAGCACCACTATCAATCACCCAACTGGTCTCGTGTGATGCAAGATTGACAAAATCTTCATCATAAACGATATTGAACTCGTCTATGGTATTTGTTTGCTCATCATCACTGCTGTCACCTTTCTTCATTACTTTGCCTTTGTTCGTTTCTTATTCCTTCTTGAACACTCGGCAAAATTTCTTAATATGACCCTTCTTCTTACAGTGATGGCATTCAACATTGGCAAATTTGTTTGATTTGCCTCTGCTTTTGCTTCTGGGTTTTTGTTCTTTGTACAGTCTCCTTCCTCTAGACTCTGTGATAAGGGCTTGTTCTTCTGAATCTCTTTCCTTGTTTTGTTTCTCATATGAGAACAAGGCTTCTACAACAACTTCAAACTCCATCTTGTCTTTTGCATAAGTCAGAGTTGTTGTGATATGATTATATGATGAGGGTAGTGATGCCAACAACATCACAGCTTTCTCTTCATCGCCAAAACTCACATTAAATCTTGCTAAGCGAGAAAGCTTGCTGTTGAAATTGCTAACATGTTGCATCATGCTCACACTATCTTCCTTCCTCATCTGATATAGCTCCTTCCACAAATAAAATTTATTGGCAAGGTTCTTTGACATGTACACGTTTTCTAGAGTCTCCCATGTTTCTTTAGCAGTCTTGCAATTTTTTGATTCAATATTTCGCAAGACACTGTCCGAGAGATTTAGACGGATTGTACTAGCTGCAATCTCATCTATTTCCTCCCATAGTTCCTCGGTGACGGTTGCTACCTTCTTTTCTTTCCCTAGCAACGCCTTATGGACCTTCTGTTGAATGAGAATATCCTTCATCCTCCTTTGCCATAAAGAGAAATTATTATTGCCATTAAATTTCTCAATATCTACCTTCTGGCTTGACATTTTTTTTCTCGCTGTGTTTCTTTTTCTACAAATAAATACGCCCTGGATCTAATAAAAATCTTTTCTGATGTGGCAGGTCAGTCTAGGCTGCAACCACATAGCATATTAAGAATTTTACTAGACCAGCTCTGATACCAGTTGTTGGGCACAACGGGTAAAAATAAAATGAATTCAACAGAGTAGAATAATGACACCGGAAATTTAACGTGGTTCACCCTTTAATTTGGGCTAAGTCCACGGGACAAACTCCGAAAAATATTTCTTCCACTAATAAATTAATGGGTACAAAGTGAGAGGCAATACAACAAATTGAGATAAACCCAAAATAGTGTCACACAAGTGTTTCCCAAACTCACTATTTTGTCACTCCCCTTTTAGAAAAATATCCCAATATTTTTCTAAGATATTCTTTCTCACTTTCTTACACACAACACTATTTTTCTTCAAAGGAAATTGTTCCTTTGGCTTTGCTTTACTTCTCTTCTTGTTTTGGTGTGTTGGTATTTCTCTAAGGCAAAGACATTGCCTATTTATAGGCAAAATTTCATGTCAATTTTAGTTGCACCTACCATTGGTGGTTGCACCTACCATTGGTGGTTACACCTACCATTTATGGTTGCACCTACCATTGGTGGTTGCACTTACCAATTGTGGTTGCACCTAACATTTGTGTTTTCTTCCTCTTAAATGTAGGAGGGACTTACATTTTTTAGTATTATTTTCTCATAATTCTTCACTTTTAGTATCTCTTACTCTTTTCTTACTTCGGTAGTTTTGAATAATTAATAAACGTGATATTAATTTAAGGAAAGAATCTTGTATACAACGGATTCACGAACGAATACAATATTCTTGACTATTTATTTCTTAAAAAAAATTGTTAAAAATATAAACAGGATAAATGATTAATATTAATAGAAATATCAAGTTGTATGTAAGATTTTCTCTAATTAAGAAATTATGAGGATTTATAAGCAAATTAATGGAGATAAAATTAAGGAATAATTTAAGAAGTAAATCAAGAACCTTAATTCAAGGAATAAATTGAGTAGTAAATCAATGAGTAAAACAAGAAATCCTTAATTTAAGAAGTAAAACAAAGAATCCTTAATTCAAAGAGTAAATCAAGGAATGTTTAATTCAAAGAGTAAATCTCATTATATATAACTATAGAATTATAATGAAAATATGAATGAAAGAATACAACTTTGAGAGAGCTTGTTTTATTTGGAAAGACCTTTAGGCCTTGGCTTTTGGTCTTAGCGTTTTCAACACTAATTTTTCAATAGAGATTATGAAACTTTATTTTAAAATTTAATTTTTAGTTATCTAGTTTGAAAAGTTAAATTGTTTGAAAATTTTAAATTATCTAATTTTATAACTATAAAATTAATAGAATGTGTTACTTCTACAAAATCTATTGATTTTTCTTAAGTTGTGGAGCTCATTGTGTTCAATGAATAGACACATTTTACTCAAATTTTATATCTATTATGTTCATAATATTTAAGTTTATTAAGTTTTTACAATTTTAGTTTTTTCTTATTAGAAAATTAATATTTTATGTTTAGAAAATAGATAATTAACTTTTACGTGAGTTTAGAAATTTTATTCAGATTTATGATATAAATAAAAATTTTGATTAAAACATAGAAGTTTATATTCAATTTTTAGCCACAATATTTTAAAATATTATTATTATGACAATTTTACTCTGATTTGTATTCTAATTTAAGTAGCAATATTTTATATTATTATTTTTAATCCATCGAACAAGTACCATCTCATATTCAATAGTAACATAATAAATAAATAAATAAATGATTCTCCCATATCTACACGTGTATGACTAGCACATATGTGGTTAAGATTGCACACTATGTGTGTAAAGAGCTGTGTACACATATGACCATCTTTTTTCCTAATATATGTTTAGAGAGATTTTTTTTGATAAATTATTACATGTAAACTACTTATAGTTATTTTACATGCAAAAATACACTTCAAGTTATATTTATAGTTTTAATAAAATTTGTGTATATTTTTATGTAATGATCAGTATCTATGTTTTACACTTAAGTTACTAAAAACTTCATAAATTTGTTCTAAAATTGTTATTTTTCTAAACTACAACTATTCACTAATTATTTTTACTTACCTATTTTTTCTTTTATTTTTTTCTCTTAGACATAAATATTTTTTTATTAAAATCTTGAGTATTATCTTAAAAGGGGTTTCTTTTAGAGTTATTAAGAACATATTTCAATTTCTTGGTAATCTAGTTAGGTTATAAATTGTTTTGTAATCCCTTAAGACAATGACAATAGAATGTATAATAGACAAATATTAATTATTAGTTGAATACTACCTTCCTTTTACTACCAATTATATGAGTAGTGAATTTTGAATGATCTGAACAAATATATGTAATATTCTAATTTTGGTTTAGTGTGAACAAATAAGAGAGATTATGTTGAATTTTTTATAAATTTTAATATGTATTAGTATTTTCTTAAATATGAGTAAACTTGAGGTGAATGACGAGAGTTTCTTTTAAATAGAATTGAACATTCCATAATAAAAGAATATTTTAGGTGTCTTTTTATTTTTGATTTCAGTTTTTTCACTAAAAAATAATTAATACATATAATTAACTATATTTTTCTTAAATTTTAAAAATTTATTAACGAAAATTAAATTATATTTAAATTATATTATATGATAAAATATATTAATAATACAATAAATATCATTAATTAAAAGATGATATGTTACTTAATTATAATTAAGGTCACGATTTCCTTTCTAAGTAAAAGTATAAATTTATTTCTTTATAATAATTATATGATAATTAATATTAATTACAATTTATATTCTAAGTTTCGTATTTCAATTAGTTGATACTTTTAATCAATATAAATAATTAATTAAACTGATTTTCGACATTAAAAATAGACAAGAGCCGTTAGTAGATGCAATATAAAATATCCCATCATAAAACAAGTCAATTAAGTCTTAACATCTTATTATGTCCATGACTTACAAGAAAATTTTACATATAATAATATTATATGTTTTTTTATTTTATTAATTTCAGTCTTTTTATATTTGTTACACTTTTTTAATAAAGAATAAAAGATGATAATTCTGCTATATATACCATATATTCGTAATTCACTGTAAGTAAGATTAAGGAAACACAAAGATATTTTTCATGCATGCTTCAAGATTATATATACAACTTTATGTAGGATTTATCTCATTTTATTTATTTTGATAGATAGTATATATTATGTAGAATATATATGTATACAGACCTAGCTACGAACTGAAAATTGAGAAACAGAACAGGTATCATACAATACAATCCGCTTTTTAAATTTTTTTTATTCCAATTACAGTTATAAATTGTTTAGTATAAATGTTGAGTTAACACTAAACACATTACCTCCTTATATTTGAATCATATATCAAAGATTAGTGATTTAATTATATCATCATTCGTATTTTATTAAGTCTACTAAAATAGTAAGAAAAAGTTTAGAGAACCCACGCCTACATCTACCTGGAACAAACGTGTATAGATAGAGATACTAACTTGTGGTAGTGTCATTAATTATTTTCTTCAAATACTTTACACAGTTCTCTACCTCCGTAACAACATGCCTACATCTATGGATTCAAACAAAAAACCCACGCCTGCTTAGAAAACTCTTTGGGTCAAAAGATCGCTTGCGGATTTTGGATTTTTTATTCTAAAAACATTCGATCAATATTGAGTATATATTGACAAGCTAAAATCCACTACTGCCTTTAATAAAAGTAAATAAATAAAAGATAAATTATATTATTTTAATAATTTTGATTTAAAATATTATTATTTTTTATTAAGTTAAAACATGATTAGAATATGATATTTTAATAAGAATAAAAATAAAATTTAATATAAAATAGTTTAAAATTTGAATTATAATAAAATTCAAACAAATAGTTATTTAAATATATATTTTAATTTTTTTAAAAAATAAAATTTAATAAATATTAAAAAAAAAATTATTAAAAAATAAATATTTTGTGAATTTTCTTTTATATTAGTTATGATTATATTATTACTAAATACTCATATTTTAATCACGTTTGACATAAAATTAATAATATTTTAATATTAAAATTATTAAAATAATATATTTTATTGATTATTTTTGTAAAATTAAAGAACTAAATCACACTATTTTTAATCTTATAAATTAAGAAACATAAATAACTTAACTTAAGAAATTTATGTAACTTTTTTTATCTACAAGAATATCAAGTATATTTCTAAAAAGCTTGTTTATGATACCAAATGATAAATTCCTTAAACACAACCCCTTGAAGCTTGGGTACAAATAATGCACGCATTCCCTCCAGGCTCTAGGATCATCAATGTTGATAAGAAAATATCAATTTTTAATTGACATATGATTTAAATCATCGATTAATATGTATTTTAATAACTAAATATCAAAGAATATACGAAAAAAGGAACTTCAATAATATATTTTGCCAAGTTAGTAGCCTAGGGGTGACATGGTCTCTCCATTTATCGGATCAGTTTCAATTTCGGTTATAAACTGTTTAGTATAAAGTTTATACATAAAATATAACAAAGGACATACATAATATGTCGTAAATCTATCCATGGCCAAGCGGTTGAGGCTCATTCCTTTATCTTTGAACTTAGTAATTCAACTCCTTTGGCGTATTTTTATTAATATTAATTGAACCATAAACAAAAAATAAATAAATAAAAAGGGTCAACATCCAATTGGAATAAAATTTTAAAAAAATGAACACAATCTAATTTTATATTTCAGTATGGTTTAACTTCTTCCTCATCCACCCATAAGGACCTAAATGACTTGATTCCACTAAATTCACATCATTAATGTGGTTGTCATATAATGCAAAGAGTTCCAAAAATTCTAGTCATCAACAAAAACAAATTCACCTTATTCAACAAAAAACTTACCAAGAAGGTAGATATTAGCATTTTTCACATAGCCCATTTTCCTCTTAAAATTAGATCTTCTATATTTAGCTTCAAAAGAGAGGTTGTAATAGAATGCAACGATGAATGGTGAAAATGTCTACGATATTATCGACATTATTACGATAATATTTCTAATTTAACATCTCGACATCAAAACATTATTTCATATCTTTTGTTCAATTTTTTATAAAATTGTTAAAAACGTTATTAAAATATTGCTTAAATATCTTTTTTAACTAAAATATTATAAATATTATGGATATTATCGCTAAAATTTCAATTCTTAATTTATATTTTTTTCTCATTTTTTTTAACAATCATTTCAATTCAATTTTTCTCTCATATATTATCTTTTTCCTTATTTGTAATCTATTTGTTATCCATATGAAATGAATAGATAAAAATATTAATTAATATGGTAACACATGTTACTAATCATGAAACAGTAGTGTAGAAAGGTCAAAACTTATATAAAATGTTCAGCAACTACTCTAAAATAGTTGAAGCAAATGCTTATGAATAAATAAATGTTATTTATTTTCATATCGTATACAGTTAGATAATTTATTTAATTATTTTAAATTTTTAACTATTTATTCTACTATATTAAACAAAAAAATATATTTATTATATAATATTTTAATTAATTAATCAATTTATTGATTAATATAAATATTTTAAGAATTTAAAAATACATGTATTAAATAAAAAATAGTTTAAAATATAAATAATTAATTATTTTGATACTTTATATAGTTTTATTAAAAAAATCATATTTTTGACAAAAAATTTATAATTTTTATAATTTTTTTCAAAAATTTTATCGACAATAATAATATCTTTGATATTTTAGATAAAATTTTATTACAATATTTTTACCAACCTCAACATTTCAAACTTTCGTTGTTAGTCATGTGCTTGCCGGTAACATTTCCAAATGTATTATTTTCATGCGTGGTCCTCCAAATTTTAATACAAATAAAATTAAAAAAATTTACATATCTAAAATTTATAATATTAATAACATTAAACCTGATTCAATTTGATGATATTTAATATTATATGGATTTAAATTATCATATTTTAATTTAAACGATATTAAAAAAAATATGCTAGACTTTTTCAAAATTAAATATATGATATAGAAATAAAAAATTATTTTTATGTTTATAAATTTTAATAATATTATTTATTCTTTAAAATTTAAAATAATGCATAAAAAACTTGAAATTTTTATAATTTGAATCTAGTCCGTCTAATACTTTTTAATTTAATAACGGAATTGACGTTAGTGCCACAATTTTTTTCTTTTTAAGTAGTTGTGAATTTTGAGGATTATCATAAATATAAGATGGGACCCACTTGATCAATACACAAGTTTTCACTTAATAATACTTTGAAACATTCTATAATTGAAAGTACAATAAACAACACAGTTTATAACGTGTGAAACAATAGTAAACAGTGAACTATATTATGGAATTAAATTGTATGCTTAGTAACAACACCACATGCACCAAAAAGGTTCAAAAAGAGAATTCTGAGCCAACTATGGTTTTAAGTTACAAGTTTCCCTTAAACACCAAAAAACCCTTGCTCCAGCCTCGAGAGGGTAAGAATAGTTGGGTCGAAATTAGCATCTCTAACCAAACTATCCTAACAAGTAAATTAAGAATAAAGAAACATAAACAACAACTGAGCTAATAAGCCCTTGCTTTTTCCCATTTAGGAGAAACTCTCCCTTTTTCGTTTTAGTTTCAATCATAAACCACTTTACCTCGGTTTTATGTAACCCTCATTTCACACCGAAAAAGTTCATTCATCTATTCTTTCTCGAAAATATGGAATTGAAATCTATTTGGTAGTCTATGACTCAATTACCCGAGTGATGACCTTGATCGTTACCTAGAGTTCCAGTTTAGTACAGTCAAGCCTATTCTTTGAGTAGAATTTTACCAAAGAGAAAAAGAAGAGGATTGTAACATAAGAGAAGTAAGAAGTCAACCTCTTTCAAGTATATAACATAGATTAAGGCAATAAAACATTGATAGTAGGTGCATTAAGGTAAGAGAATTCTTTTTATCATTCTTTAGGTTCTATTTATAGTCATTAAGGCCTCTTAAAAAATTATTAAATTTTCAAGTTGTTCCAAAGAATCAAAACGGTTAGTTATTAATGGAATTTCATGTTGTCTCTCCCCGTACACGAGTACCTTCTTTAGTCTTTCTTCTACGCGAAGAATTCAAACAAGATTAATTGGTGAGAAAATTACACGTTTGATAGAGTATGTCGACAATCAATACAAGCAAGATTGGTAGGGTTAGCCCATTTATATCATAATCCCCTCTAATCACGAGACTTTATCAAAATGATGTCGAATAATCAAATTATCATTATATTTATGATCGTAATATTTTAACAAGTTTGAGTTATTCTAAGAGTTAGAAAATGGGTTGAGATTAACTCAATTCGTTTAGGTTTAATTTATTTAAGTAAATTATAACTTAATTTAATTAGAATTCAATTTAAGTCAACTCACTTTTAAATAAATCACGTGGCTCTTAAACATTTATATTTCAAAAAAATAAAATATTGAAAATTTTATTTAAAAAATAAAAATATTATTGTAAATATATATATTTTTAATTATATTTTTATAAAATAAAAAATATTATATTTTAAGTGCAATTTTCTACTAGATTATAGTCGTTACCTTTCTTCTAAAAATATTTTATTATTATTGTAATAAAATTCATAAAATTTATATTCATAGTTAATATTAGTTAAATTTTAATGTTATTATTATTAAAAAAATTATTAATAATAATTTATATTATGATAATATTAAAATTAAAAACCTTAAAATTTATAATTCTTATAGTACACTAAAATCTTATTTAACTATATATTCTTTAATTACAAAATGATTAATTTTAGATGAAATCACTGAGATATAGAAATTATTTAAGTAAATAGTTTATTTTATTTATTAAATTTTATTAAAATATAATTTATTTTTAAAATTTATAACATGTGATATTAAATTGATTAATAATGCCATAATATGTTTTTCTGACCCAATTTGTTAGATACAAACAAAAAGTCTTATTTTTTCTACAAATTATGTGAGCAAAGGAATAGGTAGCTTGATACAAATAATATATGCCACTTGCTGACACAAGATCTTTTCTAATAATTAATAATATAAACGCGTTGTCTTTGTCGAAAGTTTTTTTAACTACTCTGACACGTGGAAGGATAGATTTAATAATTTATTAACTTCACATTTTTTTACTTATTTATTTTTATCTTATATACTATCAAAGTATAAAAAATTATCTTCTTAATTTTGGGGTTAATTTTTTTTATTTTTAATAATTATTTAATAAAAATAATATTTATTATTATTCAAATAAAAATATATAAAAAAGATTTATCTTACTTTTATTATTAATTATACATCTTTATTACTAATATTTAATAAAAATGTTATTAATAATTATTTTTATAGTAATAATATTTACATTAAAATAATATCACTTTCTAAATTATAAAGAAAAATTATATCTTTTAACCTGTGTTATTTATTACTAATATAGTCTTATCATTTTATATTTTATTGTCTTAAATTATCATAATATTATTAATTCAAACAGTAAATAATTTGTTTATCTTCTATGTATGCAACAGTACATATGTCCGTACGTTGTTATTGTCGTATAGAAAAATTCTTACTGTTTTATCAAAATATTAAGTATATATAAATTTAGAGTAATAATATTAATACAATGGGAATTACTGCTATAAGAATTAATAACTTTATTCATAATAATAATACTAAATACAATTACTATAAAGATAAAATTTAAAATTTATATATTTTTATTATTACAATAATAAAAATTATTGTAGTAATATCATTATCTTAATTTATAAAAAATGTTATTTTCAAAGTAACAAATACAACTTTTATATTAAATTAAATATTTATTTTAAAAATTAAAATTTTACCTTAACAATAGTAATTATCACTCTAACAATAAAACTAACCAATTTATACCCATATTATATTATGTGATAAAATAATTTTTAATATTATTAAATATTTATTTTTAAAAATATTATACTCACAAAATAATTTATTAATATATAATTAATATTAAAAATAAAATAAATATTTTTATTAAAACAATAATAATAATTACGTAAATATCATTATTATGTACTTACAAAAATAGCAACGATTTGTTGATTAAAAAAGAAAAGGGCTGAAGTAAAAAGCCATACCCGCTACCAAAATCTCTCCCTCTATAATTTGGTGTAATTTAAGCACTAAAAGCTTTCTTTTCAATCCAATGGCGGAAGGAATCATTTATAACTTACTTTCTAATTAAGAATGAAAATAAATTTTAAAAAAATCTAAAATTTATAATTATAATAAATATATATTATTACAAAATTAAAAGAGAAAATAAAAACTTTTTAAATATGTGATAAAATATATACTTAAAAAAGAGGTCTATTATAAATATATTTTCTCATATAACATAATATAACTGTAGTTTAATTTTAGCTATTATTTTTCAAATTATATTTAATATAAAAAATAATTAATTATATATATTAATTATATTTAAGTGGAAGAATTAAAGGAAAAATAAAAATAAACCTAAAATATTTTATCTTTTACAAAAAAATTAATTTTATATAAAAATATTAATGAAACTAAAAATTACAAAGAAAATAAAAATACTTATGAATGTTATAATAATTATTAATTATTACGAAATTAAAATAAAAAAATAAAACTCTCTTAAATATGTGTTAAATTAATATATTTAAATATTTTTAGGTAAATATTAATGTATTTTCTCATATAACATAATCTAACTATAATTAATTAATTTATTTTATTTTTAAATTATATTTAGTGTAAATATTATTTATTATATATTTTAGTTATATTTTATTGGATAAATTAAAAAATAAAATCAAAAAACTCTTAAACTAATTAATTCTACGTGATTAGTTTTAAATTTATAAATTTTTACTTAATAAAAAATTTAGAAAGAAATTATAATATTATAATAATTATATATTATTACATAATTAAATAGAAAACCAAAACTCTCTTCAATATGTCATAAATTTTAATTTATTTTCAAAATTATATTTAATTTAATATGGAATATTTATTTTTGTAAGAAAGAGTTAATAAAATTAAAAATTACAGAAAAAATTAATTGAACATAAATATTATAATAATTATATATTATTATAAATTAAAAGAGAAAAACAAACTCTCTTAAATATGTGCAAAATTATTATTCCTAGAAAAAACATATAGCAAATATCAATGTATTTTTTCATATGATATAATCAAACTATAATTTTTTATTTAATTTATTTTTAAATTATATTTAATATAAAATATAATAAATTATATGTATTAATGATTTTTTAGTAAATAAACTAAAAGCCTATTAAAACAATTGAATCTCTGTAAATATTATAAATTTTAAAGTAGATTGAAAGGAGGTAGCATTAAATAATAAATTTGTTTTAATTCATAATTATGTATTACCTCATCCAGTCGAATAGAATTAGTAGCAATATTAATGATTGACTTTATATACTCCTTCGTACCTATTTTTTAGGTATAACATTATTTTCTATATCTATTGGTTTTACGTGTGATCTGGAAGTAGTTATAAATTAAGCCCAATAAAAGTTATCCAACTTTTTTAACAATTCTTTTGATCTATTTATATTGTTTATGAATAGTTCAAGTGAAATCCTAATGGATCTTTTACATCAAATAAACTTCGAAAACAACAAATAAGATTACGTGTGAAAATAATAAATAAAAACGATAAAAATAAATAAATAATAATAATACAATTAACACATACAAATACAAGAAATAAAATAAATAAACAACTACAAATAAACTAATAAAATAAAATATATATAAGAAATAAATGTTAGTACACAAAAATACTAAATAAAAATTATATGGCGTGAGATAAAATGATACACAAATACGTCAACTTGTTAATAATTAATATATTATTTAATTATTAATTTAAAAAGTTAGATGTATTTTATAAAATTAATAATTATTTATAAAATTAATTATTATAGAATAATAACTTAATATATAAAAGAATCTCAAAGATATAAGTTATACTAATTTAATGAAAAAATTATTTAGATACAAATAATGTATGCAACTTGGTGAAGCAAAATCTTTTCAAATAATAAATACTAGCTGGACCGTGGACTTCGATTTTAAAAGATTAATAAAATGTAACTATTAAATTGGGTCCTTTTAATAACTTTTTGGCATCTTTTTTTAATAGGGTTTGTAGGAATGAACTCTATTATTAATATTCTATTATCAATTAGATAAAAAAAAAAAATGAAACCGGTACATATTATGAGAACTTTATGGTTGTAGATTTAGTAATTTATTGGGGGCTTGCACATCAAAATTAGAGACTTGTGATTTTGATTTTCGAACAAATCTTTAACTTTCTTATACCATTTTATTGAACTCACCGTTCAAAAAATTAGTGTATGACTTGTAAAAATGTTTAACATCATTTTAATAGAAATCTTTTGAGTCAAAAGAAATCTAGTGGATTTTGGATTTATATTTTAAGAACTTTCCATCAGTATTAAGTATATTTTTAATCTATTTAGGTTTTTTTTTGTTATCTTATATTTATAAGAATTTAATTATCTCAAGTTTGCCATCTTATTAACTCAAAAATTCATAAAACAAAATATTTAAAATCAAAGTTAAAATTAATGAGTTAAAAATAATATATATATATATATATATATATAATGATTAACTTATATTAAGATATATAAAATTAGTTAATGATTAAATTATAATTTGATTATGTTACGTGAGAAAATACATGTATATTTATCATATATTCTTATCAATTAAAATATTATATGTTATTTATAATACTATAATGATATTTTTATATAAAAGTACAAATTTATTCATTTATAATAATTATAAGATAATTAAAATTAATTATAATTGATATACATTTTAATTAATTAATTTTTTTTACTAATAAAAATATATAAAATTTATAATACAAAATATCCTCGTCATAATTGAGTAGCATATTGTATCATACAGTCCAGTCCAAAATTTTATTCCAATTATGGTTATAAACGGTTTAGTATAAAGTTTATGCATAAAATATATTTAAGGACAAAAAATCTCATAAATTTATTCAAAACAAATCTTGAATGAAAACATTTAAATTATCCTAAAATCAATGTATGACACAAAATTTTCTCAAATAATATAAACACGTTTTCTTTGTTTCGGTTGTTAATCAATAGATAATTAAAATTTGAATTAAAAAAATGACGAGTTTTCAATTAGTTGTGTGCTCGTTTGTGATTAAATGAGTTTAATACCTTATGTGGCTATTTATGAAAATTAAAAAAAATCAGATTTTTATTCATTTACATCTTTTTCTTAACTTTTTAATTGGTTTTTTAAGTTAGAGAGTCATAGAACTTAGGGGGAATTAAAACCACATTCCACTTATGCATTAATATGCTTTTACATTACTCTATTTTTAGTGGGAGTTTAATTCCATTGCTTTATCTAATGTTTTGTCCTTCTTGTATGTCAAAAAGAGGGAGATAAATTAGTGTATTTCACTTTCATGTTTTATTTTATTATGCATATAGGGGAGAACATTTTTAGAATAAGAATTCTTTGCATTATTTTATCTTATGTTAAGCTTGATTGGTATGAATGCATGCACTACATGATTATTCTTTACACTTCTTTTATTTCTTTGTAAACTGAAATAATATACAATGAGGTTTTTAAATCAAGTTGTCGAATGGTTTGTCTATGTCATTTTAGTCACTTACAAGCTTGTCAAGTTGCAGTAAAGATGGATTCACTGGACCATAGGATAGTTTCATTGTGTAGTCTAGGACATAATTGTACTTTTATCTTATTCCTATAAGTGTCATGTAGTGACTGAGAGATTTTTCACATGAAAATGCCAAAATGGTGAGTTCATAAGGACTATAAGTATTGGCTATTTTCGTGGATAAAATATTTGCATATAAACTTATTTTTTAAGCTTGCTATCAAATCTATTAAGTAACGTTGAAGAAATGTCAAAATTTTAGATAGTCGTTCTTTAGGTATATATATTATAATTATAACATATAAGATTACACTCACGCATTTAATAGTACATATTTATAAATATGGAATTATTTTTATTTCTAAATATTTATGGTAAAATATGGAATAAGATATATGATAAAATATTAGATAAAATATACCCTAAATTATAGGCTAAGTTTTAGCTTAAAAGATAGCATAAAATATACTTTAAAAAAACTCTTTTTTAAATAAGAGTCTTCAAGATTAATGAGTCTACTTTAAAAGAACTTTTCTTTAAATAAGAGTTTTCTTAATTAGTAAGTATTATTAATTCTATTTGTAATAGAAAAGATATTTATCAATTATATAGGAGTGTTCTTAATTAGTGAGTATTACTAATCTTATTTGTAATAGAAAATATACTTATCAATTACATAGGATTAATGGTTTTAATTTTTCCTATAAATAAAAATCATTACTCATTGTTTCAATCAAGCACAAAAGAGTATTATTCTCTTTTTATTAATCTCTCACTTGTTTTGCAAATATAATATCATAATTCTTAAGGTTTTTTTATTTAGTTGATTTATCAAATATTAGTGGTTATGTTTGATTAATTAATAAACCTAATTAGTTTATGATATTTTGAGCATGTGTCCTTAAAGCTCCTTCTTTAATTTTGCTCTTGAATTATTAGATCAAATAATTGTGTTTGTCATATCATAATTATTTGATTCGATTATTAATCTTTAAAGAAGTTATTTTTATTGAACTTGTGCTTAATTTGCTAGTTGATTTGATTTAATTGACATATGTTTTGAATCATCTAGTTAGGATTATTTATTATTAAATCTGTTCTACAACACAAACAGATACTTGTGTTTTTTGTGCTAACTCTTTTGCAGTTGATTAGCGAAAGTATCTAATTGACAAGGAGCTTATTGGAACGTTGATCTGAAAATCGTTAATGCTAATATTAGAAACTATGAAAATAGAGCAGTGATTCGTAAGTAATGTACATTTGGGCAGTATCATAAGGATGGTAGCATAAGACCAATTTTGTACTTTAAATTTATTTTTCATAGTGAAAAATTAAATGGTCCAGTGGATTAGTGGTTTTCCTCTTAAGTCATGGTTGTGGTCTAGGTTATTTCTACCTAAAAATATCGTGTGTTATTTTTTTATTTTTGTACTTTATTCTTACACACGATTGCATGTCTGATCGGTTTGTTTAAGTTATTAAATTATAAATTAATAAAAAAAATTATTCACTCCTCTAAATTAATTAGTTTTTTTAAGATTTATTTGGAAGGATTTTAAAACTAGCACATTATACAATGTCTGAGAGATGTAATTTAGGGATCAAATGTGGTTTTATATTTATAAAACTCTCGTAAGTGCACGAATCATTTCGTATAAAATGATATGTATACTCCCAAGGTCGATCTAAGGAATGAATATATGTGGTTTTTAATTTATTATTCAAACTTTTAAAAATTAAATTAAATCCTAAACATCCTGTCACAATATTTAGATTTTTGTGTTTTTTTAACCTAATAACATAAAAATAAACATATATACTCATTCAATAAACATTTATGCAAATTTTATCTTTTATAATAGTGGAGTATTTATGGATATAATAACTAAGTTAAGTATGTTTGCTCATATTATTTAGGTTATTAAAGATATAAATTGATATTTATTGATTCTCTCTTTTTTATATGAATAACACATTTGATGGGGTTAGATATTTTTTGTTAACTAAACAAATCAATTAACACTTATGGATAGGGTTGATAACTAATTTGGTTAATTAAATTAATTTCTTTTTCTAAGAGATTGAAAATGAACCATTTAAATGCCACATTTGGTGTGGTTAGACAGTTTAAACTTTATTCAAGATGTCCAAATTAAACCTAAGAATTTAGTTATCCGAGTACTAACTTTCAAGTTTTAAAACCACTATTGAAAACATGTTGTCAATACATTTCCAGATAATAATTCTTATAAAAACTTTTGAAATAGAGCTTCACTCTAACTACCGGACTATTGTACAAACAAATAAAAGAGTACTACTCTAAATCAGACCGGATAACTAAACCTTAAAATCTAATTTTTAGATTAAGTTTGTAATGAAAAATAATATATTTCTCTCTAACATTCTTAATATAAAATCTTGAATAAAAACAAAATCAATTCATTTTAGAGATTTTCACCTATTTAATATTTCGCAAGTATAACAACGTTATTATTATATCATGTTTACAAACAGTCAACAATGTTAAATTTAATCACATACAAATTAAATATAACATATAAAAATAAAACATAAAAAATAACTACAAATAAAATAAAATCCTTACAGTACTTTGATGCTACCTTTGTTGTTGGAAAACCTCCAAACGAAATTTGCACTTCCATTTATTGAAACCAAAAGCAAATAAATTACAAAAACATAATTAGTTCTTCTCAAAAAGAGAAGAAATCTAAACCTAAGAACAACTAAACCTAAGAACAACTAAAACTAAGAAAAACTAAAAAACTAAGAAATAGAGAGAAAGAAAGAGAAGAGAAGATGTGTTTTTAGGTGTGATTTGAAGTGAAGAGAATTGAGGGATTTATAGGTGAGGAGAGGAAGGAAAAGTGGGTGAAAATGATTAAAAATAGAGAAAACGCGGAGTAGTGAATGATAACGTCATACTGCTAATGTCATGGTGATGTGGGCGAGTTGGCGCGCACGGATGGGGCAGATGGGCGCAGCGGCGCGCGCAAACTGGGCGCAAATGGCCAGTGGCGCGCACGGAATGGGCGATGCGCATTGGCCGGCGCAGCTGGGCGGTTACATGCACGATTTCCTCTTTTTTGACCCATTTTGTTCAATTTTTTCATATTTGTTGAATTTTACTCATTTATTTTATGAATATATTTGTGATGTATTGTCTATAGTATTGGTATTTGAGTCTTTAAGTTACGTTTTTTAGCAAAAATACCTGAAAATAATAAAAATACCTGTGATTATGAAAAAATAGATTTATATAAATATATGATAAAATCATATAAATATTTATATTTTTAATCAATTAATGTGCATAAAATCATGGTAATTTTAGTGCTTTTTGAGCACTCATCACACTTCAAGTTACATTTATTTCTTCAAAAGTTTTAATAAAATTTGTGTATATTTTTATGTAATGATATGTATCTATGTTTTACACTTGAGTTACTAAAAACTTCATAAATTTGTTCTAGAATTGTTATTTTTCTAAACTTGTCTATTCACTAATTATTTTTACTTACCTATTTTTTTTTATTTTTTCCTCTCAGACATAAATATTTTTTTATTAAAATCTTGAGTACTATCTTAAAAGGGGTTTCTTTTAGAGTTATTAGGAGCATATTTCAATTTCTTGGCAATCTAGTTAAGTTATAAATTGTTTTGTAATCTCTTAATGACAATGACAATAAAATGTATAATCGGCAAATATTAATTATTAGTTGAGTATTATCTTCCTTTTACGATCAGTTATATGAGTAGTGGATTTTGAATAATCTGAACAAATAGATGTAATATTCTAATTTTGGTTTAGTGTGAACAAATAAGAGAGATTATGCTGATTTTTTTTTTATAAATTTTAATATGTATTAGTATTTCCTTAAATACGAGTAAACTTGAGGTGAATGACGAGAGTTTCTTTTAAATAGAATTGAACATTCCATAATAAAAGAATATTTTAGGTGTCTTTTTATTTTTGATTTCAGTTTTTTCACTAAAAAATAATTAATACATATAATTAACTATATTTTTCTTAAATTTTAAAAATTTATTAACGAAAATTAAATTATATTTAGATTATATTATATGATAAAATATATTAATAATACAATAAATATCATTAATTAAAAGATGATATGTTACTTAATTATAATTAAGGTCACGATTTCCTTTCTAAGTAAAAGTATAAATTTATTTCTTTATAATAATTATATGATAATTAATATTAATTACAATTTATATTCTAAGTTTCGTATTTCAATTAGTTGATACTTTTAATCAATATAAATAATTAATTAAACTGATTTTCGACATTAAAAATAGACAAGAGCCGTTAGTAGATGCAATATAAAATATCCCATCATAAAACAAGTCAATTAAGTCTTAACATCTTATTATGTCCATGACTTACAAGAAAATTTTACATATAATAATATTATATGTTTTTTTATTTTATTAATTTCAGTCTTTTTATATTTGTTACACTTTTTTTAATAAAGAATAAAAGATGATAATTCTGCTATATATACCATATATTCGTAATTCACTGTAAGTAAGATTAAGGAAACACAAAGATATTTTTCATGCATGCTTCAAGATTATATATACAACTTTATGTAGGATTTATCTCATTTTATTTATTTTGATAGATAGTATATATTATGTAGAATATATATGTATACAGACCTAGCTACGAACTGAAAATTGAGAAACAGAACAGGTATCATACAATACAATCCGCTTTTTAAATTTTTTTTATTCCAATTACAGTTATAAATTGTTTAGTATAAATGTTGAGTTAACACTAAACACATTACCTCCTTATATTTGAATCATATATCAAAGATTAGTGATTTAATTATATCATCATTCGTATTTTATTAAGTCTACTAAAATAGTAAGAAAAAGTTTAGAGAACCCACGCCTACATCTACCTGGAACAAACGTGTATAGATAGAGATACTAACTTGTGGTAGTGTCATTAATTATTTTCTTCAAATACTTTACACAGTTCTCTACCTCCGTAACAACATGCCTACATCTATGGATTCAAACAAAAAACCCACGCCTGCTTAGAAAACTCTTTGGGTCAAAAGATCGCTTGCGGATTTTGGATTTTTTATTCTAAAAACATTCGATCAATATTGAGTATATATTGACAAGCTAAAATCCACTACTGCCTTTAATAAAAGTAAATAAATAAAAGATAAATTATATTATTTTAATAATTTTGATTTAAAATATTATTATTTTTTATTAAGTTAAAACATGATTAGAATATGATATTTTAATAAGAATAAAAATAAAATTTAATATAAAATAGTTTAAAATTTGAATTATAATAAAATTCAAACAAATAGTTATTTAAATATATATTTTAATTTTTTTTAAAAATAAAATTTAATAAATATTAAAAAAAAAATTATTAAAAAATAAATATTTTGTGAATTTTCTTTTATATTAGTTATGATTATATTATTACTAAATACTCATATTTTAATCACGTTTGACATAAAATTAATAATATTTTAATATTAAAATTATTAAAATAATATATTTTATTGATTATTTTTGTAAAATTAAGGAACTAAATCACACTATTTTTAATCTTATGAATTAAGAAACATAAATAACTTAACTTAAGAAATTTATGTAACTTTTTTTATCTAGAATATCAAGTATATTTCTAAAAAGATTGTTTATGATACCAAATGATAAATTCCTTGAACACAACCCCTTGAAGCTTGGGTACAAATAATGCATGCATTCCCTCCAGGCTCTAGGATCATCAATGTTGATAAGAAAATATCAATTTTTAATTGACATATGATTTAAATCATCAATTAATATGTATTTTAATAACTAAATATGAAAGAATATATGAGAAAAAAGTAACTTCAATAATATATTTTGCCAAGTTAGTAGCCTAGGGGTGACATGGTCTCTCCATTTACCGGATTGGTTTCAGTTTCGGTTATAAACTGTTTAGTATAAAGTTTATACATAAAATATAACAAAGGACATACATAATATGTGGTAAATCTATCCATGGCCATGCGGATGAGGCTCATTCCTTTATCTTTGAACTTAGTAATTCAACTCCTTCTGGCGTATTTTTATTGAACCATAAACAAAAAATAAATAAATAAAAAGGGCCAACATCCAATTGGAATAAAATTTTAAAAAAAATTAACACAATCTAATTTTCTAATTAAGTCTGGTTTAACTTCTTCCTCATCCACCTGTAAGGACCTAAATGACTTGACTCCACTAAATTCACATCATTAATGTGAATACTCCTCGGATTGCTACAAGTTTCCTCAGAGCCTCAAATACAGGTACGTGTTGACAGATTCTCTTGTGAAAATGAAAACTTACCAAGAAGGTAGATATTAGCATTTTTCACATAGGCCATTTTCCTCTTAAAATTAGATCTTCTATATTTGGCTTCAAAAGAGAGGTTGTAATAGAATGCAACTATGAATGGTGAAAATGTCTACAATATTATCGACATTATTGTGATAATATTTTTAATTTAACATCTCGACATTATTTTATATCTTTTGTTAAATTTTTTGTAAAATTGTTAAAAACGTTATTAAAATATTGCTTAAATATCTTTTTCAATTAAAATATTATAAATATTATCGCTAAAATATCAATTCTTAATTTATATTTTTTTCTCATTATTTTTTAACAATCATTTCAATTCAATTTTTCTCTCATATATTATCTTTTTCCTTATTTGTAATCTATTTGTTATCCATATGAAATGAATAGATAAAAGTATCAATTAATATGGTTGATTATAAATTATATTATGATACTTATATGAACTAATTGATAGAGAAAAACACATGTTACTAATCATGAAACAGTGTAGAATGGTCAAAACTTGTATAAAATGTTCAGCAATTACTCTAAAATAGTTGAAGCAAATGCTTATGAATAAATAAATGTTTTTCATACCGTATACAGTTAGATAATTTATTTAATTATTTTAAATTTTTAACTACTTATTCTATTATATTAAACAAAAAATATATTTATTATATAATATTTTAATTAATTAATCAATTTATTGATTAATATAAATATTTTAAAAATTTAAAAATACATGTATTAAATAAAAAATAGTTTAAAATATAAATAATTAATTATTTTGATACTTTATATAGTTTTATTAAAAAAATCATATTTTTGAAAAAAATTCTATAATTTTTACAATTGTTTTCAAAAACTTTATCGACAACAATAATATCTTTGATATTTTGGATAAAATTTTATTACAATATTTTTACCAACCTCAACATTTCAAACCTTCATTGTAGTCATGTGCTTCCCCGTAACATTTCCAAATGTATTATTTTCATGTGTGGTCCTCCAAATTTCAATACAAATAAAATTAAAAAAAAATTACATATCTAAAATTTATAATATTAATAATAATATCTCAATAATATTATTCAATTTGATGATATTTAATATTACATGGATTTAAATTATCATATTTTAATTTAAACGATATTAAAAAAAATATTAGACTTTTTCAAAATTAAAATATATGATATAGAAATAAAAAATTATTTTTATGTTTATAAATTTTAATAATATTATTTATTCCTTAAAATTTAAAATAATGCATAAAAAACTAGAAATTTTTATAATTTGAATCTAGTCTGTCTAATACTTTTTAATTTAATAATGGAATTGACGTTAGTGCCACAATTTTTTTCTTTTTAAGTAGTTGTGAATTTTGAGGATTATCATAAATGTAAGATGGGACCCACTTGATCATCCACAACTTAAAATACATAAGTTTTCACTTAATAATACTTTGAAACATTCTATAATTGAAAGTACAATAAACAACACAGTTTATAACGTGTGAAACAATAGTAAGTAGTGAACTATATTATGGAATTGAATTGTATGCTCAATAACAACACCACATGCACCAAAAAGGTTCAAAAAGAGAATTCTGAGCCAACTGTGGTTTTAAGTTACAAGTTTCCCTTAAACACCAAAACCCTTGCTCCAGCCTCGAAAGGGTAAGAATATTTGGATTGAAATTAGCTCTCCAACCAAACTATCCTAACAAGTAAATTAAGAATAAAGAAACATAAACAACAACTGGGCTAGTAAGCCCTTGCCTTTTCCCATTTAGGAGAGTCACTTTCTCCCTTTTTCATTTTAGTTTCAATCATAAACCACTTTATCTTGATTTTATGTAACCCTATTTCACACTGAAAAAGCTCATTCATCTCTTCTTTCTCGAAAATATAGAATTAAAATCTATTTGGTAGTCTATGAGTTAATTACCCGAGTGATGACCTTGATCGTCGCCTAGAGTTCCAGTTTAGTACAGTCAAGCCTATTCTTTGAGTAAAATTTTACCAAAGAGAAAGAGAAGAGAATTGTAACATAAGAGAAGTAAGGGGTCAACCTCTTTCAAATATATAACATAGATTAAGGCAATAAAACAGTGATAATAGGTGCATTAAGGTAAGAGAATTCTTTTTATCATTCTTTAGGTTCTATTTATAGTCATTAAGGCCTCCTAAAAAAAATTATTAAATTTTCGAGTTGTTCCAAAGAATCAAAACGGTTAGTTATTAATGGAATTTCATGTTGTCTCTCCTTGTACACGAGTACCTTCTTTAGTTTTTCTTCTACGCGAGGAATTCAAACAAGATTAGTTGGTGAGAAAATTACACGTTTGATAGAGTATGTCGGCAATCAATGCAAGCAAGATTTGTAGGGTTAGTCCATTTATATCATAACCCCCTCTAATCACGAGACTTTATCAAAATGACGTCGAATAATCAAATTATCATTATATTTTTAAGTTAGAATAAGAGGTAGAAAATGGATTGAGATTAACTCAATTCGTTTAGGTTTAATTTATTTAAGTAAATTATAACTTAATTTAATTAAACATAATTTCATGTGAATTCAATTTAAATCAATTCACTTTTAAATGAGATTACGTGTGAAAATAATAAATAAAAACGATAAAAATAAATAAATAATAATAATAATACAATTAATACACAAAAATACTAAATAAAAATTATATAACAAAAATAAAATAAATTAAAAACAAAAAAACAAAATAGAAAAAAGAGTTAAAGTTAGTAGATAATTAAACTAAACTAAAATAAAAATAAAAATTAATACACAAAAATACTAATAAATAAATAATAATAATACAATTAACACATACAAGCAAATAAGTACAAGAAATAAAATAAATAAACAACTATAAATAAATTAATAAAATAAAATATATAAAAAATAAAAAATAATGCACAGAAATACTAAAAAAATTATATAACAAAAATAAAAAGAAAAAGAAAAATAATTAAAGTTAGTAGATAATTAAAAATAAATAAAATAAAATAAAAATTAATACACAAAAATATTAAAACAAATTAAATTAATAAATAAATTAGTAACTAAAAACATTAAAAAATCAAAAGAAGTTATGGTAAAAATAAAAATACACTAAAATATTTTTTAAATTTTAAATTATTTAATTTTTTTATTTTTTTATTTAAACAAGATAGTAGAAGCTATATGTTCCATAGTTTCACAAAATTTACACTGCACATTCTTTTCATGACTTGGGCTTAGGCCCTAATGAGAGGCCCACACGAGGGCTATTAGCTCAATGATAAAGTGCATCCTTAATAATTGTGTTGTTTTTCTTGAACTATGAGGGCTTTTAGTCGTATGAATAATTCAATGTGGTCATCAATACCTAACCTAGAGATGTGGATCATCCAATGCATTATAACAATGATTTATTCTATTATTTGCGTACAATATCAAGTCTTTTGATCAAACATACTTTCTTATTACCATTAAACTATCAACAAGAATCTTTAACTTCATCATAGTCATCAATTGGCATATTATCCATTTTTATTATTTGTAATTGCAATCATAGTTCCATTACTCGAGATTGAGTTCAAGATGAAAAAGCTTGTTCATATGTCTCCCACGATTCTTGTGTAGTTTTGTTGCCAGGAAGATAATTAGACTCTTTTAAGAAAATTGAGCCATAAATCTAACTTTTAATGGTTCCATTTGTTGGACTCTAGATAGAAAATTTTGATGAGATGGCACTCGTTCCAACTACATACTTTGGTGAACGTGTTCTTGATCCATCAATATATTTCTCAATGTCATGCGCTAAAGTCACATATAACAATTGCTCCTTCCATATAAGGTAATTTAATTGATATAGTTTAATAATAAAACTGAAATTTACTAATGGCATAATTATAAATTACAATTGCACTAGAGAACTACATAGTGGTCTTTCTAGATGGAAATGCCTAAGTCTTGGGTTTTGATATCACACTACTATAATATTGATATATGGTCTCGATTTTTAACCATAATCATAATATTGATATATAATCTCAGTTTTTAATCATGATCGTAGACTTAGGTTACGGTTATAAGAAGTGAGACCTAAGTGGGAAAAACCATAGGATATGTCTATGGTTTCGATTTTTATGAAATCGAGGCCATAGTCACACCCTATGGTCTTGGTTTTTAATAAAATCGAGATTATAAACATACCATCTGACCTTAGTTTTTTATAAAACCGAGGTCATAGACATACTCTACGGCCTCAACTTTTCAATAATCGAGGTCATATGGTATATCTATGGCCTCGGTTTTTATAAGATCAAGACCATAGGACTACCTTATGACCTATGGCCATAAATTTAAATAAAAATGTAATTAATAATTACAATATTAAAAGTCAATATAAATTTTAATAAATTTATTAATTAAATATTAAAAATGTAATTATATTTGAGAATTTATACACTAAAACATAATAAAACCTTACTAGTTAATTCTAATATTTATAATGATTATAAAAAATAGCATTACTATTACAAACTAACTTCTTACTATTACAATCATTTATAAATGTACTTTTTAAAATCAACATAATCAAATATACTTAATCTCCAATAGATGAGTAGAGAAAAGTAAAATACCATAGGCGTTGTTAGTAGTAGCTGGTGTGCTAATACTGATGCACTAGTGCTTAGTGTTGATGCACTTATGTTGATGTTGGTGTTGGTGTGCTGGTGTGTTGGTCTCGTACACTGTTATGTTGATCTTGTTACATATACTAAAGTAAAAATCATATCTGATGAGAATAACATTAGAATTATATGTAGAAAATAACATCAATATGCTTAGCAAATTTTTATCTAAATAAAGAATATATTAAAGAAAATTTATCTATGATTATGTAAAAAAATTAAGAGGACCTCAGGTTTTCAAAAAAATCAATAACTATATAAACGTGTTAATACATAAAGTGAAGAAAACACAGATATCCGTAAACACCATTGTCTAATAACACTAGTTATTATATATATCACCGTAAACTCTTTTGCTGAGTAGTTGTGAATTGTAAGGATTATCATAAATATAAGGTGGGATCCACTTGATCATACACACCTTGAAATACGCAAGTTTTCACTTAATAATACTTTGAAACATTCTTTAATTGAAAGTGCAATAAACAACACTGCTTATAATGTGTGAAACAATAGTAAGCAGTGAACTATATTACGGAATTGAATTATATGCTCAGTAACAACACCACATGCACCTAGTGCCATTCAATATGTACTAAATATTTTAAATATTTACTAAATTAATACACTTGAAAAATTACAATGTATAAAATGTGATTAAAATTTTTAAAAAGGCATTTTTTTTACTTGATTTTATAATTTATAATGAATTTAATATTATTTTCTATGCATAAATAACTCGGTTATTTAAAATAATTTTACTTTTAATCCCAGTAAAAAATATATATATATTCATTTATATTATAAAAAATAAACATATTTTTATATAATTAAAAATAAATTTAATTCTTTTTACATTTTTTATCTAATTTTAAATGTAATACATTCATATATTAATATATATATATAGAAGGATATTAAATTATAATGTATTTTATATTTTTTAAATTAAAATTTATTTTATATTTATGCATACGAATATAATCATTCTGATAAAATAAAAAAATAAAAATATATATTTTATAACACCCAAGATACGATTTAAAAAAAATGAATAGACACCCACGTCCCAAAACGAAGGAAGAGTACCTTTCAATATGAAGTGTGACAACATAAGAATGGCAGGCTTTACGTTAAAAAAATGAATAGACACCAACGTACCAAAATGAAGGAAGAGTAGATTTCAATATGAAGTGTGACAACTTAAGAATGGCAGGCTTAACGTGGGAGTTGCATTATAATTTCTCAAGATAATGATTGCAAAACACCAAATTATCCCTTCCAATATAAATAGTAAATATCTACCGTAAAATTTACGGACAATGCTTAAATTTAACCCAAAAAAACTTTACAATGTATAATTTTAAAAATATATTAAAACCATAATTAAATATATATTTTTTAATAATAAAATGGGTAATAAAATCTGTTTACATGGATATATTTAGTTATATACTAAATTTTATTGTTATAAGTTGATTATTAAATTTGTTTGATACAAACAAAAAGTATTATTTGTTCAATAGGACGTGAGATAAAATGATACACAAATACGTAAACTTGTTAATAATTAATATATTATTTAATTATTAATTTAAAAAGTTAGATATATTTTATAAAATTAATAATTATTTATTAAATTAATTATTATAGAATAATATTTTAATATATAAAAGAATCTCAAAGATATAAGTTATACTAATTTAATGAAAAAATTATTTAGATACAAATAATGTATGCAACTTGGTGAAGTAAAATCTTTTCAAATAATAAATACTAGCTGGACCGTGGACTTCGATTTTAAAAGATTAATAAAATGTAACTATTAAATTGGGTCCTTTTAATAACTTTTTGGCATCTTTTTTTAATAGGGTTGAAGGAATGAACTCTATTATTAATATTCTATTATCAATTAGATAATAAAAAAAAAAAATGAAACCGGTACATATTATGAGAACTTTATGGTTGTAGATTTAGTAATTTATTGGGGGCTTGCACATCAAAATTAGAGACTTGTGATTTTGATTTTCGAACAAATCTTTAACTTTCTTATACCATTTTATTGAACTCACCGTTAAAAAAATTAGTGTATGACTTGTAAAAATATTTAACATCATTTTAATAGAAATCTTTTGAGTCAAAAGAAATCTAAGTGGATTTTGGATTTATATTTTAAGAACTTTCGATCAGTATTAAGTATATTTTTAATCTATTTAGGTTTTTTTGTTATCTTATATCTATAAGAATTTAATTATCTCAAGTTTGCGATCTTATTAACTCAAAAATTCATAAAACAAAATATTTAAAATCAAAGTTAAAATTAATGAGTTAAAAATAATATATATATATATATATATATATTATATATATATATAATGATTAACTTATATTAAGATATATAAAATTATTTAATGATTAAATTATAATTTGATTATGTTACGTGAGAAAATACATGTATATTTATCATATATTCTTATCAATTAAAATATTATATGTTATTTATAATACTATAATGATATTTTTATATAAAAGTACAAATTTATTCATTTATAATAGTTATAAGATAATTAAAATTAATTATAATTGATATACATTTTAATTAATTAATTTTTTTAATAATAAAAATATATAAAATTTATAATACAAAATATCCTCGGTATAATTGAGTAGCATATTGTATCATACAGTCCAGTCCGAAATTTTATTCCAATTATGGTTATAAACGGTTTAGTATAAAGTTTATGCATAAAATATATTTAAGGACAAAAAATCTCATAAATTTATTCAAAAAAAATCTTGAATGAAAACATTTAAATTATCCTAAAATCAATGTATGACACAAAATTTTCTTAAATAATATAAACGTGTTTTCTTTGGTTCGGTTGTTAATCAATAGATAATTAAAATTTGAATTAAAAAATGACGAATTTTCAATTAGTTGTGTGCTCGTTTGTGATTAAATGAGTTTAGTACCTTATGTGACTATTTATGAAAATTAAAAAAAATCAGATTTTTATTCATTTACATCTTTTTCTTAACTTTTTAATTGGTTTTTTAAGTTAGAGAGTCATAGAACTTAGGGGAAGTTAAAACCACATTCCACTTATGCATTAATATGCTTTTACATTACTCTATTTTTAGTGGGAGTTTAATTTCATTGCTTTATCTAATGTTTTGTCCTTCTTGTATGTCAAAAAGAGGGAGATAAATTAGTGTATTTCACTTTCATGTTTTATTTTATTATGCATATAGGGAAGAACATATTTAGAATAAGAATTCTTTGCATTATTTTATCTTATGTTAAGCTTGATTGGTATGAATGCATGCACTACATGATTATTCTTTACACTTCTTTTATTTCTTTGTAAACTGAACTAATATACAATGAAGCTTTTAAGTCAAGTTGTCGAATGGTTTGTCTATGTCATTTTAGTCACTTACAAGCTTGTCAAGTTGCAGTAAAGATAGATTCACTGGACCATAGGATAGTTTCATTGTGGAGTCTAGGACATAATTGTACTTTTATCTTATTCCTATAAGTGTCATGTAGTGACTGAGAGATTTTTTTACATGAAAATGCCAAAATGGTGAGTTCATAAGGACTATAAGTCTATAAGTATTGGCTATTATTGTGGATAAAATATTTGCATATAAACTTGTATTTTAAGCTTGCTATCAAATCTATTAAGTAACGTTGAAGAAATGTCAAAATTTTAGATAGTCGTTCTTTAGGTATATATATTATAATTATAACATATAAGATTACACTCACGCATTTAATAGTACATATTTATAAATATGAAATTATTTTTATTTCTAAATATTTATGGTAAAATATGGAATAAGATATATGATAAAATATTAGATAAAATATACCCTAAATTATAGGCTAAGTTTTAGCCTAAAAGATAGCATAAAATATACTTTAAAAAAATTCTTTTTTAAATAAGAGTCTTCAAGATTAATGAGTCTACTTTAAAAGAACTTTTCTTTAAATAGGAGTTTTCTTAATTAGTAAGTATTATTAATCCTATTTATAATAGAAAAGATATTTATCAATTATATAGGAGTTTTCTTAATTAGTGAGTATTACTAATCTTATTTGTAATAGAAAAGATATTTATCAATTATATAAAAGTGTTCTTAATTAGTGAGTATTACTAATCTTATTTGTAATAGAAAATATACTTATCAATTACATAGGATTAATGGTTTTAATTTTTCATAAAAATAAAAATCATTACTCATTGTTTCAATCAAGCACAAAAGAGCATTATTCTCTTTTTATTAATCTCTCACTTGTTTTGCAAATATAATATCATAATTTTTAAGGCTTTTTTATTTAGTTGATTTATCAAATATTAGTGGTTATGTTTGATTAATTAATAAACCTAATTAGTTTATGATATTTTGAGCATGTGTCCTTAAAGCTCCTTCCTTAATTTTGTTCTTGAATTATTAGATCAAATGATTGTGTTTGTCATATCATAATTATTTGATTCGATTATTAATCTTTAAAGAAGTTATTTTTATTGAACTTGTGCTTAATTTGCTAGTTGATTTGATTTAAGTGACATATGTTTTGAATCATCTAGTTAGGATTATTTATTATTAAATCTGTTCTACAACACACACAGACACTTGTGTTTTTTGTGCTAACTCTTTTGCACTTGATTAGCGAAAGTATCTGATTGACAAGGAGCTTATTGGAACGTTGATCTGAAAATCGTTAATGCTAATATTAGAAACTGTGAAAATAGAGCAGTGACTCGTAAGTAATGTACATTTGGGCAGTATCATAAGGAGGGTAGCATAAGACCAATTTTGTACTTTAAATTAATTTTTCATAGTGAAAAATTAAATGGTCCGGTAGATTAGTGGTTTTCCTCCTAAGTCATCGTTGTGGTCTAGGTTATTTCCACCTTAAAATATCGTGTGTTATTTTTTATTTTCATACTTTATTCTTACACACGATTGCATGTCTGATCGGTTTATTTAAATTATTAAATTATAAATTAATAAAAAAAATTATTCACTCCTCTAAATTAATTAGTTTTTTTTAAGATTTATTTGGAAGGATTTTAAAATTAGCACATTATACAATGTCTGAGAGATGTAATTTAGGGATCAAATGTGACGATTAACCTACGTCAACATCATCAATAGCATACTTGCACAAAATAAATAAATTGTTTTTTAAGTTTAAATCTACTAAAATTTAAAAAATTTAAAACCATATCCTCAATAGGAGTTAAGAAATAACATGAAGGTGAAAAAATTATTAACTTATACCCAGATTGCAGTCAATTAAGAAGGTGTAAATTTTGAAATCGATTTATGATTTGTATAATATGATTTCTATTTATTATCTTAAATTTAAATTTAATTTATGTAATGTTTTTTTTATTTAATAAAAAGAGTAGGATTGAATGCCAATTTTTTTTCAAGAAGTAAATTTAGAGGCATTATGGTATGTAAAGTGGGACCCACTAAGTAGTGAAAAGAGGAAAGTCCTTTTGAGTTCTAGTGATGGCACCTAATAAACCACAACCATTCTGTAATTAAAAGTGCAATAAACAACACAGCTTATAACGTGTGAAACAATAGTAAGCAGTGAACTATATTATGGAATTGAATTGTATGCTCAGTAAGAACACCGCATGTACCATTTTTATATTATATTAAAATAAAGAATATAATTAAATTTGAGAGTTTATACATTAAAATATAATAAAATTTTACTAGCTAATTCTAATATTTATAATGACTATAAAAAATATTTATAATGACTATAAAAAATAGTATTATTATTACAAACTGATTTCTTACTATTACAATCATTTATAAATATACTTTTTCAAATCAACATAATCAAATATACGCAATCTTCACCAGAAATGTAGAGAAAAATAAAATATCATAAACGTTGTTAGTAGTAGATGTTGTGCTAATACTGATGCACTAGTGCTTGGTGTTGATGCACTGGTGCGCTGGTGTGTTGGTTCATAGTGTAATGATATGTTGATCCTCTTTGTTCCATATCATGATATGTGTAAACAAATACTAAAGTAAAAAATAATTGTAAGTAGAAAATAACATTAATATACCTTGCAAGTTTTAAACTAAATAAAGGACATATTAAAGAAAATTTATCTATGATTATGTACAAAAGGTTTTCAAAAAAATCAATAACTATATAGACGTAGTATAAAGTGAAGAAAACATAGATATCCGTAAACACCACGGTCTAATAACACTAGTTATTAAGGATTATCATAAATGTAAGGTGAGATCCACTTGATCATCCACAGCTTGAAATACGCAAGTTTTCACTTAATAATACTTTGAAACATTCTGTAATTGAAAGTGCAATAAACAACACGGCTTATAACGTGTGAAACAATAGTAAGCAGTGAACTATATTATGGAACTAGTGTCATGTTTCCCTTAAACAATATGGTGTTTGTTTATATTATTGTAATGTTTTAATAAGTCTAAGTTAGAATTAGAGGTATGAAATTATTAGAGTTTAAGTCAATTTCATTAGATTTAATTTATTTAAGTCAATTATAATTTGATTAAGCTTAACAAAATTCTATGTGAGTTTAATTTAACTCACTCATTTTTAAGTTAGTCAAGCGGCTCTTAAATTTGCACATTTACATTTCAAAAAAGTAAAGGTATGACAATTTTGTTTAAAAAATAAAAATATCAGTATATATATATTTTTATTATATTTTTATAAAATAAGAAAAAAGTAAAAAAATATATATTATGTTTTAAGTAGATTTTTTTATGAGATTATAGTAATTATCTTTTGATAAAGACATTTTATTATTATTAAAATAAAATTCATAAAATGTATATTTATATCTAATACTAGTTAAATTTTAATGTTATTTTTATTAGATAAAATTATTATTAATAAATATTATCTTAAAATAATAATCTTAAAATAATAATTTATATTATAGTAATATTACAACATAAATTTATAATTCTTAAAATATATTAAAATTTTATTTAAATACACATTCTTTAATTACAAAATGGTTAATTTTATATAACATCATTGAGATATAAAAATTATTTAAGTAAATAGTTTTATTTTTATTGATTAAATTTTATTAAATTTATAACATGTGATATTAAATTGATTAATAATGCCATAAAATGTTTTTCTGACCCAATTTGCTAGATATTAAATTGATTAATAATGCCAAAATCTTTTCAAATAACTAATAATATAAACGCGTTGTCTTTGTCGAATATTTTTTTAATTACTCTGACATGTAGAATGATGGATTTAATAATTTATTGGCTCCACATTTTCTTACTTATTTATTTTTATCTTATATACTATTAAAGTATAAAAAAAATTCTCTTCTTAATATTGTGGTTAATTTTTTTGTTTTTAATAATTATTTAATAAAAATAACTTTTATTATTATTACAATAAAAATAAAAAAATATTTTTATTTTAATATTAATTACACATCTTTATTACTAATATTTAATAAAAAATTATTAATAATTATTCTTATAGTAATAATATTTACATTAAAATAATATCACTATCTAAATTATCACTACTACAAAAAGGGGTATATAAGTCGATGTCTAAAGTCGGTTTTTACCAAAAACCGACTTTTAATGAATTTAAAGTCGGTTGTTCACGTCAACCGACGCTAGGTTACGTGGATAGCGTCGGTTGACGTGGACAACCGACGCTATCCACGTAACATAGCGTCGGTTGACGTGGACAACCGACGCTATCCACATAACATAACGTCGGTTGACGTGGACAACCGACGCTGTCCACCTAATATATGCCCTAACATCTCATTTAGTACGCAGATTTCCAGTTTTCGATCTGCTTCTTCCTCTCCTTTCCTCACTCGAGTCACTTTTCTCTCAAAATCTTAACCGTGCGCCACCTTCGTTCTACATTTCCGGCCACCTCCAACCACCATTTGAACGGACGTTTGTAAGTTTTCTCTTCTCACAATTATCTGTCAGTTCTTTTTTTTTTTTTTAGCAAAATGTTAAAATCTGCGTATGGGTATTCCATTGATTAATTCCCGAAATATGAATGTTCTTATGTCTTAATTTGGAGTGCAATATTTCGTGCGGTAGAACAAAATAATTCTTTATTTCGTTTTTAATAAAATGGGATGATCCATTATATTCAAAGGCTGATCTTAACTTATATAAGTATGAGTTAAAAACCGGAGGTTGTGATATATAATTTGTAAAATACATATGCTTGTGACAAGTAGGATAAATCAAAAAGGGTTTGTGATCTATTATTATTAATATTACAAAGTGACTTTTTTATAGTCGAAATAAAGTGAACAGCGTTTAATTTGTGCTAATTTATCAGCGTGTAAATGTATTTCGTTAATCGAACAGCGTATTTTTGTATAAATTTTTGATTTAGTTATGTTTTTTTGTTTGCTTGTAATAATAATGTTTGAATTATTACTTGTATGTATTCAATAATATGTGAAATGTTTTGTGGGTTTGCGTGGATAAATTTATACGTATAATTAATATTACTGTGTAATTATGATATAGTAACATGCTTAGAAATTAGAATCAACCGCGTGATTGGTTTTTATATATATATTCATGAAACATGAACTGCTTATTTTTTAATTTGTATATAAATGGTTTTGTAAAATGATTAAAATGATAACTATTTTGCATTATGTATGTTTTGATATATATTCTAATAATTAGGAAATTTATATATAATAATACATAATTAAGTAATATGTTTAATTAATGTCATTAATAGAAAATGGACAAATCTTGGATGTCAAAGTGTAGAATTGAGCAAGACTATATTTCTGGAGTTGAAAGTTTCATGGAATTTGCTTGTAGAACTAGTAATACTGGAAGTAGTATGATTCGATGCCCATGCGTTAAATGTAAAAATGAGCGATTTCATGAATTTGATGAGGTTAAGTATCACCTTATCCGTAATGGTATTCTATTGAGCTATAAATGTTGGTATTATCATGGAGAAAATATTGATAATACTCATGGAGAAAAGTATAATAAGAATGTGGGTGGATTACATACATCATATCATAATGTACACACAGAAAATATGTTTCGTGGTGTTGAAGATGAATTACGCGGGGATGATCCCGAAACCTTTAATAAACTTATAGAAGATGCCGAAAAACCGTTGTATCCAAAATGCAAAAAATACACTAAGATGTCAGGATTGGTTCATTTGTACAATGTCAAGGCAAAACATGGTTTTTCTGACAAGGGATTCACAGAATTACTAACTCTACTAGTCGATATGTTTCCTGAGGGTATTGAATTGCCATCTTCAATGTATGAAGTGAAGAAATCTCTTAGTCGATTTGGCATGGAATATCATAAGATTCACGCTTGTCCTAATGATTGCATTCTTTATAGAAAAGAATATGAGACATTACATGATTGTCCTATGTGTAAAGAATCGAGATGGAAGCATGGTACAAATGATACAACACATAAGAAAGGCGTGCCTGCAAAGGTTCTTTGGTACTTTCCTCCAATCCCTCGCTTTCAAAGGTTGTTCAATAGTAAATATACATCAAAGATGTTGACTTGGCATTCAGATAATCGATCTGATGATGGGGTGCTACGTCATCCTTGTGATTCTCCAAATTGGAAAGTAGTAGATAATTTATCTCCTCAATTTTCATCTGATCCGCGCAATCTGCGTCTTGCCATTGCTGCTGATGGAATTAATCCACATAGTTCCCTCATTAGTAGATATAGTTGTTGGCCAGTAATTATGGTAACATACAACCTTCCTCCCTGGTTGTGTATGAAAAGAAAATTCATGATGTTAACATTATTGATCTCAGGACCGAAACAACCTGGTGTTGATATTGATGTATATTTGCAGCCTCTGATAGATGATTTAAAGACATTGTGGAATGATGGTGTAAATGTTTACGATGCATATAAAGAAGAATACTTTAACTTGAAGGGGGTTCTTTTATGGACAATTAATGATTTTCCTGCCTATGGAAACTTATCAGGACATGCAACAAAAGGTTACAAGGGATGTCCTATATGTAGTGATGGAACTTCTGCAAAGTATCTTGTTCACGGACGAAAGATGTCTAATAGAAAACATAGGAGATTTTTGCCATCTGGACACAAGTTTAGATACCAAAAGAAACCGTTCGATGGTGAAGAAGATCATGATCATGCAACTCGACCTTTGCGAGGTATTGAGATATTAAGGCAATTGAATGGGATGACATTCAAACGATATGGAAAGATGAAAAAAAAACTCACCAAGTCTGGGAAACGAAGGAGGTCAACTAATGAAATTGGTGAAAATGAAAAAGATTTTGAACCGAATGGTTGTTGGAAAAAAAATCAATATTTTGGGAATTGCCTTATTGGAAAGACCTACACATTCGTCACATCTTAGATGTCATGCACATTGAGAAGAATGTATGTGAAAGCTTGATTGGCACTTTACTTAATATACCTGGAAAAACAAAGGATGGCATTAAAGCAAGATTGGATTTAAAGAAACTAGGCATACGACCTGAATTGGAACCAAGGGTTGAAAATGATAAGAATCGAACATACTTGCCACCAGCATCATATACAATGTCAACAAAAGAGAAGGATGTGTTTTGTAAATGTTTGGAAGGTGTGAAAGTTCCTGATGGTTACTCATCCAACTTAAGAAATTTTGTGTCTATCACCGATAAGAGACTGTATGGATTGAAATCACATGACTGTCATATCTTAATGCAACAGTTATTACCAGTTGCTATTAGATCAATTCTTCCAAAACATGTTCGAATATCAATAATTCGACTTTGTTCATTCTTCAATACCATATGCAAGAAATCTATATCAATTGGCGAGTTAAATTCTTTACAGAAAGAAATTGTAGAAACTTTGTGTCTAATTGTAAAATATTTTCCTCCTTCTTTCTTCGATATAATGATTCACTTATGTGTTCATTTAGTTCGAGAGGTTCAATTATGTGGTCCTACTTACTTAAGGTGGATGTATCCTTTTGAGAGATATATACAAGTCCTTAAAGGATATGTAAATAATAGATATAGACCTGAAGGATGCATGGTGGAATGCTACATTGCTGAAGAGGCCATTGAGTTTTGTTCTGAATACTTTAGTGGTTGCACTGAAATTGGGAATCTTACGCACAAGTTATTCTTAGAACGTCACATGATCCAAGTAGGTAACCCTATGCTTGGTGGAAGTAAGAAATTATTTATTGATCGCACTCGATGGGAAAAAGCACACCGAATCATTTTGGTAAATAATAACGAGGCACAACCGTACATAGAGTAAGTGATGTTCATTGTTTCATCTTTTATTTAACTATTAATGATGATATATAACTTAATATATATTTAATAACGTTACACGATGCATTTAAACTTATTGAAGATCGATCCTCGTTATAAAAAAAAAGGAGGAGAAAAATGGTTGTATGATGAACATAAGCGAGAGCTTATTAATTGGTTTCGCAACCACGTAAGTGTCACAAACAAAAAATCATGCATGTATCCTCCTATATATATTCAATGTTTTAAAACTTTGCTCTAAACACATTTTGTGTTTTTGTATACATAGATTCGAGGTGAACACAAGAAACCCAATCATAAAATATCAGAAAGTTTACAATGGCTTGCACTTGGCCCAAAATTCGATGTCAAATCATTTCATAGTTTCACAATAAATGGATCGAGGTTTACGACTCAAGCTAGGGACAAAGTCCGAGTAAATCAAAATAGTGGGGTGCAGATGGTTGCACAAACTATGCAATTTGCCAGTTCAAAAGATGCTAATCCTGTCCTTTCTGATAGAACATATTATGGTATAATACAAGAGATTTGGGAATTGGATTATGAGGTCTTCCATGAGACAGTATTCTTGTGTGATTGGGTCGAAGATGTTATCAATGTTGGATATAAAATAGATGATTTTGGATTTACTCTTGTAAATTTATCCAGGATAAGTCACACAGATGATCCTTTCACGTTAGCACTTCATGCAAAGCAAGTATTTTACGTGAGCGATCAAATTGATCCAATATGGTCTGTTGTGTTAACGCCTCCACAAAAAGAGTTTTACCATTGTGATGTTGTAGAAGATGATGACTCTATGCTTGATACATTAACCAATATTAGTAATTTCTCAAATAAATTGCCTAATGTACGTGATGATCTAATTGATGATGATGATTCTTCGACATGGACTCGTAGTGATTGTGAAGGAATATATGTATACGATCAACAACCTAATTAAACATAATGTATGTTCTATATTGTTGTAATAACTCTTGTATATATGTGTGTTCCTAAAATTGTCAATTAATTTATATTTCTCCACTTTTGCAGATATTTCATGGATATTCAGCTTGTAGATCCAAATGATCCATTGGGGTATTTGAAAAGAAGGGGTTGGGCGAATATACCTGATGCTCCACTTAACCCAGATGATAGAATACCCGTTAAATTTGATGCTACTGGTAATCCACTAGGGGAGAATGGTCAACAATTGAAATCTTCTATTGGTTGGCTGGCAAAGTCCAGTATACCAATCAATATAAATCATTGGTCTGAGGTTGCCGATGCAGAAAAGTTTAAAATATGGATAACCATTTATGTAAGTCTCTTATATTTTATAATCAATATATATATATATATTATATATTGATTGTATCTAATCTTTTGTACTGTGTTTTTACAGAATCGTTACAAAGTCGATGACAATTGGCAGGGCAAGTGTTATAAGATTGCAAATAAGGTGTGGAAGGAATACAAGACTTCTAGATTGGCGAAAAATTATGTGTTTCCATATTTGGAAACACTTGATGAGAATGTGATATACAAAATCCCTGAAGGACACCCCTGGATTACACCTCAAGTTTGGAAAGACTTTGTGGATTATAGACGTTCAGAAGAATTTCAAATTATTAGAGAAGATCACCAGAATGTCCAAATGCATAACATTCTTCCTAACCGTACTGGGAGGTCTTCAAATCCTGAAGTTAGATTTCGAATGGTATTATTAATTTGTCTTAATTTTATAAATATTTTTATATTAATTTTTCTAAATTTAATTTCATGTCATTGTTAATAAAATTTTCCTAATTTATGTAGAAAGCTGAATTGGGTAGACCTGTTACCCGAATGGAATTGTACATAGAAACAAAGACTCCCAAAACGAAGAATGCAAGACCGATGAGTCAACGAGGAGAAGAACAATTAAATAAGTTGGTTAGTAATTTCGTTTGATAAAAAGTCTGACTGATAATTGATGTAATAATGAATGATATGTTTGTGTGCTTTATTATTTGTAGAGAGTTGTTCAAGAAAAACTATACAGGGGTGAAATAATCGAAGAGCCTGGGAGAGATGCTTTATATCATGCAATCAGACGCGATCATCCTGGTCGTGTTAGGGGAGGTAGCCAGTATGATGGTGCTTTGGAGTATTTTAAAATTCCAAAACATAAGCCTCAGACGGTAAGTAAGGAGAAATACACTAAAATTGAAGAAGAATTCAACTCCTTTAAGGCCTCCGTGATGAGTGAGATTGCCACTCTAAAAGAACATCAATCACAACAATTGTCAGCCATGGCATCATGCTACAACCAGGGCATGCCATATTGGCCAAGCATGCAACCATCCATGCCAGGCATACCACCTTCCATTCCAGGCATGCCACAATCCATGCCAAGCATGCCACCATCCATGCCATGCATGCCATCCACACAATCTCATTGTGCTCAAACTACCTCCAGTATGGGATATAGCCATCCTATTGGTCCTCATTATATGCCAGGAATGCACATGCAATCAAGTAGTGGTTCATTTTCTCCAATGCAATCTGCACATTCTTACCATAAATCAAGCCAAGATGAACATATTGGTAAGAATGTACATCCAATAGCTACCCCACATGAGAGTCCTCCTCTATTTGATGAATCATATGTGGTAAGATTTTAATTTTTAAATTCTTATTATATGTTTTATTTTTTTATATATAACACTTAAAACTTTTACAGAATATGAAATGTTTGTTGAAACATCCTTCGTCAACGGACTATGTTGCTATTGGAACGGTACAACAATTGAGCGATGATCAGATGATTCATAATCAATATTTGCCTAATCATTGGCGAATAGTAATTGATCAATCATTGTTTCATGATTGTCCACTACCTGTGCCTTCTGATGCTACCACAGTCCAAGAGGCGGTTGGACAGTATGTGGCTTGGCCGTCGATTCAAGTTGTTCTAAATTTTGACATGGTACTATTTTTTAACTTAAAAAATAACACTTGTTTACTACTATTATTTAATGTGATCTTATTGTTACTAAAAATACATATATGATACTTTTTTGGTAGTCTATTATACCAGAACTCTTAAATGCGGCACATTTAAGAGATACCAAGCAAGTATCTCGTGCTAAATCTATGACTAGTGGCCAATCATCGTGCACCAAGTCATTTAAGAAGAAGCCTTGGAAAAAGTATAGTCATACTTATGCGTTACAGTTCAGTAGAAATCTTGGCACTTTGATGACTATTGTTGGGAGGGCATCTAGCATAAATGATGGATGGACTGTGCCACTTCCTATTGAAATTTCTGGTGTAGACATCGGCCAAACTTATATATCGATCGAGTGCTTGTTGCAAATATTTGAATATCAAATGATCGATTTAAGTATAATTCAAGTGTGGACAAGGTGAGTCCTCAATCTAGTTAGTTTTCTTTTATTTATGCAGAACATTATATTTATATTATCTAATTATATATATACATATATAGGGCTTGCTATTATCGACTTCAACATAATCACTCATCACATTTAGCAATGTTCTATGATTCTTCATATGTTAATCAATATCAAGAGAAGGATGTTAGCATCAGAGCTAAACAATTATGTGATAGAGCATTAACGCTTAGCAGAAATCAAAAGTTGATAATCCCTTGGCCATTAAGGTTTGAACAAGGCCAAGATCATTGGATGTTGGTAATCATTGATATGTTCAATAATCATGCTTGGTACTGTGACTCAGCTTCCATAGAACTGAGTAAAGATACAAAAGCAGTTGTTGAAATGTAAGAGTTATATTTAGTTACATATTAGTTTTTTCTATTATTTTTTGTAATATTTAATAAAAACTAATCGTTTTATACCTTGATAGGGCATGGAAGTTGTGGAAAAAGTTTAGGGGCATTGTCCTTAAAAAATCTCATAAGCTTATATGGACAAAAGTTATGGTATGTACAATTCAATATTAATAATTTTATTAATTTTACAATTAAATAATAAGGATGTTCGAATATGAAAATTCATGTATACATGCACTTTTTTTTGTAGGTTCCACAACAAAATAATGGAGTCATGTGTGGTTATTATGTCATGAAGTTTATGAGCAAAATCATCACAAATATCAAAATTCCAATTGATGATGTGGTAATATATTTTACCCATATACATACAAGTTTTAACATATTTGAGTTTGTTTTTGTAAATAAATGAAATCATATTCTTATTTTGATTTTGAATACATGTAGTTCTTCGGTTGGAACAAGACGGGTTACGACCAGCAAATTTTTGATGATTTACGAGAGGAATGGGCAGAACACATGGTTCAAATTATATCATCGCAAGAAGAATCAGAAGAAGATTCTGATGATCTTGAATAGCATATGACAACATAACAGTAAATTTTTTAATGATTTGGCCTTCTATATCTATTCTTGTGTCTGAAATCACTTGGTTGATGATGATTAATCATATATATGCTCATGTATTTAGGGAAATGCATTGTTTATAAATATGAATTTATCTGGAATCTCTGCTAGTATTTTTAATGATATATAATGAGTTCTAAATGTACAAATCAGGTGTACGTACGTCGGTTCGATTTGTTTCTTGGTTTGTATGAGTTTTGGTGCATATGAACGTGTTCCATATGTTTAAGGGCACCAAAACTCACACAAGCTTAGCCAAGAAATCGAAGTTACATGCAATTGATTTCATATTTAGAGTTCATTATATATAGCATTAAAAAATAGTAGTAGAGATTCTAGATAACTTCATATATAGACAAATGATTAATAATGCTAATATGGATCAGCCTTTTTTTTCCCATAATGCTTGTGAAGGCCAATCAAGATTCTACGCCAACCAAGCTTACTCGATGGCATAATTTGACGACATTATTTTATTTGTAATTGAAGTTATTTATATGCATTATTTGATTTTGTAATAAATTTAATTATTAAGTCATTAAATATATTTATATTGTTAATTATTCAGTATTATTATTTATATTTTAGTGTTTTTATGTTATTTATATATACTATTATACGAAAAATAAAATTAAAAATTAATATAAATAAAATGTAGCGTCGGTTCATGCCGTGAACCGACTCTACGTGTAGCGTCGGTTCATGCCGTGAACCGACTCTACTTGTAAAGTCGGTTCATGCCATGAACCGACGCTACACGTAGAGTCGGTTCATGCCATGAACCGACGCTACACGTAGAGTCGGTTCATGCCATGAACCGATGCTACACGTAGAGTTGGTTCACGGCATGAACCGACGCTACGCGTAGAGTCGGTTCACGGCATGAACCGACGCTACGCGTAGAGTCGGTTCACGGCATGAACCGACGCTACACGTAGAGTCGGTTCATGCCATGAACCGACTTTACAATTTAAGTCTCTGAATTTAAAGTCGGTTCATACAACCGACTTTAAATTTGTTTAAAGTCGGTTAAAAATCGACTTTTATACCCCTTATTGTAGTAGCTATATGAAGAAAAATTATATCTTTTAACCTATGTTATCTATTACTAATATAACCTTATTAATTATATTACGTATTTTTCTTTAACAAATTTTTCATAAAATAAAATGCATTGATTTTATATTTTATTGTCTTAAATTATCATAATATGATTAATTCGATAACAATAAATAATTTGTTTATCTTCTATGTACGCAACAGTACATATGTCTGTATGTTCTTATCGTATAAAAAAATTCTTACTATTTCATCAAAACAATAAAAATATTAAATATAGTTAATATAAAAATAAAATTAAAATATTATATATTTTTACTGTGAAAATAATAAAAATTATTATATTAATATAATTTTCCTAACTTATAAGTAATTTTTATTTTTAAAATAATAAATAAACTTTTATATTAAATTAAATATTTATTTTAAAAATTAAAACTTTACTTTGTAATAGTAATTATTATCTAACAATAAAATTAATCAATTTATACCCATATTACTTATAATATTATGTGGTAAAATAATTTTTAATATTGTTAAATATTTATTTTTAAAGATATTCTAACATGTGATACGCAAATAAATATGAGTTTTAATTCATATGCATTCAGCATGAAAGAAAAGGTAATAATATTGTCACTTATTATAATAAAAATAATTTATTAATAGTAATTTTATTTAATAAATAATAAATATTAAAAATAAAATAAATATTTTATATATTTTATTATAGTAATAATAAAAAAAAATTATTTTATATATATCATTATTATATACATAGAAAAATAGCAACGATTTGTAGATTAAAAAAGAAAGAGGCGAGAATCTATAATTTGCTATAATTTTAGCACTAAAAGCTTTCTTTTCAATCCAATGGCGGAATGAATCATTTATAACTTACTTTCTAATTAAGAATAAAAAAAATAAAAAAAATCTAAAATATTTATTTTTTTAATAATAAAAATGTTAATTATAAATTTTTAAAAAATAATAAATATATATTATTACAAAATATAATTTTAATTTATATTTAAGGTAAAAAATAATTGATTATATGTATTAATTATTTTTAAGTGGGAGAATTAAAAGAATAAGTAAAATAAACCTAAAATATTTTATTTTTAATAAAAATTTATGTAAAAAATTAATAAAACTGATAATTATAAAGAAAATAAAAATACTTATAAATGTTACAATAATTATTAATTATTATGAAATTAAAATAAAATAAAATTCTCTTAAATATGTATTAAATTAATATACTTAAAAAATCTAGGTAAATATGAATGTATTTTTCATATGATATAATATAATTATAATTAATTAATTTAATTTTTTAAAATTATATTTAGTATAAAAATTATTGATTATATATTTTAGTTATTTTTTATAGTAGAAGTAAAAAAAAATAACAACGTTCCTAAACTAATTGATTCTATGTGATTAATTTTAAATTTATAAATTCTTTTGAGTCAAAAATTTAGAAAAAAAAACTTAAAAGATTTATGATTATTATAATAATTATATATTATTACATAATTAAATAGAAAATCAAAAATCTTTTAAATATGTCATGATTTTTTTTAATTTTTTTTTATATTTGTATTTAGTTTAATATGAAATATTTGATTTTACGAGTTAATAAGTTTGACAATTACAAATAACATTAATTGATCTATGAATATTGTAATAATTATATATTATTATAAATTAAAAGATAAAAAACAAAATCTCTTAGATATGTGTTAAATTATTATTTCAAAAATATATACCATAAATATTAATATATTTTCTTATATAACATAATCCAATTATAATTTTTTATTTAATTTATTTTTAAATTGTATTTAGTACAAAAAATAATTATTTATATGTATTAATGATTTTTTAATTACGGAACTAAAAGAATAAAACCAAAAACCTCTTAAAAACAAGTTAATTCTCCATGAATAACTTTAAAATTTATAAAAAAATTCAAGATTTATTATCATTATAATAATTATCTATTATCACATAATTAAAAGAGAGAACTAAAAATATTTTAAATATGTACTAAATTAATACACTTGAAAAATTACAATATATAAAATGTAATTAAAAGTTTTAAAGAGACATCTGTTTTTACTTGATTCTATAATTTATAATGAATTCAACATTATTTTCGACGAATAAATGACTCAGTTATTTAAAATAATTTTACTTTTAATCCTAGTAAAAAATATATATGCTAATTTTTGTAAAATATTTAAATATATATACTCATTTATATTATAAAAAATAAACATATTTTTTATATAATTAAAAATAAATTTAAGTATTTTTATATTTTTTTATCTAATTTTAAATGTAATACATTCATATATTAATATATATAGAAGGATATTAAATTAAAATGTATTTTATATTTATGCATACGAATATAATCATTCTGATAAAAGAAAAATATATATTTTATAACACCAAAGATTCGATTTAAAAAATATGAATAGACACCAACGTCCCAAAATGAAGGAAGAGTACCTTTCAATATGAAGTGTGACAACTTAAGAATGGCAGGCTTTACGTGGGAGTGCATTATAATTTCTCAACATAATGATTGCAAAACACCAAATTATGCCTACCAATATAAATAGTAAATATCTACCGTAAAATTTACGGACAATGCTTAAATTTAACCCAAAAAAACTTTACAATGTATAGTTTTAAAAATATATTAAAACCTTAATTAAATATATATTTTTTAATAATAAAATTGATAATTAAAAATCAAGATAAATTATAATAAATTTATTAATTAAAATATTAAAAGTTACATTATATTAAAATTAAAAATGTAATTAAATTTGAGAGTTAATATACTAAAATATAATAAAACCTTACTAGCTAATCCTAATATTTATAATGACTATGAAAAATAACATTATTATTACAAACTGACTTCTTAATATTAGAATCATTTATAAATGTACTTCTTCACTCAACATAATCAAATATACTCGGTCTTTAACAAAAGTGTAGAGAAAAAGAAAATATCATAGGCGTTGTTAGTAGTAACTGGTGTACTGGTGTGCTAATATTGGTGCACTGGTGCTGGTGTTGGTGCGATGGTCCACTGGTGTGTTGGTCCCTAGTGCACTGGTATGTTGATCCTCTTTGTCCCATATCATGGTATGTGCAAACAAATACCAATGTAAAAATCATATGTGATGAGAATAACATCAGAGTTGTACGTAGAAAATAACATCAGTATGCCTAGCAAGTTTTAAACTAAATAAAGGACATATTGAAGAAAATTTATCTATGACTACGTCCAAAATCTATAATGATCTCAGGTTTTCAACAAAATCAATAACTATATAGACGTGGCAATATATAAAGTGAAGAAAATACCAAGATATCCTTAAACACCACCGTCTAATAACACTAGTTATTATATATATCACCATAAACTCCTTTGCTTAGTCGTTCCACCAATTCTTTATCAATGTTCTTTAGAAACATTAAAAAACTTACAAGCACCAACACCAACACCAGTACCAGGCACCTGTACCAGCACCAAGCACCAGTACCAGCACCAAGCACTAGGCCAAGCACTAGTACTAGCACCAACACCAAGCAGCAAGCCATAGAAATTGTTAAACTACCACAGCAACAAACGATGAAAAAGGTTTGCGAGTGTTTTGAGAATCTAAATTAGATAAAGATTATGCTTCTAAAGATGCTGACCTCCTTCCAATACATCCAAAAGAAAAGGAAACCATCGCCATTTTTGCTGAGATCATATCCATTCTTTCTACTGAACTCTTTCAACTCAGTTTTTCAAGAAGGAACCACCTCCTGATTCTCAAAAACATTGAGGAAAGTTACTAGTTTTCCCTCTAAGCATGAGTGATTTGCTTGATGTGAATGACCCACTTGCGATGATAGACCTGAATAACTTTTCTGTCATGACCCATGTTTGTGCCTCGAAACACCTGAACCTCATCATCCTTGTGAACTGGCATAGACACTTTTGGTAGAGATCGGTGGAGAGGGGCGCGCTCATCAACCCTTAGACATTTTTGCTAAGCTAGGGTTGCTCTAGGATGGCTCTGAAGAGTGGAGATCAAATATAGGGTTTGATGAGTGCTAAGGAGTGAAAAAAAGGAAAAAAAGGAAAAAAGAGAAAGAGTTGAGGGAAAAAAAAGAAAAGAAATGGGAAAAAAATTAATTGGTAGTAATATGATATTTACTAGGAGTAAAAAAATATGAGAGAGAGAGGGTTGAGGGAAAAAAGAAAAAAAAGATGGAAAATGAAGAAAAAGAGGGAAAAAGAAAAAACATGATAGCAAAATTTGGTATTTGATGTAAAAAGAGAGAAAATTGATAATGTATATCTATGACCTTGAATTTTAAATAACCGAGACCATAGAGTTTTGACCTTGGTTTTTTTTTTTAAAATGAGACTAAATTTCTGAGACTGTATAAATGCATTATAGTAATGTCATACGAGTAAACCAACAATAGAGAAAAAAGTGATGCAAGAGAATAAGGAAAATTGAAAAATAATATTTCCTGATATATTATAAAGTTAGTTACAAGTCTATTTATAGACTAATTAGTTACAAAGCTACCAAGACAACAAATACATGTGTACACTCTAGTAACTTTTATAGAAACTAAGTCTATTAGTTTAAAATCCTTTTATAATTGTCATTTAATTGAAAGAGGTTCAAAAATTCTAACCATCAAGAAAAACCAATTAACCTCCCATGATGGGTTAGTCAAGTTGTTGCCACAACTTGGCTATATATAAGAGCATGTAGGTTTGAGAACTGTCATGGGCATGAATTCATGTAGGTACTTGGTAATAGCGCTTAATCCTACTTCCCAGGTTAAAACTATGGTAGGTGCATCCAACTCAATTTGTCCAAATTCATATAACTTAGTCGATGAATTGGGATAGTATGAACATTGCTTACCATGGTAAGGTTTTTTTAACCCAAGAAAAAAAAAGAAAAAGAGAAACCAATTAACCTTATCAAGAAAAAGACATAAAAACACACTCGATGCTCCTCGAATTACTACGAATTTGCTCATAGTCTCAAATTAAAATACTTATTGATACATTATCTTTTGAAAATGAAAACTTATCAAGATTGCAGATATTTGCAATTTCTATTTCAATGCATAAATAACCGACTTATTTAATTGGTTTTATTTTTAACCCTTTTAAGAAAAACAACATCTTACAATGTAAAACAAAATTTATTTTCAACAAAAAGAAGCATATATTCACATAAAAATATATGTTTTTCATAAAAAAAATGTTGTTTTACGTTATAAGAAAAATATAGAAAAACTTATACAAAATTAGAACGTTCTTAAATATGGAACTTCTTAGGTATATAATAAAGGTAATTTTTCTTTTAAATCAAATTATATAATAAAAATAGTTGAAGAAAATTTTTCTCTAATAGAAAAATCCCTAGATATAAGTCTATTATTTCATAATCTTATAGATTCATATAAAGAAAGATTTAACTACTTACATGTAAGATTGGTGCAAATAGATGTAAAACCTTTTACTAGAAAAAGACTAAATAATTCAGTTCTCTTATATATTAGAGACAAAACACATACAAGGTTTTCTAACTCCTTATTAGGATGCGTAGAAACCTCTTTATGTTTTGAATTAATTTATTTTAATTGCTTTCCAAACTTTTCAGTACACATTAAAGATAATAATGTTTTAAGAGTCTTAAAATTTGATATCAAAACCTATACTTTTGATATAGAAGAAGGAACAAACAATATTACTCTTATCTACAAAATATATTTTAAAGTAATAAATACAATCAATCCACATATTAACTTAAAGGTCATTTATAAAATAAAAGAGGGGTAAAACCACTTTACCAGAATCATGGTCTCTAAATCAGGACCAATCGTAAGGAGAAGTTCCTCAAAATATGGAATTAGAACAAATCGATTCAATAATATAATATGAGTTTGATTCAATTATGAAGTGATTTGATATGATATGATATGATTTATTTTAATGTGTTTGTTAAATGAGTCAAATACAACATAATACGATAATTCAAAATTAATCCAATAAATTAATATTTTAATATTATTTTATTCATCAAACACGAATTAATCCAACTTGAATAAATTTTTTAAGTCATAGTTATTAAAAATAACATATTTTTATCGAATTATTTAAAATAATAATTTCATACAATATGATACTATCCATTTTAATCTATTTATTAAATAAGTCAAATACAAAATGATACGATAATTTAAAATTAACCCAATAAATTAATATTTTAATATTATTTTATTCATCAAACATGAATTAACCCAACTCAAATGAATTTTTTGAGTCATATTTGACTACAATAACATATTTTTATAGATGTTTTTTCGAATTAACGACACAATAACTTGACTCGAGATGACTCAAATCCAAAATAACTAACATTATTTGTTTATCAAATGAATCTATACGATTGACATGATTTATTATCTTTAATTGTGAAAAGTTAAGTCTTTTAATTTCTATACGTATCTCATATGGATCACGTTTTTCTACTAATAATTTTTTACGATAAATATAAAAAATATTTATATAATAAATATATTTTATATAAATAATTTTTTTGCCCAAACGAGTTTAAAAACAATTTTTATAATAATTTTAGAAGCCTTTTGAGTCCTGTGTCATTTCGTATGAATTATGCATGTTGTTATGGTATATATTTATTGTTGATCAAACTCAGATGTTTTTTATATTAATTAAAAAATAAAAAAATAAATCAATTAAGCAAAATACTTTAAATAATAGTGTCAAATGTGCAGTACACTTAGCTCATGAGTTGAGCCGGAGAGTTTATATAAAAAAAAATGTTATATATTGTAAAAAATAATTATTATAATATTATTATAAAAAAACGTATTTAAAAGATATTATTTTATTATTTTATTTAATAAAAATATAATATTAAATTTATTTAACACTATTACTTCTAACCTAAAAACATTACAATAATACAAATAATCATCGTATTGTTTAAGGGAAACTCTATTGGTTAGCTCAACATTTAGACAGATTTCTCCTTTTGAATTTGCATGTGGTGGTGTTACCAAGCATACAACCCAATTTACTAATATAGTTTACCGCTTACTATTGTTTCGCATGTTGTAAGCTATGTTGTTCATTTCTCCTATTACAAAATGTTCCAAAGTATATTTAGGTGAAAACTAAACTGTACAATCACTGTAACTCAAAAGAATTTTTGATAAATTTTTCTATATTTGTTTAAATAACACGAGATATTTAATTTTAAAAGTTAATTATAAAAAACAATTTATATTATTTATAAACATTGGATATCATTAATATATTTCATATTGTTTACTCTTGTCTTGAACTCTTTTTTTATCCATTTGGCGTTTTAAATTTAAATCGTTGCATAGTGATAAGTTTCTTCAACCACTTCATATGGTATTTAATAGATATTTACTGTTTTATATCGGTAGGTACACACTTTTTAAGCATTATTGATAAATTGTACACCCTTGTAATGAATATATTTGATAGATATTTATTGATTTATATTGGTAGGTATAATTTTGTCTTTTGCGTTTATGAACGTTGAGAAATTATTTCTTTAAAATTAATGCAATCCCACGTGAAACTTGTCCTCCTTGTAAATAGCCACACTTCCTTTATCATTAAAAGAGGAGGGACATTTCCTTTATTGTGGGGGAGGGTAGTAATTTTGATGTGATATAATAATTTGATAGTTATTATATAATTTATTTTAATATATTTATTAAATAACTTAAATAATTTAAAATTAACTCAATAAATTAATATTTTAATATTATTTTATTCATACACGAATTAATATAATTCTAATAAATTTTTTAAGTTATATTTAATTAAAATAATATATTTTTATAGAATGTTTTCTCCTACTGACACAATGACCTGTCTCAAGACGTCTCAAATCCAAAATTAAATTAATCGCAACTTAACTGTAAAAATTTAGAGATTTTGAAGCATTATTTTAAAATAATGATTAAATTATATTTACTATGAAATTTGGGGGACCGTCGTTGGAAGCAACCCAATTTGAAATGTTACTGCGAAGCTGGTGAGTACTATGTGTATAACCTCTCTTCTAAGCCAATCTCGAAGGTCTAATTTTAAGAGTACAATGGCGCATGTGATTATTGTTTTCAAATAAATAATAATATACTTTTATACACAATATTTTAAATCAATAAATATAAAATTAAAATATTTTATTTTATGAAATAATTATTAAAAAAACAATAGATATAATTAACAAAAGTATTAGTAATAAATAATACATAATAGATTTTTTTAATCTAAATATTTTTTATAATAAAAATGTATAAATCCGACCAAGTTATATTACGACAATTAAACAGTTTTTCACGTTGCATCAAATCCAATGTTTCATGAACGAACCAAACACATAGAGATCGATTATTATTTAATGAGAGAAAAAATTCAAATTGAAACCAACAAATATATTTACCAAATCACTGAGTTTTCTACAATTCTCGAATTTACTTAATAAATTGAAAATAATTAACATATATTCCAATTTGAGAAAAAATATTAAAAAACTCAAGATCCAACTAGTGACAACCAACACAAACAATCAACAATAGATTGGTGGGAAGTAACAGACTCTTCAAGAACATGTCTTTTCATAATTATGTTTATTTTTAATTATTATAATTTTTTTTTGTATAAATTAGATCGTAAATATTTATTTATTCACAACGATAAAATCATTTCTTATAGTGCTCAACATTTAGACAGATTTCTCCTTTTGAATCCTTTTGGTGCATGTGATGGTGTTACCAAGCATACAACCCAATTTCCTAATATAGTTTACAGCTTACTATTGTTTCGCACGTTGTAAGCTATGTTGTTCATTTCTCCTATTACAAAATGTTTCAAAGTATATTTAGGTGAAAACTAAACGGTGCACTTTCAGCTTGTGGATGATCAAGCACAATCACTATATAAGGAATTTTATATTTTAATTTTATTTGGATCAATTATCTTATTTTTTTTATTACAAATATAGTGTATTTTTTTAGGTTTATTAGTTATTTTTACCATATTGATTGTTTGAAGTTTTGATATTGTGTAAATTTTACATAATATATAAATAACATGATATATTCAATCTTAAAAAAAAATATTATATTATTTATAAATGTTTATCTTTTTCGATCAAAATGTAACATCTTTTTTATACACTTATAATTTTGACAATGCTTCAAAATTTATATGTTCTTAATTTCAATTTTTTTTATAAATATGGAAATTATTATTAATAATAAGCTTCCATGATTGCAATATTGACTGCAATCTGGATATTGTTTTTAAATTTTTGTTGATTTGACCTTGAAAAATAATTTATTTATTTTGTGAAGGTATGCTATTGATGATAGTCACATTTAATCTAAATATTTTTTATAATAAAAATATATAAATATTTTAATAATAATAATTTTATTTAATGATAATATTAAAAATTTATAATTAATATTAAAAATAAAATAAATATTTATATATTATAATAATAATAATAATAATAATAAAATTTATTGTAATAATACCCTTACTTATTATTCTCATTAAATTAATTATTAAAAAAACCAACCACGGACATATATAAATCTTTTATATTATTAATTAAAGTCAATCAAATACTTCCATCTAGATTTTTTAAAGTAGTAAAAAAAAATTATAAGTTTTAAAAATAGTAACTATATATTTTTTTATTATTAATTTTTTTAATTTTTAAAGAAATTATTTATAATAAAATTAATGAAGTATGGAATTTAAGAAAAATATTGTAGTAAAATAATAATAAAAAATATATTTATTTATTTTTCAAATTTAAAAAGTATTTTTACAATTTTAAAAAATCTCCACAAGTTTTATCATATTTTTTTCTATTAATTATTTGAAAAGATTTTGCGTTTATTTGTATCAGACTAAATTTTGTCCGTTACAAATTTAAAATTTTAGCTCACTGGACTTGTTGAACGATAAAACTTTTTGTATGTATTTAACAAATTTGAAACGAGCCTATCTACCTTTATAATAACACTCACCTGTATAAATAATTTAATTATTAATATAATTCTTTAAAAAATATTTTATAATATAGATTTTTTTTTAAATATATCATTTTACGCAATAAAAAACAATATATATATTTTAAATATATTAAAAATAAAATTGTATATTTCATAAAAGATTATATTATAAATTTCTCTATCTTCTACTTATTGGATGCATCGATATATGCATACAGGTCATTCGTAGGCGTGAAATTGAACATTGCTAAATTAATTATACTTGGTTGAGCATGTCCGTATGTAAATATTATCATATAAAAGAAATTCATACTGTTTTGTTAATGCTCTTATAATAAATTTTATTCAGTAAATATTATCATAAACTGGATGAAAATTGGTAATGCTATTCGTAATTTTATTCGGTAATAATAATATTAAATTATAATTATTATATAATATAAAATAAATTTTTTTACATATTTTTATTACGATAATAATAAGATTTATTATTATAATATCATTATTTTAAATTTATAAAAAATTATTATTTATAAAACAATAAATATTATTTTTTCTAAAAAATTAAATATTTATGATGTACTTACATAAAAAATAAAAATAAAAAATAGCAACGATTTGTAGATTAAAAAAGAGAGGAGCGAGCATCTATAAATAATAGGCTGAAGGAAAAACCGTGCACACCACCAAGAAAACACTCTCACTCTATAATTTGAGCACTAAAAGCTTTCTTTTCAATCCAATGGCGGAAGGAATCCTTTATAACTTTGCAGCAGGAATACTTCAAAGGTTGGCCTCTGAAGTTGTGAATGAGATTGGACTAATTTGGGGAGTGGAGGAGAAGCTTCTTGGTCTTGAAGACACCATGTCAATGATCAAAGATGTTCTTCTTGATGCACAAGAACAAAGAATCCATAGACATCATATCAAAAACTGGCTTTCCAGGCTTGAAGATGTGGTTCAGGATTTCGAAGACTTGTTGGATTACATGGAAACTGATGCTTTGCGAAGACAGGGGAGAGCCAATAAGAATCGACTTCTTAAAGAGGTACGCAATTTCTTTTGCTCTTCAAACCGAATTGCTTTTCAGTGCAAAATGGCTCATTGGGTAGAAGATATTAAGAAAAAGTTAGCCGTAATTCAAGTTGATAGAAGAGAATTTCAACTAGAGGTACGCCTGGAAGAGGCTCCTCTAGTTGCAAGTGATTTGAGATTTGATCAAACTCACTCATTTGTATCTGAAGAAGAAGTTATTGGTAGAGATTCTGATAAGTCAAATATTATCAACAAACTATTAAATGTTGATCAAACAAATCAACATGTGTCAACTATTGCTATAGTTGGTTGTGGAGGAATGGGAAAAACTTCACTTGCTCAACTTGTTTTTAATGACAACAACATCCAAAATCATTTCCAATTAAAGTTGTGGGTGTGTGTCTCTGATGTTTTTTTTATGAAAACAATTGTTGAGCAAATCATCAATTCTGCTACTAATAAGAGTCCAGATCCTAAATCTCAAATGGATCAATTGCAAAATCAACTCAGAAATGAGCTGAAGGATAAGAGATATCTTTTAATATTAGATGATGTATGGAATGAAGAATTTTCAAAATGGGATGAATTAAGAGTCTTATTAGGTGGTGGTGCTATGGGAAGTAGAATTCTAGTAACAACCCGTAGTACAGTGGTGGCAAACATTACAGGTGACCAAGAACCATATCATTTAGGGATACTAGATGATGGGTTTTCTTGGTCTCTGTTTGAAAAAATGGCTTTTAAGCAGGGATATAAAAATAATAAAAGCATCGAAGATATGGGAAAGGAGATTTTGAAAAAGTGTGGCGGAATTCCCATTGTCATCAAGACAATAGGGAGTATGTTGCGTTTTAAAGATGCAGAAAATGAATGGCAACAATTCCTTGATAAGGAGCTTTCCAAAGTGCCCCAATATGCTGACAACATTTTACCAAGGTTAGAATTGAGCTATAATCATCTTCCATCACATTTAAAACATTGTTTTGCTTTTTGTAGCTTATTTCCCAAAGATTATGAATTCGATGTTAAGAAGATGATCCGATATTGGATGGCACTAAGTTTTGTCAATTCACCAGACCAGAGTCGTTCTCTAGAAGATGTTGGTCTTGAATATTTTAAGGAGTTGTTGTCGAGATCATTTTTCCAACAAGTTGAAACAAATGTGTGGGGTGATATAATGAGTTGCAAAATGCATGACGTCATTCATGATCTTGCTATAGAAGTAGCAGGAACAGAGTGCATTTCATTAAATTCAAAGCGAGAAAATATTGTTTACAGAACTCGTCATGTATCATTTCATCGTGATTTTGAGCAACCGTTTCCATCTTACCTGCTTCAAGCAGAAAGGATACAGACAATTCTTAACCCCTTTAATTTATCTCATTTGTTTGATGAGCCAACTGTTTATAAAATTACCTCAAGTATGAAGCGCATACGATTGTTGGATTTGAAAAACTCAAATATTAAAATAGTCCCCAAGTCTATTGATAAGTTGTTACATTTGCGGTACTTGGATTTATCTTTTAATAAGGTTCTTGCCACACTACCTAATTCTTTGTATAGATTACAAAATTTACAAACGTTGTTACTGAATTGTTGTAATAATTTTCAAAAGTGGCCAAAAAACTTTGGAAAATTAGCCAATCTCATGCATCTGGAGTTTATGTCTTGTCGGAGTCTAGAAGAATGGCCAAAAGACATAGATAAACTTGTCAATCTCAGACATCTTAATTTCAAACATTGTGATAAGTTAAAAAACTTGCTGCCGCGTGAATTGAGTCAGCTCACCAATCTTCAAACATTATCACCATTATATATAGATGTTAATTTGGAGTTTGGGATATTGGTAGATTTAAAAAACTTAAGAGGAGGAGAGCTAGAAATTGTAAATTTGAGGCACCAAAAATACGAAATCTCAAAAGCAAATTTGAAGGAAAAGCAGTTTAACAGCATAATACTAGAATGGGAGAACAATGGGGAAGTTGATAATGATGAGACTAAAGCTACTGCCGACGAGGAAACATTGCAAGACCTACAGCCTTCCCAGAACCTCAAAGAGTTGAAATTAGATGGCTATTGTGGTTACAAGTGCTCGAGTTGGTTTGAATCTCTTACAAATGTGTTTAGGATTGAGCTGAAGAACTGTAAAAATTTAAAATATCTACCGGGGTTGGCTCATTTGCCTGCTCTCAAAGAATTGATACTTGAGAATTTGCCCGCCTTGGTGTGTATTTCAAGCGATGAATTAATCTGCAGATCATCATCCTCATCTTCCAAATCAACATTGTTCTTTCCATCCTTGGAGGAACTCACATTGAAGGATATGCCTAGTCTGAATGGATGGTGGAATATTAACGATGAAGATAACAACCTCCTCAAAATATTACCGACATTTCCTTGTCTTTCTGCGCTGACGATTCTGAAATGTCCAAGACTCAATTGTATGCCGTTTATTCCATCCCTAGATAAATATTTACGTTTTGATTATATCAGTTGGAAGGGTATATTGCAGAGTACATTGATGATGAACGACATTGAAGGAGCATCAACAACAACTTCTTCTGATTCTCATTTGACCAAATTGAGGGAGATGACCTTGACGGATTCTGAAGACATGGTGCCCTAGATTAAAACTCATCTTCTCAGGCATTCAACATCTCACGTCACTTCAAACACTGTCAATTGATAATTGCGAGGAGCTCGAGCTGCTTTTCGACGATGTCACCATGTCTAAGTCCCTCGTAGACCTCTCTTTTTTCTATCTGAATCACCTTCCAAAAGTTGAGGCTTTTCCGGATTGCATAAGTAACCTTAAATCTCTTAAGGTTTTGGATATCACTAATTTGGAGAATTTAAACAGCTCAGGATTGAAAGGGATATGTAGCCTTCCCTCTTTAGAGGAACTTTTTCTTTGGTCTTGCAACAGGCTTTCAACACTCCCTCAAGAAATATGTCGTCTTTCCAGCTCGTTAAAAAAATTGACAATCTCTCATTGTCTCCATTTTCATTCACTGCCTGGAGAAATATTTAGTCTCACCTCTCTAGAGAAATTGGACTTGTTTAGACTTCCCGAATTGAAGTCTCTTCCTCAAAAACATTTGCTCGACAACATCCAAGAAATCAAGTTTTGGAATAATAAGAAAGAAAAAGTATTCATCAAATCAGTCCAAAGTCAAGATAGAGATCCCCCGACCAACCTCAAACTCCACATTGATGAAATCCCACATTTGGAAGAGCATGTCAGGTACCAATCATAACTAGTAAATTTTTGTTCAAGTTTCGTCTCCTTTACCTCACTTTTCTCTGTTATTCTGGTTTTCTTTTACCCATTACAAGTGTGGTATGATTTAGTACCATTCATGATAAGTTGATTGTTGATTTCAGCTTAGACTTGGTTTTTATTTTTTTGATAATTTTGTTTTGGGTTTTGGAGAAACCAATGGGGCGATGGGATGTAGTTTTTCAAATTGATTTCTTTTAATGTATATTTTTGGGATTCTGCAGGAATTCTGGATTTTCATTATCATATGAAGGGAATATTCGTATATAAATTAAAGGTTAGCTACTTAATATATATAGTCTAATTGCATCGTAAATGATATACGATCCTTATAGTTGTTTGTATTATAATATTGTTTTTCTTTTTTCCGATTTTAGTGAAATAATTACTGGTTGTTGCCAACTCTATTAGACTATTAATAAAAATGCAGCATGCTTTATTTATCGAAATACGATAGTTTTGGGAATTTTTGTTGATTAAATGGCATATTTGATAAACATTTTATATCTACCATTATAAAAATTTGAAAAGTTGTTTGATTTTCAATTTCTATTTTCATTTTGAAAATGTTGAAATTGAGAATTGATTGTTGCTGATAATCAATTTTTAATTTATAATTTAAAAAAAAAAATTAAAATGAACTTTTTAAATTTTAAGTTTGAAAATTCAATTAATTTTTTTCATAAATTTATTAAACTTTGAATATTTAATAACTTTGAATAAAGTTGAATATGATTATGGATTGATACTTAGGTTTGAGTAATAAGAATTAAAAAATAAAAACTTACTTCCAATATTGATTACTTTTAAATTTTAAAATTTGATAGAATTTTAAAATTGAGTTTCAAAATTTAAAAATGGATTATCAAAAATATTTAATTTTAAATTTTAAAATAAATTAATTATCAAATAAATACTTTATAAATTGATTTCGAGACATCTTATGAATATAAAAATATTTACTCACAATTTTCTTAACTATAAATTGTTTTAAAGGATAGTAATATTAACATAATATAAATTATTATTACGTTATTAATAATTTTGTTCTTACAATAAGATACAATTAATTTAGAAATAAAATAAATATTTTATATAATTTTATTGTGATAATATATAAAACCCTACTTTAAAAGTTTAATATTTCAAATATAAAGAACTATTTGTTGAGACTGGAATGACTTAGGTTTTGGTTTTATCTGTTATTGTTAGTTTTGAAACTTTGTGAGCTAAATCCTAATATTCTAATATGTAAATCATTATAGAGTGAGCAAATGGATTAATAAAGGAGATTCTTGTTTACGTGGCTTCTATTCTAAGAACAATTTTAAGGAAGTTAAGGCACGTTGAATTCTCTGTTCTTATATATTGAATGGACTCCATGATAACTATAAATGTTGATGAAATCTACAGCTCTCCAATCTCAAGATCAAAGATTCTGTCATTGATGTCCTTGTTGGATTCAACTATTGTCTTGTTAATTTTTTAATTAAGTTTATAAAATTTAAGTCTATATTACTAATAAATAGAGATCAAAATAATATTTATATCAGTACACAAAAAAAAATCATGATACGTTATTTTGACCGAATTTCTACTATTTCTTTATTTTAAAATATCATTCTATGAGATAAAATTATCTACTTGCTATATAATATCTATATCTCACTATCTAATATATATATACTTAACCAAATAATAATAAACATAGTTAATAATACATACAAATTAAATTCTTAGCATCTATCTAAAATTTGGCATAATATATATCTCTTGTTTTTTCACTGTTATAAATTAACACTTGTAAAAGCGAAGATCAAGTCCAATTTTAGTTATACAAATATATAATAATGGATAACATAAAAAATAATAAGAAATAAATAACACATAATGATTTAAGTGGTTTAACTTTTCAGTGTGAAAAATATACTCCACTAACGACGGCACACCGAAAAATATCCACTAATAATCAAATAAAGATACAAACACCAATTTTTAGAGAGTTTCACAAAATTATACCAAATTCAAAAATATATCCAGAAAATATATCCCTCTAATTTACTGGTAATATATATAGCAAGATAAATTAACAAACTTGCTATTAAATCAAATATTACTGTACAAACAGAACAACCGTTTACTGCATATTTTCAACCCTCTAAATTGCCAAACAAATAGCAGCTCTGCTGTTGATGGATGGTGAAAATTGAACTGCTTGGCTGGAAGGGAACGGAGCTAGAAATGGCTCTCTTTTCAGCTTCCAATTTGGCTTTTCTATTCTTCTCTTCAGTTGTTGTTGCTCTCTCTTTTCTGCAGTTACAGTTTCAATTTTTCTCTCTCGCAGTTTCTGGTCTTCATGCAGAGTAGCTCTCTCACAATGCTAACTGTTTTCTTCTTTTCTGATTCTTGCGACTACGTTCTCAACACAGAGAACTAAGGTTATTATTATATATATATATAATAATAATAATAATAATAAACAATGGCACTGAGGGTTTTGTTTGGGCCTTAATGTTTTGGGCCATTATTTAACAAATCTCCACCTTGGCTCAAAACAGAAAAAACAATTTTTTCAAATGAAATTCCTTGGATTACCAAATAACCATCGTCCATAGCCCCGAAGGGTGATCACCTTCTACAAACACCAATCAAATCCAAACAATGCTTGAACTTGCTAAATGGAACTCGTTTTGTTAACATATCAACTGGATTTTCTATAATGACTATCTTATTAACAACAATAGCACCCTGAGAGACAATGTCACGAACGAAGTGATATCTGACATCAATGTGTTTGGTTCTTTCATGATACATAGTATTCTTAGTCAAGTGTATTGCACTCTAACTATCACAAAATACAACAGAAGTATCCTGCTATAAACCCAAATCACAAACCAAACCTCTAAGCCAAATGGCTTCTTTCACTGCTTCTGCTGCTGCCATATATTCTGCCTCTGTCATAGACAAAGCAACTGTAGACTGTATAATAGCCTTCCAACTAATGGCACAATGAGAAAGAGTACTGAAGACATAACCTGTCAGAGATTTTCTTCTATCCAAATCACCAGCATAATCAGAGTCCACATAACTAATAACACTGCAACCAGTATTAGAACTTCCATCATATACCAAACCAAAATTATATGTACCTCTCAAATACCGAAGTATTCATTTCATTTCTTACCAATGACCCTTACTAGGATTACCCATATATCTGCTGACAACACTAACTACATGTGAAATATCTCGACGAGTACATACCATAGCATACATCAAACTACCAATGGCACTAGCATATGGAACATGAGACATGTACTACTCTTCTTTTTCTGACTATGGTGACAAATCCAAAGAAAGCCTGAAATGTGTAGCTAATGGCGTACTCACAGGTTTAAACTCTTTCGTACCAAAACGTTCAAGAAATTTTTTAACATAACTTTTCTGAGTCAAATAAAGCTTGCCCATTTGTCTATCCCTATAAATTTTTATGCCTAAAATTTTCTCCATTGTACCTAAATCTTTCATCTCAAACTCATCATTAAGTTGAGACTTTAATTTCTGAATCTCAGACTTATTCTTAGAAGCAATAAGCATGTCATCAACATAAAGCAACAAATAAATGGATGAACCATCATGAAATCTTTTATGATAAACACAACTATCATAATCACTCCTAGAGTAACCATGATCAATCATAAAATAATCAAATTGCTTATACCACTGCCTAGGAGATTGCTTCAGCCCATATAAAGACTTTTTCAATAAACAAACATGATCTTCCTTACCTGGAACAACAAACCCCTCTGGTTGATGCATATATATTTGTTCCTCAAGCTCACCATGTAAGAAGGTTGTCTTGACATCAAGTTGTTTTAATTCCATGTCAATCAATGCAACCATAGCAAGCAACACACGAATAGAGCTATGTTTCATAATAGGTGAAAATACTTCATTGAAGTCAATATCTTTCTTCTGATAATAGCCCTTTGCAACAACACGTGCCTTGAACCTAGCTACTTCAACTTCAGCTATACCTTCTTTTTCTTGAAGACCCATTTGTTTTTAACAATCTTCTAGCCCTTAGGTGGTTTCACCAATTCCCAAGTATGATTCTTATGAAGTGATTCAATCTCTTCATTCATAGCAACCAACCACTGAATAGATTCATCACAAGTGATAGCTTCATGATAACTAGAAGGTTTATGGACCTCAATAGACTCTACCACAGATAATTCAAAAGAAACTAAGTCTGCATCGGCGTACCTCTGAGGGTGACAAATCTCTCTTATTCCTTTACCCTTAACGATACTATATGGTTACTCATGTTGCTCTTCTGCTACGTTATGAGCAGAATCATCTATCAAATCCACAAATGGCTGATCTGAAGTGCCCTCTTGCACTTGACTAAGAGCTCCACTCTCAAGCTCTATCTGTTCACTAACACCATGGTCTATTATCTATAATAATAGACTTTTTTTTCTTTTGCAACATGGAAAACTCATCAAACTTAACATTTCTACTAATAAAAAATTTAGGTGACTTAGGTTCAATACACCATAATCTATAACCCTTCACCCTAGAAGGATAGCCCAAAAATATGCATTTCAATGCCCTAGGCTCAAGTTTACCTTCATTAACATGAGCATAAGCAGGACAACCAAAAACTTTCAAATCAAAATAATTAGCAAAAGTACCAAAGAATACCTCAAACGGAGTCTTTAACTCAATTGTAGTTAATGGAGACCGATTCACCAAATAGCAGGCATGGTTACAAGCTTCACCCTAAAAGGATTTATCCAAGTCAGCTAGAAAAAGCATACAACGAGCTCTTTCTAATAGAGTTTTATTCATACGTTCTGCTACTCCATTTTGCTGTAGTGTATGACGCACAGTGCAGTGTCTCACTACTACAAAAAGGGGTATAAAAGTCGATTTTTAACCGACTTTAAACAAATTTAAAGTCGGTTCAGATTTAAAGTCAGTTCTCTGAACCGACTTTAAATTCAGAGACTTCAATTGTAAAGTCGGTTCACGGCCTGAACTGACTTTACGTGTAGAGTCGGTTCATGCTGTGAACCGACTTTACGTGTAGAGTCGGTTCAGGGCATGAACCGACTCTACATTTTATTTGTTTTAATTTTTAATTTTATTTTTCGTATAACAGTATATATAAATAACATAAAAACACTAAAATATAAATAATAATAATACAACAAATAATTAACAATATAAATATATTTAATTACTTAATAATTAAATTTATTACAAAAACAAATAATGCATATAAATAATTTCAATTACAAATAAAATAATGTCGTCAAATTATGCCATCGAGTAAGCTTGGTTGGCTTAGAATCTTGATTGGCCTTCACAAGCATTATGGCAAAAAAAAGCTGATCCATATAACAAATATTCTCCTACATACATGAGCACGTAAAACATCCATCAAAAAAGTAGTCTAAACTTCAGACGTACGAATGAAGAAATTAAATCATTATAAATATTACCATAAAAAAGAGATTAGCACGTACAACGACATTCGATGAACTCATACTAGCATTATTAATCATTTGTCTATATATGAAGTTATTTGGAATCTCTACTACTATTTTTTAATGCTATATATAATGAACTCTAAATATGAAATCAATTGCATGTAACTTCGATTTCTTGGCTAAGCTTGTGTGAGTTTTGGTGCCCTTAAACATATGGAACACGTTCATATGCACCAAAACTCATACAAACCAAGAAACAAATCGGACCGACGTACACCTGATTTGTACATTTAGAACTCATTATATATCATTAAAAATACTAGCAGAGATTCCAGATAAATTCATATTTATAAACAATGCATTCCCCTAAATACATGAGCATATATATGATTAATCATCATCAACCAAGTGATTTCAGACACAAGAATAGATATAGAAGGCCAAATCATTAAAAAATTTACTATTATGTTGTCATATGCTATTCAAGATCATCAGAATCTTCTCCTGATTCTTCTTGCGATGATATAATTTGAACCATGTGTTCTGCCCATTCCTCTCGTAAATCATCAAAAATTTGCTGGTCGTAACCCGTCTTGTTCCAACCAAAGAACTACATGTATTCAAAATCAAAATAAGAATATGATTTCATTTATTTACAAAAACAAACTCAAATATGTTAAAACTTGTATGTATATGGGTAAAATATATTACCACATCATCAATTGGAATTTTGATATTTGTGATGATTTTGCTCATAAACTTCATGACATAATAACCACACATGACTCCATTATTTTGTTGTGGAACCTACAAAAAAAAGTGCATGTATACATGAATTTTCATATTCGAACATCCTTATTATTTAATTGTAAAATTAATAAAATTATTAATATTGAATTGTACATACCATAACTTTTGTCCATATAAGCTTATGAGATTTTTTAAGGACAATGCCCCTAAACTTTTTCCACAACTTCCATGCCCTATCAAGGTATAAAACGATTAGTTTTTATTAAATATTACAAAAAATAATAGAAAAAACTAATATGTAACTAAATATAACTCTTACATTTCAACAACTGCTTTTGTATTTTTACTCAGTTCTATGGAAGCTGAGTCACAGTACCAAGCATGATTATTGAACATATCAATGATTACCAACATCCAATGATCTTGGCCTTGTTCAAACCTTAATGGCCAAGGGATTATCAACTTTTGATTTCTGCTAAGCGTTAATGCTCTATCACATAATTGTTTAGCTCTGATGCTAACATCCTTCTCTTGATATTGATTAACATATGAAGAATCATAGAACATTGCTAAATGTGATGAGTGATTATGTTGAAGTCGATAATAGCAAGCCCTATATATGTATATATATAATTAGATAATATAAATATAATGTTCTGCATAAATAAAAGAAAACTAACTAGATTGAGGACTCACCTTGTCCACACTTGAATTATACTTAAATCGATCATTTGATATTCAAATATTTGCAACAAGCACTCGATCGATATATAAGTTTGGCCGATGTCTACACCAGAAATTTCAATAGGAAGTGGCACAGTCCATCCATCATTTATGCTAGATGCCCTCCCAACAATAGTCATCAAAGTGCCAAGATTTCTACTGAACTGTAACGCATAAGTATGACTATACTTTTTCCAAGGCTTCTTCTTAAATGACTTGGTGCACGATGATTGGCCACTAGTCATAGATTTAGCACGAGATACTTGCTTGGTATCTCTTAAATGTGCCGCATTTAAGAGTTCTGGTATAATAGACTACCAAAAAAGTATCATATATGTATTTTTAGTAACAATAAGATCACATTAAATAATAGTAGTAAACAAGTGTTATTTTTTAAGTTAAAAAATAGTACCATGTCAAAATTTAGAACAACTTGAATCGACGGCCAAGCCACATACTGTCCAACCGCCTCTTGGACTGTGGTAGCATCAGAAGGCACAGGTAGTGGACAATCATGAAACAATGATTGATCAATTACTATTCGCCAATGATTAGGCAAATATTGATTATGAATCATCCGATCATTGCTCAATTGTTGTACCGTTCCAATAGCAACATAGTCCGTTGACGAAGGATGTTTCAACAAACATTTCATATTCTGTAAAAGTTTTAAGTGTTATATATAAAAAAATAAAACATATAATAAGAATTTAAAAATTAAAATCTTACCACATATGATTCATCAAATAGAGGAGGACTCTCATGTGGGGTAGCTATTGGATGTACATTCTTACCAATATGTTCATCTTGGCTTGATTTATGGTAAGAATGTGCAGATTGCATTGGAGAAAATGAACCACTACTTGATTGCATGTGCATTCCTGGCATATAATGAGGACCAATAGGATGGCTATATCCCATACTGGAGGTAGTTTGAGCACAATGAGATTGTGTGGATGGCATGCATGGCATGGATGGTGGCATGCTTGGCATGGATTGTGGCATGCCTGGAATGGAAGGTGGTATGCCTGGCATGGATGGTTGCATGCTTGGCCAATATGGCATACCCTGGTTGTAGCATGATGCCATGGCTGACAGTTGTTGTGATTGATGTTCTTTTAGAGTGGCAATCTCACTCATTACGGAGGCCTTAAAGGAGTTGAATTCTTCTTCAATTTTAGTGTATTTCTCCTTACTTACAGTCTGAGGCTTATGTTTTGGAATTTTAAAATACTCCATAGCACCATCATATTGGCTACCTCCTCTAACACGACCAGGATGCTCGCGTCCGATTGCATGATATAAAGCATCTCTCCCAGGCTCTTCGATTATTTCATCCCTGTATATTTTTTCTTGAACAACTCTCTACAAATAATAAAGCACACAAACATATCATTCATTATTACATCAATTATTAAGTATCAGTCAGACTTTTTATCAAACGAAATTACTAACCAACTTATTTAATTGTTCTTCTCCTCGTTGACTCATCGGTCTTGCATTCTTCGTTTTGGGAGTCTTTGTTTCTATGTACAATTCCATTCGGGTAACAGGTCTACCCAATTCAGCTTCCTACATAAATTAGGAAAATTTTATTAACAATGACATGAAATTAAATTGAGAAAAATTAATATAAAAATATTTATAAAATTAAGACAAATTAATAATACCATTCGAAATCTAACTTCAGGATTTGAAGACCTCCCAGTACGGTTAGGAAGAATGTTATGCATTTGGACATTCTGATGATCTTCTCTAATAATTTGAAATTCTTCTGAACGTCTATAATCCACAAAGTCTTTCCAAACTTGAGGTGTAATCCAGGGGTGTCCTTCAGGGATTTTGTATATCACATTCTCATCAAGTGTTTCCAAATATGGAAACACATAATTTTTCGCCAATCTAGAAGTCTTGTATTCCTTCCACGCCTTATTTGTAATCTTATAACATTTGCCCTGCCAATTGTCATCGACTTTGTAACAATTATGTAAAAACACAGTACAAAAGATTAGATATAATACACCTAATATAATATATATATTGATTATAAAATATAAGAGACTTACATAAATGGTTATCCATATTTTGAACTTTTCTGCATCGGCAACCTCAGACCAATGATTTATATTGATTGGTATACTGGACTTTGCCAGTCGACCAATAGAAGATTTCAATTGTTGACCATTTTCCCCTAGTGGATTACCAGTAGCATCAAACTTAACGGGTATTCTATCATCTGGGTTAAGTGGAGCATCAGGTATATTCGCCTAACCTCTTCTTTTCAAATACCCCAATGGATCATTTGGATCTACAAGCTGAATATCCATGAAATATCTGCAAAAGTGGAGAAATATAAATTAATTGACAATTTTAGGAACACACATATATACAAGAGTTATTACAACAATATAGAACATACATTATGTTTAATTAGGTTGTTGATCGCATACATATATTCCTTCACAATCACTACGAGTCCATGTCGAAGAATCATCATCATCAATTAGATCATCACGTACATTAGGCAATTTATTTGAGAAATTACTAATATTGGTTAATGTATCAAGCATAGAGTCATCATCTTCTACAACATCACAATGGTAAAACTCTTTTTGTGGAGGCGTTAACACAACAGACCATATCGGATCAATTTGATCGCTCACGTAAAATACTTGCTTTGCATGAAGTGCTAACGTGAAAGGATCATCTGTGTGACTTATCCTGGATAAATTTACAAGGGTAAATCCAAAATCATCTATTTTATATCCAACATTGATAACATCTTCGACCCAATCACACAAGAATACTGTCTCATGGAAGACCTCATAATCCAATTCCCAAATCTCTTGTATTATACCATAATATGTTCTATCAGAAAGGACATGATTATCATCTTTTGAACTGGCAAATTGCATAGTTTGTGCAACCATCTTCACCCCACTATTTTGATTTACTCGGACTTTGTCCCTAGCTTGAGTCGTAAACCTCGATCCATTTATTGTGAAACTATGAAATGATTTGACATCGAATTTTGGGCCATGTGCAAGCCATTGTAAACTTTCTGATATTTTATGATTGGGTTTCTTGAGTTCACCTCGAATCTATGTATACAAAAACACGAAATGTGTTTAGAGCAAAGTTTTAAAACATTGAATATATATAGGAAGATACATGCATGATTTTTTGTTTGTGACACTTACGTGGTTGCGAAACCAATTAATAAGCTCTCGCTTATGTTCATCATACAACCATTTTTCTCCTCCTTTTTTTTTATAACGAGGATCGATCTTCAATAAGTTTAAATGCATCGTGTAACGTTATTAAATATATATTAAGTTATATATCATCATTAATAGTTAAATAAAAGATGAAACAATGAACATCACTTACTCTATGTACGGTTGTGCCTCGTTATTATTTACCAAAATGATTCGGTGTGCTTTTTCCCATCGAGTGCGATCAATAAATAATTTCTTACTTCCACCAAGCATAGGGTTACCTACTTGGATCATGTGACGTTCTAAGAATAACTTGTGCGTAGGATTCCCAATTTCAGTGCAACCACTAAAGTATTCAGAACAAAACTCAATGGCCTCTTCAGCAATGTAGCATTCCACCATGCATCCTTCAGGTCTATATCTATTATTTACATATCCTTTAAGAACTTGCATATATCTCTCAAAAGGATACATCCATCTTAAGTAAGTAGGACCACATAATTGAACCTCTCGAACTAAATGAACACATAAGTGAATCATTATATCGAAGAAAGAAGGAGGAAAATATTTTTCAATTAGACACAAAGTTTCTACAATTTCTTTCTGTAAAGAATTTAACTCGCCAATTGATATAGATTTCTTGCATATTGTATTGAAGAATGAACAAAGTCGAATTATTGATATTCGAACATGTTTTGGAAGAATTGATCTAATAGCAACTGGTAATAACTGTTGCATTAAGATATGACAGTCATGTGATTTCAATCCATACAGTCTCTTATCGGTGATAGACACAAAATTTCTTAAGTTGGATGAGTAACCATCAGGAACTTTCACACCTTCCAAACATTTACAAAACACATCATTCTCTTTTGTTGACATTGTATATGATGCTGGTGGCAAGTATGTTCGATTCTTATCATTTTCCACCCTTGGTTCCAATTCAGGTCGTATGCCTAGTTTCTTTAAATCCAATCTTGCTTTAATGCCATCCTTTGTTTTTCCAGGTATATTAAGTAAAGTGCCAATCAAGCTTTCACATACATTCTTCTCAATGTGCATGACATCTAAGATGTGACAAATGTGTAGGTCTTTCCAATAAGGCAATTCCCAAAATATTGATTTTTTTTCCAACAACCATTCGGTTCAAAATCTTTTTCATTTTCACCAATTTCATTAGTTGACCTCCTTCGTTTCCCAGACTTGGTGAGTTTTTTTTTCATCTTTCCATATCGTTTGAATGTCATCCCATTCAATTGCCTTAATATCTCAATACCTCGCAAAGGTCGAGTTGCATGATCATGATCTTCTTTACCATCAAACGGTTTCTTTTGGTATCTAAACTTGTGTCCAGATGGCAAAAATCTCCTATGTCTTCTATAAGACATCTTTCGTCTGTGAACAAGATACTTTGCAGAAGTTCCATCACTACATATAGGACATCTCTTGTAACCTTTTGTTTCATGTCCTGATAAGTTTCCATAGGCAGGAAAATCATTAATTGTCCATAAAAGGACCCCCTTCAAGTTAAAGTATTCTTCTTTATATGCATCGTAAACATTTACACCATCATTCCACAACGTCTTTAAATCATCTATCAGAGGCTGCAAATATACATCAATATCAACACCGGGTTGTTTCGGTCATGAGATCAATAATGTTAACAACATGAATTTTCTTTTCATACACAACCAGGGAGGAAGGTTGTATGTTACCATAATTACTGGCCAACAACTAGATCTACTACTGAGGGAAGTATGTAGATTAATTCCATCAGAAGCAATGGCAAGACACAGATTGCGCAGATCAGATGAAAATTGAGGAGATAAATTATCTACTACTTTCCAATTTGGAGAATCACAAGGATGACGTAGCACCCCATCATCATATCGATTATCTGAATGCCAAGTCAACATCTTTGATGTATATTTACTATTGAACAACCTTTGAAAGCGAGGGATCGGAGGAAAGTACCAAAGAACCTTTGCAGGCACGCCTTTCTTATGTGTTGTACTCTCATTTGTACCATGCTTCCATCTCGATTCTTTACACATAGGACAATCATGTAATGTCTCATATTCTTTTCTATAAAGAATGCAATCATTAGGACAAGCGTGAATCTTATGATATTTCATGCCAAATCGACTAAGAGATTTTTTCACTTCATACATTGAAGATGGCAATTCAATACCCTCAGGAAACATATCGACTAGTAGATTTAGTAATTCTGTGAATCCCTTGTCAGAAAAACCATGTTTTGCCTTGACATTGTACAAATGAACCAATCCTGACATCTAAGTGTATTTTTTGCATTTTGGATACAACAGTTTTTCGGCATCTTCTATAAGTTTATCAAAGGTTTCGAGATCATCCTCGCGTAATTCATCTTCAACACCACGAAACATATTTTCTGTCTGTATATTATGATATGATGTATGTATTCCACCCACATTCTTATTATACTTTTCTCCATGAGTATTATCAATATTTTCTCCATGATAATACCAACATTTATAGCTTAATAGAATACCATTACAGATAAGGTGATACTTAACCTCATCAAATTCATGAAATCGCTCATTTTTACATTTAACGCATGGGCATCGAATCATACTACTTCCAGTATTACTAGTTCTACAAGCAAATTCCATGAAACTTTCAACTCCAAAAATATAGTCTTGCTCAATTCTACACTTTGACATCCAAGATTTGTCCATTTTCTATTAATGACATTAATTAAACATATTACTTAATTATGTATTATTATATATAAATTTCCTAATTATTAGAATATATATCAAAACATACATAATGCAAAATAGTTATCATTTTAATCATTTTACAAAACCATTTATATACAAATTAAAAAATAAGTCGTTCATGTTTCGTGAATATATATATAAAAACCAATCACGCGGTTGATTCTAATTTCTAAGCATGTTACTATATCATAATTACAAAGTAATATTAATTATACGTATAAATAAATTTATCCACGCAAACCCACAAAACATTTCACATATTATTGAATACATACAAGTAATAATTCAAACATTATTATTACAAGCAAACAAAAAAAACATAACTAAATCAAAAATTTATACAAAATATAAAACAAATTGATCGAATAATAAGCTAGCTGCATGCATTCTGCATAAACTAAGTCAAACATATATTTTTAGGTGTGGTCAAATAAAGTGGCAGATAATAGACTTACTTTTGTTTTTCAGCAATCTAAATTGTAAATGTATCTTAAGTTGATATATATTTACAGAAGTGCTCTCTGAATGAACTTTTAACAAAAGTGCTTGTGGAACCGCACACGTTGGATATAAAACCAAAAGATATATAATACATTTGAAGTAGTTAATTCAAGTTATTTAACCACACAAAGAAACTGCCCAAGCAAAACCCAAATCAAGATGTTAGGTTTTTAATTAACGAATTACATTTACACGCTGATAAAATTAGCATAGATAAAATTAGCACAAATTTACACGTTGTTCCTAATATACCCATAAACAGATTTTAACATTTTGCTAAAAAAAAAAAAAGAACTGACAGATAATGTGAGAAGAGAAATATAACTTACAAACGTCCGTTCAAATGGTGGTTGGAGGTGGTCGGAAATGTAGAACGAAGGTGGCGCACGGTTAAGATTTTGGGAGAAAATGGGAGTGAGGAAAGGAGAGAGGAAGAAGAAAACTGGAAAATCTGCGTACAAAATGAGACGAGAGGGCATATATTACGTGGATAGCGTCGGTTGACGTGGACAACCGACGCTACGTCACGTGGATAGCGTCGGTTGACGTGGACAACCGACGCTACGTCACGTGGATAGCGTCGGTTGACATGGACAACCGACTTTAAATTCATTAAAAGTCGGTTTTTGGTAAAAACCGAATTTACACATCGACTTATATACCCCTTTTTGTAGTAGTGTCTCACTATGCCATTTCTTTCACATAACTCATTAAAATGACTGTCACAAAATTCCAAACCATTATCAGTTCTCAAATGCTTAATTTTCTTGCTTGTTTGATTTTCTATACAAGCCTTGAATTTCACAAATTTTGAGAACACATCATTCTTGTTCTTCAGAAAATATATCCAAACATGACGGGAGAAGTCATCAATAAAAGTCAACATATAACGGGCACCACCCTTAGACACAACACGTGAAGGACCTCAAAGATCTGAATGAATATAATAAACAGTACCTTTCATTTTATGGATGGTTGTACTGAACTTGACTTTATGATGCTTTCCATAAACACAATGCTCACAGAAATCAAGCTTCCTAGTTTTTTGACCACAAAGCAAATACCGTTTGCTCAAAATAGACATCCTTGCCTTACTCATATGCCCAAGCCGTATATGCCATAATCGAATAGTATCTAAATCTTGATCTAATGAGGACGAAAGTGATACATTGCCAATAATAGTGCTACCTTGAAGCATATAGAGACCACGCGACAATTTCCCTTTAATAACAACAAGAGCACCCTTACTAACTTTTAAAACTCCACCTTCAGCTACATACTTGTAGCCTTGTGAATCAAGAGTACCCAAAGATATCAAATTCTTTTTCAAATCTGGAACATGGAGAACATCTTTCAAAGTCCTAACAATACCATCATGCATCTTAATTTGGATAGTACCAATACCAACAACCTTGCAGGACATATTATTTCCCATCAAGACAACACCCTCATCAATAGACTGATAAGAAGCAAACCAATCTCTACTGAGGCACATATGGTAAGTGCAACCCGAATCAAGAATCCAAACATATCCAAGATAACCAATAGATACTGATAGAACATTTTCACCATCAGAACTAGAACTATCTACAACACCAACAACATAATTAGTACTAGAAGACGTTGTGCTAGATTTTCCTTTAACTTTGAGTTTCAGACAATTTACTTTCCAATGCCCTTCTTGACGGTAATAGTTGCATTTATCTTTTCTTTTCTAGATTTGGATCTAGACTTGCCTCTATTATTGCTTGTACCTTTTTCTTGATTTCTACCTCTTACAAATAAACCACTACTATTATCATTACTGCTTGTAGACACTTTTTTCTTCAACTCTCTGGAATTCAAAGTTGCTTTGACATCTTCCAAAGAAATATTGTCTCGCCCATATAGCATGGTATCAACAAAATGTTCAAATGAATGAGGTAAAGAACATAATAGAACTAAGGCCTGATCCTCATCATCAATCTTAACACCACTATTTTTTAGATCATGAATAATTTTAGTAAATTCATCAAGGTGATCGTGTAAAGGTGTACCTTCTAACATTCTGAATGTATACAAGCGCTGCTTCAAATATAACCGACTTGTCAAAGACTTGGTCATATACAAATTCTCCAATTTAAGCCATAGCCTAGTAATAGATTCCTCATCACCAATCTCGCGTAATACTTCATCAGATAAGGATAATTGAATTGAATTGAGAGAATTTTCCATCAATGCATTTTTTCTTCATCAGTTAATTTTTCTGACAATTTATCCTTGCCTTCAAGTGTCTTAATGAGCCCTTCTTTAACTAATACGGCTCGCATCTTCATACGCCAAAGACTAAAATCATTTCTACCATTGAATTTCTCAATTTCAAATTTTGCCGCCATGATAGAAAATCCAATATTAAATAAGCAGAAACACAACCTAAAAAAATATGAAACCAATCAGATAACCAGAAGCTCAAAATAAATCCAAAAGAACAAACTTGATGAGTTCCAATAAATACCAGAATAACCCAAAGCACTGATATCAATTTGTTATAAATTAGCACTTACGGAAGCGAATATCAGATCCAATTTTGGTTGCACAAATATATAATAATGGGTAATAACAAAAATAATAAGCAATAAATGGCACATAATGATTTAAGTGGTTCAACTTTTCAATTTGAAAAGTCTACTCCACTGACGACGGCACACCGAGAAAAATCCATTAATAATCAAATGGAGATACAAATACCAATTTTAGAGAGCTTCACAAAATTACACCAAATCCAAAAATATATCCAGAAAATATCTCCCTCTAATTTACTGGTAATATATAGGAAAATAAATTAATAAACTTGCTATTAAATCAAATATTATCGTACAAATAGAACAACTACTTACTGCATATTTTCAAACCTCTAAACTTCCAAACAAATAGTAGCTCTGCTATTGATGGATAGTGAAAATTGAACTGCTTGGCTGGACGGAAATGGAGCTAGAAGTGGCTTTGTTTTCAACTTCCAATTTGGATTTTCTGTTCTTCTCTGCAACTATTGTTGCTCTCTCTTTTCTGCAGCTGTAGTTTCAATTTTTCTCTCTGGCAGTTTCTGGTCTTCACGCAGAGTAGTTCTCTCACGTTGCTAGCTGTTTTCTTCTTTTTTGATTCTTGCGACTGCGTTATCAACACAGAGAACTAAGTTTATTATATATATATATATATATAATAAACAAAGGGGTTGAGGGTTTTGTTTGGGCCTTAATGTTTTGGGGCATTAGTTAACATCCACCAAAAGACTTTTGATAATAAAATGAATATATCATCTTTTTATTTATAATATTCAAATCTCATAAACTATACAACTAAATATAAAGAAAAACAATATTAATTGATAATGATATTAGCGTCTTATACACTCCGAAGTCACAAAAAGGTCACTAAATAGTTTCTAAAGCATTAACATAAATAAGAAAATATAATAAGTTCTTTTTACTATCAAAAGAAAGGAAATTCATGTTATGTAATATCAACAAATTGATCTAAATTTACTACGAAGATAATGCTCAAAATATTCCGTCAAAAACCATTAATACTTGAGAGGAAAAATTTTAAATAAAAAATATGATGAATAAAAATACTTAGTGAGTGGATAAATTTAAGTGAAAATTTATTTATTATACATGTATATTAAAACCTTAATACAATTGTTGAACTAAAACATCCATTTCTATAAACATACTTTCATGTTTTATTAGAAGTCTAAAGAATCACAAAATATTTTTGTAATAAAAAAACTCTTAAGCTTAAGAAAATAATTATTATTAAATATATTTATTTAACTTTAATGATTTAACCATAAAATTAATATAAGTTATAACATAAAAATATTCACAAACAATATTAATAATTTGAAAAAATATATATATTAGCAAATTATTAATGTAAGCAAAATAAATGAGTAACTTATATTTAATAAATTATAAGAATTAGTAAAATTTCATCAAACTCATATTTGAAGAAGATCTGAACATACATGTATAGATCTTATTGCATACGTAGACAAAAAGTCTTAATTACTTGTGTTTGTCATACACGCGCAGACAAGTGTCTAATAATTAATTATTTATTTATATTCTTTAATCAATCCAAATTATAAGTAAAAAGAAAAACGGTTAAAAAAACTCACTAAAAAGCAAGGTTTGTACTTGTTCCCTTGGGCATAAATTTGGATAAAACTATTTTAAATTCATTATACATTATCTTCAATCAAATAATCATAACTTTTAGAAAAAAAATATTTTTTAGAATCCATCAAAATTAGGAATTTCTAGCTATCACATGATCATTGAGTGTCAGTAAAACAATTTTAAATCATCAAATTAAAAACTATTAGAACACACCGTGTACAATTTAATATACTTCCAGACCTACATTTAGAAAATTAGGTATAACTTTAAATAGAATTATCCAAATCTATTTCTCTAGGATGATACAAAAATTAGATGTTTTAAGCTTTAAAACAAAATATAACACATCCAATTATAATCTCTATACATATCAGAAACTAATAGTCAAGCTCTAAAACAAGATATAACCCACCTAAATAAAATATGTAAACCCATTTCAAAATCACAATTTACACGTTAAGTTGAAACAAAGTTTTTAGTTTCGATATGTATAAAACATGTTTTGGTAAAACTAATATAACTTTATGTACAAAACTCTAAATGATAAACCGTTAAATTACTATTAAACTAGACATCCACATATTTCTAAAATATTATGATTTGATGCCTAAGTATTCCAGGCAAATTTCTAGTTTCCATTGCAACATCTTGAAAGCAGTTTTCTAAAATATAACAACACAGTTTTTAAACTTCAAAGTTTTGGCTAAAAGAGTACCAATTCCTCAAGAAAAATCTTTAAAAACTTCAAGAATATATTCATGAGCACTTCAATTCACAATGGATGATTCTCCCACATGAATCATTCATAAAAAATAAAAAAAAATAAAGAGAAGAACTAAAAAGACATGAAGTAAAGATGACATTTTTATCTTAAAATCAATTTGAGGAAAATATTTGAGCTCTTATTTTATATATCTCTCTCTTGGTCTAGTTCTCATGAAGCTAGAGGCATGAAACAAATAGGATGGCTAAATATCCTAAGGAAGCTTGTAGACAATACAATGATATATAGGTTGTAAAATTACTAAAATGGTCTTCCTTTAAAAACTTTTTAAACTATTAAACTAAGAACATTTGGTAATTTTTATCACTCAATTAGAATGTTCTTAGAAATCCATAGAGAAAATAAGGAATATAGATTTTTAAATTACTAAAATGCCCCTTTTATAGAAACTTTCTAGCTATTCAATTAAGGGTATTTTGGTAATTTTTTACTCAATTACTCAAAATTTCTAACATATGCCAGAAAACTTAAAAAAAATATTTTAAACAATTTTAAACTATCCACAAATTAAATTTTAAATACAAAATATTTATTTTTCTAATCGAAGAAAAAGACTTAAAATTTATAAAATTTAAAACAAAATACAATTACTTACTAAAGATGTTTTCATGGTTCTTACACCTAGTTTTGAAGAAGGAACTGGCCTAGTATATAAGTTAAGGAAAGCTTTATATAGCTTGAAGCAAACTCCTTAGGTTTTGTTTGCAAAGGTAAGTTGTGTCTTGGTAGATCTTAGCTTTGTAGCTTCAAATAGACACTTTTTTTCTTTTTGTTATTGTGATGCTATCTATATGGTCACTCCCATAAAAAGGAAGAGATAACCTTCTATTATTTAATATCTAGTACAATTGTGTCAAAAAAAAATATGTTTATATTATTATATTTATGATAAGGATAATTGTGAGAGATACTACAATAGGATTATACATATATAATGTTGCGCATAATTTCTTATATCTCACATAATATTCAAAGAATGATTCTAATCAATAAAGAGTTTTATGAGCAAGTTCAATAAGTATATATTTATTATATAAATGTAAACATAATATAATTATCGTAAGATAATAGAAACACAAAGGTTATCTTTTAATTATGATAATTGAGAAGATAATTAAAAATAAATATATACAAAAGATAACTATATACAAAATATAAGTTTATGTATCTTTATTATCTTATATCATCTTCAAATTATTAAATAAAAATAATAGTTAAATATTTTTATTTTATATAATTATTAGAATGAGATTGAATAATATTATAATATGATTTTTTTAAAAAAACATTCAAGCTAAATATCCTTAAAATAGTAAGTGTTAGAAAAAATGATAAATAAATAAAGAGGATGAAAAAAATCTTTAATTTGATAACTTAAATACTACAAATGATGAAAACAAGTAAAAATTGGTGAAAATGACATTAAAAAGCACTAATGTGTGAGTCTGCTTTTGTTTCTTTCAATAGCCGAATGGCCTTATTCTTCTTCAAAAGTAAAATGGTCACACGTGGCAAACATCTTTTGTTTTTTTTTAATAAATAAATTTAACTATAAAGTAAATAGTTTATTGATTTATTAGTTTAGTGAATAATAATTATATAATAATAACTCTTGTAAAACATAATTTAAACATGATTGATTTGATCTATATTAACATTATTTGTATAATTTTATTTAATAAATAATTTAAATATAATATGATAAAATATAATTTTATTTAATTAATATTTTTATTATTTAAGAAGATGATCATGAATATAATTTGATTTAACTTAATAAATATATTTATAAATATATTTTTTTAATTTTTCATATTAGTTATCTACCATTTTTTTTAATTAATGAGACATAATACGATCTAAAATTAAAAATGATTAATTCAACGTGATAATAATTTTCTCATAATGATAGAATCTAATTTACCTATTATATAAATAATCATAAATTATATTAGTTGTAATTAAAAAAATATTGTATATAATAAAAATAATAAAGTAATTATTCATAAGAAAATATATTTATTATAAGTATATGTTGTGATGAAAAAATTTATAAAAAAAGAAGAAGAAGAATACCAATATAAGATAGGATACAAAATGAAAAGTCTCCAACGTTTCAATAATTATTAAAATAAAAAAAAATGTATAATTAATTATCATAATAATTGTTACGATGTGTTGGGATTAAAATAATAAAATATATATTTTATTTATAATTGAATGTGACATTAATGGTAGTAATAGCACGAATATAGCACGTTATAGGTGGGATTGCATTTACACAGTTGATAATTTCTCAATATCATGAATGTAAAAGACAAAATTATGCTTACCAATATAAATAAGTAAATATATATCAAGCAATGTTGTAAAATTTACAGATAGCCCTTAAAAAAATAAAATATTATATTTTTAATTAAATACACACTTTTTAATTATAAAATGAGTAATTTTATATGGTATTAATAAAATATAAAAATTACTTAAGAGGATATATTTGTTCATTATCTTGCTATAAAAGTAGCAGAGTAGCACATTACCTAATTCTTTGTGACCAAAAGACCAAAATTTACCAACATCGATACTAAATGGATGCATTGATCTTCAAATTAAAGTGACCAAAAGACTTTGAAAAATCAGTTGATCTTAAGCATTGAGTTTTCTTCTTGTAGAAGACTCAAAGAATTGCCAAAAGATAAAAAAAAACTTGGCAATCTTTGACATTTTAATTTTAAATACTATAATAATGTGTGGAGAACAACATGTCGGGTGGATTAAGACAGCTCACCAATCGTGAAACGTTATCACTAGAACCTCAAACATTTGAATCTCTTACAAATGTGATTAATCTTGAGTTGATGAATTGTACAAATTTACAATATCTATCATGGTTGGCTCATTTGCCTGCACTCAAAATATTGAGTCTTGTTGATTTGCCTGCCTTGGAGTATATTTCAAGCAGTAATAGTAATGAATCGATATCATCATCCTCATCTTCCAAATCAAAATTTTTCTTTCCATCCTTGAAGGAACTCACTTTGGACAACATACCTAGTCTTAAGGGATGATGGAATATCAACGAGTCTCTTCTCGTAACATCAAAAAGCCTCACATCTCTTAAGGGCCTGAATATTTAGAAGTGCCCTAAATTAAAGAATATTTTCGTTGATTTCAACATGCCTAAGTCCCTTTTGAATTAAGCTCTTTATTTTATTTCTTGAATTACGATCCTTGTTTTATTACTTGAATTAAGGTCCTTGTTTTATTTCTTGAATTAAGGTCTTTGTTTTATTTCTTGAATTAAGGTTTTTGTTTTATTCCTTAAATTAAGGAGTAATATCCAATAACAACCTTAAGTTTTACAAAGTTAAGCTAAAGATCACTTACCAACCTCACACTCAATATTAAGACCTGCACACATTTGGAAAAGCCTATCATGTACCTTATATTATTCATCATTCATAACCAGTAAATTTTTGTTCAAGTTTTGCATCGAAAATTTACTAAAATACTCTCAATATCTTTAAGAATAACTCTTTCTTTTTTTTAAGATATAAGTGTGATGAGATAATGATTGTAAATCAAAAATACTAAAGATGCTATCGATCACTTAAAAAAAAATATGCACACTATCACTTTGATAAGTACTCTTTGTCTATCCCACTGTCCCTTTTCTTTCTTGGGAGAAAAAAAGAATTAAGCTCTACACCACTCTCTTCCGTCTCCTTTTAACTCCCTTTCCTCAATTCTTCTGGTTTTCTTTTACCTATTAGAAGTTGGTTGTCCATTTCAGCTTGGACTTGGTTTTTATTCTTTGGATGGTTTTTTGATAATTTTGTTTTGGGTTTTTGAGAATCCAATGGGGCAATGGGATGTAGTTTTTCGGATTCCACAGGAGTTCTGGATTTTGTGTATCATTTGAAGAGGAGAGTCCATTAGATCATGATGCATTTGATTTTGTATGAGTATAGTTGATCAGGTCGAAGATTTGTACATACTGGAATGGGCTTCCTCTAAGAGAATCACGGTTAGCTAATTAAGATAATATAGTCTTAGTCTAACTACATCAATAATGATATAGATTCCTTATAATTGTTTGTATTATAATATTGTTTTAATTTTGTTTATATACTTTTGAATTATATAGGATGTAGAAATATTTTCGATTATTTAAAAATGATTTTGTATTTTCTTCTATTTTTATTTCAATCTTATACTCTATCCTACTCTTGTTACTATCTTCTTTTCTCTTCTATTTTATTTTTTTCTTCTTTGTTCTAATATATTTTATTTCATTTTTCTACTTTCTTCTACTTTATTTCATTTCAATATTCTATTTTATTTTATTTCATCTTAATATTTTACTTTCATCCCTTTTTTTTAGAGTCATGCTAGTCTTTTTTTTCCTTTTCTTTTGCCCATTGATCCATGTAAATTTTACCCACTTAAATTCTAATATACAATTAAAATTTATATAATGTACAAATAATATGAATCATTAAATTTTAAGATTAATTTCAAATGAAGTTTTCTCGTTTATAAATATTAATTAATATTTTTTTAATTAATATAAAACATAAAATAATTTAGCTATCTTTTTTTTACAATTTAATACATTGTTTGAGTCGTTTAGGTAATACCATTGTATTGGTTTTTTATATTTTGAATTAATGGTGGTTGCAACTCTTATTACTAAAATTGCAACGTGCTTTAGTTTTGGAAATATAATAGATTTGTGAATTTTTATTGATTAAAAAGCATATTTGATAACCACTTTCATTTTAATTTTTGATTCTTTGATTTTGTAATTAGATTTTTATTTATTTTTATCGATTTATATTTGATAATTAATTTTTAATTTTTTAATTTTTTTTTAAAATAATTTTTTTTTCAATTTTTAAATTCTAAAATCCATTTTAATTTTTTTCATAAGTGTTTATTAAACTTTAAATCATTAATCATTATAGTAAGGTATTATGATTTCTTTGAGTAATAAAAAATAAAAAATGAAAATTTAATATCAAATTAATTTATTTTAAATTTCAAAATTTCAATGAACTCTAAAATCAAGTTTCAAAATTTATAAAATAAAATCTAAAAAAAATGGATTATCAAAGATACTTAACTTTTAATTTAGAAACATAAATTTATAATTTATAATTAAATTAATGATAAAATAAATGTATATTATATAAATAGCTGTCGGGGCATGTCAAGTGTATAAAAAATATTATTTTACATCCTTCTTTTAATTAAATATTATTTTTAAAGAAAAGAGTCAAAATAATATTTTTAATTAAGGATTAGGTTTCGCTTAATTTATTTGTTTTTAATTAGTATTATTCAGTTATAATAATTATTAAAAAGTATTATTTAATTCTTTTAATTATTAAAAATGTATGATAAATTTAAATATTTTATTATTAAATTTAAATTTAGGTCAATTATGTGAAAAAGATATGCATTTCTTAATAGTTAAAAGTAAAAATTTAAATTTAATTAAAAAAGCAACAAAAATAAAGAGAGGGTTAAAGATAATTGTTTTGGAGAGAAACATATAAAATAACTAAAATATCCCTTTAATAAATCAAAAGGTTTGTTAAAATTATAAGAATGATCTTTAAGTCATGTGTTATCCTACGATGATCCCTTTTGCGTAACCAAAAGAACAAAATGACATATTTTACAAATAAAACCAATCTACACCAAAATCATAAACAAAATTACTAAAATTGCACCCCATTCTATTTTAAAAGTTTAATGTTTAGTAAAAGTTAATTTTTATTTTAAAGCTTTAAATATTTATTTTAAGCTTTAATTTAATTATCAAATTCTTCTTTCTTTATTTATAATTTATCTTTTTAATACTCATTATTTTAAAAATATTATTTAAGTTAAACATTTATTTTAAAATCCATATCAAAATATCATTTTTTATAGTTATAATTCATAAATGAATATAAATTTGATGTTCTCGTCACTACATTATCATTATCTATAATTTATTTTTGTATATTAATTATTTTATAGAAAAATCTCAAATTATTTAATGTCTTAACAAATATAAGTAATAATTAAATAATTTTTTTTAGAATCATCTTTCTGTAAAGTGATTATATCAGTATCTCTTGCTTTTTTTTTAATTTAGTAGTTTTGGATAACTAATAAATGTGATATTAATTTAGGGAATTTTTTTTACATACATTGGAGGCATAGACACATGGTGGAGGCATAGACACATGGTGGAGGTACAAACACATGATGGAATTGAGTCATCTTGACTATTCATTTTTATAAAAAAAATTGTTAGAAATAAAAAAAGATCAATTATTAATATTAATGGGGGCATACAAAAGGTTATATGTAAGATTTTCTCTAATTAAGGGCTTATGACGATTTATAAAGAGATTATAGAACTTTGTTTTAGAATTTAATTTTTAGTTATCTAATTTGGAAAGTTTAGTTATTTAAAAATTTTAAATTATCTAATTTTATAACTATAAAATTAATCGAAAGTGATACTTTCACAAAATTTATTGATTTTTTCATGAGACGTGGAGCTCATTTTTGTTTAGTGAGTTTTACTCAAATTTTATAAGTAATTGTCTATTATGTTCATAATATTTAAGTTTATTAAGTCTTTACAAGCTTAGTTTTCTATTATTAGAAAATTGATAATTAACTTTTAAGTGAGTTTATAAATTTTATTCAGATTTACGACATACATACAAATTTTGATTAAAAAAATATAAATTTATATTCAACTTTTAGCAAAAATATTTTAGGATAATATTATTACGACAATTCATAACCTTTTACTCATATTTGTATTCTAATTTAAGAAACAATATTTTATATTATCATGTATATTAGTAAATATTATTATTTTTAAACCATCAAACAAATATTGTTCCCTAGATTTAATAGTAACATAATAAATAAATAATGGGCCCCTATCTACGCTTGTATGACCAACACATATGTGGTTACGATTGCACACTACATGTGTAAAGAGCTATATACATGTATGATCATTTTTTTCTCCTAGTGTGCATTTGGTGAGATTTTTTTAATAAATTATTAAATGTAAATTACTTATAGCTATTTTACATGTAAAAATACATTTCAAGTTATATTTATTTCTTCAAAAGTTTTAATAAAATTTGTGTATAATTTTTTGTGTAATGATCTATAACTATATTCTACAGTTGAGTTACTAAAAATTTCGAAAATTTGTTCTAAATTTATTATTTTTTTAAAATTTGTCCACTTATTGATTATTTTTATTTACCCATTTTTCTTTTAATTTTTTCCTCTCAGACATAAATATTATTTTATTTTACTTTGTACAATTTCTCTTTCATGAAATGTATATATAATAGGTAAATATCAATTATTAGTTGAATATTATCTTCCTTTTATGATTGGTTATATGAGTGGTGGATTTTGAATGCTTTGAACAAATAAATGTTGGTTTAATGTAAAAGAAAAAAAAGGAGAGACTATGTTAAACTTTTTATAGATTTTAATATGTATTAATATTTTCTTAAGTATGAGTAAACTTGAGGGGGGTCCTGATAGTTTCTTTCAAATAAAATTAGGTATTTCATAAAAAAATTGAATATTTTAGATGTCTTTTAATTTTTGTTTTAATTTTTCACTAAAAAAATAATTAATACATATAATTTCTGAATCATATATCAAAGATTAATCACATCTTTTTTATTTAGAGATTCATATTATATTAAATACACACTAAAATATATAGCAAGAAAAAGCTTATTAGAGAACCCACGCCTACATACATCTATGTGGAACAAACGTCTAAAGATAATAAGTTGTGTGTTATTGTCATAATAGAAAACTCTTTGGGTCAAAAGATCGCTTGCGGATTTTTGATTTTTTATTCTAAAAACATTGTTCTTATTCCATTATAAAGAGTATTTTTGAGAGTATTTTTGAAAACTAAGAGAAAAAAAAAATTAATATATACTTTGTTCTTATTCCATTATAACTAATATTAATTATAGATCATATTCTAATTTTTGTATTCTAATTAGTTGATATTTTTAACTGATATTAATTTCTATTAATTTGATGGCGTTAGATGTCAATTAAATCTGAAGATCGTATGATATCCATGGCTTAAATGCCAATAAAAAGAAAGAATCATTCTCTTCAAGATTATACAACTTTATATATGTAGGATTTTTTTCTCCTTTTATTTATTTTTTATATATGCATAAAACTTTATGACTTACAGACGTACGAATCAAAAATTGAGAAACTGAAAAGGTATTCACAATTGTCAATTTGCAAGAACAGAGAAATTTCAAGACAAAAAATATTGCTAAATATATATTTCTCTAAAAATGTTAGTTGACGGAAAATTTCCTTAAATTAAATTATTTATATTAATTCTCTTACCTTTATAAATAATTAATTAATAACAAATTATATTATTTTAATGATTTTTGATTTAAAATATTATTATTTTATATCAAATAATTAAAACGGGATGAAACTTTAACAAAAATAAAAATGAAATTTAATAAAAAATAATAATAAAATTTAAATAAAAGTTATTGAAATATATATTTTAATTTTTAAAAAAAATTAAAATTTAATAAATATTAAAATAAAATAATGATAATTAATAAATATTTCAAAATGAATATTTTGTAAATTTTCTTTTATATTAATTATGACTCTATTATTACTAAATAATCATGTTTTAAGAACTTTTGATCACTTCAAATAAAACTAATAATATTTTAATATTAAAATAATATATTTTATTAAATTTTTTTATAAAATTAAATAATTAAATGATATTATTTTAATTTTAAGAATTAAACGATACAAATGACTTAACTTTGTGACATTTTTTTATCTAAAATAATATAAGTATATTTCTAAAAAGCTTGTTTTTGAACACAAATGATAAATTCCTTGATAAGAAAATACCGAAGAATATAAGAGAAAAAAGTAACTTTAATGATTTATTTTGTCAAGTTAGTAACCATGGGATGACATGGTCTCTCCATTTATTGGACCAAATCGGATCGGTTTAAATCGAAAAATTCTAGTTCCAATTTCGATTATAAATAGTTTAGTATAAAGTTTATACATAAAATATAACAAAAGACATAATATGCCATAAATCTATCCATGGCCAAGCGGATGAAGCTCGTTCCTTTATCTTTGAACTTAGTAGTTCAAAGAGTTCCAAAAATTCTATAGTGTGATTGTCATATAATACAAAGAGTTCCAAAAATTCTAATCATCAAGAAAAACCAATTCACAGCAAAAAAAAAAAGGCGTAAAAACGTGCTTGATGCTCCTCGGATTGCTATGGGTTTGCTCAGAGCCTCAAATACAGGTACATGTTGACAGATTATCTTGTGAAAGTGAAAACTTGCCAAGAATGTAGATATTAGCATTTTTCACATAAGCCATTGTCCTCTTAAAATTAGATCTTCGATATTTGGCTTCAAAAGCGAGGTTGTAATAGATTGCAAGGATGAAAATAGGTGCGATATTTTCACGATAATGTTTCTATTTTATACATCCTAATATTGAAATGTGATATTCATATCTTTTGATCAATTTTTTGTAAAATTATCGAAAATATCATTAAAATGTTGTTTAAATATATTTTTATAGCTAAAATATCTTTAGATATTGTCGTTTAAAAAAAATATCAAAAATATAAATTCTTAATTTATATATTTTTCTCTTTTTTACCATTATTTCTAGAAAATCATTTCAGTTCAATTTTTTTACTCATTCTTATATAAGATATATTATGTTTCTTCTTATTTGTAATCTGTTTACTATCCATATGAAATAAATAAGTAAAAATATCAATTCTTGTTGTTGGTTACAAATTAAATTTATGAGACTCGTATGAACTAATTGGAAGAGAGAAAGTCATGTAACCAATCATGAAACAATGCAAAATGGCCAAGATATGTATAGATTATTTAGCAATCACTCTAATACAGGTGAAGCAAATACTTATAGATAAATAAATAAAATTTATTTTCGTACAATCGAAATTTATCTATTTATAATAATTAATACAATTAAAAAATTTATTTAATTATTTTAAAACTTTTAACTACTTATTCTATAATATTTAACAAAAAATTATTTTATCATACAATATTTTAATTAATTATTCAACTTATTGTTTAATATAAATATTTTAAGTGTTTAAAAATACATGTATTGAATAAAAATTAGTTTAAAATATAAATAATTGATTTTTTGATGTTTTATAAAGTTTTACTAAAACATTTCATGATTTGTTTTAAATTTTTCTTCGACAACAATAATATCTTTGATATTTTTGGTAAAATTTATCACAATATCTTCACCGACGTCCACATTTCAAACCTTCATAATTAGTCGTAAGCTTTCCATTAACATTTCAAAATGTATTGCTTCCAAGCATGGTCTTCCAAATTTCACTACAAATAAAATTTAGAAAAATTAAAAAAATATATTTTTAAAATTTATAACAATAATAAGAGTAACCTAATAACATTAAACATGATTTAATTGGATGATATTTAGTATTGAACGAATTTAAATAGCCATAGTTTAACTTAAATGATATGTAAAATGAAATGATATATCACTTTTTTTAATAATTAAAATATATGAAGTAGACATAAAAAATGTCATTTTTATTGTTACAAAATTTTGATTGTTTTCCGTTCCTAAAATTTATTCCTCAAAATTTAAAATAATGCATCACAATCTCAAAAAATTTATAGTTTAAGACGATAATAATTTTGAATTTTTATTAACTTTTTTTAAAGTTTCAACATAAACATCGTCAACTTAATGAATAATTTCGACATACATCTTAGTAAAGACTATGAGTATTAGTTATTTTTGTTGATAAAATATTTGTATATAAACTTGGTTTTTAAGTTTGATATCAAGTCTATTAAACAAAGTTGAAAAAATGTCAAAATTTTAAATAGTCGTATTTCAGGTATATCTGTTATAATTATAATATATAAGATTGCATTCATGTATTTAATAACACATATTTATAAATCTAATTTTTTTTGTTGCTAAAATATCATGGTAAAATACAGAATAAGATATATGTTAAAATATTATATAAGATATACCTTAAATTATAGGCTAAATTTTAGCCTAAAATATAGCATAAAATATAACTCTTTTTTATAAGAAATCTTCTTTAAATAATTTTTTTCGTAATTAGTGAGTATTACTAATCCTATTTGTAATAGAAAATATACTTATCAATTACATAGGATTAAGGGTTTTAATTTTTCCTATAAATAAAAATCATTACTCATCGTTTCAATCAACAATAAAAAGGCATTAATTCTCTTCTTCTTAATCTCTCCCTTGTTTTGTAAATATAAGATCATAATTCTTAAGGTTTCTTTATTTAGTTAATATATCACATATAGTGGTTATGTTTAATTGATTAATAAGCCTAATTAGTTTATGATATTTTGATCATATGTCCTTAAAGCTCCTTCTTTATTTTTGTTCTTGAATTATTAGATCAAATAATTGTGTTTGTCATATCATAATTATTTGATTCGATTATTAATCTTTAAAGAAGTTATTTTTATTGAACTTGTGCTTAATTTGCTAGTTGATTTGATTTAAGTGACATATGGTTTAAATCATCTAGTTAGAATTATTTATTATTAAATCTGTTCTACAATACACACGAGCACTTATGTTTTTTGTGTTAACCCTTTTACAGTTAATTCGCGAAAGTATCTGATTGACATGGAGCTTATTGGAACGTTGATCTGAAAATTGTTAATGTTAATATTAGAAACTATAAAAATAGAGCAGTGACTCGTAAGTAAGGTACATTTGGACAATATCCTAGAGAATGTAGCATAAGACCAAGTTCGTACTTCAAATGTGACGATTAACCTAGGTGAACATCATCAATAGCATACCTGCACAAAATAAATAAATTGTTTTTTAAGTTTAAATCTACTAAAATTTAAAAAATTTAAAACCATATCTTCAATAGGAGTTAAGAAATAACATGAAGGTGAAAAAATTATTAACTTATACCCAGATTGCAGTCAATTAAGAAGGTGTAAATTTTGAAATTGATTTATGATTTGTATAATATGATTTCCATCTTATTATCTTAAATTTAAATTTAATCTATGTAATGTTTTTTTTATTTAATAAAAAGAGTAGGATTGAATGCCAATTTTTTTTTCAAGAAGTAAATTTAGAGGCATTATCGTATGTAAGGTGGGACCCACTAAGTAGTGAAAAGAGGAAAGTCCTTTTGAGTTCTAGTGATGGCACCTAATAAACCACAACCATTCTGTAATTGAAAGTGCAATAAACAACACGGCTTATAACGTGTGAAACAATTGAACTATATTATGGAATTGAATTGTATGCTCAGTACCAAAAAGGTTCAAAAAGAGAATACTGAGCTAACTCTAGTCTTATGTTTCTCTTAAACAATATGGTGTTTGTTTGTATTATTGTAATGTTTTAATAAGTCTGAGTTAGAATTAGAGGTAGGAAATGATTGGGGTTTAACTCAATTTCATTAGGTTTAATTTATTTAAATCAATTATAATTTGATTAAGTTTAATAAAATTTTATATGAGTTAAATTTAATTCAATAATTTTTAAGTGAGTCACGCGATTTTTGAATTGACACATTTATATTTTAAAAAAGTAAAAATAAAAATATCAATATTAATATTTTTTTTATTATATTTTTATAAAAAAATATATTATATTTTAAGTGAATTTTTTTTTTGAGATTATAATGATTATCTTTTGATAAAGACATTTTATTATTATAATAAAATTTATAAAATGTATATTTATATCTAATATTAGTTAAATTTTAATGTTATTTTTATGAGATAAATTATTATTAATAAATATCATCGTAAAATAATAATTTATATTATAGTAATATTACAACATAAATTTATAATTCTTAAAATATATTAAAATCTTATTTAAATATACATTCTTTAATTAAAAAATGGTTAATTTTATATAACATCATTGAGATATATATAGAAATTATTTAAGTAAATAACTTTAATTTTGTTGATTAAATTTTATTAAATTGATTAATAATGCCATTAAATGTTTTTATGACCCAATTTGCTAGATACAAGCAAAAAAGACTTATTTTTTCAACAAATTATGTAAGCTAAAGAAAACTTGATACAAATAATAAAATAAACGCGTTGTCTTTGTCGAATATTTTTTTAATTACTCTGACATGTAGAAGGATAGATTTAATAATTTATTGGCTCCACATTTTCATACTTATTTATTTTTAATCCATTTAGGTTTTTTTTTTTGCTATCTTATATTTATAAGAACTTTCGATCAGTATTGAGTATTTTTTTTTAATCCATTTAGGTTTTTTTTTTGCTATCTTATATTTATAAGAATTTAATTATCTCAAATTCGCGATCTTATTAACTCAAAAATTCATAAAAAAATATTTAAAATCAAAATCAAATTAACTTATATTAAGATATATAAAATCACGAACAATAACTATGATATTCAATGATTAAATTATAATTTGATTATGCTATATGAGAAAATTCATTTATATTTATCATAGATTTTCATCAATTAAAATATGATATGTTATTTATAATATTACAATGATCATTTTTATATAAAAATACAAATTTATTCATTTATAATAATTATAAGATAATTAAAATTAATTATAATTAATATAAATTTTAATTAATTAATTTTTTTTAATAATTATAAAATAATTAAAATTAATTATAATTGATATAAGAATTTAATTATCTCAAGTTTGTGATCTTATTAATTTAAAATTAATAAGTTTGTGATCTCAAGGTTTTATAAGAATTTGTAAGTTTGTGAACAAGAAACCATTTTTGCTTAAAAAAATAATGGCAGAAATCACAAGCAGCTCATACCGTTCAACTCATGTAGTCAGCAGCGTGTCCATAGATAAAACAATTCCCATCGACACTTTCTAATTGTCAGGAACCCGGCTCGTACTAATACTACATTTTCACCCTTTTGATTCTTCATCTTCGTTATGGTGTGTCGAGAGCAGAGGAAGAGATTTTAGTAAGAAGAGCGTATTTGATTTGGGAATTATAATTTGGTGTTTGTTTAATAATTGCATATTAGTATTATATTTGTATTAATATTCTTTCATGTGCAAAATGCTTAAATTTTGTTAAAGAGATAATCGAAGACATTGTACCATGTCTATGGAAATTGTAATTATATCCACTTGCCTCAACTATTTTACTAAGTCTAAGAAGTTGGTCGAGTCTCTTTCAGAATATAACCAAATTTTACAAATCTCATGTCATTCGATCATATCAATTATATATTTTAATTAAAAAATTATTGATTATATATTTTAATTATCTTTTATGGGAGAAATTTAAAAAACAATCATAAGATTCTTAAATTAATTAACGTGATTAATTTTAAATTTATAAATTCTTTCAAAGTGAAAAATTTAAAAAGAAAAAAATTGAAAGATTAATGATCATTATAATAATTATATATTATTTCATAATTAAATAGAAAACCAAAATTTTCTTAAATATGTAATAAATTTTTATTATTTTCAAAATTATATTTAGTTTAATATGAAACATTTGATTCTACGTGAAAGAGTTAATAATCTTTATAATTACAAATAAAATTAATTGACTTATATTATTATAAATTAAAAAATAAAAACAAACTCTCTTAGAAATGTGTTAAATTATTATTTTGAAAAAGATATATCATAAATATTAGTGTATTTTCTCGTATAATATAATTCAATTATAATTTTTTTATTTAATTTATTTTTAAATTATATTTATTACAAAAAATAATTAGTTATATGTATTAATGATTTTTTAATGAAGGAACTAAAAGAATAAAACCAAAACCTCTTAAAACAATTAATTCTTCGTAAATAACTTTAAAATTTATAATTTTTTTCAAGACTTATGTGGTCTATTATCAAAGAGAGAATTAAAACTCTTTTAAATATATATTAAATTAATATATTTAAAAAATTATAATATATAAAATGGGTTTAAAAATTTTAAAGTGATATCTTTTTTCTACTTTGATTGTATAATTTATATTAGTGCATAAATAATTCAATTATTCAAAATAATTTTACTTTTAATCCCAGTACAAAAAATATGTTTATTTTCGTAAAACATTAAAAAATATATATTTATTTATATTATAAAAAATAAACATATATTTTTCATGTAACTAAAAATAAAATAAAATTTTTTTGTCTAATTTTAAATGTAATACATCCTTATATATATATATATATATATATATATATATAAAAGGATATTAAATTAATTTTGTATGTTATAAATTAAAATATATTTTATATTTATGCATATAAATATAATCATTTTATAAAAGTAAAAATTATCAAAAAAATATATTTTATAAACCCAAGATACGATTTTAAAAAAATGAAAAGACACCAACTTCCCAAAATGTAGGAAGAATACCTTTGTGAAAACTCAAGAATGGCAAGCTTTACGTGGGAGTGCATTATAATCTCTCAACATAATGATTGCAAAACACCAAATTATGCCTACCAATATAAATAGTAAATATCTATCGTAAAATTTACGGACAATGCTTAAATTTAACCCAAAAAAACCTTATAATGTATAATATTAAAACTTTAATTAAATATATATTTTTAATAATAAAATGGGTAATAAAAACTGTTTACATGGATATATTTAGTTATATTGACTAAATTTTATTATTATTTTTTAATTTATGATAAGAAAATGGTATTAAGTTGATTACTAAATTTGTTTGATACAAACAAAAAGTATTATTTGTTGAACAAATAAAGCGAGCTAAAATGATACACAAATATATCAACTTGTTAATAATTAATATATTATTTAATTATTAATTTAAAAAAGATAGATGTATTTTTTTAAATTAATAATTATAGAATAATAACTTAATATATAAAAGAATATTAAAGAAATAAGTTATACTAACTTAATGAAAAATTATTTTAATGTATGCAACTTGGTGACGCAAAATCTTTTCAAATAATAAATACTAGATGGACCGTGGACCTCGATTCTAAAATATTAGTAGGATGTAAGTATTAAATTGAATCCTTTTAATAACTTTTGGCATATATTTTTAGTAGGGTTGGTAGGAATGAGCTATATTATTAATATTTTTATTAAGATTTTTGAGTAATCTTATCATCAATTAGATCCATGACTAATAAAATTTCAAATTGTGAGTTGATGGAATAACTTAATTAGTATAAATTAATGGAAAAATAAATTAATTAATAAAATTAACATTTAGAGTTGTGTGTACGAAAAAATAATAACGATTTAAAAAAATTATGATTTTTGGAAGTATTTTGAGTATTTGAGAGGAGAAAAAATTAGAGTTACGAAGAAAAAGAAGAGAAATATGAGAGACAATTTGATGTGAAAAGCATAGTGTTAGGTTTTTGGTAAAAAAATTTGAACACGGATCACGATGCAAATTATTTCACACCGCACTTCAAATATAAGCTTTTAAATATAATTTAGAGAAAAAAATTTACATAAAATATTTTATATGTTTTTTAATTAATATTAATAATTGAACTTGTTTTTATTACTAACAACTTTTGTTTATAAAAATAAATAATTATCATGCATTTGTACTACCATTATATGTGAAATTCACTCTAATTTAAAAGAAATAAGATTTTAAAATTACAAGTAATTTATGTTTAAAAAAAATTATATAAACTCAATCAGATCCTTCCTCGCTGTCTTTTTTTTTTGTTAGACAATTTTGCTCCTTTAAACATCACATGTGACTTATAAAAGCCCAAATTGTGAGTTGGTTGAATTAAGTGAAAAAATAACTTTATTAGGATAAATTAATTAAAAAATAAACATTTAGAGATGTGTGTGAAAAAATAAGAAAGATTTAAAAAAATTATGATTTTTGGAAGGATTTTAAGTATTTGAGAGGAGAGATAATTAGAGTTGTGAGGAGGAAAAATAGAAAATGCGAAAGAAAAATTGGTGTGAAAAACATAAGGCTAGGTTTTTAGTAAAAACTTTGAACGTGGATCACGGTGCAAGTTATTTAATGCCGTAGTTCGAATATAATTTTTTCCATCCCAAACATTCAGAGACTAGTGGGTCGTGGCTTCGAGCTATTTACTTGATCTCGAACTTGGAAAACTTTGAGCACACTTGCTTTTGCCTCTCTAAATACCCCTTTATTTTCCTATCCCTAGCTTCAAATTTCCTTAAGAACTCGTTGACTACTAGTCTAGAATTACTATGCAAGGTGATCTTATCAGCCCTAAGCTTTTTCAATGTCATGGCCCCAAATATAACTGCCTTTTATTTTGTAACATTATTAGTTACCTAGGAATCAAGTCTGATAGCATATTAAAAAATACTATTAGCGTGATCAATTATGACCACCCCTAGCCCAATACCATTGAAGTTGTGTGTTCCATCAATGAATACTTGCTAGGTTGGCCTTTCCTTTTGGTTCATCCCTACACACTTTCTTTTGCACCTCATCGCTGACGAATTTCGTTGTCTCACTGAATTCGGCCATAAACTTGGCCATCGCTTGTCCCTTGATGGCTATTTTAGCCATGTATTTAATGTCATACTCTCCCAATTCTATAAAATTTTGTGCTAATCTTCCTACTACTTTTGGTCTCCTTAGGATGCTTTTCAATGGTAGAGAGGTGAGAACTATTACTGTGTGTGAGCCAAAGTAATGTCTGAGCTTTTGTGCACTGACTTTGAGGGCAAAGACTAATTTTTCAAGGGTGGGGTATCTGTTTTGAGCATCTCTCAAGATTTGACTAATGTAGTAAATGGGGTTCTAAACCGTGTCTCTTTCGACTAGGAGAACGGCGTTGCAAGTCTAGGGGCCAATAACAAATTTAAATAAAGTGTCTCACCAAGGAGAGGGTCGATCAAGATAGGGTTTCTCAGGTATTGCTTGATTTCTTCAAAGGCCCTGTCACAGTCTTCATTCCAAAAAAACTAACGTATTTTTTCTCAGCATTTTAAAGAATGGAAAACATTTATCCTTGCATTCAGAGATGAATTTATTCAGTGCACTATTCTTCCATTCAGTTGTTGAATTCCCTTCAGGTTGATAGGTGGATTCATATTCATCAAAGCTTGTATATGGTCTGGGTTGGCTTCAATCCCTCAAATCGATACAAGATACCCTAAGAGGTTTCCTATAGAAATACCAAAGATACACTTTTTAGGGTTAAGTCTCATACTATACCTTCGGATTACAGAAGATACCTCTTTTAGGTCTTTGATGTGGTTCAGGGGTTGAGTAGATTTTACTACCATATCGTCCACATAAGCCTCCAGATTCCTCCCCAGTTGATCTACAAACATTTTGTTGACAAGACGTTGGTATATGGTGCCTGTGTTCTTAAATTTGAATGAAATCTTGGTATAATAGAAGGTCCTTTCTTTTATGATGAAAGATGTTTTTTCTTCATCTTCAGGATGCATTTTGATATGGTGGTATCCTGAAGATGCATCCAAGAAACTCATCAACCCAAAACCAACAGAAGCCTTTACCAGTTGATCAATACTTGGGAAGAGGACAATCTTTGGGACATGCCTCGTTTAGTTCTATAAAGGTTACACATATACGGGGTGATCCACATAGCTTTTTTACTAGCACCACATTATAATTATGGAGGATAGTTGACCTCCCTTATAATCACAACCTTTCTAAGGGTGGTGACTTGATGCTCTCTTTTCCCTCGAGAAATTCATTTTTTCTTTGTTAAATAGGTCAAGCCTTTGGATTGACATTTAGTTTATGCGTTATAATTTTTTGGGTTAATCCTATACACATCTGTCGGGATCCACATAAAGATATCTACATTTTTCTTGAGGAAATGTGAGAGTTGCTCTTCCACTTCTGTTGTTAGATCCCCATTGAGTTTCAAGGGATGGTTCACGCCCTTACCTCCTATTGGTAGATCTCGTGCCTCATATAGATTGACAAACTTTACCAGCCTTTTCCCACCCAACTTCCTATAATGGAGACCCACCTATGATTGCTACCTATGGGCGACCTCTCTCATGGTGGCATTGTAATAGCTTCTAGCCTTCTGTTGGTCTCCCTTTATCTCTTTTAAGCCCTCATCAGTAAGGAATTTGATTGCATGATGTAAGATGCATGAGACCACCCTCATTTTATGTATCTATAGCCTACCCAAGTTGGCATTGTAGCGAGTTGGGACATCAATGACCACAAAATCGGTCATTACTATCATCTTTTTTGCCATGATGGGAAACACCACTATTCCTACTACATAAGTGGTGTTGCTGTTGAAACTTACTAAAAGGAGCTCTGCATTAACAATGTCAAACTCCTTCACTTCTAAGGCCCTAGTATTGGATAGAAAAAAGAGATCCATCGAGCTTCTTGTATCAATCATTATCCAACAAACATGGCAAGACCATATCCTCAAAGTAATCACTAAGGAGTCCTCATGATGGGATGAGGTCTAATCCTTTTCATTGAAAATGATTTCTATAGCAAGTCTCGCTTTACCCAAGGTGTACACATGGGGGCATTGTGTAACTCTCTAGAAAACCTTTTGCATGACTTGTTTGAGACCCCATTAATTCTAGGCCCTCCATGACTTGTTTGAGAGCACTATGGTATAGTGCTCTCTTCCACTGCTCGATGGGTTTGTTGGCTTTGGTGCCTCTCGCCTATTTTGACGATTTCTTATTTCCCCATTTCCTCCTACAAGGTCCTTCAGATATCCCCTGCCTAATAACTCATTTATCTCCCTTTTGAGGTATATGTAGTCTATTATCTCATGTCCCACATCTTTATGGAAGGCACACCATTTAGACTTATCTTTGAGAGGGGATTTCATCTTCGGGGGCCATCTAACATTTGGTTTCTCCTTCATCCTTCATACAACCTGGGCCATGTCTACTCTCAAAGAAGCCCCTATAAAAAGGAGAGAGTGACCTCTCCCAAGGTCCCCTATTCCTCGACCATTATCCACCTCCCTTATTGTTTGGCACGAAACGTTTGTTTTTATTGCTTTTGTTGCTCTGATTTACCCTGTCTGGGCTTATCCTCTTTTTCTCCTTTTTTGGTATGACATATATACTAGTTTGATGGCCTTTGACCAGGCCTATCTCTCTTTCAAGATTGACTAATTTTCTTGCCTCCCTGTAGGCTTCCTACAAGGTACAAGGAACTATTTTGGTTAGTTTTATGAACAAGTCAAAAATCTTTAAGAGACCTCACCTGAAGGCCTTTATAGTAATAGAGCTAAGGCAATTAGGGATTTATAACTTTTCCTCCATGAACTTTTTCATGTACTCCTCAGTGGACTTACCCTTTTCTTAAATAATAGAGAAGAGGTGATGTGATTCCTTCCTCAAGGGTTTTTTGCATGCATAATTAGTGATGAATAGTCTGGAAAATTGTGATAAAGAGGTTATAGAGCGAGGTGCCAGGTTGTTCAACCAATTTTGTGCGCCTTCACTAAGGGTAGCAGCGAACAATTTACACATCTTGTCATCTCTTTATCCATGAGTGAGGCTCGTGGGGGTCATGGCTATCATAAAATGTTATACATATGTTACAGGGTCCTTTGTTCCAAAATAATTGAGACATTTAGAAGCATTGAACTTGGTTGGTGGTTCATTGTTCTCTATCTCATCAACAAAATAGAGAGACACATAATTACTCACAGTCCTTATCCACATCATAAGGAGTTTTCCTTTCTCCTGCCTCTCATTGGCCACCTTCAAAGCCTGATCTTGTTTTTTATTGGCCTCTTCCAATGCTTAAAATTGCGCCTCCCAACCTTTTCTTTCTTGTATCCACTTTTCATCACTAGGTCTCACCGAGTTAGTATGGGGTTTCTTTCAACTTCCTGTTCAACCTAGATAGGATCGGGCAAGACATGTTCTGGTCTATTCCTATCAATCAGGTTGGCAGCTCGATCATTAGAGTCTCCCCCACCTGATTGTGAGCACAAGGACAAGTTTTCCTATCTGATCTCTTCAAGCTCTCTTCTTAACTCGATGAGTTGACGGACCATCTTTTGTTAGGAATTGGTCTCTATTCTGGCCTTGTTATGGACAAGCGAGGAATTATCCGTTGCTATTGCGACCTCCTCATTTGTTATTCTTAATCGTCTTTTAGAACACGTTCCTACCATGGTGATAAGTAACATATGATGCTCAGTCTCTTAATCATAGAAAGTAAGAGGTCAAAAGCTAATTCTCGACCTTAGAATATAAACCCTATGATGGGAACTAAAAATGTTGGGATTGATCCAAATTTTTGAGAGAGAAGTTATAGCAAATTGGTCGAATACGTCAATTCTTCAAAAAGTCTGTCTATTTATAAAAAATTATATATACAGGTGTCGATTACATAATGTGTACACATACATAGATGTTAAAGGGGTACAAACGATAAAAAGTACAACATTTTGTGGTTTAAGGTCTACCCTATATGCCCAAATAATATCGTTGCACACTTTTTCCCATCACAATGACATTTTAAACACTAAAAAATATAATATTATTAGATACAATTATCAAAGTTCAATTGATTATGAACTCTAATAAAAATATAACATTAATCATTTATGATCAATTACGTTGTATTTTATCGTGAAAAATGATTCATATAAATTTGCATCCGTTCATAGGTTATAGTGAAATTCTCCATCTATTAGTATTTTCATTTTAATATTTTATATCCAACTTTACATTTATTACACTTACTTTTTTTTAATAAAATTGGCATATCAAAATCTAACATTAATCATTTGTTTTCAAGAACATCGTATTTGATCCTAAAAAATGATTCGTATAGATTTTCATCCATCCATATTTTATAGTGAAATTTGCTTTCCATGAATATTTTTTAATATTTTAAATCCTCAACTTTACATTCATTACACTTATCACATGTACTTTTTTGTTTTGGAATAATATTGACATATCAATTTGAAACACATTATAAGTTAATGCATATTATAGCATTGATATTCCATTATATATAATTCGAGACATCTCTTGTGACAAACTATTTAGCCAATAAAACTATTTAAAGGTATTAATATCGATTTTTGTCAACATCGATGATTAGATGCAACTATACTTTCTATGGATTTGAAAATAAAGAACACAACGTTAGGAATTTGGACCACCATGGGTTGTGGTGGCCTTTGGCCCTATGATAGTTAAGTACATCTAGATAGTGAGAAAAATGAGGAAACTAGTGTCTCTCCTTGTTATGTAGAGATAGATTTGAGGAGATAATATAGATCTCAGTGCCTGTAGTTGAGAGAAGAAGAAGTTATGTCAACCTCTAAAGTTATGAAACTATGTTGAATAGTGATGTTTATTTATAGCAAAAAATATATCTGCTTAATTATCTCATTGTTGGATAATTAAGGCTCTGAACGATGGTCAGATATCATGTTAAATATTTAAATAATGTTAACACTTATCTGTTGACCCAAGGTTGATTGGACTGACCTACAAACTATTTGTTGACTAGGACCTCTCATATTACACCATATGACGTGAGTTATTTTATGACCAAATTCAACCCCTAGACTTTTTAGGCATGGGTACATATGCTATGAGGTATATTTTTTCACTCTATCATCACTTGGGTTCATATTTTCTAAACCTTGCTAGTTGATGTCAAGTCCACTATTATTTCTTGTTTTATTCAATAAGTAGTAATTTTGGTGTTAAAAATATTAAAATAAGAACTTTTTAGTAAAAATGGATGAAAAATATAATTTTTGGAAATTTTTATGGATTTTTTAATACATAACTAATCAGAAGATGCCACATGAACACCACGTAAGCAAAGAAGCTGACCAGACATGCCATGTGGATGCCACACAATCAGATAAGGCCAATCGTGAAACATCGCATGTATCGCATGATGTACTCCATGCCATGTTTTCACACAGTGTTCGTTCCGAGTTTGTCGCTTAGTCAACGAGTGCGCCACACATTGTCATCTGATTCGTCCCATCTTCCCATTGTGGCACCACACAAGCCGTAATCGTGAATCACATCATGCCATGTGGTATTGACTTAGTCACGTTAACCATAATTAGTCCACCCATGACTTACATCATAAACTGATTCGTCCAATAAATCCGAGATGCCACATGTTGTGTTTCTATTGGGTGACAACTTGTTGTTTTCTTTAATAGATTATAAGGATAGAGCTATGAATGAATATGCATTACCTATGTTGAAAGGGTTGAATCCAAGTATTACAAGGCCAAACATTCAAGCATTACCATTTTGAACTTAGGCTAGTGATGTTTCAAATGTTACAAACAGTTGGACAATTCAGCACATTACTAATAAAGAATCCTCATCTACATTTTAGATTGTTTATTAAAGTTATATATTCATTACATGTCACGAGCTGATTATCTCGGTTAGAAACCAAGTAGAGCACTCTAACACTAAAGAGAGAGTTTATGACCTTGGTCACATACCAGTTAGAACGCACTCCTCCAAAATTACCTATCGTGAGCTAATAAACTCTATGAGGAACCAAGTAGAGCACTCTAATACTGAAGATAGAGTTGGTCAACTTGGTCACAAACCAGGTAGAACACTTTCCTTTGAGGATCCATGTCTCAATTAGATCACCTTAGCCATAGACCAAGCAGACTGATCTAAAAATAAAATTTTATTGCTCAAGCTTACAAAGTTTTAAAATTCATTAATGGAGAGCTCGACCTCCCAAAATATTTAAATTTCTTCAGATGTTTAGAAGTGTGACCATTGTACGGGTCATCTACCCCTTCCACTAAAGGCAATAACTCGACTGGAATCTTAACAACTTCTTGTAGAAATTGACCTCTATTTTGGTAGGGGCTAAGCTCGAGTTAAGTATGGAATGTTCCAATTCCTTAACAACACCCATCACTTTGAGGAGCACCCCCTCAGATTGCTTCATATAGAAGTTTTTCCAATGGGACTTCCTATCAACGAGAGCGACCATTTTAGTTATGGTTCTTCTCTCTCAAGCTCGAGTTTGGGATAGTTGCTCTTTACAAAAAGCAAGGTCACACTTGGTCTTTTCATAAAGAGAGAACTTATCCTTATGACTGGACAACTTGGCCTTTAATTTCTCTACCTCAATTTTGAGCCTATAGTTCTCCAATTTTAAAGCTCGAGTTGAGTGTTTATTTACCCGATCATAATTCATAAGGTTCAAATAATAAAAATGGAGGAAAAAATTTCAACTGCTTCAAACAAAAGATGATTTCTAAATTTTACAGTATCTCTAACCCTCTTTTATAGGGAATGATATTGGGACAAATTTAATGACACATGTCCTTGAAACTAAGGGGGTGGGTCAACATCATAAATATATACTATAAATTCACAATCACACATACAATACAAGTTGTTCTCATCAATAAAGATGGGTTTCAAGGATGAGCTCGCAACCATACAATTAGGAGAAGACGTCGAGCTTTGTTTTAAAAAAAACAAAAAAAGCTACTTAATAAAGAGGCTCAGGCTCATTCCAAAATCACAGATCCCAAGTTCCACCTTCTTCATCTCCCACCATAGGTCCATCACCACTCGTCCAAAGTCCAAGCCTTATTCCTCACCTTCATCTTGGTTTTAAGTGGACGAGTACTAAGAGGTGGTCGGGATATTAAGGATTTGATAGTAGTATTCTCTGAGGCCCTTCTTTTTGGCCTCTTCCTTGAAGGAGCCAATGGCGAGGTTATACCATATCTCAACGCTCGAGGAGAGCTGTTCAATCATGATGTCAAGCTTGCACCTTACCTTTTCTTCATCACAAACATACTTCTATTTGGCCTCAATTAGGTTGCGCTTATTGGCTTCTACCTCATCCTCGACCTTTCTCTGGGCCTCCCTGAGCTCCTCGAAATGCCTAAGCTAGGTTTCACTTATTGACTTCTACCTCATCCTCGACCTTTCTTTGGGCCTCCCTAAGCTCCTCGAAGTGCCTAGAGTTATCATTCAACTTGTGTATGGCCTTGGACAGTTTTTCCTCCTTGTCAATGACCTCGCCCTCCCACTTGTTAGCCTTGGACAATATCACAACATTCTTGGAAAGAGTTGAAGCATGCCTATCTTTTTCCATTGCGAGCTTATGTTTCAACCTCTCCATGCTTCAAACTCTCTTTAGCATGTCAAGGAGCTGGGCCTGAAAACAAGAAAAAACAACGTGAGGTCATTAAAATATAACAAATCGGGGCTTAATAAGAAATAAGGTCAGACTAACACTTTCCTGGTACAAAAATTCAACTGAGCACGACCAAGGATTCCACATCCTCGCCCATGGCATAAAGTTATCTCTTATGTGCCATGTAGGGGAGTTGGTCCACATAGTGGTCAAACATTTCCGATGCCATACCCCTATACAAGGCCACTTATTCAACGTCGACAGTGAGATTATCAATGATACATTTTCCCCTCCTCGAATCCCTCATAGAGGGGGTAGGTGTTTATTGTCCTAAGGTGACGGGTGTGGAGGTGTGTTGACTTGGGGACGATGGTATAGACCTGACAATGTTCAAAGGTGTAGATGTGAGCACGTGCTCATCAATGGTCACCTTTTTCTTCTTTTTGACTGAGTTGGAGCAGTCTTCTGCCCAAAGAACTTGGTCATCCTCTTCCCTTTGGAGGAGCTCGTTTCTTGGGAGGGAGTTGTAACGTTTTGAGAGCTCACCTCTTATTTAACAACCCTAATTTTAAGTCACACCAACAAATCAAAAGTGTTGAACTCCATGTTATCTACAAAGATAAGGAAAATGTGGTGTTAGTTTTAAAAGGGTTGGGCTAAATAAAAAACTATAAGGTATTTGTGAAGTCTTAGGGTTAGTTCACCTCAAGTAGCACTTCAAACCTCCCTCAATAATCTATGAGAGGGGTTCGACGCTTAAAGGGTGCTCAAGGTTTACAAATTATCCTGTGAGGAGGCTCCACTGAGTCCTGTCTCATCAAGTCACATGCAACAAAGCATGAGGTGCTTAGTAGTTGTCACTTTGGGATATTTTGGTTATATAATTTTTACAAAAATACACAAATTATTTTATTTTTAAAATTGTGACACTTTAGTCACATAATGTGATTAAAGTATCTTAATTTTAAAAATTGAATGACTTATGTATACGTTAAAAAAAATTAAAACTAAGTGATCAAAGTATCTCAATAACAAAAACAAAGTTACCTTTAAGTAATATTTTAGGTAAATTTTTAAAAAATATTATATTATATATTGATTGAATATATAAAATAATGTTTATCTTTTTATAAATAGTTTCAATTTCTAGACAAATAATCAATAACTTTTAATAAGGTATGAAAGTTAGAGATTTTATATTTAAAATTTAATTATTTTAATTATTAATTTATAAGTATTTTATCATAGTATCACCCAGAACCTTTAATATATATTTCTAACTAAAACAAGCACTAATCACACAAAAACGGAATGGGAAAAAGAAAGAAAGAAAATACGGGAGGTTAAGAAAATCACTAAGCCGTAGAACAACAATTAATAGATAAGAAGATAAGTAGATAACATTTAATATTAGATTATGATGTTAAGAAAATAAAAATATATAAAATATTTATTATATTTTTATAATTAATTATATATTTTATTTTACTAAATAAAATTATAATCAATAAATTATTATTATATATAATAATAATAATTTAAATTATAACGTTTTATCACCCATAATTTTGAACATAAAAGGTTAAAAGAACACATAATTTATAATTACACAGAAATTTATATATTTTTGCGTTCTCATAATTCATGTTATGACATGTTCAAATAACGAATTTTTTAATTTTTTTTAATATATTATACAATATAAATATAAAAATAAATATAAATTTATGTAATATTATTAATATGTGATATTAAATGAGTTGAAAATTCAAACAAGCTTAATCAACTAATCAAAAGTGCTGGGAGATGGAAGGTGGAGATTGGAGTACTCATATTCATAATGACAGCAAAAGTAAGGTTCTTTAATCAATCGTTTTCGCAAATATGTTTGTTTCTAGACGTGCACAGATATGTTTGTTATCAAGATCATGTGGTTTAATTTGTATAAATAAAATATATATTCCTACTTATATAAATAATTTATATATGTATTGCTTATATCTCAATTATATTGAGATATAAAAGTGTAATAAATTATATAATAAATTATTACAACTGATATTATCTCATATATATTATCTTGAATTTCTTTTAAATTTACTTTTTAAAATAATGAGATTATTTTTTATTAAAAAATATTGAGAGTAAGTGTAATTAAAGTAAAAAATAACACACATATATATATATATGATTACATGAGGAGCATTAAAAAATATTTTTTTATAATTAATTATTTTCAATATTTTTATAATATATATATATATATATGTATTAATTTTTACGTAATATATTAAGATGAGAAAAATATTTTTAATATAAAAATAATATTTAAATTTTATATTTATTTTTTTTAATAATTTTAATTTTATTGTTATGAAAAATTAGTTAAGATAAAGATAGTTTATTTAAATATATTTATTGTGTATTTTGTTATAACTTAAAATAAAATATAATTAAATAAATAAAATAAAATAAAAATTATTTACGATTATCGATATATATATATATATATGATTACATGAGGCGCATTAAAAAAACATTTTTTATAATTAATTATTTTCAATATTTTTATAATATATATATATATATATAGCTACGTTTTAAGTCTTTTTACAACTTAAAGGTAAGAAGGTATTATCTGTAATTTTCATGTAAGATATTGAAACCGTTCTTTAAGTCTTTCTAATTTTTAATGAGAAAAATACTTTTAATATAAAAATAATATTTAAATTTTATATTTATTTTTTTTAATAATTTTAATTTTATTGTTATGAAAAATTAGTTAAGATAAAGATATTTTATTTAAAATATCTTTATTGTGTATTTTGTTATAATTTATATAAAATATAACTAAATAAATAAAAAATATATAAAATAACAATTATTTACTATTATCGATAATTTATTTTTATTTATAAATAAAAATATATATTCTTATTTATTAATTTGTAAATAGTCATTCTCGATAATTTATTAACCATATAATAAATAAATAAATAAATAAATAATGAATTTCATTTTCGTTGATTGTTACCTTTTACTTTTTTTATTTATTTGTTTAATCTTATTGGAAAATTTTGATTGCAATTTTCTTTTATATAACATAATAACAATGAGCAATACTTTTACCCTTTCACAAATACATTTTTAAAAAACCGATATAATATAATACTATTATATATTATTATGTAAAAATTGTATATTACACACACTTTTGTCCTTGACAGTTACGTTTTAAACACGGAATAATATAATATTATTAGATACAATTACTAAAATTTAATTGGATATAAATTTTAATCAAAATGTAACATTAATTATTTATGATCCATTATGTTGTATTTGATCATAAAAAATGATTCCTATAGATTTGCATCCATAGTGAAATTTGTGATCTATTATTATTTTTACTTTAATATTTTATATCCTTAACTTTATATTCATTGCACTTATATCATATATTTTCTTTTTTTTAATAATATTTACATATCAATTTGAAACGCATTATAAGTTAACGCATATTATAGCATTGATATTCCATTATATATAATTCAGATCATTTTTTGTGACAAATTATTAGATAATAAAACTATATAAAGATGTTGATGTCGATTTTTGTCAATATCGATGATTGGATTCAATTCTACTTTTTGTGAACTTAAGAACAAAGAACGCAACATTAGAACCTTGAATGCATGGATGTAAAAGTTGCAGCAACTCCAAAACTTAAGTGTACTTGATGCCTATTCAAAGTCCAAGCATGACTTGTAAAGATGGGCACATAAGTTGTAATAACTCCAAAATTGAGGCATAATTACTACACATTCAAAGATCTATGGCTCGTAGAAGTGTTGCACATTAGTTATAGCAACTCTTAAACTTCGAGCATAGTTGTTGCCTTTTCAATGGTACAACATGGTTCAAAGAGGTTGGACGTAGAAGCTATAGCAACTCTTGAACCCAGGTCATAGTCACTTACTATTCAAAGGTCAAGCATAGCCGATAGAAGAAGGGTGCAGAAGTTGTAGCAATTCTTGACCCTAGGGATACTGGTATGTGACTTTTCATAGTCCACACTTATTAGTCCCTTTTGTAGTTTAGACGTTCCTCGTCCTTGTCTACACCTATCAGTGATAGTCCACATCTATCAATCCACCTATTATGGCTCAAATACCCATAGATACCATTTTTATTAAAATAAAAGTATACCTGAAGCATTGTTCATTTTTTATAATAGCAGGGCATTGTTGGTGTCCTATGTTATTCCTTATGAGTGGCATGTCACTTTTTTCTCTTTCAAGACAATTATTTTCTTTAGAGATTTTATAGATATGATACGTGAGGATAAGATCTCTTAGACTTGTGTAGGAATAGCCTATTTGAAACTCTATTGTAGGACCTTCTTAGCCCATGCTTACCTCTAAGGTGTGCGCCTCTTGAGGATCATATGAATTCATGTAATCATAGAGGAGTTAGAATGTTGTCTTTGACCTTCGATATGTGAGTGGACACATATTTTGTTCCTTAGTTGGACATGATGTGTCACCTCATTAAATCTGTGTCCAGGCTTTATTGATTATGTTGATCTTACCAAGTGTTCTCATATAGGACTTGGGTGGATTTATGAAGTGAACTTCTAGAGCATCCTCGCAAAACTCCTTTTGAAATAATTCATAAGAAGGTGTGCATCCTTGAAAGATATGTGATGGTTGTACACCTCACAACCCAATTTATTGGCAGGGTGTAATTTTAGGTTACACATTTTATGTTATTGCATGAGTGTTTTGGTCGTATCATGTATGTCCTTAGCTTTGATCCATACACTTCTTTACTTGTAGATTTTTTTTATTTTGAACTTAACCATGGTATCATCTATATGTGAGATTATGGACACGAGGCTAGTGACTAGGCACTATGGCACTCTGGGTATTGGAAGATGCCACATGGATCCTTATTGATGAAAAATGGTTACAGATATTATGGACACTGGAGACACTCCAAAATAGTTTGGAGTGTGTTTTTTATGATGTCGAGGTAGACACATGGTCCCATCCTTTGAAGTTTTCCTTGTACACTAAGGTTTTTAGTATCATTATAGATGATGGTGGTGCATGTGATAGGTGTAACCATCAAGTGTCCCTATTGGTGGGGTTGAAGAAGTGTGAACCATTTCTCTCTATCTTTTGTTAAGGACAGAGTCTTGGTTTCCCCACCTGTACAGATGACTACACAACTTGTTGGACATAAAATGGGACCTCATTGTCTTTTGTAAGTGCTTGGCTATTCATGTCAAAAAGTTGATTCATCTTAAAAGGATAGAAATGTGTGGCTTTTAGAGTTTCTATATTGTGAATTTCTTATAGAGCAGTTTTCTTCTGAACTTTTAGGATTTTTTTAAGGACCGCCTAGTTTAGAAAGTTAGAGAACAATGTATTTTTTCTTCTAGTTGTGATTCAAATAGCATAGCACACTTGTTTCCACAGACCGCGTAAGATGTTGATGTCAATTTTTGTCAACGTACATCAGTGATTGATGCACCTCTACTTCCTATGGACACGAGAACAAAGAATACAATGTTAGGACCTTAGAGCACCACGAGGTGTGGTGGTCTTTAACTCTCCAATATTTAAGTAAGTCTAAATAGTGAAAAGAAGGATGAGACTAATGTCTTTCCTTGTAATTCAGAGAGATGCACATACATATTTAGGGAGAGAGTATAGATCTCAGTGTCTGTAGTTAGTAGAAGAATAAGTTATGTCAAGCTCTAAAGTTATGAAATTATGTTGAATAGTGGTGACTATTTATAGAGAATAATATATCTAACGATAACATTTACCCATAATGATAGATTTATCTTTAAATGTGAGAGTATTATTCGCATAATTATATCATTGTTGGATAATTAAAAGTTTGAATACTGATAGTATATCATGTTAGATAATTAATTAATATTGACTACGAATTATTTGGTGACTAAGTCCTTTATGGGCGTGAACTATTTTACACTTAATAAAATGTAGATTTTAATAAATATAAAAACTTAAATAAGTAATTCTTAAAATTAAAAATTATTTAATTATAATTATATATATTATTAAATTATATTTATTCAAAAGTAAAAATTATTTATTTAAAATATTTGTATTGAGAACTCTTAATCTATATAATTTATATAATTGTTATAATATGAGTTTTCTCCGTAAGAAACGAGCAAAAAGCACAACATATTTTAAGTTTGGCTCAGCTCCATCTATATTTTAAATTAGAACAAATAAGTTAATCAACTATCTACTCATATATATAATTTTTAGTTAAACTCCATATTACTCAAATATAAACCTTGTATATATTACAACATATATAACTGGTTTATATTTTTATTTTTCAATTGGCATTTTTTTTAATCATCTCTTTGCTCCACTTGTTTAAATATTTATAACATATAATAAACGAGTTGAAAATTGCAGCAAGTTCACTAATAGGTGCTGCGAGATGGAAGGTGGGGATTGGAGTACAAATAATCGTTTTCACAAATTTGTTTGTTTCTAGATGCGCAAAAATATGTTTGTTATCAAGATCATTTGGGTTACAGCTAATAACTATGTATAAAAAATATATATATCAAGCTCTAAAGTTAGGACCTTAGAGCACCACGAGGTGTGGTGGTCTTTAACTCTCCAATATTTAAGTAAGTCTAAATAGTGAAAAGAAGGATGAGACTAATGTCTTTCCTTGTAATTCAGAGAGATGCACATACATATTTAGGGAGAGAGTATAGATCTCAGTGTCTGTAGTTAGTAGAAGAATAAGTTATGTCAAGCTCTAAAGTTATGAAATTATGTTGAATAGTGGTGACTATTTATAGAGAATAATATATATATTAGTTTGTAAGTAGTCATTCTCGATAATTTATTAACTTTAATTTCATTACACTTATCCGACTGATTTTTTTTAATAATATTAATATATCAAAATCTAACATTAATCAGATCAATTACATTCTATTTGATAAAAAAAATGATTCATTTAGATTTGTATCCGTTCATAAGATACAGTAAAATTTGCTCACTATTAATTTTTTTAATATTTTATATCCTCGATTTTAAATTTTTTATACTTATCACATATATATTTTTTATGAATAAATGATTCATATAGATTTGTATCCATTCATAAGATATAGTGAAATTTGTTCTCTATTAATTTTTTTTAATATTTTATATCCTCAATTTTACATTTTTTATACTTATCACATATTTTTTTATGAATAATATTGACATATCTATTTGAAATACATTATAAGTTAATGCATATTATAACATTGATATTCCATTATATATAATTTAGATCATTTCTTGTGACAAGTTATTTAGACAATAAAATTATTTAAAGATATTGATGTCGATTTTTATCAACATTAGTAATTGGATGCAACTATACTTTATTCGGATTTGAGAATAGAGAATACAACGTTAAGACTTTAGATCATCATGAGGTATGGTGACCTTTACTTAAGTACGTCCAGATAGTGAGAAGAATGAGAAAACTAGTGTTTCTCCTTATTATACCTAAATATATTGAGAGATAATATAGATCTTAGTATTTGTAATTGAGAGAAGAATAAGTTATGTCAAGTTATAAAGTTATGAAATTATGTTGAATAATGATGTCTATTTATAGGAAAGAATATACCTACTGATGATCTTTATACATAATGATAGACTTATCTTTGAATGTTGGAGTGTTATTCGCTTAATTATCTCATTATTGGATAGTTAAGGATTTGAATGCTGGTCTTATATCATGTTAGATATTTAAATGATGTTGACATTAATCTGTTGACCCAATGCTGAATAAGCTGACCTACGAGTTATTTGCTGGCTAAGACCTCTCTTATTACACCACATGACATGAGTTATTTTACACCCAACTTCATCCCTAGACTTTCTAGACATGGGTACATAGGTTAGGAGGTCTATTTTGCCATTCTATCACCACCTGGGTTCATTATTTGTTGAACCTCGCTAGTGGTGTCAAGTCCACTCTTACATAGTCTTTACTGGCCCTTATGACAAATTTCTTGTTTTTATGTGATGACGGCTCTGAAATCCATATAGGATATGTCGATAACATGACTACCTTTTGTTAGGAGAATGCAAAAGTGTGGGAGTTTTGATATTGCTCTTGTAGATATTCCCACTCTTTAACACTTAGGCTTTTCTTTGTTGTAATTATTTTTCAAACTTGTGTGGTTCACCTTATCTGAAGGGTCCAAGTAGTGAGAGATCTTGTCTTCATTGCCTCTAGTTCTAATAGAACCAATATCTTGGTCTACTTAATAAGTTCTATGCTTGACTTGTGCCCAAAATTTGTCCAAAATGTAGACATATGGTTGAACACTTTAGGAATGTACTCTATAAGGGAAAACACATAAAAGTGCACCATTAAAGTTGTCCATTCTCTAGAAGGAGGACAAATGATTTGGCACAACCTAGGAAGGTAGTGGATAAGGCATCGTGGCCTATTAGATAGAAGTCTATGCTTTGTAAATTTTAGTTAGTCTTAGAGATCGAAGATGTCTAAACACTTCTTGTGTTTCGGGCATTGTACTTCCTAAATGAGTTTTCTGTTAAGGTTTGCACGTTATAGTAGCCATATCGGAGGGCGAAAACCCTTGGGCCTAGACAATAAGTTCTAGCCTTTTGTTTAATTATTTTTGGAATACTAAGTCCTTGTTATAGATGGTATAGGTTCATGACCCATTAAGTTGGGTTTTCCCACTGTAACTTCATCAGGGTCATTCTCTGTTCTAGATTTTCAAAGTTTATGTAGCTTGTAAACTATGACTTGTATAAGAGACTTTTTATGCCTAATGGTCTACCATATGCTTGGATCATGATATTAGAGTTTAAGTCGTTGTATGAACCTTTTGGACATATTTATATGTCATGTTGCTTTACTATTTCCGTACTTTTGATTCATGTACTTGTAATCCTATACTTGTGTAGCATCCATGTATCTCTTTTATTTTTTGGTGAGGTCCATTTATGATCTTGTTTATTTCAAGGCAAAGATTACTCCTTGGCACGTCCCTTGTTAAGATATGTGATCTTTTTTATTAGTATGCGATTGTGTGCACTTGTTGAGGAGCAAGCCCAAAGTGATTCAGATGGCTACATGTCCATACATATACCCTAACAAACCATATACATTGTGTCCCACCATATATGCCATGTTTGACTATGCTTCCATGTTCGACCACATGGGTCGTGTCTGAACATGTATGCTATGTTGGGTCACATAAGCCATGTCCAGCTATGTACCATGTCGATTCACATGTGTTGTGTCCAACCATATGTGCCATATTGGGTTACATATGTCGTATCCAACCAACTACCATATCATGGCGCATGTGATGTGTTCGACTATGTACCATAACCACCTCACAACAATTTCGGGTACATTCAGTTAATAACCATAAGTTATAAGCTGGTAGTAGTTTCCCTACAGTTTAACCACGCTTCTTATTTTTAATGTTTATTCAATAATATATTTAGTATAAAACTTAAATATTAACTTAATTTTTAATTTTTTTTAACTATTTAGTACATGTTTTTAAGTAAAATAAAAAAATATAAAGTAAGAATAAATAAAATTCAATCTAATTATACAAAATATTTTAAATTTTATTATTAAAATTATCTTTTTCTATATAATTATATGTATATACAATAATAATATTAATGTATATTTGGTTTCAATTAACTACAGTTTCAATATTGCAATAACCATCATCACCCCATGCTTTATCCATTACGGTTATTATGGGAAAAAATTGTCAGATTTTTATAGATAACCATAGTTTCAATAATCTATGGTTAAAATGCGTATCCCTAATGTCGGGTCACATATTTCGTGTTTGGACATATACCTTGTCAGGTCACATGTGTCGGTCCGACCACATGCCATGTCAGGTCGCATATGTTGTGTCCAACCATGTGCCATGTCGGGTGATATGTGTCCTATCTTATCATGTACTATGTTGAGTCACATGTGCCATATTCGACCATGTACCTTGTTAGATCACATGTGCGGTGTCAGGTCTTGTGACTTTAAAAACTTTTGAAGTCCTTGGTGGATTATTCCATCCTAACGTGAGTGTCGTTGCACTCTATCCATGCTTAACAATTTTTATCAATGGCTAGGGTTGGAGACTCAAGGTCTCTACCATGAGAAAAACTGTGTTTTCATGGATGAGGTGTAGAATTTGCAATAACTCCTTGACTTAGGGTGTACTTGCTACCTATTTAAACCTCAAGCAAGCTCGTAGAGGTAGGGCATAAAAGTTCTAGCAATTCCTAAACTTGGGACATAATTATTGTCTGTTCAAAGATCAAACATGGCTCGTAGAAGTAAGGCACAAAATTTGTAGCAATTCCTAAACCCGGGGAGTAGTTGCTGCATGTTCAAAGGTCCAACATGGCTCATAGAGGTGGGGCACAGAAGCTGTAGCAACTCCTGAACCTGGGTTGTAGTTGGTTCATATTCAAAGTTCAAGCATGGCACATGGAAAAGGGGCACATGAGTTGTAGCAACTCTTGATCCCTAGCATACTAGCGTGTAACTTTTCATAACCTACACTTATCAGTCCCTTTGTAGTTTGGACTTTCCCCATCCTTTTCAAATTCCATGAATGTGAAACAAGCTTGGCCCAAATACCTGTAGACAAAATTTTTATTAAAGTAAAAGTATACCTTAAGCATTGTCTATTTTTTATCGTAGTGGAACGTTGTTCGTGTCCCATGTTATTCTTTATGAGTGGCGTCTTGTGCCACATTTTGCTCTTTTAAGGCAATTATTTTCTCTAGAGAGTTTGGTAGAGATGATACATAAGGACAAGATCCCTTGGACTTGTGTAGGAATAGCCTATTTGAAACTCTATTGTGGGGTTTTATTAGTCCACACTTACCTCTTGGATGTGGTACCTCTTGAAGATCATGTGAACTCATGTAATCATGGAGGAGTTACAACATTGTCTTGGACCTCCTATATGTGAGTGAAAACATATTTTTGTTTCTTAGTTGGACATGATGTGTTACTTCATTAAATCTGTGTCTAGACTTAGTTGATTATGTCGATCTCACCAAGTGTTCTCATATGGAATTTGGATGAATTTTTGAAATGCACTCTTAGAGAAACCTTATATAACTCCTTTTGAAATAATTCATAGGGATATGTACACCTTTGGATGATATGTGATGGTTGTACACCCCATAACCATATTTTTTGGTAGGGTACAATATTAGGTTACACACTTTATGTCATTGCATGAATGTTTTGGTCATATCATATATGTTCTTATCTATGATCCATGCACTTCTTTATTTGTACGTTTATTTTTTAATCTAACTATGATTTCATCTATTTGTGAGATCGTTGACACGAGACCTGTGAGTGGACACCATGGTGCTCTGGGCATTGGAAGATGCCACAGGGGGTCCTTGTTAATGAGAAAGATGAACGACATTGAAGGAGCATCAACAACAACTTCTTCTTCTTCTTCTCATTTGACCAAATTGAGGAAGATGACCTTGACGGATTTTGAAGACATAGAGTCTCTACTCTTATCATCAAAAAGCCTCACATCTTTGAAGTACCTCAATATTAAGGAGTGCCCTAGATTAAAGAGTATCTTCTCAGGCATTCAACATCTCACATCACTTCAAACACTGTCAATTGATAATTGCGAGGAGCTCGAGCTGCTTTTCGACGATGTCACCATGTCTAAGTCCCTCGTTAATCTCTCTTCTTTGTATCTGATTAACCTTCCAAAAGTTGAGGCTTTTCCGGATTGCATAAGTAACCTTAAATCTCTCAAGGTTTTGTATATCAATTATTTGGAGAATTTAGACAGCTCAGTATTGAAAGGGATATGTAGCCTTCCCTCTTTAGAGGAACTTTCTCTTTGGTCTTGCAACAGGCTTTCAACACTCCCTCAAGAAATATGTCGTCTTTCCAGCTCGTTAAAACAATTGACAATCCATGATTGTCTCCATTTTCATTCACTGCCTGGAGAAATATTTAGTCTCACCTCTCTAGAGATATTGAGATTGTTTAGACTTCTCGAATTGAAGTCTCTTCCTCAAAAACATTTGCTCGACAACATCCAAGAAATCAAGTTTTGGAATAATGAGAAAGAAAAAGTATTCATCAAATCAGTCCAAAGTCAAGATAGAGATCCCCCGACCAACCTCAAACTTCACATTATAGGCATCCCACATTTGGAAAAGCCTGTCAGGTACCATTCATTATTTTTTTGTTCAAGTTTCGTCTCCTTTACCTCACCTAATTTTCTCTGTTATTCTGGTTGTCTTTTTACCCATTACAAGTGTGGGATGTAGTTTTTCAAATTGATTTCTTTTAATGTATATTTTTGGGATTCTGCAGGAATTCTGGATTTTCATTATCATATGAAGGGAATATTCGTATATAAATTAAAGGTTAGCTACTTAATATATATAGTCTAATTGCATCGTAAATGATATACGATCCTTATAGTTGTTTGTATTATAATATTGTTTTTCTTTTTTCCGATTTTAGTGAAATAATTACTGGTTGTTGCCAACTCTATTAGACTATTAATAAAAATGCAGCATGCTTTATTTATCGATAGTTTTGGGAATTTTTGTTGATTAAATGGCATATTTGTTTAAAATTTTACTTTTTAATTTTTGATTCTTAAATTTTGTAATTAGATTTTTTATTTATATCTACCATTAAAAAAATTTGAAAAGTTGTTTGATTTTCAATTTTTATTTTCATTTTGAAAATGTTGAAATTGAGAATTGATTGTTTGCTGATAATCAATTTTTAATTTTTAATTTTTCAAAAAAAAAATTAAAATGAATTTTTTAAATTTTAAGTTTGAAAGTTCAATTAATTTTTTTCATAAATTTATTAAACTTTGAATATTTAATAACTTTGAATAAAGTTGAATATGATTATGGATTGATACTTTGGTTTGAGTAATAAGAAATAAAAAATAAAAACTTACTTCCAATATTGATTACTTTTAAATTTCAAAATTTGATAGAATTTAAAATCGAGTTTCAAAATTTAAAAAATAAAAATTAAAAAAATGGATTATCAAAAATATTTAATTTTAAATTTTAAAAAATAAACTAATTATCAAATAAATACTTAATAAATTGCTGTCGAGACATCTCATGAATATAAAAATATTTACAAACAACTTTCTTAAGTATAAATTGTTTTAAAGGATAGTAATATTAACATAACATAAATTATTATTAAGTTATTAATAATTTTGTTATAAGATACAATTAATTTAGAAATAAAATAAGTATTTTATATAATTTTATTGTGAAAATATATAAAAGTATAAAACCCTACCTTAAAAGTTTAATATTTCAAATATAAAAAACTATGTGTTGAGACTAGAATGATTTAGGCTTTGGTTTTATCTGTTATTGTTCTTAAACTTTGTAACCTAAATCCTAATATCCTAATATGTAAATCATTATAGAGTGAGTAAATGGATTAATAAGGAGATTCTTGTTTCTTTGGCTCCTATTCAAGAATAATTTTAAGGAAGTTAAGGCATGTTTAATTCTATGTTCTTATATATTGAATAGGAATGTTGGAGGACTACGAATGTTGATGAAATCTCCAGTTCTCCAATCTCAAGATCAAAGATTCTGTCTTTGCGGTCCAAATTCAACTATTTTTTTGTTATTTGTTATTTATCTATATTTTGTTTGTATTTGATCCTTGTTGGACTCAACTATTTCCTTGTTATTTGTTATTTATCTATATTGTGTTTGTATTTGTTCTTTGTATATTTATCTATATTGTGTTTGTATTTGTTGTTTGTTGGATTCAACTATTTCTTTAATATTTTTTATTTATCTAAAATGTGTTTTTATTTAAATAAGTGTTAGTATTTAATATTTTGTGTTAAAAGTTAGAATTTTGATACTAATAATACTGTCTAATTATAAGTTTTGTTAAGGATTTATCTTTTTATCAACTTAATAATATTTATAGTTAATGAACTAGAAAAGAGTGTTACAAATGTGACAAACTTAATTGAGATGTCTTCATATATGTTTAAATATTATTAATCTGATACATTATTTAAAGATTATTTGTATTTATTGATTTTTTATTTAAAAAATATCTTTTTAATATAAGATTATAATATATTAAGCTTATAATTAATAAATAATGTATTCTCATATATATATATATATATATTTATCTTTTAAAAAAACTAAAAACAAAGTCACATAATTTTTTAATTAAGTTTATAAAATTTAATGGTTACTTAATAATTATGATAGTTTTAGTTTTTTTATAAATAGAGATCAAAATAATATTTATGTCAGTACACATCCCATGATAACTTAAAATTAAAAAAAAATCATGATAATCAAATTTTGACCGAATTTTTACTATTTCTTTATTTTAAAATATCATTTTATAACATAAAATTAACTACATGTTATATAATATCTATATCTCCCTATCTAATATATATATATATAAAAACTTAACCAAATAATAATGAATATAGTTAATAATATATTTAAATTAAATTCTTAACATCTATCTAAAATTTGTCATAATATATAACATAAAAAATAATAAACAATAAATAAGATACAATGATTTAAGTTATTCAATTTTTTAATATGAAAAATCTATTTTACTAACGACGACACACCGATAAAAATCCACTAATAATCAAATGCAGATAAGAGAGTTTCACAAAATTATACCAAATCCAAAAAATATACCAATCTAATTTATTGATAATATATAACAAGATAAATTAATAAATTTGCTATTAAATTAAATATTATCCTACAAATCGAAGAACCGTTTACTGCATATTTTCAACCCTCTAAACTGTCAAACAAATAGCAATTCTACTGTTGATGGATGGTGAAAATTGAACTACTTGGTTGGACGGAAATAGAGCTAGAAGTGGCTTTGTTTTCAGCTACCAATTTGGCTTTTCTGTTCTTCTCTTGCTCTCTCTTTTCTACAGAATTTTTCTCTATCAGTAGTTTCTGGTCTTCACGCAGAGTAGCTCTCTCAAGCTGTTGGTTGTTTTCTTCTTTTCTGAGGGTTTTGTTTAGGCCTTAATGTTTTGGGCATCAGTAAAGACTTCCGATAATAAAATGAATATATCATCTTTTTATTTATAATATTCAAATCTTATAAACTATACAACTAAATATAAAGAAAAACAATATTAAGTGATAATGATATTAGCGTCTTATCCACTCCGAAGCCACAAAAAGGTCATTAAATAATTTCTAAAGCATTAACATAAATAAGAAAAGATAATAAGTTCTTTTTACTATATAAAAAAGGAAATTCATGTTATGTAATATCAACAAATTAATCTAAATTTACTTCAATGCTCAAAATACTCCGTAAAAAATTATTAATACTTGAGAGTAAAAATTTTAAATGAAAAATTGGTGAAAAATGACATTAAAAAACACTAATGTGTGAGTCTCTGCTTTTGTTTCTTTCTTTTTTTCTTTCAATAGCCGAATGGTCTTATTCTTCTTCAAAAGTAAAATGGTCACACGTGGCCAACATCTTTTGTTTTTTTTTAATAAATAAAAACTCTTAATTTTATTAAAATCTAATAAATTATCAATTTAACTATAAATTAAATAATTAATATTAACATTATTAATTATAGATGAATTTTTTTAATCTTTTAACATTAATTTAAAAATATATATCAATATTTTAGTATAATAGTAAGAAAATAAAAATAAAAATAATATATATATATATAATTTATGTAATTAAATTCTATAAAATAAAAGTAATTCTCACGATAATACGTTTAAAGTAAAAAAGTTTATTGATTTGTTAGTTTAGTGAATAATAACTCTTGTATGAGAAACATAATTTAAATATGACTGATTTGATTCATATTAACACTACTTGTATAATTTTATTTAATAAATAATTTAAATATAATATGATAAAATATGATTTTATTTAATTGGTATTTTTATTATCTAAGAAGATAATCATGAATATAATTTGATTTAACTTAATAAGTATATTTGTAAATATATTTTTTAATTCTTTATATTATTTATCTATCATTTTTTTAATTAATGAGATATGATATGATCTAAAATTAAAAAAAATGATTAATTCAACCTGATAATGATTTTCTCATAATTGAAATGATCAATGTAATTTACCTATTATATAAATAATCATAAATTATATTAGTTGTAATTAAAAAAATTATATTATATATAATGAAAATAATAAAGTAATTATTCATAAGAAAATATATTTATTATAAGTATATGTTGTGATGAAATTTTTTTATAAAAAATAAAAAATGTAAAGTCTCCAACGTTTCAATAATTATTAAAATAAAAAAAAATTATGTATAATTAATTATTATAATAATTGTTATGATGTGTTGGAATTAAAATAATAAAATATATATTTTATTTATAATTGAATGTCACACTAATGGTAGTAATATCACGAATATAGCACGTTCTAGGTGGGATTATATTTGCATAGTTGATAATTTCTCAATATCATGAATATAAAAGACAAAATTATGCTTACCAATATAAATAAGTAAATATCTATCAAACAACGTTGTAAAATTTACAGATAGTCCTTAAAAAATAAAATATTATATTTTTAATTAAATACATACTTTTTAATTATAAAATGAGTAATTTTATATGGTATTAATTAAATATAAAAACTACTTAAAAAAGGATATATTTGTTCATTATCTTGCTATAAAAGTAGCAGGAATAGAGTGACACGTTACCTAATTCTTTGTGTAGATTCAAAATTTACAAACATTGATACTAAATGGATGCATTGATCTTCAAATTAAAGTGACTGAAAGACTTTGAAAAATTAGTTGATCTGAAGCATCTGAGTTTTCTTCTTGTAGAAGACTCAAAGAATGGCCAAAAGATAAAGAAAAACTTGTCAATCTGAGACATTTTAATTTTGAATATTGTAATAATGTGTGGAGAACAACATGTTGCGTGGATTAAGACAGCTCACCAATCTTGAAACGTTATCACCAGAACCTCAAACATTTGAATTTATATGGCTATTGTGATAACAAGTGCTCGAGTTGGTTTGAATATCTTACAAATGTGATTAGTCTTGAGTCGATGAATTGTACAAATATACAATATCTATCATGGTTGGCTCATTTGCCTGCACTCAAAAAATTGAGTCTTGTTGATTTGCCTGCCTTGGAGTATATTTCAAGCAGTAATAGTAATGAATCGATATCATCATCCTCATCTTCCAAATCAAAATTGTTCTTTCCATCCTTGAAGGAACTCACTTTGGACAATATGCCTAGTCTTAAGGGATGACGGAATATCTGTTGGAAAATTATGGATCAAAACTCTAAAAACTCAAGAACACTCAAGAACAATTTTCCAGAAACACTCAAAAATTATTGAATTTTTGTTTCTGATTTCTTTAACTTGATTATTACATTGCTACTAAGAGATATTTATAGAAACAACTAATAAATCTAAGCCACACAATATAAACCTATCCAAACAATCTAAACCATACACTTATCTTCTTACCTAACCCATTGATTTTTCTTCTTCTCACCAACCATGAGTTGTATCCTTATCAATCTAGATCATCACCATAGAAGCTTCCACGAGCTGGACTTCAAATGGGCTAGAATACTTCAAAGTTTGTTTTTTTGATTTCTTTGGGCTTGTAAACAAGTTTACAAACCAACACTCCCCCTTAAACTTGTTTTATGATGCCGAGCAAATTTCTCAATCTGACAAAGTCTTCTTGCTTGAGCGGTTTAGTGAAGATGTCGGCAATTTGATCTTGTGATTTTACATACTCGAGTTGTACATCCTTTCTTGTGATGCACTCCCTGATGTAATGATATCGAGTATCTATGTGTTTGCTTCGATCATGGAAAACAGGATTTTTAGCTAAGGCAATAGTTGACTTGTTATCAACACAAATTTTGGTTGGATCTTCTTGTGTCATACTTAGCTCCTTTAACAAGTTTCTCAGCCAAATTACATGGCAAACACATGAGGTAGTTGCTACATATTCTGCTTCACAGCTAGACAAGGTGACAATCAGTTGCTTTTTCAAAATCCATGTAAAAGCAGTATCTCCCATGAAAAACACAAATCCGGAAGTGCTTTTTCGATCATCTATATCTCCACCAAAATCGCTATCACTATATCCAACAAGCTTGTAATCATTAGAAGCTGAATAGAACAAGCTAAAATTAATTGTACCTTTCAGATAGCGTAGGATTCTTTTTGCAACTTTGAAATGGGTGATTGTCGGTTTCTCCATATAACGGCTAATCAATCCAACGACATACAAGATGTCAGGCCTTGTGCATGTGAGATAACGCAGACTTCCAACTAAACTTTTGAAAAATGTTGGATCCACACTTTCACCATCTCCATGCTTGGATAGTTTGATTCCACATTCCACTGGTGTGTTGATTGGCTTGGAATCGTTCATTTTGAACTTCTTTAGTATCTCCCTTGCATAGCTTTCTTGAGAGATGAATATGCCTTCTTCCTTTTGTCTCACTTCAATTCCAAGGTAGTATGCCATTAACTCGATATCTGTCATTTCGAACTCTCGGGTCATCACCTTCTTAAAATCTTCAAATAGCTTCGGATTACTTCCAGTGAAGATGAGATCATCTACGTATAGGCAAACGATTAGAATATCTCCACCTTCAATCTTGACGTAGAGTGAATATTCATAGGGACACTTGGTGAAGTTGTTCTCCAGAAAGTATTTGCCGATGCGGTTATTCCATGCTCTTGGTGCTTGCTTTAACCCATAAAGAGCTTTCTTCAACTTCAATACCTTGTCTTTGTGACCTTTTGCTTCATAGCCTGATGGTTGCTTAATGTAGACTTCTTCTTCAAGGAATCCGTTTAGAAAAGCATATTTTACATCCATTTGATGTATCTTCCACTTATTTTGAGCTGCCAAAGAAATGATTAGTCGTATAGTTTCTAATCGAGCAACAGGAGCAAATACCTCATCATAGTCAATTCCAGCCTTTTGACTATATCCTTTTGCTACTAGTCTTGCCTTGTGCCTTTCAATCTTTCCCTTAGCATTCCTCTTTGTCTTGTACACCCATTTGACACCTATTTCCTTATGCCCTTTGGGAAGTGAAATAGGTTCCCATGTGTCGTTCTTCTCTATTGCATTGATTTCTTCGTCCATCGCATCTCTCCACTTCTTCTCTTGTACAGCTTCTTGAAAACTCACTGGTTCACAATCAGCAAAGAGACAAAATAAAGTAAGATTATCTTGTTGTTCTGTTACCTCATAAAGATCTTAGAGATTTCGTGTACGTGTCACGGCTCTTTCACTTCCACTTGAAGATGATGACGGATCTTCATGAGTGGTTGGCATTGGTAAAGTAGGTGGAGTCATTGGCTCTTGTTGAATTTCTACAGATTGCTCCCTCATTGTCTGCTCATCTTCTTTAAACTGAGGAAAGAAATTGAAGTTATCTGCATGAGAGTTAAAATCCCATTCTCTTTCTTCGTCGAATACCACATCTCGACTAATCACAATTTTCTTATTGTATGGGTTGTACAATTTATAGCCCTTTGAATTAGCATCATAACCGATGAAGATAAAACTCTCGCTTTTATCATCAAGCTTCGTTCTTCTCTCACCCGGTACATGAATATGGGCTATACTTCCAAAGACTCTTAGGTGGGAAATACCAGGCTTTCTTCCACTCCATGCCTCTTGCGATGTCTTTCCCCATACACTTCTTGTTGGAGATCGGTTTGACAAGTAAACTGCACATGCTACTGCTTCTGCCCAAAAATCTTTGGGTAGTTTTTTGCTTTTGAGCATGCTTCGTGCCATATTGAGGATTGTTCGGTTCTTTCTTTCAGCTACACCATTCTGTTGGGGGGATCTTGGCACTGTTAAAGATCTATGAATTCCATTTGCTTCACAAAACTCTTGAAACTCCTTGGATGTAAATTCTCCACCTCAGTCTGATCTCATGGCTTTGATTTTTCTACCGCTTTCTCTCTCTACTGTAGCTTTGAACCTTTTGAATACTTCAAAAATTTCTGATTTATGTTTCAAGAAATATACCCAAGTTTTTCTTGAAAAATCATCAATAAAAAGAAGAAAATAGTTACTGTTACCGAGAGAACTAGGCTTGATCGGTCCGCACACATCAGTATGGATTAGCTCCAGTGGCTTCTTGGCTCTTGAGTGTGACTCCTTTGGAAAGCTTTTTCGGAATTGTTTTCCGAGTAGGCACCCTTCACAAAGTTGATCAGGATGGTTAATGCAAGGTAGTCCCTTCACCATCTCCTTCTTAGACAACATCTTCAATCCTCCAAAATTGAGATGTCCAAATCGAAGATGCCATAGCGACGATGCATATTTATAGCAGGCTTTCAGACACTTTGCAATGTCATTTTGTATGTTGATCAAGAACATTCTATTCTTTGACATCAGTACGTTAGCAATGAGGTTATTTTTATCATCTTTTATAGAAAGATTATAATCCTTCATATGAATATCATAACCTTTCTCTAACAATTGTCCTAAAAATAAGATGTTACTTTTCATATTTGGGACATAGTAAACATTGGAAATAAATTGATATTGCCCATCTTTCAAACGAATAAGAATGTTACATCTTCCTTTCACTGCTACGTTTGAATCATTTCCAAATGAGACATTTCCACTTACTAACTCATCTAGTTCCACGAACATGTCTTTCCTTCCACACATATGGTTGCTTGCACCGCTGTCAAGATACCAGGCATTTGGTTGACTATTATCACCCTCCTTCCGTGCTAGAAAAAGAGTTTCTTTCTCATCTGTCTTCTCCTCTATGTAGTTGATTTTCTCATCTACTCTATTATTAGGAGTTCTACATTCTAAAGCATAATGTCCAAATTTCTGACAATTATAGCATTGAACTTGAGATTTGTCATACCTTGAGTTCATATTACCTCTTCCTTGACTTTGTGTTGAGCTTTCTGCTCTCTCAAAGTTGTTGGAATTGTTGTTGTAATTCCAACCTAGTCCACGACCGTGGCTTCCACCTCGTCCACGACCTTTATCTCTACCTCGGCCACGTTGGTTTCTGTCATTGCCTTGGCTTTCATGCTTATCTTTGAATTGCATCTTGAACAGTTGCTCAGTGATCTCTTGCTTTTTCTTATGCTTTTCTTCATATGCTTGTAATGACCCATTGAGTTCATCAATGGTCATTTCTTCCAAATCTTTTGTTTCCTTAATCGTCACGACGATGTGTTCAAATTTGGAATCTAATGAACGAAGTATCTTTTCCATTATTCTAACATCTCCCAACATCTCACCGTTTCTTTTTAATTGATTAGAAACAACTGCGACTCTCGAGAAATAATCAGAAATAGATTTGGAAGCTTTCATATGTAGAGATTCAAACTCACCTCTTAGTGTTTGGAGACGAACCTTCTTCACTTTCTTGGCTCCTTTGAAAGAAATTTGAAGCTTATTCCACGCTGTTTTGGAAGGTGTTGCATCTGAAATTTTCTCAAACCCATCATCATTTAAGGCTTGATAGATAAGAAAGAGGGCTTTCTTGTCTCTCTTTCTCAAATCCTTCAAAGATTCTTTTTGCACTTGCGTTAGAGTAGTTTCATCGTCTGGCTCACTTAAGCCTTTCTCTACGACTTCCCACACATCATATGCACCCAAAAGGGTCTTCATCTTAATACTCCAATTATCATAGTTATCGTTGTTGAGTGTGGGGACTTGAAACGATGACATACCACCACTTGACATAATTCTCAATATAATGAGAATTTGTAAATTCTGATCGCACAGATGGATTCAGAACGTCAAAAAACCTTAGGAGGAACTCCGGGAAAATCTGAGTTTTTTTGGTCAATGGTCAATGGTCAAAGTCAATGATCAAAAGTCAACTTTTGGTCAACTGTTTCGGCTGCTCGGTCAACAAGCTTCACGGCTCGATCAACTTGGCTCGACGGCTCGGTCAAATGGCTTGCGGCTCGATCAGCAGCTCGGTCAACAGGCTCACGGCTCGGTCAACTAGGCTCCAACTCGGCTGACTCAGTGAGTTAACTCACTTCTAGCAGAAACTTTCGGAGGATTGTGGCGGCACGTCCGAACTCCGATCGGTATGATTCTTGCGGCGTCAGATTTGTCTCGTCGAGAGCTTCGATTTGATATACAATAGTGTATATTTATATTTCCAACTACAGCTCTGATACCACTTTGTTGGAAAATTATGGATCAAAACTCTGAAAACTCAAGAACAATTTTCCAGAAACACTCAGAAATTATTGAATTTTTGTTTCTGATTTCTTTAACTTGATTATTACATTGCTACTAAGAGTTATTTATAGAAACAACTAATAAATCTAAGGCACACAATATAAACCTACCAAAACAAATTAAACCATACACTTATCTTTTTATTTAACCAATTGATTTTTCTTCTTCCCACCAACCATGAGCTGTATCCTTATCAATCCAGATCATCACCATAGAAACTTCCACGAGCTAGACTTCAAATGGGCTAGAATATTTAAAAGTTTGTTTTTTTGATTTCTTTGGGCTTATAAACAAGTTTACAAACCAACAATATCAACAAGTCTCTTCTCGCAACATCAAAAAGCCTCATATGTCTGAAGGGCCTGAATATTTGGAAGTGTCCTAAATTAAAGAGTACTTTCAATGATGTCAACATGTCTAAAAATTGAGGCTTTTCCAGATTACATCAATAACCTTAAATCTCTTAAAATTTTGAAGATTGTGCATTTGGAAAATTTAAATAGCTCAAGACTGAAAAGGATACGTAGCCTCCCTTCTTTAGAGAAAACTCCCTCGAGAAATATGTCATCTTTCCTGCTCATTAAAAAAACTGATAATCTTTAATTTCCCTAGTTTCCATTCCCTGCCTGAAGTAATATTTAGTCTCACCTCTCTAATGATATTGTACTTAACCAAACTTCCGAAATTGAAGTCTCTTCCTCGTAAACATTAGCTTGCCAAGATCCAAGTACTCAACTTTTGGTATAGGAATGAGATTGGGATAAAGGTAAAAGTGTTCAGATCAGAACCTAAAGTTTTCCAAAGTTAAGCTAAAGATCACTTGACCAACCTTCAGTACCTCACATTCAATATTAAGACCTGCCCACATTTGGAAAAGCCTATCATGTACCTTATATTATTCATCATTCATAACCAGTAAATTTTTGTTCAAGTTTTGCATCGAAAATTTACTAAAATACTCTCAATATCTTTAAGAATAACTTTTTTTTTTTTAAGATATAAGTGTGATGAGATAATGATTGTAAATCAAAAATACTAAAGATGATATCGATCACTTAAATAGCTGTCAGGGCATGTCATGTATATAATTTTTTTTTTCACATCCTTCTTTTAAGTAAATATTATTTTTGAAGAAAAAGGGATCAAATAGTTTTTTTAATTAAATTTTAGGTGTAGTTTAATTTATTTTTTTAATTGATGTTATTTAGTCATAATTATTATTAAAAAATATTATTTAATCCTTTTAATTATTAAAAATGTATGACAAACTTGAATATTTTATTATTAAATTTAAATTTAGGTCAATTATGTGATAAAGATGTCCATTTTTTAAGAGTTAAAAGTGAACATTTAAATATATATATATATTAGGTTTTTTTATTATTATAATTAAATATTGATATTTTTAAATTAATATTAACTGATTAAAAAAAGTTCAATATTAATATTAATTATTTAATTTAAAGTTAAATAGTTAATTTATTAAGTTTTAATATAATTAATATTTTTTATTTATTAAAAATGAAAAAATGAAAAAAAGGAAGTAGAGGGCTATGGCCTGAATATTTGAGGCTTGAATTCGGCCATAGCAAGGAAAACCGAACAGAAGGAGTTCGAAATTCCCATAATTTTTTAGTATTATTTTCTCATAATTCTTCACTTTTAGTATCTCTTACTCTTTTCTTAATTCGGTAGTTTTGAATAATTAATAAACGTGATTTTAATTTAAGGAAAGAATCTTGTATACAACGGATTCACGAACGAATACAATATTCTTGACTATTTATTTCTTAAAAAAAATTGTTAAAAATATAAACAAGATAAATGATTAATATTAATAGAAACATACAAGCTGTATGTAAGATTTTCTCTAATTAAAGAATTATGAGGATTTATAAGGAGATTATTAGAGATAAAATTAAGGAATAATTTAAGAAGTAAATCAAAAACATTAATTCAAGGAATAAATTAAGTAGTAAATTAAGGAATAAAACAAGAAATCTTTAATTTAAGAAGTAAATTAAGAAACGTTTAATTCAAAGATTAATTTAAAGAGTAAATCTCTTAATATATAGCTATAGAATTATAATGAAAATATGAATTAAAGAATACAATTTTGAGAGAACTTGTTTTATTTGCAAAGATCTTTAGGCCTTGACTTTTGGTCTTAGCGTTTTCAACACTAATTTTTCAATAAAGATTATGAAACTTTATTTTAAAATTTAATTTTTAGTTATCCAGTTTGAAAAGTTAAATTGTTTGAAAATTTTAAATTATCTAATTTTATAACTATAAAATTAATAGAATGTGTTACTTCTACAAAATCTATTGATTTTTCTTAAGCTGTGGAGCTCGTTTTGTTCAATGAATAGACACATTTTACTCAAATTTTATATCTATTATGTTCATAATATTTAAGTTTATTAAGTTTTTACAAATTTAGTTTTTTCTTATTAGAAAATTAATATTTTATGTTTAGAAAATAGATAATTAATTTTTACGCGAGTTTAGAAATTTTATTCAGATTTATGATATAAATACAAATTTTGATTAAAACATAGAAGTTTATATTCAATTTTTAGCCACAATATTTTAAAATATTATTATTATGACAATTTTACTCTGATTTGTATTCTAATTTAAGTAACAATATTTTATATTATTATTTTTAATCCATCGAACAAGTACCATCTCATATTCAATAGTAACATAATAAATAAATAAATAAATGATTGGCCCATATCTACACGTGTATGACTAGCACATATGTGGTTAAGACTGCACACTATGTGTGTAAAGAGCTGTGTACACATATGACCATCTTTTTTCCTAGTGTACGTTTAGAGAGGTTTTTTTTTATAAATTATTACATGTAAACTACTTATAGTTATTTTACATGCAAAAATACACTTCAAGTTATATTTATAGTTTTAATAAAATTTGTGTATATTTTTATGTAATGATCTGTATTTATGTTTTACACGTAAGTTACTAAAAACTTCATAAAATTGTTCTAAAATTGTTATTTTTCTAAACTTGTCTATTCACTAATTATTTTTACTTACCTATTTTTTCTTTTATTTTTTTCTCTTAGACATAAATATTTTTTTATTAAAATCTTGAGTATTATCTTAAAAGGGGTTTCTTTTAGAGTTATTAAGAACATATTTCAATTTCTTGGTAATCTAGTTAGGTTATAAATTGTTTTGTAATCCCTTAAGACAATGACAATAGAATGTATAATAGACAAATATTAATTATTAGTTGAATACTACCTTCCTTTTACTACCAATTATATGAGTAGTGAATTTTGAATGATCTGAACAAATATATGTAATATTCTAATTTTGGTTTAGTGTGAACAAATAAGAGAGATTATGGTGAATTTTTTATAAATTTTAATATGTATTAGTATTTTCTTAAATATGAGTAAACTTGAGGTGAATGACGAGAGTTTCTTTTAAATAGAATTGAACATTCCATAATAAAAGAATATTTTAGGTGTCTTTTTATTTTTGATTTCAGTTTTTTCACTAAAAAATAATTAATACATATAATTAACTATATTTTTCTTAAATTTTAAAAATTTATTAACGAAAATTAAATTATATTTAGATTATATTATATGATAAAATATATTAATAATACAATAAATATCATTAATTAAAAGATGATATGTTACTTAATTATAATTAAGGTCACGATTTCCTTTCTAAGTAAAAGTATAAATTTATTTCTTTATAATAATTATATGATAATTAATATTAATTACAATTTATATTCTAAGTTTCGTATTTCAATTAGTTGATACTTTTAATCAATATAAATAATTAATTAAACTGATTTTCGACATTAAAAATAGACAAGAGCCGTTAGTAGATGCAATATAAAATATCCCATCATAAAACAAGTCAATTAAGTCTTAACATCTTATTATGTCCATGACTTACAAGAAAATTTTACATATAATAATATTATATGTTTTTTTATTTTATTAATTTCAGTCTTTTTATATTTGTTACACTTTTTTTAATAAAGAATAAAAGATGATAATTCTGCTATATATACCATATATTCGTAATTCACTGTAAGTAAGATTAAGGAAACACAAAGATATTTTTCATGCATGCTTCAAGATTATATATACAACTTTATGTAGGATTTATCTCATTTTATTTATTTTGATAGATAGTATATATTATGTAGAATATATATGTATACAGACCTAGCTACGAACTGAAAATTGAGAAACAGAACAGGTATCATACAATACAATCCGCTTTTTAAATTTTTTTTATTCCAATTACAGTTATAAATTGTTTAGTATAAATGTTGAGTTAACACTAAACACATTACCTCCTTATATTTGAATCATATATCAAAGATTAGTGATTTAATTATATCATCATTCGTATTTTATTAAGTCTACTAAAATAGTAAGAAAAAGTTTAGAGAACCCACGCCTACATCTACCTGGAACAAACGTGTATAGATAGAGATACTAACTTGTGGTAGTGTCATTAATTATTTTCTTCAAATACTTTACACAGTTCTCTACCTCCGTAACAACATGCCTACATCTATGGATTCAAACAAAAAACCCACGCCTGCTTAGAAAACTCTTTGGGTCAAAAGATCGCTTGCGGATTTTGGATTTTTTATTCTAAAAACATTCGATCAATATTGAGTATATATTGACAAGCTAAAATCCACTACTGCCTTTAATAAAAGTAAATAAATAAAAGATAAATTATATTATTTTAATAATTTTGATTTAAAATATTATTATTTTTTATTAAGTTAAAACATGATTAGAATATGATATTTTAATAAGAATAAAAATAAAATTTAATATAAAATAGTTTAAAATTTGAATTATAATAAAATTCAAACAAATAGTTATTTAAATATATATTTTAATTTTTTTAAAAAATAAAATTTAATAAATATTAAAAAAAATTATTAAAAATAAATATTTTGTGAATTTTCTTTTATATTAGTTATAATTCTATTATTACTAAATACTCGTGTTTTAATCACATTTTATCATTTGACATAAAATTAATAATATTTTAATATTAAAATTATTAAAATAATATATTTTATTGATTATTTTTGTAAAATTAAGGAACTAAATCACACTATTTTTAATCTTATAAATTAAGAAACATAAATAACTTAACTTAAGAAATTTATGTAACTTTTTTTATCTACAAGAATATCAAGTATATTTCTAAAAAGCTTGTTTATGATACCAAATGATAAATTCCTTAAACACAACCCCTTGAAGCTTGGGTACAAATAATGCACGCATTCCCTTCAGGCTCTAGGATCATCAATGTTGATAAGAAAATATCAATTTTTAATTGACATATGATTTAAATCATCGATTAATATGTATTTTAATAACTAAATATCAAAGAATATACGAAAAAAGGAACTTCAATAATATATTTTGCCAAGTTAGTAGCCTAGGGGTGACATAGTCTCTCCATTTATCGGATCAGTTTCAATTTCGGTTATAAACTGTTTAGTATAAAGTTTATACATAAAATATAACAAAGGACATACATAATATGTCGTAAATCTATCCATGGCCAAGCGATTGAGGCTCATTCCTTTATCTTTGAACTTAGTAAATTCAACTCCTTTGGCGTATTTTTATTAATATTAATTGAACCATAAACAAAAAATAAATAAATAAAAAGGGTCAACATCCAATTGGAATAAAATTTTAAAAAAATGAACACAATCTAATTTTATATTTCAGTATGGTTTAACTTCTTCCTCATCCACCCATAAGGACCTAAATGACTTGATTCCACTAAATTCACATCATTAATGTGGTTGTCATATAATGCAAAGAGTTCCAAAAATTCTAGTCATCAACAAAAACAAATTCACCTGATTCAACAAAAAACTTACCAAGAAGGTAGATATTAGCATTTTTCACATAGCCCATTTTCCTCTTAAAATTAGATCTTCTATATTTAGCTTCAAAAGAGAGGTTGTAATAGAATGCAACGATGAATGGTGAAAATGTCTACGATATTATCGACATTATTACGATAATATTTCTAATTTAACATCTCGACATCAAAACATTATTTCATATCTTTTGTTCAATTTTTTATAAAATTGTTAAAAACGTTATTAAAATATTGCTTAAATATCTTTTTTAACTAAAATATTATAAATATTATGGATATTATCGCTAAAATTTCAATTCTTAATTTATATTTTTTTCTCATTTTTTTTAACAATCATTTCAATTCAATTTTTCTCTCATATATTATCTTTTTCCTTATTTGTAATCTATTTGTTATCCATATGAAATGAATAGATAAAAATATTAATTAATATGGTAACACATGTTACTAATCATGAAACAGTAGTGTAGAAAGGTCAAAACTTATATAAAATGTTCAGCAACTACTCTAAAATAGTTGAAGCAAATGCTTATGAATAAATAAATGTTATTTATTTTCATATCGTATACAGTTAGATAATTTATTTAATTATTTTAAATTTTTAACTATTTATTCTACTATATTAAACAAAAAAATATATTTATTATATAATATTTTAATTAATTAATCAATTTATTGATTAATATAAATATTTTAAGAATTTAAAAATACATGTATTAAATAAAAAATAGTTTAAAATATAAATAATTAATTATTTTGATACTTTATATAGTTTTATTAAAAAAATCATATTTTTGACAAAAATTTTATAATTTTTATAAATTTTTTCAAAAATTTTATCGACAATAATAATATCTTTGATATTTTAGATAAAATTTTATTACAATATTTTTACCAACCTCAACATTTCAAACTTTCGTTGTTAGTCATGTGCTTGCCGGTAACATTTCCAAATGTATTATTTTCATGCGTGGTCCTCCAAATTTTAATACAAATAAAATTAAAAAAATTTACATATCTAAAATTTATAATATTAATAACATTAAACCTGATTCAATTTGATGATATTTAATATTATATGGATTTAAATTATCATATTTTAATTTAAACGATATTAAAAAAAATATGCTAGACTTTTTCAAAATTAAATATATGATATAGAAATAAAAAATTATTTTTATGTTTATAAATTTTAATAATATTATTTATTCTTTAAAATTTAAAATAATGCATAAAAAACTTGAAATTTTTATAATTTGAATCTAGTCCGTCTAATACTTTTTAATTTAATAACGGAATTGACGTTAGTGCCACAATTTTTTTCTTTTTAAGTAGTTGTGAATTTTGAGGATTATCATAAATATAAGATGGGACCCACTTGATCAATACACAAGTTTTCACTTAATAATACTTTGAAACATTCTATAATTGAAAGTACAATAAACAACACAGTTTATAACGTGTGAAACAATAGTAAACAGTGAACTATATTATGGAATTAAATTGTATGCTTAGTAACAACACCACATGCACCAAAAAGGTTCAAAAAGAGAATTCTGAGCCAACTATGGTTTTAAGTTACAAGTTTCCCTTAAACACCAAAAAACCCTTGCTCCAGCCTCGAGAGGGTAAGAATAGTTGGGTCGAAATTAGCATCTCTAACCAAACTATCCTAACAAGTAAATTAAGAATAAAGAAACATAAACAACAACTGAGCTAATAAGCCCTTGCTTTTTCCCATTTAGGAGAAACTCTCCCTTTTTCGTTTTAGTTTCAATCATAAACCACTTTACCTCGGTTTTATGTAACCCTCATTTCACACCGAAAAAGTTCATTCATCTATTCTTTCTCGAAAATATGGAATTGAAATCTATTTGGTAGTCTATGACTCAATTACCCGAGTGATGACCTTGATCGTTACCTAGAGTTCCAGTTTAGTACAGTCAAGCCTATTCTTTGAGTAGAATTTTACCAAAGAGAAAAAGAAGAGGATTGTAACATAAGAGAAGTAAGAAGTCAACCTCTTTCAAGTATATAACATAGATTAAGGCAATAAAACATTGATAGTAGGTGCATTAAGGTAAGAGAATTCTTTTTATCATTCTTTAGGTTCTATTTATAGTCATTAAGGCCTCTTAAAAAAATTATTAAATTTTCAAGTTGTTCCAAAGAATCAAAACGGTTAGTTATTAATGGAATTTCATGTTGTCTCTCCCCGTACACGAGTACCTTCTTTAGTCTTTCTTCTACGCGAAGAATTCAAACAAGATTAATTGGTGAGAAAATTACACGTTTGATAGAGTATGTCGACAATCAATACAAGCAAGATTGGTAGGGTTAGCCCATTTATATCATAATCCCCTCTAATCACGAGACTTTATCAAAATGATGTCGAATAATCAAATTATCATTATATTTATGATCGTAATATTTTAACAAGTTTGAGTTATTCTAAGAGTTAGAAAATGGGTTGAGATTAACTCAATTCGTTTAGGTTTAATTTATTTAAGTAAATTATAACTTAATTTAATTAGAATTCAATTTAAGTCAACTCACTTTTAAATAAATCACGTGGCTCTTAAACATTTATATTTCAAAAAAATAAAATATTGAAAATTTTATTTAAAAAATAAAAATATTATTGTAAATATATATATTTTTAATTATATTTTTATAAAATAAAAAATATTATATTTTAAGTGCAATTTTCTACTAGATTATAGTCGTTACCTTTCTTCTAAAAATATTTTATTATTATTGTAATAAAATTCATAAAATTTATATTCATAGTTAATATTAGTTAAATTTTAATGTTATTATTATTAAAAAAATTATTAATAATAATTTATATTATGATAATATTAAAATTAAAAACCTTAAAATTTATAATTCTTATAGTACACTAAAATCTTATTTAACTATATATTCTTTAATTACAAAATGATTAATTTTAGATGAAATCACTGAGATATAGAAATTATTTAAGTAAATAGTTTATTTTATTTATTAAATTTTATTAAAATATAATTTATTTTTAAAATTTATAACATGTGATATTAAATTGATTAATAATGCCATAATATGTTTTTCTGACCCAATTTGTTAGATACAAACAAAAAGTCTTATTTTTTCTACAAATTATGTGAGCAAAGGAATAGGTAGCTTGATACAAATAATATATGCCACTTGCTGACACAAGATCTTTTCTAATAATTAATAATATAAACGCGTTGTCTTTGTCGAAAGTTTTTTTAACTACTCTGACACGTGGAAGGATAGATTTAATAATTTATTAACTTCACATTTTTTTACTTATTTATTTTTATCTTATATACTATCAAAGTATAAAAAATTATCTTCTTAATTTTGGGGTTAATTTTTTTTATTTTTAATAATTATTTAATAAAAATAATATTTATTATTATTCAAATAAAAATATATAAAAAAGATTTATCTTACTTTTATTATTAATTATACATCTTTATTACTAATATTTAATAAAAATGTTATTAATAATTATTTTTATAGTAATAATATTTACATTAAAATAATATCACTTTCTAAATTATAAAGAAAAATTATATCTTTTAACCTGTGTTATTTATTACTAATATAGTCTTATCATTTTATATTTTATTGTCTTAAATTATCATAATATTATTAATTCAAACAGTAAATAATTTGTTTATCTTCTATGTATGCAACAGTACATATGTCCGTACGTTGTTATTGTCGTATAGAAAAATTCTTACTGTTTTATCAAAATATTAAGTATATATAAATTTAGAGTAATAATATTAATACAATGGGAATTACTGCTATAAGAATTAATAACTTTATTCATAATAATAATACTAAATACAATTACTATAAAGATAAAATTTAAAATTTATATATTTTTATTATTACAATAATAAAAATTATTGTAGTAATATCATTATCTTAATTTATAAAAAATGTTATTTTCAAAGTAACAAATACAACTTTTATATTAAATTAAATATTTATTTTAAAAATTAAAAGTTTACCTTAACAATAGTAATTATCACTCTAACAATAAAACTAACCAATTTATACCCATATTATATTATGTGATAAAATAATTTTTAATATTATTAAATATTTATTTTTAAAAATATTACTCACAAAATAATTTATTAATATATAATTAATATTAAAAATAAAATAAATATTTTTATTAAAACAATAATAATAATGACGTAAATATCATTATTATGTACTTACAAAAATAGCAACGATTTGTTGATTAAAAAAGAAAGGGGCTGAAGTAAAAAGCCATACCCGCTACCAAAATCTCTCCCTCTATAATTTGCTGTAATTTAAGCACTAAAAGCTTTCTTTTCAATCCAATGGCGGAAGGAATCATTTATAACTTACTTTCTAATTAAGAATAAAAATAAATTTTAAAAAAATCTAAAATTTATAATTATAATAAATATATATTATTACAAAATTAAAAGAGAAAATAAAAACTTTTTAAATATGTGATAAAATATATACTTAAAAAAGAGGTCTATTATAAATATATTTTCTCATATAACATAATATAACTGTAATTTAATTTTAGTTATTATTTTTTAAATTATATTTAATATAAAAAATAATTAATTATATATATTAATTATATTTAAGTGGAAGAATTAAAGGAAAAATAAAAATAAACCTAAAATATTTTATCTTTTACAAAAAAATTAATTTTATATAAAATATTAATGAAACTAAAAATTACAAAGAAAATAAAAATACTTATGAATGTTATAATAATTATTAATTATTACGAAATTAAAATAAAAAAATAAAACTCTCTTAAATATGTGTTAAATTAATATATTTAAATATTTTTAGGTAAATATTAATGTATTTTCTCATATAACATAATCTAACTATAATTAATTAATTAATTTTATTTTTAAATTATATTTAGTGTAAATATTATTTATTATATATTTTAGTTATATTTTATTGGATAAATTAAAAAATAAAATCAAAAGACTCCTAAACTAATTAATTCTACGTGATTAATTTTAAATTTATAAATTTTTACTTAATAAAAAATTTAGAAAGAAAAAATCGAAAGATTTATAATATTATAATAATTATATATTATTACATAATTAAATAGAAAACCAAAACTCTCTTCAATATGTCATAAATTTTAATTTATTTTCAAAATTATATTTAGTTTAATATGGAATATTTATTTTTATAAGAAAGAGTTAATAAAATTAAAAATTACAAAAAGGAAGGAATCATTTATAACTTACTTTCTAATTAAGAATAAAAATAAATTTTAAAAAAATCTAAAATTTATAATTATAATAAATATATATTATTACAAAACACATTACCTCCTTATATTTGAGTTATAAATTGTTTAGTATAAATGTTGAGTTAACACTAAACACATTACCTCCTTATATTTGAATCATATATCAAAGATTAGTGATTTAATTATATCATCATTCGTATTTTATTAAGTCTACTAAAATAGTAAGAAAAAGTTTAGAGAACCCACGCCTACATCTACCTGGAACAAACGTGTATAGATAGAGATACTAACTTGTGGTAGTGTCATTAATTATTTTCTTCAAATACTTTACACAGTTCTCTACCTCCGTAACAACATGCCTACATCTATGGATTCAAACAAAAAACCCACGCCTGCTTAGAAAACTCTTTGGGTCAAAGATCGCTTGCGGATTTTGGATTTTTTATTCTAAAAACATTCGATCAATATTGAGTATATATTGACAAGCTAAAATCCACTACTGCCTTTAATAAAAGTAAATAAATAAAAGATAAATTATATTATTTTAATAATTTTGATTTAAAATATTATTATTTTTTATTAAGTTAAAACATGATTAGAATATGATATTTTAATAAGAATAAAAATAAAATTTAATATAAAATAGTTTAAAATTTGAATTATAATAAAATTCAAACAAATAGTTATTTAAATATATATTTTAATTTTTTTTAAAAATAGGAGAAAAAGAAACTTCAATAGTATATTTTGCCAAGTTAGTAGCCTAGGGGTGACATGGTCTCTCCATTTACCGGATCGGTTTCAGTTTTGGTTATAAACTGTTTAGTATAAAGTTTATACATAAAATATAACAAAGGACATACATAATATGTCATAAATCTATCCATGGCCAAGCGGATAAGGCTCGTTCCTTTATCTTTGAACTTAGTAATTCAATTCCTTCTGGCGTATTTTTATTAATATTAATTGAACCATAAAAAAAAAGGGCCAACAGCCAATTGGAATAAAATTTTAAAAAAATGAACACAATCTAATTTTCTAATTCAGTCTGATTTAACTTCTTCCTTGATGCGTAATTTCGCAAGTGTACGAATCGTTCAAGTAATAAAGTGTACAAAAGTACGGATATCGAACCCACAAGGAATGGCGTTACTAAGTACCGAAATTGACTAATCCTAATTTTATTTAAAAACCAAATTTTTGAATTTGTTTAAGAAGTAAATTAACTTAAAACTAAACGCAAATAACAAAATTTAATGTTGTTCGCAAATGATTAAAAACGCTAAGGCATTTGATTTCGCTAAATCAATTCAATCTGATTTCAAGTCATGTTATATGAGAATCAAAGTTAGAAGTGATGGTTGAAAAACTCAAACTTATCTAATACTCTCTCTCGAGTTATATTAGAATTACTTATCTATGAAAACCAACTATATTTCTATCAAGATTTAATCACAAATAAGCACATTACGATTTATGGAATTTCTAGAATAACCACATACATCATGCATTAGGTGTCAAACTCGCATTCAACATACGGTATTTATCACAAGAAGCATTCATTACACATCTCCTTTCGGTCTCAATATAATACAACAAATCATCTAAATCTTGATCAGAAATTTAAAAGCATTAAGCATGGAAATAAATACTCAACTTGAAAACAATGAATTCATATAACGATAACACAAGAAATCAGATTTCTTGATTTAACTACATCATAGCCTTAGCAAAAACGAATTAGATCTTAATGAAAATAAGAACAAACATATATTCTCAATTGAATCCATGAACAACCAATCTGAATAAAATGCAGAAAATAAAAGCTAAGGAGAAGAGATCAAAAACTCTTGAAGATGAAGACTAGGTAGCAACAATGGTGATGATCCTTCAAGCTTCTCCAACCTTTTTCTCCAAAATTTCCTTTTCTCCTCCAAAAATAACTCAGATCTACTCTCTCTGCCATCCCCCTCTTTCTCCATCATAATGTATATATAGATCTAGGGTTTGGGGGGCAATTTTGGAACAAAACAACAAAAAAAATGTGTTTTCGGATGAAACTCGCCGGCAGCGACATTATTATCGCCGCGGCGAGATTTCTGGAAAATAATTTTTTTTTGTTTTTCTGATTTTGGCCGGCGGCGAGATGAGTTTACCAAAGTTTGTGCTCTCGGGAAGATTTTCGCCGTGCTTTTTGTAGGATTTTCGCCATTGGTGAGATGAAGATGGCCGACGGCGAGATTCACTTGGCCAAAATCCGTGATCTCGGGAAGAATTTCGCCGGCGGCGAGAATATTCTCGCCAGCGGCGGGATATCTAAATTTTGAAACTTTGTTTTCTTTTTAATTTCATTCAATCCCGATCATTGTACTTTGTCCCTAACTTCTCCAAAATCATGATTTTACCTGAAATTGCACTTTAAACACGAAATACCCATGAAATGACATTTGTGGATTAAATAATCAAATAAACACAATTTTCACACAAATATCAACATTTAAATCATAACAAAAATGCAATAATTTAGCTCTTATCATTCCTCATCCACCCGTAAGGACCTAAATGACTTGATTCCACTAAATTCACATCATTAATGTGGTTGTCATATAATGCAAAGAGTTCCAAAAATTCTAGTCATCAAGAAAAATCAATTCACCTGATTTGACAAAAAGGTGTAAAAACGTGCCTGATGCTCCTCGGATTGCTACAAGTTTCCTCGGAGCCTCAAATAAAGGTACGTGTTGACAGATTCTCTTGTGAAAATGAAAACTTACCAAGAATGTAGATATTAGCATTTTTCACATAGGACATTGTCCTCTTAAAATTATATCTTAGATATTTGGCTTCAAAAGCGAGGTTGTAATAGATTGCAAGGATGAAAATATGTGTGATATTATTACGATAATGTTTCTATTTTATACATTCTGACATCGAAACGTGATATTCATATCTTTTGGTCAAATTTTCGTAAAATTGTCGAGAATATCATTAAAATGTTGCTTAAATATATTTTTATAGCTAAAATATTTTTAGATATTGTTGCTCAAATATCGTTAAAATGTTGAAAAAATATAAATTCTTAATTTATGTATTTTTCTCTTTTTTATCATTATTTCTGGATAATCATTTTAATTTAATTTTTTCCCTCACTTTTATAGAAGATAATATATTATGTTTTTTCTTGTTTGTAATCTGTTTGTTATCCATATAAAATGAATATATAAAAATATCAATTATTGTTGTTGGTTACAAATTAAATTTGCGAGAATCATATGAACTAATTGGAAGAGAGAAAACCATGTAACCAATCATGAAACAATACAAAATGGTCAAGACATGTATAGATTATTTAGCAAACATTCTAATACAGGTGAATCCAATACTTATGGATAAATAAATGAAATTTATTTTCATACCATTAAAATTTATCTATTTATAATAATTAATACAATTAGATAATTTATTTAATTATTTTAAACTTTTAACTACTTATTCTATAATATTTAACAAAAAATTATTTTACTATATAAAATTTTAATTAATTATTCAACTTATTGCTTAATATAAATATTTTAAGAATTTAAAAATACATGTATTTAATAAAAATTAATTTAAAATATAAGTAATTGATTTTTTGATGTTTTATAAAGTTTTACTAAAAACTTTCATGATTTTTTTTTAAATTTTGGTCAACAACAATAATATCTTTGATATTTTTGGTAAAATTTTATCACAAAATCTTCACTGACGTCAACATTTTAAACCTTCATAATTAGTCGTATGCTTTCCATTAACATTTTAAAATGTGTTTCTTCCAAGCATGGTCCTCCAAATTTCACTACATATAAAATTTAGAAAAATTACAAAAAAAAAATATTTTTAAAATTTATAACAATAATAAGAGTAACCTAATAACATTAAACATGATTTAATTGAATGATATTTAGTATTGAACGAATTTAAATAGTCATAGTTTAACTTAAATGGTATTTAAAATGAATTGATATATCAAACTTTTTTTAATAATTAAAATATATGAAGTAGATATAAAAAATGTTATTTTTATTGTTACAAAATTTTGATTGTTTTTCGTTCCAAAGATTTATTCCTCAAAATTTAAAATAATGCATCAAAATCTCAAAAAAATTATAGTTTAAAACGATAATAATATTGAATTTTTATTAACTTTTTTGAAAGTTTCAACATAAACATCGTCAATTTAATGAATAATTTTGACATACATCCTAGTTTAGAGAAACATCCAAATTTATGTTGTCTTTACCTTATGGAAAATTTAAAATTCTAAACATGATGTAAGTAAGATTGTATTTAAAATCAAGTTTGTAAGGAATGTAAGTATTAATTATTTTTATTGACAAAATATTTGCATTTAAACTTGTTTTTTAAGTTTGCTATCAAGTATATCAAACAAAGTTGAAAAATGTCAAAATTTTAAATAGTCATACTTCAGATATATCTATTATAATTATAACATATATGATTGCACTCACACATTTAATAACACATATTTATAATTTAGTGAGTATTACAAATCCTATTTGTAATAAAAAAGATATTCATCAATTATATAAAAGATTTCTTAATTCGTGAGTATTACTAATCCTATTTGTAATAGAAAATATAATTATCAATTACATAGGATTAAGAGTTTAATTTTTCCTATAAATAAAACTATTACTCATTGTTTCAATCAATCACAAAAGAACATTATTCTCTTTTTCTTAATCTCCCCATTGTTTTGCAAATATAAGATCATAATTTATAAGGCTTCCTTATTTAGTTAATCTATCAAATATTGATCGTTTTGTTTGATTTATTAATAAGCCTAATTAGTTTATTATATTTTGATCATATGTCCTTATAACTTCATCTTTATTTTTGTTCTTGAATTGTTAGATCAAATAATTGTGTTTGTCATATCATAATTATTTGATTTGATTATTAATCTTTAAAGAAACTATTTTTATTGAACTTGTGCTTAATCTTTTTGCTCTAAGATTTGCTAGTTGATTTGATTTAAGTGACATGTTTTGAATCATCTAATTAGGATTATTCATTATTAAATTCGTTCTAGAACACACATAGATACTTGTGTTTTTTATACTAACCCTTTTTGTAGTTGATTCGCCAACGTATATGATTAGCGGAAGCTTATTGGAATGTTGGTTTGAAAATCACTCATGCTAATATTGGAAACTGTGAAAATAGAGCAATGACTCGTAAGTAAGGTACATTGGGGCGGTATCCTAGGAAGGGTAGCATAAGATCGAGTTTGTACTTGAAAATTTGTTTTTCATAGTGAAAAGTTAGGTGGTCCGGTGGACCAGTGGTTTTCCTCTTAGGTCATGGTTGTGGCCAAGGTTATTTCCACCTAAAAATATTGTGTATTATTCTTTTATTTCTGCACTTTATTCTTACACGTCATTGCATGTCTAACTGCTTTATTTAGATTATTAAATTCAAAATTGATAAAAATTAAAAAAAAAAACTATTCACCCTCCTCTAACTTTATTAGGTCCATATTTTATAAACTTTCAATTGGTATTAGAGCAAACACTAGATACACTCAGTGTTGGTCCTTCAGATTTTTATTATGGATCATTTTATTGAGAAATATAGTTCAAAAGATGAGGAACTTGAATCTTTTTTTCTCTCTAAATATAATGTTAAAAGTTCTAAAGAATTATTTTCTAAATGTCTTAGAGCCATATAAGAGAATAATAGATTAAATAGAAAAATTAAATGAACAACTTGAGGCACATGAAAACTTTTCTAATAAATTAAAAGAATAGACTAATATTTTGCAATAATAAAATAATGTTTTGAATATGAGTATTGTAGGTTTGAAAGAAGAAAATAATAAGCTTGCTGAAAAATTGACCAAAGTCCTAGATTGTGGAAAGTCATATGGAGATAAGAGAGGTCTTGGATACATAGATGAACAGTAAATACCTTTATCATCCAAAACTCAATTTATAAAATCCATTAATACTCAGAAATGGAAGGTAATTTCTACACCTTATCATTATAAGAAAATTGAGTTTGTCATCATTATAGTAGGAAAGGTCATATAAGACCAAAATGTAGATTTTTGATGAATGATCCTCAACTTAATGATTCTTTCCATGCTTCACATAGTAGGATCCATAAGCATCATCCACATATGCATGCTACAACATATTCAAGGATGAATGAAAATTATAATAACGTGTTCAAAAATTCTACTAGGAAGCATAAAGTCTTAGGTTCAAAGAGGCAGGTGAAATTCAGTACTTTTAATACTAGGACTCATTATCATCATTCTACTATACATACTGCATCTTCATTTGGGATGAATGAGAAAACTATAGCTAAGTTTAAGAACACGCCTATGAAATCTAAGGTAGTTGAGTCTCAATCCAATGATATAGAGAAACTAAAATACAAAAAAATTGGATTAGGAAAGATTGCCTTTTTCTAGTCACCTAACATCTTTTATTCTTTCATTAAGGTATTTTTGTTAGAGTGCTTAAATGACCCTAGGTGAGCAATCTTTATTATCTTTAAGCTTATAAAAAAAGGAGAGGGAAGTAGAATCCTTATCTGGGCAACATGGTATTGGACTTATTTAATACTTACATATATATAACCTTATTTTTTAGTAACTCAACTCATTTTTACTTTTATTGTATAAATTATTCTACAATTTTGACTTATGTACATACATATTCTTGTACATATGATGATCGATGTTAACATAAACTTATTCACACACTCACGAACACACATATATGCTATGCTTGAAGTTTATGAATTCTCTTGAAAGACTCTAGAACTTCAACTAATCTTGACTGTAAAATTGTGTTGAGTTATATTTCTTACTTTCTAAAATTTTACCATATGGAAACACCTAGTATTGAGAGGACCACTTACTGTGATATGCGAAGCTACTGTAGTGAGCGGAGATGGATACTTCACAACTAGTGTGAAAGTCATCATGATAGGTTTATGGCTCCTGCAAAAACAAATTGTGCAAAAAGAGACTACTTATAAAACTTGTACTTGGAATGCATAAAAAGAAAGGGTCAATAGAGGTTAAAGAAAAAATATATCATTTGCCTCATTTATAAAATAAAGAAAAAAGTTAAGTCCTCATTTGTAGCTATATTTTATTTTGTGAGATTTAAGACTCAATTATAATTTTATATGATAGATGATATTCTTTTATTTTGCGTCTTTTTGATTATTTATAAATAAATTAATTGACATATTTATGGTGTTTAAATATATATACGACTTTTAAGTAAATGCCAATATGTTATTATAAGTGCAAAGTGTGTTTGTGTGTCTATTCTACTCTACTTACTTATTTATACAGTATATAATTAAAATTTGAACTAAAAAAATGATGAGTTTTCAATTGGTTGTGTGCTCGTTTGTGATTAAATGAGTTTAATACCTTATGTGGCTATTTATGAAAATTTAAAAAAATTATACTTTTATTCATTTACACCTTCTTCTTAACTTTTTAATTGGTTTTTAAGTTAGAGAGTCATAAAACTTAGGGGTAGTTAAAACCACATTGCACTTATGCATTAATATGCTTTTACATTACTCTATATTTAGGGGGAGTTTAATTCCATTACTTTATCCAATTTTTTGTCCTTCTTATATGTCAAAAAGAGGGAGAAAAATTAGTGTATTTCACTTTCATATTTTTTTTTATTATGCATATAGGGAGAACATATTTAGGATAAGAATTCTTTGCATTATTTTATCTTATGTTAAGTTTGATTGGTATGAATGCATACTCTACATGATTATTCTTTACACTTATCTTATTTCTATGTAAACTGAACTAATATACAATAAGGCTTTTAAGCCAAGTTATCGAATGGTTTGTCTATGTCATTTTAGTCACTTACAAGCTTGTCCAGTTGCATCAAAGATGGATTCACTAGACCATAGGATAGTTCCATTGTGGAGTCTAGGATAATTGTACTTTTATCTTATTCTTATAAGTGTCATATAGTGAGTAAGAGATTTTTTCACATGAAAATTCCAAAAGAGGTTCTTAAGGACTATAAGTGTTGGTTATTTTCGTGGTTAAAATATTTGCATGTAAACTTGTTTTTTAAGCTCGCTATCAAGTCTATTAAGTAATGTTGAAAAAACGTCAAAATTTTAGATAGTCGTTCTTTAAGTATATCTATTATAATTATAACATATAAGATTACACTCACACATTTAATAGTACATATTTATAAATCTGGAATTATTTTTATTTCTAAATATTTATGGTAAAATATGGAATAAGATATATGCTAAAATATTAGATAAAATATAGCATAAAATATATTTTAAAAGAACTTTGATTTAAATAGGAGTCTTCAAGATTAATGAGTCTACTTTAAAATAACTTTTCTTTACATAAGAGTTTTATTAATTAGTGAGTATTACTAATCCTATTTGTAATAGAAAAAATATTTATCAATTATATAGGAGTGTTCTTAATTAGTGAGTATTACTAATCCTATTTGTAATGGAAAATATACTTATCAATTACATAGGATTAAGGGTTTTAATTTTTCCTATAAATAAAAATCATTACTCATTGTTTCAATCAACCACAAAAGAGCATTATTCTCTTCTTCTTACTCTCTCCCTTGTTTTGCAAATATAAGATCATAATTATTAAGGCTTCTTTATTTAGTTAATCTATCAAATATTAGTGGTTGTGTTTGATTGATTAATAAGTCTAATTAGTTTATGATATTTTGATCATATGTCCTTATAACTCCTTTATTTTTGTTCTTGAATTATTAGATCAAATAATTATGTTTGTCATATCATAATTATTTGATTTAATTATTAATTTTTAAAGAAGCTATTTTTATTAAACTTGTGCTTAATCTTTTTTCTCTATGATTTGATAGTTGATTTGATTTAAGTGACATATGTTTTGAATCATCTAGTTAAGATTATTCATTATTAAATCTGTTCTAGAACACACACGGGCACTTGTGTTTTTTGTGCTAACTCTTTTACAGTTGATTCGTGAATGTATCTGATTGGCGGGGAGCTTATTTGAACGTTGGTATGAAAATCACTCACGTTAATATTGGAAACTGTGAAAATAGTGCAGTGGCTCATAAGTAAGGTACATTGGGGTTGTATCCTAGGGAGAGTAGCATAAGACCACGTTTGTACTTGAAATTTATTTTTCATAGTGAAAAGTTAGGTGATCCGGTGGACAAGTAGTTTTCTTCTTAAGTCGTGGTTATGGTCTAGGTTGTTTCCACCTAAAAATATCGTGTGTTATTCTTTTAGTTCCGTAATTTATTCTTATACGTGATTGCATGTCTAACTCCTTTGTTTAGGTTATTAAATTATAAATTAAAAAAAATTAAAAAAATTATTTACCCCTTCTAAATTAATTAGTAACATATTTTATAAACTTTCAGATTCTCTTAGATTTATCAAGTTTATATAGAAAAATATGAATTTTGGAAGGATTTTAAAATGAGCACAATATACAATGTCTGAGAGATGTAATTTAGGGATCAAATTATACGATTAACCTACATGAACATCATCAATAGCATACCTTCACAAAATAAATAAAATGTTTTTTAAGTTTAAATCTACTAAAATTTAAAAAAATTAAAACTATATCGTCAATAGGAGTTAAGAAATAACATGAAGGTGAAAAAAATATTAACTTATAACCAGATTGCAGTCAATTAAGAAGATGTAAATTTTGAAATTGATTTATGATTTGTATAATATGATTTCCATCTTATTATCTTAAATTTAATATATGTAATATTTTTTTTATTTAATAAAAAGAGTAGGATTGAGTGCAAATTTTTTTTAAAGAAGTAAAATTTGAGGCATTGTCTATGTCCACTAAGTAGTGAAAAGAGGAAAGTCCTTTTGAGGTCCAGTGATGGCACGTGATAAACCACAACATGAAAAAACACAAGTTTTCACTTAATAATACTTTGAAACATTGAAATGTTTCACTTAAACAATATGGTGTTTGTTTGTGTTAATATATATCTAATAAATAGATTAATGTATATATTTGCTAATATATATCTATTTATTTTAGGTATATTTATATCTAGCTACTTTAGACATATCTAATTTATTTGTAACTCCTATATAAAAGTACCATGTAAATTCCTTTAATCACATAATAGAATACAATCATTAAGTATTTCTAACATGGTATCAAAGTCACTGCTCTTATCTTTCTAGCAGTCTTGTTTTTTTATGTGTTACTTCATCCTTATAATTTTCGTTGTCACGATAGCCGCTGTAACTACTCACCTTTGAACCTCCGACGTCTTTCAGCCATTGTCCTTAAGTTTTAGGCCTACAGTCGCCATTTTTAAGGAGTCCCGCACCACACAAACAACTGCAACCACCGTCCCCATCGTGCATCTTACTCTGAAAACCTTTCTACAGATATACAATGATCAGCTCGAACAGATCTACATAACCATGAAAGTCTCATAACCATCAGAGTCTGCACGATCCCTCATGCGCTGCTCAAAGGAATTGCACGTATTTTCACGTGCTGCCATTGAAACCAAATGTCGTTGTGCATCTTGCTTCGACAACCTTTATGCAAATACCACTATGATCGGCTCCACCAAATCTACACAACCGTGGAAGTATCGTAATCATCAGACTCCGCACGGGCCACCAACAGAAACCGCGCGTCAGATTCACGTGCCTCACACGCCGCACTCTGGTCCAGTGACACATCCCTAGGGCTGATGTCATCATCATCTTCTGCTAACGTCAGAGTGACTGTGTCGTTGACCATGATACCTGTTGACTTTACTGGTTGACCATTGACCTGACCTGTAATAGTTGACTTTACTGGTTGACCATTGACCTGACATGTAACCGTTGACTTTATTGGTTGACCATTGACCTGACATGTAATCGTTGACTTTTACAGTTTGGGTCCTCTCTACCTAGTTTTTCGGGTATACCTCATTTTTGTAGTCCTTTTTTGCATATTGTGTTTCCAAATGGATAAAAAGGATGTTTTCTTCCTTGCCCTATCATACTATATTAGAGGGGACCAAGAATTACTTATAATGGTCTCAAGCTATGCGTAGTTTTCTTAAGGGTCGTATGCTCTAACATTACTGTACTGGTGCAATTATCATTCCTGTCAGAGGAGCAAGTGAAGAAGATGCTACCTTCCTTGGTCACATGATTGAATGGGATAGTCACAACCATATGATCCTCACATGGATTCAGAATGCTTCCATTCCCTCCAGCTCTAATCTATTGGGCAGCTTTGATGATGCCAAATCAGCATGGGTTATGTTGGCCAAAAGGTACTCCACCACTCATGGATCCATGAAATATCAGTTAATAGTTGAATTGCATCAACTTCAATAGGAACTAGGGCAATCCATCAATGACTACTTTGATCAGCTTCGCTTACTTTGGTACCAAATTGACCTTTGTGATCCAATTTGGTCATGCTCAATAGATGCTCAGCAATATGCTACAGTTAGGGATGAATTTCGTCTCTATGAGTTCTTGATATCACTCCACAAGTACTTTGAGCCCATCCGAGGTTAGCTTCTTAATCGCAGTCCTTCTCCCTATCTTAATATTGCTGTAAATGAATTGGTTAGAGAAGAAGCTCGACTTGCAACCTTTCAAGCCCATAATAAGTTCAATGTTTTGGCTATTACTCCTTCTGATCTTGCCATTGAGCAACCTCAGCAATCAGGTGATTCCTCTAGCTTTAACAATCGACACAAGTAGAGCAACAAAAGGTTCTGCAATTATTGCAAGCGTCATGGCCACACCATTTAGACTTGTTACCGTCGCAACAAATCTACTACTGTTGTTGCTAATACTGAGCCTACTCCGTTGATGCCTTCTAGTTCAGCAGAGTCCCAGTCTTCTGGATCCACTATCAACCTCTCCTCCATTGAACTACAGAAGATCATAACTCAAGTTGTTCAAATCACTACTACAAAAATGGTATTAAAGTCGGTTAAAAACTGACTTTAAATTAAATGACTTAAAACGTAAAGTCAGTTCAAATTTATTCAAATTAAAACCTGTATTAGATCACTAAATAACAATAGGAAAAAAATCTATTTAATAAATAGTTTAAATAATACAAATAATTGAAAATAAAATATTAATTAATAGTAGAAAAATTATCATGTTGTATTCTTCTCCGGATGTTATAATACAAACCTACATATATAATACAAAAATTTATACACATAAATAACAACACATAATGACAGAAAAAATATGAATAATAAGTGCGTAGAATTAATAAAAATACTTACAAGAGTAAATGAAGTGACAAAATGAAGGAAATGAAGAAAAAATGGTGTTTTGTATGTGAGAAATGGGTATAAAAAATTTGAGTATTTTGCTTTAAAAACTAGGGGATCTAAAAGATTAGTTAGAGAGGAAGAAAACGCACTAACCGACGCTAGAAATGGTGGTCGTAGGTGGCTAGAAAATGAGAAAGAGTGGAGGAAGTTTTAGGTTTTTAAGAGTTATGCAACGCTTGGAATAGTTTTTATCTAAGGAAGAAAGAAAAAAAAATTATCCACTTGTGTAGCGTCAGTTCTAGGTGTCAACCGACGCTACACTATGTGGATAGCGTCGGTTCACCACGTCAATCGATGCTATCCACATAGTGTAGCATCGGTTGACACCTGGAACCGATGCTATCCACGTAGCGTAGCGTCGGTTGACACCTGGAACCGACGCTATGTCCACGCATAACGTCGGTTCGGTGTAGTACCGACGCTATCCACGTAGGACATAGTGTCGGTTCTACACCAAATAGACTTTATATATCGACTTAAATACCTTTTTGTAGTAGTGAATGGTTGGTAATGCATCTCTTTCCACTACTCTCTCAGTTTTGCCCAGTAAGTCTCAAACTTGGCTTTTTGACTCTGCATGTTATAATCACATGACACCTCACTCATATTTATTCTCCAATCTTGATCCTGCACCACATCTTCTTAATATTCATATAGCTGATGGTTCCACCATTCATGGGAATAGTCTAGGTTTTGTTTCAACCTCTACCCTCTCTGTTCCTCGGGTTTTCCATGTACTTGACCTATCCTATAATTTATGCTCTGTGGGACAATTAGCTGAACTAGGGTATCACCTTATTTTTGACTATTATGGGTGTATTGTGCAGGATCTAAGGACGGGGCAAGAGCTTGGGACCGGTCTTAGGGTCGGGCGTATGTTTCCTATGAACAATCTTCATCTTACACTTGTTACTCCTGCCTTTGTTACTGCTGCAGCTATTGCAGTTTATTCCTTACCTTCTCTCACACTTTGGCATTCTCGTCTTGGTCATGCCTCATTCACTCAGGTACAACAGTTAGCTTCTAAAGATTTGTTAGGTTCTGTGTCCAAAGACAATTTTGATTGTACTTCATGCTAGTTAGGAAAACAACCAGCTTTATCTTTCAATAATAGTAAATCTATCTCTAATAGTATTTTTGAGTTAATTCATTCTGATGTTTGGGGACCTTCTCTTGTTACTAGTATTGGTGGATCTTGATATTTTGTTGTTTTTATTGATGATTATTCTCATTATAGTTGGATATTTCCAATGAATTCTCATTCTGAAATCTTACCAATATACAGTAACTTTGTAAAAATGGTTGAAACACAATTCTCCAAACATATCAAAACTTTTCGATCTGATAATGCTCTTGAATATACTCAAAATGCTTTTCAAGCTTTGTTACACTCCTATGGCACTGTACATCATCTAACTTGTCCAAGAACCTCTCAACAAAATGGTTGAGCCGAAAGAAAACTTCTTCATATTCTTGACATTGTTTGTGATCTTCTTCTTTGTGCCAAAGTTCCTACCCCATTTTGGGGTGAAGCTGCTCTTCATGCTGCTTATGCCATTAATAGCATTCCAAGTGCTGTCATTTATAATCAGACTCTGTATGAGTGCCTTTTTGGGTTATCTCCTGACTATCATTACCTTCGCTCATTTGGATCTGCTTGTTTCGTTCTTCTTCAGCCTCATGAACACAACAAACTTGAGCCTCGATCTAGACTTTGTTGTTTTCTTGGTTATGGTGAAACTCAAAAAGGGTATCGATGCTATGATCCTGTCTTGCATCATCTCCGTGTTTCCCGTAATGTTGTCTTTTGGGAACACCGCTTATTTGTTGAACTTTCTCACTTTCGTTCTTCCCTAACTAACTCAAATGTTTTAGAAATCTTTCCAAATGAGTCTCTTGTTCCTTCTACAGATACTCCTAATCCTCCTTTGGACTTCTCTATTCAATCTTCAGATATTTTTGACGATTCTCTTAGACAGGTTGTAAAAGAACATGTTGATGATGAGCTACCCCACGTTGAGCATAGGTCATTTGCTCCTACTCCGCCTGAAGATCCTCCACAAGACATTCCACCTCGCCACTCAACTCGGGTAAGATCCATTCCTACACATTTACTGGACTATCATTGTTACACAGCCCTTGCTACACTTCATGAGCCTCGCACCTATCGTGAGGCATCTACTAACCCTTTATGGCAGATTGCAATGAAAGAAGAAATTGATGCATTAACCAAAAACCATACTTGGGATCTGATTACTCTTCCTTCTGGTCAGTCTGTGGTTGGTTGTAAGTGGATCTATAAGATCAAGACTTGCTCTGATGGGTCCATCGAGCGCTATAAGGCTCCTCTTGTAGCAAAATGTTTTACACAAGAGTATGGGATTGATTATGAAGAGACTTTTTCTCCAATTGCTCGTATTTCTTCTGTTTGTACCCTCTTAGCTGTTGTCATTGCTAGTAAATGAGACCTTTTTCAGATGGATGTTAAAAATGCATTCCTTAATGGGGGTCTGCATGAAGAAGTCTATATGCAACCTCCTTCTGGTCTTTCTATTGAAACAAATAAGGTTTTTCGCCTTCGACGTGCACTCTATGGCCTTAAACAAGCTCTACGAGCATGGTTTGCCAAGTTCAGCTCCATCATCCTTCGCTTGGGTTACACTGCTAGTCCTTAAAATTCTGCCTTATTTTTTCGTCACAATGATAAAGGCACCATTTTTCTTCTCCTATATGTGGATGATATGATCACAACTGGTGATGACCTCAGTGGCATTCAAGAACTCAAGGATTTTCTTAGTCAGTGGTTTGAGATGAACGACATTAGAGATCTCAGCTATTTCTTGGGTCTTGAGATTACTTGTTCCACAGATGGTCTTTATATTACTCAAGCTAAGTATGCATCTAACCTCTTATCTCAAGCTGGACTAACTAACAGTAAGATTGTTGACACTCTGGTTGAACTTCATGTGCATCTGACACCCTTGGAGGGGAACCATTGTCTAATCCCTCTCTTTACAGACGATTGGTTGACAACCTGGTTTATCTTACAGTTACTCGTCTAGACATTTCTTATGTTATTCATTAGGTGAGCCAGTATTTGTCTACTCCACGATCGACTCGCTATGCTGTTGTTCTATAGATTCTACGATACTTGAAAGGCATTATCTTCCATGGCCTTTTCTACTCAGCTTAATCTCCTCTAGTACTTCGTGCATTCTCTGATACTGATTGGGTAGGAGATCCCACTGATTACAGGTCCACTACAGGTTATTGTTTTCTCCTTGGTTCTTCCTTGATTTTTTGGCGAAGTAAGAAACAAACTTTCGTGGCCCGCTCCAGTATTGAAGCAGAATATCGTGCTCTTGTTGATACCACATCTGAGCTCCTTTGGCTACGATGGCTTATTAAGGATTTGGATGTGTCCACATCCTTTGCTACTCCTCTTTATTGTGACAATCAGAGTGTCGTTCATATTGCTCACAACGATGTCATTCATGAATGAACTAAACACATCGAGATTGATTGTCACTTTATTCGTTCTCATCTTGTCTATGGTGCTCTCAAGCTTTTTCCCATCTCTTCCAACGATCAACTTGTAGATATCTTCACTAAGGCATTTCCTAAAGGACACATTCGTAATTTGGTTGACAACCTCAAGTTGGTCTCGCATCCACCTTGAGTTTGAGGGGGAGCTGTTAATGTATATCTAGTAAACAGATTAATGTATATATATGCTAATGTATATCTATTTACTTTATGTATATCTATATCTAGTTACTTTAGGCATATTTAGTTTATTTATAACTCTTATATAAAGACATTATGTATATTTCTTTAATCACATAATAAAATACAGTCATTAAGTATTTCTAACAGTTTGTATTATTGTAATGTTTTAATAAGTCTGAGTTAGAATTAGAGGTACCAAATAAGTCGAGTTTAACTCAATTTTATTAGGTTTAATTTATTTAAGTCAATTATATTGTTTGATTTGATCACTGAAATTAAAGAAGGAATCAGTATTACAGTGTTCGGTTTATAATTGAAATGAAATGAAAAATACTGTATATTACCTTAATTTCATTATATTCAGTAAAATTTAAATAATATTATTTAATTGTTATTTTTTCATTAGACAAAATATATTATTGAAATTATTATTTTTCTAAATAATTATTACTTAAAACAAAATATATTATTAAAATTATTATTTTTCTAAATAGGGTTTTAGGTTTTAGGGTTTGAGGTTTTGGAGTTTAAGGTTATGATTTATGGTTTAAGATTGTATTTGTGGGTTAAGATTTAGAGTTATATTTGTGTATTTAGGGTTAAAATTATTATTTTTTTAAATAGGATTTAAGGTTTAAGGTTTTGAGTTTTGAATTTTAGAATTTAAGATTTAGGATTTAGGGTATAGGATATATGGTTATATTTAGAGTTTGGATAAAATTGGAATTAAAATTTAATATTGGAATGGAATCATGATTCCTCTTTTTTTTTAAGAATTGATTATATTCTATTCTCAATTTATAACACAACTAAACATAAAATTATAAAAAATAAATTTTAATTTCATTCTATTACTACCTATCAAATACCATAGTAATAATTACAAAACACCAAATTATGCCTACCAATATAAATTAGTAAATATCTATTATAAAATTTACCGACAATGCTTAAATTTAAGCCCAAAAACCTTAAAATGTATAGTTTTTAAAATATATTAAAACCTTAATTAAATATATATTTTTTAATATTAAAATGACTAATTTTATATAACATAAATTGAGGTATAAAAAACTGTTTACGTCGATGTATTTAGTTTTATTGACTATTTTTTATTTATTTTATGATGAGAAAATGGTATTAAGTGGATTACCAAATTTGTTTGATAAAAAGTGTTATTTGTTAAACAATGTGAGCTAAAAAGATACACAAATACAATAGTTAATATGAAAAAAAAGATTTTTTTTAAATTAATAATTATTTATTAAATTAATATGATAATTATTTATTAATTAAAATGATAAAATTTATTTATTTATAATTTATAATTAATTGATATATTAATTATAATTTATAAATAGATTTTTATAGGTTAATAAATGACAAGACTCCAATATCAAGAAACGGAAGAGTCCCTCTCAATATTATTTGATAAAGTAAGTATGGTAAGTTTTCACACGGATTGTATTTTGCATTATTGAAATAATGATTGCAAAAGTTAAAATTATGCCATCAATATAAATCAATAAATACTTATCAAATAAAAATTTACCGATATCAAATTTTTTTTTTAAATAAATCAAAATTTTAGTTGATACAGACTCTCTAATTATAAAATGAATAATTTTATATAATACGAAAATTAGTTAAATAAATAAATTTATTTTTATTTCTTAAATTTTATCAAAATATAAATTAATAATAATACTACAAAAACAAACGGAAAATCTTATTTGTCCAACAAGTCAATGAATGTCATCTTATGACACAAAATCTTCTCAAATAATATAAACGCGTTGTCTTTGCGTCGGTTGTTAGCCTTTTTTAGTTAAATTATCAATAAAATTTCATTTTTTTATTTTTACTTTTTTTCAATCCATTGACTACTTTTTGTTTTCAATTTAAGTCAATCAACTTACACAGTCATTTAATCCAATCAACACGCTAAAACTAGATGAAAAATCAACGAATCGAATCAAATTTATTGAATTTATCAGATGATCGGATTTTTTGCACACCCTTACTTATGACGTTTGAAACAATAGTAAGGAGTGAACTAAACAATAGTACCAAAAAGGTTCAAAAAGAGAATACTGAGCTAACTCTAGTCTTATGTTTCCGTTAAACAATATAGTGTTTGTTTGTATTATTGTAGTGTTTTAATAAGTCTGAGTTAGAATTAGAGGTAGGAAATGATCGGAGTTTAACTCAATTTCATTAGATTTAATTTATTTAAGTTAATTATAATTTGATTAAGCTTGACAAATTTTTATATTAACTCACTCATTTTTAAGTGAGTAAGTCACCTTTGAATTGACATATTTATATTTTTAAAAAGTAAAAGTATGATAATTTTGTTTAAAAAATAAAAATATCAATTTAAATATTTTTTTATTATATTTTAAGTGGATTTTTTTATGAGATTATAATGATTATCTTTTGATAAAGATATTTTATTATTATAATAAAATTCATAAAATGTAAATTTATATCTAATATTAGTTAAACTTTAATATTATTTTTATGAGAGAAATTATTATTAATAAATATTATCGTAAAATAATAATGTATATTATAGTAATATTACAACATAAATTTATAATTCTTAAAATATATTAAAATCTTATTTAAATATACATTCTTTAATTACAAAATGGTTAATTTTATATAACATCATTGAGATATATATAGAAATTATTTAAGTAAATAACTTTAATTTTGTTGTTTAAATTTTATTAAATTGATTAATAATGCCATTAAATGTTTTTATGACCCAATTTGCTAGATACAAGCAAAAAAGTCTTATTTTTTCAACAAATTATGTAAGCTAAATAAAAGGTACCTTGATACAAATAATAATATAAACGCGTTGTCTTTGTCGAATATTTTTTTTAATTACTCTGACATGTAGAAGGATAGATTTAATAATTTATTGGCTCCACATTTTCATACTTATTTATTTTTATCTTATAAAAAATATCTTCTTAATATCGTGGTTAATGTTTTTTTTTTGTTTTTAATAATTATTTAATAAAAATTTATTAATAATTATTCTTATAGTAATAATATTTACATTAAAGTAATATCATTATCTAAATTATGAATAAAAATTATATCTTTTACTAATATAGCATTATTAATTATATTAGGTATTTTTCTTTAACAAATTTTTCATAAAATAAAATGCATTGATTTTATATTTTATAGTTTTAAATTATCATAATATAATTAATTCGATAACAATAAATAATTTTTTTTATCTTCTATGTATGCAACATTACATATGTTGGTATGTTATTATCATATAAAAAGAATTCTTACTATTTCATCAAAACAATAAAAATATTAAATTTATATAAATTTAAAATAATGGTATTATTACAATATGAATTATTATTACTATAAAAATTAATAACTTTATTCAATAATAATAATATTAAATATAGTTAATATAAAGATAAAATTAAAATATTGTATATTTTTATTATGAAAATAATAAAAATTATTATATTAATATCATTATCTTAACTTATGAAGAATTTTTATTTTTAAAGTAATAAATACAATTTTTATATTAAATTAAATATTTATTTTAAAAATTAAAACTTTACTTTTGTAATAGTATTTCTTATTCTAACAATAAAATTAATCAATTTATACCCATATTACTTATAATATTATGTGGTAAAATAATTTTTAATATTATTAAATATTTATTTTTAAAAATACTCTAACATGTGGTACACAAATAAAAATGAGTTCTAATTTATATGCATTTAGCATTAAAGAAAAGGTAATAATATTATCACTTATTATAATAAAAATAATTTATTAATAATAATTTTATTTAATAATAATAAAATTAATATATAATTAATATTAAAAATAAAATAAATATTTTATATATTTTTATTATAGTAATAATAATAATTATTATTATTTTGTAAATATCATTATTATATACCTAGAAAAATAGCAACGATTTGTAGATTAAAAAAGACAGAGGCGAAAATCTATAATTTGCTATAATTTGAGCACTAAAAACTTTCTTTTCAATCCAACGGCGGAATGAATCATTTATAACTTACTTTCTAATTAACAATAAAAAAATTTAAAAAAAATCTAAAATATTTAATTTTTTAATAATAAAATTGATAATTATAAAAAAAACTAAAAAAATAATAAATATATATTATTACGAAATATAACAGAATTTAATTATAATTTAATTTTATTGATTTTTTTAAAATTATATTTAATGTAAAAAATAATTAATTATATGTATTAATTATTTTTGAGTGGGAGAATTAAAAGAAAAAGTAAAATAAACATAAAATATTTTATTTTTTAATGAAAATTTAATTCTATGTAAAAAATTAATAAAACTGATAATTACAAAAAAAAAATGTATAAATGTTACAATAATTATTAATTATTATTAAATAAAAATAAAAATAAAATTCTCCTAGGTGTTAAATATACTTAAAAAATCTAGGTAAATATGAATGTATTTTTCATATGAATTAATCTAACTCTAATTAATTAATTAATTTTTTTAAAAATATATTTAATTGGAAAATTAATTATTATATATTTTAATTATCTCGTAAAAATTTAAAAAAATCATAAGATTATTAAATTAATTGATTTCACGTGATTAATTTTAAATTTATAAATTATTTCTAAGTGAAAATGTAAAAAGAAAAAATTGAAAAATAATATTTAACTCAATATAAATTATAAAATCAAGTAAAAAAGATATTATTTTAAAAAATTTAATCACATTTTATATATTGTAATTTTTTAAGTATATTAATTTAACATATATTTAAAAAAAATTAATTCTCTTTTTTTATTTTATGATAATAGATCATTATTATAATAATAATAAAATTATAAATTTTAAAGTTATCCACGGAGAATTAATTGTTTTAAGAGATTTTTGGTTTTATAGTTCCTTCGTTAAAAAATCATTAATATATATAATTAATTATTTTATACTAAATATAATTTAAAAATAAATTAAATAAAAAAAATTATAATTAGATTATGTTATATGAAAAAATATATTAATATTTACGATATATCTTTTTCAAAATAATAATTTAACACATATTTAAAAGAGTTTGTTTTTTTCTTTTAATTTATAATAATATAAGTTAATTAATTTTATTTATAATTGTAAATCTTATTAACTTTTTCACTTACAATTAAATGTTTTGTATTCAACCTAATATAATTTTAAAAATAATAAAAATTCATGACATATTTAAGAAATTTTTTTCTATTTAATTATTTAACTGAGTTATTTGAAATAATTTCATTTTTAATCTCGGTGTACAAAAATATGCTTATTTTCGTAAAATATTAAAAATATTTATTTATTTATATTATAAAAAATAAACATATATTTTTTATATAATTAAAAATAAAATTATTTTTTTATATTTTTTTTTGTCTAATTTTAAATATAATGCATCCATATATTAATATATATATATAAGGATATTAAATTAATATTTTTATGTTATTAATTAAAATATATTTTATATCTATGCATACAAATATAATCATTTTTTCTGATAAAAGTAAAAATTATAAAAAAAAAAATTGTAACAACCAAGATACGATTTTTAAAAAAATGAATAGACACCAACGTACCAAAATGAAGGAAGAGTACTTTTCGATATGAAGTGTGACAACTTAAGAATGGCAGGCTTTACGTGGGAGTGCATTATAATTTCTCAACATAATGATTTCAAAACACCAAATTATGCCTACCAATATAAATAGTAAATATCTATCGTAAAATTTACGGACAATGCTTAAATTTAACCAAAAAAAAACATTACAATGTATAATTTTTAAAATATATTAAAACTTTAATTAAATATATATTTTTTAATAATAAAATGAGTAATAAAAACTGTTTACATGGATATATTTAGTTTTATTGACTAAATTTTATTATTATTTTTTAATTTATGATAAGAAAATGGTATTAAGTTGATTATTAAATTTGTTTGATACAAACAAAAAGTATTATTTGTTGAACAAATAACGCGAGCTAAAATGATAAACAAATACATCAACTTGTTAATAATTAATATATTATTTAATTATTAATTTAAAAAAGATAGATGTATTTTTTTAAATTAATAATTATAGAATAATAACTTAATATATAAAAGAATATTAAAGAAATAAGTTAGACTAACTTAATGAAAAATTATTTTAATGTATGCAACTTGGTGACGCAAAATCTTTTCAAATAATAAATACTAGATGGACCGTGGACCTCGATTCTAAAATATTAGTAGGATGTAACTATTAAATTGAATCCTTTTAATAACTTTTGGCATATATTTTTAGTAGGGTTGGTAGGAATGAGCTCTATTATTAATATTTTTATTAAGATTTTTGAGTAATCTTATCATCAATTAGATAAAAAAAAATGAAATCGGTGTGAGGACTTTGTGGTTGTAGATTTAGTAATTTATTGGGGACTTGCACATCAAAATCAGAGACTTGTGATTGTGATTTTTGAACAAATCTTTAACTTTCTTATACCATTTTTTTTAACTCAACATTAAAAAAATTATTGTATAACTTGTAAAAATGGTGAGCATCATTTGCTAAGAAATCCTTCGAGTCAAAAGAAATCTAGTCGATTTTGGATTTTTATTTTAAGAACTTTCAATCAGTATTGAGTATTTTTTTTAATCCATTTAGTTTTTCTTTTTCTTTTTGCTATCTTAGATTTATAAGAATTTAATTATCTCAAGTTTGTGATCTTATTAACTCAAAAATTCAAAAATTTATAAAAAAATATTTAAAATCAAAATCAAATTAATGAGTTAAAAATAATATAAAGAAAAAATATATATAATAATTAATTTTATATTAAGATATATAAAATCTCTAACAATAACATGATTTTTAATGATTGAATTATAATTTGATTATGATACATGAGAAAATATATTTATATTTATCATAAATTATCATCAATTAAAATATGATATGTTATTTATAAGATTATGTTATATATTGCTCCTTAGTGAGCAAATTAAAAAAGTCTCACATTGGTTAGGAATGAAGATGGGTGTTGGATTTGAGGCTATAAATAAAGCCCTCCTTCACCATTTGTAAACATTCTAAAATTTGTAAATCTTTCTCTCTTTTGTAAGGGTAATTGATTAGCTCAATTTTGCCCAATTAGTTGTAATTTTGGAGTTCATCCAATTGGAGATAGTGGAAGTGGTCAACGATGCCCGAGGACCTAGGTAACATTTATACCGAACCTCGTTAAATTTATGGTATTATTATTTTTCTGCTTTAATATTTCTGTTTCAATATTTGTTTTAGTTTATTTTAGCATTATATTTCCAATAGCATTATTTTGTCGGGTTAGTTTGAGTTCTATTCATTTAAATCATAAGTGAATAGTTACTACTTAGAATAGGGAAAATATTCCCGATTTTCCCAACAATTGGTATCAGAGCTTAAGGTTTTCTACCTAGGCATTTGTTTGTATTCCGTTTGTTTGCTATTGGAATATAGTTGCTAGTTGTTGTAATTTGAAGAAATGGTGGAAGAAAAATTTCTTTCAAACAAAGGGCAGTCATCCACGTCAAGCAGAACTATGGTGATGAATGCAAGGTTCGAGGTGGAGAAGTTTGATGAAATCAGTCATTTTGGCATGTGGTAAGGCGAAGTTCTAGATGCTCTATTTCAACAAGGTCTAGACATCGCTATTGAAGAAGAGAAACCAGATGGAACAGATGAAGTAGAGTGGAAAAATATCAACCGATTGGCATGTGGTACAATCCGTTCGTGTCTCTCAAGAGAACAAAAGTACACGTTCAAGAAAAAGACATCCACAAGTAAGTTGTGGAAGGCGTTGGAGAACAAGTTCATGAAGAAGAGTGGACAGAATCGACTCTATTTGAAGAAGAAGTTTTTCCGGTTTGAATACCTTCTAGGTACTACAATAAACGACCATATTACTGCTTTTAATCAATTAGTAGCAGATTTGTTAAATATGGATGAAACTTTTAAAGATGAAGATTTAGCCTTGATGTTGTTAGCCTCCCTTCCTGATGAGTTTGATCATCTTATTACAAGCTTACTCATTGGGAAGGATAAAGTATCTTTTGAGGAAGTTTGTACTGCTTTGTATAGTTATGAAATTAGAAAGAAAGATAAAAGAGAAAGCAAGAATGAAGCAGCAGAGGCATTGTCTGTAAGAGGACGTCCGCAAACACAACAGAAAGGAAGGAGAGGTAGATCTCTATCAAAAGGAAGACTTGGTAAAGATGAATGTGCCTTTTGTCATGAGAAAGGCCATTGGAAGAAAAATTGTCCGAAGCTACAAAAGAAAGGAAAAGCTATGCAATCTGATGCATGTGTAGCTGAAAGCAATTCAAATTCAGATTTTGCATTGGTTGGTTCGTCAACTGCATCTCATCCTGGTGATTGGATTTTTGATTCAACATGTACTTTCCATATGTCTCCTAACAAGGAGTGGTTCTTTAACTTTGAAGAACTAGACGGTGGAGTTGTTTTCATGGGTAATGATTATCCATGCAAAGTTTTGGGAATCGGTACAATTCGTTTGAAGAATCAAGATGGCTCAACCAGGGTCTTGATAGATGTTCATTATGTTCCAGATATGAAGAAGAATCTCATTTCTGTGGGAGTCTTAGAATCAAAAGGCTTCACTATGACCATACAAAATGGGGCATTGAAGGTTACTTCTGGAGCACTTGTGGCGATGAAAGGTTTTCGGAAGAATAACTTGTACTACTACCTTGGTAGTACGGTTATTGGGACAGCATCAGCAGCAGTTTCAGAGGAAGAAAGAGATTTAGAAACTACCAAGCTGTGGCATATGCGTTTGGGACATGTTGGTGAAAAAGCTTTGCAAATTCTAGTAAAGCAAGGCCTGTTAAAAGGTGCGAGAACCGGCAAGATGGAATTTTGTGAGCATTGTGTATTGGGGAAGCAAAAAAGAGTAAGCTTTGGCACTACTCTCCATAATACAAAGGGCATTTTGGATTACATCCATACTGATGTATGGGGGCCAACAAGAACTCCATCCATGAGTGGCAAACATTATTATGTCACTTTCGTTGATGATTTTTCCAGAAGAGTTTAGGTGTATCTCATGAAGAAGAAGGATGAAGTGCTGGGAATTTTTCTCAAATGGAAGAAGATGATCGAGACTCAGACTGATAAAAAGATCAAGCGTCTGAGGTCTGATAATGGCACTGTGTACACAAACGATCCATTTATGAAAGTTTGTGAAGAAGAAGGGATAGTGCGACACTTCACTATTCGAAAAACACCACAACAAAACAAAGTTGCAGAACGTATGAACCAGACTTTGCTGGAGAAGGTTCGGTGTATGTTGTCAAATGCTGGTTTAGGCAAGCAGTATTGGGATGAGACTGTGACATATGCATGTCATCTCGTCAATCGTCTACCATCGTCTACTCTTGAAGGAAAAACACCTATGGATGTATGGTCTGGAAAACCTGCTAGAGATTACGATTTCTTACATGTGTTCTGTTCAATTGCATACTACCATGTAACGGAATCAAAGTTGGACCCAAGAGCCAAGAAAGCCATTTTTTTGGGGATCCCTTCTGGTTCTAAGGGATATCGACTATGGTGCCTTGAAATGAAAAAGATAATCTTTAGCAAAGATGTTACCTTTGATGAATCTGCCTTGTTGCAAAAGGTAACTAAGAAGATTGATGATACTTTAGAGCAGGTGGAGCAAACTCCGAAACAGGTGGAGTTTGAAAGCAAAATTGTTAATCCAATTAGTGAAGATAAGACTGGAACTGATCCTCCATTGATAGATGATGAATCAGATGAAGAGGTTTTAACCCAAGAACCTCTACAGCAACAAGAAGAAACTGCAGTTGATAGGCCACGACGATAAAATGTCAAGGTACCTGCTCGATACAAGGATTTTGAAGACCTACCTGCTCAGTTTAAAAATACGGTGGCCTGTGCACTTTCAGTTGTGCATGATGATGTTCCTTCCATATATAAAGAAGCAATCAGAAGCCCTGAAGTTGAAAGATGGAAGGAAGCCATGAATGAAGAACTTTTGTCCCTTCAGAAGAATAAAACATGGAAGTTGACACAACTACCTAAGGGCAAGAAGGCAATTGGATGTAAATGGGTGTATGCAAAGAAAGATGGATTTCCTAACAAAGATGATATTCGCTATAAGGCAAGGTTGGTGGCTAAGGGCTACGCTCAGAAGGAGGGAATCGATTATAATGAGGTATTTTCTCCAGTTGTAAAACATTCCTCCATTAGAATTTTGTTGGCCTTGGTAGCACAGTTTGATTTGGAACTAGTTCAACTTGATGTGAAAACCGCGTTTCTACACGGTGATTTAGAAGAGGAAATCTATATGTCTCAGCCAGAAGGGTTTAATGTTGCTGGTAAAGAGAATTGGATTTGTAAGCTGAACAAATCATTGTATGGATTGAAGCAATCTTCAAGGCAGTGGTACAAACAATTTGATCAGTTTATGTTGCAGCAGAAGTACACCAGAAGCACACATGATCATTGTGTGTATTTTCGCAAGCTACAAAATGAGTCTTTCGTCTATCTCCTATTATACGTCGATGATATGTTGATTGCATCGAAGAGCCAAGCAGAAATTGAAAAGTTGAAGGCTCAACTAAGTCAGGAGTTCGAGATGAAAGATTTGGGAGAAGCCAAGAAGATTCTCGGTATGGAGATAAGCAGAGACAGGAAGAAGGGGAAGCTTAGTTTGACCCAGAGTCAATATTTGAAGCGGATACTACAACGTTTTGGTATGAATGAACAGACAAAACCTGTAAGTACTCCGCTATTTCCTCAATTCAAGCTTAGTGCTCAATTATCTCCTAAGAATGATGCAGAACGAGAATATATGGCAAAGGTACCATATGCAAATGTAGTTGGTAGCTTGATGTATGCAATGGTGTGTACAAGACCTGACATTTCACATGCGGTTGGTGTTGTAAGCAGGTATATGCATGATCCTGGTAAAGGACATTGGTTGGCTATGAAATGGATTCTACGGTATATTATAGATACTGTAGATGTTGGTTTAGTATTTCAATAGGATAATACCATTGGTCAATGTGCAGTCGGATATTGTGATTCTGACTATGCAAGAGATTTAGATAAGCGTCGGTCAACTACTGGTTATGTGTTTACTCTTGCTAGAGCACCAGTCAGTTGGAAGTCTAATTTGCAATCGACAGTTGCTTTGTCTACTACAGAGGCAGAGTATATGGCAGTTACAGAGGCCGTGAAGGAAGCTATTTGGTTACGAGGTTTGCTTGAAGACTTAGGAGTTGGTCAAAAACATATTAAGGTGTTTTGTGATAGTCAGAGTGCTATTCATTTAGCAAAGAACCAAGTCTATCATGCACGTACAAAACACATTGACGTTCGTTATCATTTCGTGCGAGAGATTATTGAAGAAGGTGGAGTACTAGTTCAGAAAATTAGTACGACAGAGAATCCCGCAGATATGATGACCAAGGTGGTAACAACAATCAAGTTCAAACATTGTCTGAACTTGATTAACATCCTACAAATCTGAATTGGCATTGGCGTCGTTGATCTAGTAATTGAAGAAATCATTTTAAACCACTAAGTCGCTAAGGTGGAGATTTGTTATATATTGCTCCTTAGTGAGCAAATTAGAAAAGTCTCACATTGGTTAGGAATGAAGATGGGTGTTGGATTTGGGGCTATAAATAAAGCACTCCTTCACTATTTGTAAACATCCCAAAATTTGTAAATCTTCCTCTCTTTTGTAAGGGTAATTGATTAGCTCAATTTTGCCCAATTAGTTGTAATTTTGGAGTTCATCCAATTGGAGATAGTGGAAGTGGTCAACGACGCCCGAGGACCTAGGTAACATTTATACCGAACCTCGTTAAATTTCTGGTGTTATTATTTTTCTGCTTTAATATTTCTGTTTCAATATCTATTTTAGTTTATTTTAGCATTATATTTCCAATAACATTATTTTGTCGGGTTAGTTTGAATTCTATTCATTTAAATTATAAGTGAATAATTATTTAGGAAAAATATTCTCGATTTTCCCAACAGATTATAATGATCATTTTTATATAAAAGTATAAATTTATTTATTTATAATAGTTATAAGATAACTAAAATTAATTATAATTTATATAAATTTTAATTAATTAAATTATGTTTAATTAATTTAAAAAATCTTAATAATAAAAATATATAAAAATTATAATTAGAAATATCCTGCAATAATTGAGTATCATGTTGTATCATACAATCCAATTCGAAATTTTATTCCAATTACGGTTATAAACAATTTAGTATAAAGTTTATGCATAAAATATATTGAATGAAAAAATCTCATTCCTCTATCTTCAAGCTTAGTAGCTCAAATATTTTTTGAAGGACAAAGCATCTCATAAATTTATTCATGGCCCAGTGGCTGAAGCTCATTCCTCTATCTTCAAGCTTAGTAGTTCAAATCTTTTGCATAAGCACCAAAAAAGCAATGGCTCCAAATTTATTCAAAAAAATCTTGAATGAAAACATTTAAATTATCCTAATTAATTAAAGGCAATGTATATATGTCAACAGTAACTTAATCCAAGCAACACGCTAAAACTTGACAAACATTCAGAGACTAGTGGCCGTGGCGCAAAAAAATTCATGTAACGCGAAATGTTTTTTTAACTCCACAAATTTTTAAATACAATTTATAGAAAAAACAAATTTACATGTAATATATTATATATTTTTTAATAATATTAATAATTGATCTCATTTTTATTACTAATAATTTTTTTAATAAAAATAAAAAAATGATAACGTATTCATACCATCGTTATACGTACAATTCATTCTAGAAATAAAGTTTTAAAATTACAACTAATTTATGTTCAAAAAGAATTATAAAAACTCATTAGCATCCTTCCTCACTGTATTTTTTTTTATAGAAAATTTTGCTCCTTTAAATAGCACATGTGACTAATAAAATTTCAAATTGTGAGTTGATGGAATAACTTAATTAGTATAAATTAATGGAAAAATAAATTAATTAATAAAATTAACATTTAGAGTTGTGTGTACGAAAAATAATCACGATTTAAAAAAATTATGATTTTTGGAAGTATTTTGAGTATTTGAGAGGAGAAAAAATTAGAGTTACTAAGAAAAAGAAGGGAAATATGAGAGAAAATTTGATGTGAAAAGCATAGTGCTAGGTTTTTGGTAAAAAAATTTGAACACGGATCACGATGCAGATTATTTCACACCGCAGTTCAAATATAAGCTTTTAAATACAATTTAGAGAAAAAAATTTACATACAATATTTTATATGTTTTTTAATTAATATTAATAATTGAACTTGTTTTTATTACTAACAACTTTTGTTTATAAAAATAAATAATTATCATGCATTTGTACTACCATTATATGTGAAATTCACTCTAATTTAAAAGAAATAAGATTTTAAAATTACAAGTAGTTTATGTTTAAAAAATTTATATAAACTCAATCAGATCCTTCCTCGTTGTCTTTTTTTTTTGTTAGACAATTTTTCTCCTTTAAAGATCACATGTGACTTATAAAAGCCCAAATTGTGAGTTGGTTGAATTAAGTGATAAAATAACTTTATTAGGATAAATTAATTTAAAAAAATAAACATTTAGAGATGTGTGTGAAAAAATAAGAAAGATTTAAAAAAATTATGATTTTTGAAAGGATTTTAAGTATTTGGGAGGAGAGATAATTAGAGTTGTGAGGAGGAAAAATAGAAAATGTGAAAGAAAAATTGGTGTGAAAAGCATAGGGCTAGGTTTTTAGTAAAAACTTTGAACGTTGATCACAATGCAAGTTATTTAATGCCGTAGTTCAAATATAATTTTTTCCATCCCAAACATTCAGAGACTAGAGTTGTGGCTTCAAGCTATTTACTTGATCTCGAACTTGGAAAACTTTGAGCACACTTGCTTTTGCCTCTCCCAATACCCCTTTATTTTCCCATCCCTAGCTTCAAATTTCCCTAAGAACTCGTTGACTACTAGTCTAGAATCACTATGCAAGATGATCTTATCAGCCTTGAGCTTTTTCGATGTCATGGCCCCAAATATAACTGCCTTATATTTTGTAACATTATTAGTTACCTGGGAATCAAGTCTGATAGCATACTAAAAAATATTATTAGCATGATCAATCATGACCACCCCTAGCCTAATACCATTGAAGTTGTGTGTTCCATCAATGAATACTTGCTAGGTTGGCCTTTCCTTTTGGTTCATCCCTACACACTTTATTTTGCATCTCATCATTGACGAATTTCGGTGTCTCATTGATATCGGCCATAAACTTGGCCATCGCTTGTCCCTTGATGGCTATTTTAGCCATGTATTTAATGTCATACTCTCCCAATTCTATAAAATTTTGTGCTAATCTTCCTACTACTTTTGGTCTCCTTAGGATGCTTTTCAATGGTAGAGAGGTGAGAACTATTACTGTGTGTGAGCCAAAGTAATGTCTAAGCTTCTGTGCACTAACTTTGAGGACAAAGGCTAATTTTTCAAGGGTGGGGTATCTGTTTTGAGCATCTGTCAAGATTTGACTAATGTAGTAAATGGGGTTCTAAACCGTGTCTCTTTCGACTAGGAGAACGGCGTTGCAAGTCTGGGGGGCCAATAACAAATTTAAATAAAGTATCTCACCAAGGAGAAGGTTGATCAAGACGGGGTTTCTCGGGTATTGCTTGATTTCTTCAAAGGCCCTGTCATAGTCTTTATTCCAAAAAAACTAACGTATTTTTTCTCAGCATTTTAAAGAATGGAAAAAATTTATCCTTGCATTCAGAGATGAATTTATTCAGTGCATTATTCTTCCATTCAGTTGTTGAATTCCCTTTAGGTTGGTAGGTGGATTCATATTCATCAAAGCTTATATATGGTCTGGGTTGGCTTCAATCCCTCAAATCGATACAAGATACCCTAAGAGGTTTCCTATAGAAATACCAAAGATACACTTTTTAGGGTTAAGTCTCATACTATACCTTCGGATTACAGAAGATACCTCTTCTAGGTCTTTGATGTAGTTCAGGGGTTGAGTAGATTTTACTACCATATCGTCCACATAAGCCTCTAGATTCCTCCCCAGTTGATCTACAAATATTTTGTTGACAAGATGTTGGTATATGGTGCATGTGTTCTTCAATTTGAATGGCATCTTGGTATAATAGAAGGTCCTTTCTTTTATGATGAAAGATGTTTTTTTCTTCATATTCAGGATGCATTTTGATATGGTGGTATCCTGAAGATGAATCCAAGAAACTCATCAGCCCAAAACCAATAGAAGCCTTTACCAGTTGATCAATACTTGGGAAGGGGAACCAATCTTTGGGACATGCCTCGTTTAGTTCTATAAAGGTTACACATATACGGGGTGATCCATATAGATTTTTTACTAGCACCACATTATAATTATGGAGGATAGTTGACCTCCCTTATAATCACAACCTTTCTAAGGGTGGTGACTTGATGCGCTCTTTTCCCTCGAAAATTCATTTTTTCTTTGTTGAATAGGTCAAGCCTTTGGATTGACATTTAGTTTATGCGTTATGATTTTTGGGTTAATCCTATACACATCTGTCGGGGTCCATATAAAGATATCTACGTTTTTCTTGAGGAAATGTGAGAGTTGCTCCTCCATTTCTATTATTAGATCCCCATTGAGTTTCAAGGGATGGTTCACGCCCTTACCTCCTATTGGTAGATCTCGTGCCTCATATAGATTGACAAACTTTACCAGCCTTTTTCCACCCAACTTCCTATAATGGAGACCCACTTATGATTGCTACCTATGGGCGACCTCTCTCATGGTGGCATTGTAATAGCTTCTAGCGTTCTACTGGTCTCATTTTATCTCTTTTAGGCTCTCATCAGTAAGGAATTTGATTGCCTGATGTAAGATGCATGGGACCATCCTTATTTTGTGTATCTATAGGCTACCCAAGATGGCATTGTAGTGAGCTAGGATATCAATGACCATGAAATCGGTCATTACTATCAGTCAGGTTGGCAGCTCGATCATTAGAGTCTCCCCCACCTGATTGTGAGCATAAGGACAAGTTTTCCTATCTGATCTCTTCGAGCTTTCTTCTTAACTCGATGAGTTGACGGACCATCTCTTGTTGGGAGTTGGTCTCTATTCTGGCCTTGTTATGGACAAGCGAGACATTATCCGTTGCTATCGCGACCTCCTCATTTGTTATTCTTAATCATCTTTTAGAATGCGTTCCTACCATGGTGATAAGTAACATATGATGCTCAGTCTCTTAATCCTAGAAAGTAAGAGGTCAAAAGCTAATTCTCAACCTTAGAATATGAACCCTATGATGGGAGCTAAAAATGTTGGGATTGATCCAAATTTTTGAGAGATAAGTTAGAGTAAATTGGTTGAATACGTGAATTCTTCAAAAAGTCAATCTATTTATAAAAAAAAAATATACAGGTGTCAATTACATAATGTGTACACATACATAGATGTTAAAGGGGTACAAACGATAAAAAGTATCACATTTTGTGGTTTGAGGTCCACCCTATATGCCCAAATAATATCGTTACACACACTTTTTCCCATCACAATGACATTTTAAACACTAAAAAATATAATATTATTAGATACAATTATCAAAGTTCAATTGATTATCAACTCTAATAAAAATATAACATTAATCATTTATCATCAATTACATTGTATTTTATCTTGAAAAATGATTCATATAAATTTGCATCCGTTCATATGTTATAGTGAAATTTTCCATCTATTAGTATTTTCATTTTAATATTTTATATCCTCAACTTTACATTTATTACACTTACTTTTTTTTTATAATAAAATTGGCATATCAAAATCTAACATTAATCATTTGTTTTCAAGAACATTATATTTGATCCTAAAAAATGATTCGTATAGATTTTCATCCATCCATATGTATAGTGAAATTTGCTTTCCATGAATATTTTTTAATATTTTAAATCCTTAACTTTACATTCATTACACTTATCACCTCTACTTTTTTGTTTTGGAATAATATTGACATATCAATTTGAAACACATTATAAGTTAATGCATATTATAGCATTGATATTCCATTATATATAATTCGAGACATCTCTTGTGACAAACTATTTAGCCAATAAAGCTATTTAAAAGTATTAATATCAATTTTTGTCAACATCGATGATTAGATGCAACTATACTTTCTATGGATTTGAGAATAGAGAACACAACATTAGGAATTTGGACCACCATGGGTTGTGGTGGCCTTTGACCCTATGATAGTTAAGTACATCTAGATAGTGAGAAAAATGAGGAAACTAGTGTCTCTCCTTGTTATGTAGAGATAGATTTGAGGAGATAATATAGATCTCAGTGCCTGTAGTTGAGAAAAGAAGAAGTTATGTAAACCTCTAAAGTTATGAAACTATGTTAAATAGTGATGTTTATTTATAGCAAAAAATATATCTGCTTAATTATCTCATTGTTGGATAATTAAGGCTATGAACGATGGTCAGATATCATGTTAAATATTTAAATAATGTTAACACTTATCTGTTGACCCAAGGTTGATTGGACTGACCTACAAGCTATTTGTTGACTAAGACCTCTCATATTACACCATATGACGTGAGTTATTTTATGACCAACTTCAACCCCTAGACTTTTTAGGCATGGGTACATATGCTATGAGGTATATTTTTTCACTCTATCATCACCTGGGTTCATTATTTTCTAAACCTCGCTATTTGATGTCAAGTCCACTCTTATTGCTCATTTTATTCAATAATTAGTAATTTTGGTATTAAAAATATTAAAATAAGAACTTTTTAGTAAATATGAATGAAAAATATAATTTTTGGAAATTTTTATGGATTTTTTAATACATAACTAATCAGAAGATGCCGCATGAACACCACGTAAGCAAAGGAGCTGACCAGACATGGCATATGGATTCCACGCAAGCAGATAAGGCCAATCGTGAAACATCGCATGTATCGCATGATGTACTCCATGCCATGTTTTTACACAGTGTTCGTTCTGAGTTTGTCGCTTAGTCAATGAGTGCGCCACACATTGTCATCTGATTCGTCCCATCTTCCCATTGTGGCACCACACAAGCTGTAATCGTGAATCATATCATGCCATGTGGTATTGACTTAGTCACGTTAACTATAATTAGTCCACTCATGACTTACATCATAAACTGATTCGTCCAATAAATCTGAGATGCCACATGTTGTGTTTCTATTGGGTGACAACTTGTTGTTTTCTTTAATAGATTATAAGGATAGAACTATGAATGAATATGCATTACCTATGTTGAAAGGGTTGAATCCAAGTATTACAAGGCCAAACATTCAAGCTAATCATTTTGAATTTAGGCTAGTGATGTTTCAAATGTTACAAACAGTTGGACAATTCAGCACATTACTAATTGAGGATCCTCATCTACATTTTAGATTGTTTATTAAAGTTAGATATTCATTACATGTCACGAGGTGATTATCTCAGTTAGAAACCAGGTAGAGCACTCTAACACTAAAGAGAGAGTTTATGACCTTGGTCACATACCAGTTAGAGCGCACTCATCCAAAATTACATATCGTGAGCTAATCAACTCTATGAGGAACCAGGTAGAGCACTCTAATACTGAAGAGAGAGTTGGTCAACTTGGTCACAAACCAGGTAGAACACTCTCATTTGAGGATCCATGTATCAATTAGACCACCTTAGCCATAGACCAAGCAGACTGATCTAAAAATAAAATTTTATTGCTCAAGCTTACAAAGTTTTAAAATTCATTAATGGAGAGCTCGACCTCCCAAAATATTTAAATTTCTTCAGATGTTTAGAAGTGTGACCATTGTACGGGTCATCTACCCCTTCCACTAAAGGCAATAACTTGACTGGAATTTTAACAACTTCTTGTAGAAATTGACCTCTATTTTGGTAGGGGCTAAGCTCGAGTTAAGTATGGAATGTTCCAATTCCTTAACAACACCCATCACTTTGAGGAGCACCCCCTCAGATTGCTTCATATAGAAGTTTTTCCAATGGGACTTCCTATCAACGAGAGCGACCATTTTAGTCATGGTTCTTCTCTCTCAAGCTAGAGTTTGGGATAGTTGCTCCTTACAGAAAGCAAGGTCACACTTGGTCTTTTCATAAAGAGAGAACTTATCCTTATGACTGGACAACTTGGCCTTTAATTTCTCTACCTCAATTTTGAGCCTATAGTTCTCCAATTTTAAAGCTCGAGTTGAGTGTTTATTTACCCAATCATAATTCATAAGGTTCAAATAATAAAAATGGAGGAAAAAATTTCAACTACTTCAAACAAAAGATGATTTGTAAATTTTACAGTATCTCTAACCCTCTTTTATAGGGAATGATATTGGGACAAATTTAATGACACATGTCGTTGAAACTAAGGGGGTGGGTCAACAGCATAAATATATACTATAAATGCTATAAATGCACAATCACACATACAATACAAGTTATTCTCATTAATAAAGATGGGTTTCAAGGATGAGCTCGCGACCATACAATTAGGAGAAGACGTCGAGGTTTGTTTTAAAAAAAACAAAAAAAAACTACTTAATAAAGAGGCTCGGGCTCATTCCAAAATCACAGATCCCAAGTTCCACCTTCTTCATCTCCCACCACAGGTCCATCACCACTCGTCCAAAGTCCAAGCCTTATTCCTCACCTTCATCTTGGTTTTAAGTGGACGAGTACTAAGAGGTGGTCGGGATATTAAGGATTTGATAGTAGTATTCTCCGAGGCCCTTCTTTTTGGCCTTTTCCTTGAAGGAGCCAATGGCCAGGTTATACCATATCTCAACGCTCGAGGAGATCTGTTCAGTCATGATGTCAAGCTTGTACCTTGCCTTTTCTTCATCACAAACATACTTCTATTTGGCCTCAGTTAGGTTGCGCTTATTGGCTTCTACCTCATCCTCGACCTTTCTCTGGGCCTCCCTGAGCTCCTCGAAGTGCCTCAGCTAGGTTTCGCTTATTGGCTTCTACCTCATCCTCGACCTTTCTTTAGGCCTCCCTAAGCTCCTCGAAGTGCCTCGAGTTATCATTCAACTTGTGTATGGCCTTGGACAATTTTTCCTCTTTGTCAATGACCTCGCCCTTCCACTTGTTAGCCTTGGACAATATCACAACATTCTTGGAAAGAGTTGAAGCATGCCTATCTTTTTCCATTGCGAGCTTATGTTTCAACCTCTCCATGCTTCAAACTCTCTTTAGCATATCAAGGAGTTGGGCCTGAAAACAAGAAAAACAACGTGAGGTCATTAAAATATAACAAATCGGGGCTTAATAAGAAATAAGGTCAGACTAACACTTTCCTGGTACAAAAATTCAACTGAGCACGACCAAGGATTCCACATCCTCTCACATGGCATAAAGTTATCTCTTATGTGCCATGTAGGGGAGTTGGTCCACATAGTGGTCAAACCTTTCCGATGCCATACCCCTATACAAGGCCACTTCTTCAACGTCGATAGTGAGATTATCAATGATACATTTTCCCCTCCTCGAATCCCTCATAGAGGGGGTAGGTGTTTATTGTCCTAAGGTGACGGGTGTGGAAGTGTGTTGACTTGGGGACGATGGTATAGACCTGACAATATTCAAAGGTATAGATGTGAGCACGTGCTCATCAATGTTCACCTTTTTCTTCTTTTTGATGAGTTGGAGTAGTCTTCTGCCCAAAGAACTTGATCATCCTCTTCCCTTTGGAGGAGCTCATTTCTTGGGAGGGAGTTGTAACCTTTTGAGAGCTCACCTCCTATTTAACAACCCTAATTTTAAGTCGCACCAACAAATCAAAAGTATTGAACTCCATGCTATCTGCAAAGATAAGGAAAATGTGGTGTTATTTTTAAAAGGGTTGGGCTAAATAAAAAACTATAAGGTATTTGTGAAGTCTTAGGGTTAGTTCACCTAAAGTAGCACTTCAAACCTCCCTCAATAATCTATGAGAGGGATTCGACGCTTAAAGGGTGCTCAAGGTTTACAAATTACCCTGTGAGGGGGTTCCACTGAGCCCTCTCTCATCAACTCACATGCAACAAAGCATGGGGTGCTTAGTAGTTGTCACTTTAGGATATTTTGGTTACATAGTTTTTACAAAAATACATAAATTATTTTATTTTTAAAATTGTGACACTTTAGTCACATAACTATAAATTATGTGATTAAAGTATCCTAATTTTAAAAATTGAATGACTTATGTATACGTTAAAAAAACTAAATGATCAAAGTATCTCACTAACAAAAACAAAGTTACCTTTGAGTAATATTTTAGGTAAAATTTTAAAAAATATTATATTATATATTGATTGAATATATAAAATAATGTTTATCTTTTTATAAATAGTTTCAATTTCTAAACAAATAATCAATAACTTTTAATAAGGTATGAAAGTTAGAGATTTTATATTTTATATTTAATTATTTTAATTATTAATTTATAAGTATTTTATCATAGTATCACCCAGAACCTTTAATATATATTTCTAACTAAAACAAGCACTAATCACACAAAAACGGAATGGGAAAAAGAAAGAAAGAAAATACGGGAGGTTAAGAAAATCACTAAGCCGTAGAACAACAATTAATAGATAAGAAGATAAGTAGATACCATTTAATATTAGATTATGATGTTAAGAAAATAAAAATATATAAAATATTTATTATATTTTTATAATTAATTTGATATATTATTTTACTAAATAAAATTATTATCAATAAATTATTATTATATATAATAATAATAATTTAAATTATAACATTTTATCACCCATAATTTTGAACATAAAAGGTTAAAAGAACACATAATTCATGTTATGACATGTTCAAATAACGAATTTTTTAATTTTTTTAATATATTATACAATATAAATATAAATATAAATATAAATTTATGTAATATTATTAATATGTGATATTAAATGAGTTGAAAATTCAAACAAGCTTAATCAACTAATCAAAAGTGCTGCGAGATGGAAGGTGGAGATTGGAGTACTCATATTCATAATGACAGCAAAAGTAAGGTTCTTTAATCAATCGTTTTCGCAAATATGTTTGTTTCTAGACGTGCACAGATATGTTTGTTATCAAGATCATGTGGTTTAATTTGTATAAATAAAATATATATTCCTACTTATATAAATAATTTATATATGTATTGCTTATATCTCAATTATATTGAGATATAAAAGTGTAATAAATTATATAATAAATTATTACAACTGATATTATCTCATATATATTATCTTGAATTTCTTTTAAATTTACTTTTTAAAATAATGAGATTATTTTTTATTAAAAAATATTGAGAGTAAGTGTAATTAAAGTAAAAAATAACACACATATATATATATATATGATTACATGAGGAGCATTAAAAAAATATTTTTTTATAATTAATTATTTTCAATATTTTTATAATATATATATATATATATATATATATATATATATGTATATAGGTAGTTATATATATCTTTTGGCGACTTAAAGGTGAAAAGGTACTATCTGTAATTTTCACGTAATATATTGAAACCTTCGTTGAAGTATTCATGAGAAAAATATTTTTAATATAAAAATAATATTTAAATTTTATATTTATTTTTTTTAATAATTTTAATTTTATTGTTATGAAAAATTATTTAAGATAAAGATATTTTATTTAAAATATCTTTATTGTGTATTTTGTTATAATTTATATAAAATATAACTAAATAAATAAAAAATATATAAAATAACAATTATTTACTATTATCGATAATTTATTTTTATTTATAAATAAAGATATATATTCCTATTTATTAATTTGTAAATAGTCATTCTCGATAATTTATTAACCATATAATAAATAAATAAATAATGAATGTCGTTTTCGTTGATTATTACCTTTTACTTTTTTTTTATTTGTTTAATCTTATTGGAAAATTTTGATTGCAATTTTCTTTTATATAACATAATAACAATGAGCAATACTTTTACCCTTTCACAAATACATTTTAAAAAAACCGATATAATATAATACTATTATATATTATTATGTAAAAATTGTATATTACACACACTTTTGTCCTTGAATGTTACGTTTTAAACACGGACTAATATAATATTATTAGATACAATTACTAAAATTTAATTAGATATAAATTTTAATCAAAATGTAACATTAACTATTTATGATCCATTATGTTGTATTTGATCATAAAAAATGATTCATATAGATTTGCATCTATATAGTGAGATTTGTGATCTATTATTATTTTTACTTTAATGTTTTATATCCTTAACTTTATATTCATTGCACTTATATCATATATTTTCTTTTTTTAATAATATTGACATATCAATTTGAAACGCATTATAAGTTAACGCATATTATAGCATTGATATTCTATTATATATAATTCAGGTCATTTTTTGTGACAAATTATTAGATAATAAAACTATTTAAAGATGTTGATGTCGATTTTTGTCAACATCGATGATTGGATTCAATTCTACTTTTTGTGGACTTAAGAACAAAGAACGCAACATTAGAACCTTGAATGCATGGATGTAAAAGTTGCAGCAACTCCAAAACTTAAGGTGTACTTGATGCCTATTCAAAGTCTAAGCATGACTTGTAAAGATGGGGCACATAAGTTGTAATAACTCCAAAATTGAGGCATAATTACTACACGTTCAAAGATCTATGGCTCGTAGAAGTGGTGCACATTAGTTATAGCAACTCTTAAACTTTGAGCATAGTTGTTGCCTTTTCAGTGGTACAACATGGTTCAAACAGGTTGGACGTAGAAGCTATAACAACTCTTGTACCCAGGTCATAATCGCTTACTATTCAAAGGTCAAGCATAGCCGATAGAAGAAGGGTGCAGAAGTTGTAGCAATTCTTGACCCTAGGGATAGTAGAATGTGACTTTTCATAGTCCACACTTATCAGTCCTTTTTGTAGTTTAGACATTCCTCGTCCTTGTCTACACCTATTGGTGATAGTCCACATCTATCAGTCCCACCTATTATGGCCCAAATACCCATAGACACCATTTTTATTAAAATAAAAGTATACCTGAAGCACTATTTAATTTTTATAATAGGTGGGAATTGTTGGTGTCCTATGTTATTCCTTATGAGTGGCATGCTACTTTTTTCTCTTTCAAGCCAATTATTTTCTTTAGAGATTTTGTAGAGATGATACGTGAGGATAAGATCTCTTAGACTTGTGTAGGAATAGCCTATTTGAAATTCTATTATAGGACCTTCTTAGCCCATGCTTACCTCTAAGGTGTGTGCCTCTTGAGGATCATATGAATTCATGTAATCATAGAGGAGTTATAATGTTGTCTTTGACCTTCGATATGTGAGTGGACACATATTTTGTTCCTTAGTTGGACATGATATGTCACCTCATTAAATCTGTGTCCAGGCTTTATTGATTATGTTGATCTTACCAAGTGTTCTCATATAGGACTTGGGTGGATTTATGAAGTGAACTTCTGGAGCATCCTCGCAAAACTCCTTTTGAATTAATTCATAAGAAGGTGTGCATCCTTGAAAGATATGTGATGGTTGTACACCTCACAACCCAATTTATTGGCATAGTGTAATTTTAGGTTACACACTTTATGTTATTGCATGAGTGTTTTGGTCGTATCATGTATGTCCTTAGCTTTGATCCATGCACTTCTTTACTTGTAGATTTTTTTATTTTGAACTTAACCATGGTATCATCTATATGTGAGATTATGGACATGAGGCTAGTGAGTATGCACTATGGCACTCTGGGTATTGGAAGATGCCACATGGATCCTTGTTGATGAGAAATGGTTACATATATTATGGACACTGGAGACACTCCAAAATAGTTTGGAGTGTGTTCTTTATGATGTCGAGGGTAGACACATGGTCCCATCCTTTGAAGTTTTCCTTGTACACTAAGGTTTTTAGTACCATTATAGATGATGGTGGTGGATGTGATAGGTGTAACCATCAAATGTCCCTATTGGTGGGGTCGAAGAAGTGTGAACCATTTCTCTCTATCTTTTGTTAAGGACAGAGTCTTGGTTTCCCCACCTGTACAGATGACTACACAACTTGTTGGACATAAAATGGGACCTCATTGTCTTTTGTAAGTGCTTGGCTATTCATGTCAAAAAGTTGATTCATCTTAAAAGGATAGAAATGTGTGGCTTTTAGAGTTTGTATATAGTGAATTTCTTATAGAGCAGTTTTCTTTTGAATTTTTAGGATTTTTTTAAGGACCGCCTAGTTTAGAAAGTTAGAGAACAATGTATTTTTTCTTCTAGTTGTGATTCAAATAGCATAGCACACTTGTTTCCACAAATCGCGTAAGATGTTGATGTTAATTTTTGTCAACGTACATCAGTGATTGATGCACCTCTACTTCCTATGGACATGAGAACAAAAAATACGTTGTTAGGACCTTAGAGCACCACGAGGTGTGGTGGTCTTTAACTCTCCAATGTTTAAGTAAGTCTAAATAGTGAAAAGAAGGATGAGACTAATGTCTTTCCTTGTAATTCAAAGAGATGCACATACATCTTTAGGGAGATAGTGAGAAGAATAAGTTATGTCAAGCTCTAAAGTTATGAAATTATGTTGAATAGTGGTGACTATTTATAGAGAATAATATACATACTGATAACATTTACCCATAATGATAGACTTATCTTTAAATGTGAAAATATTATTCGCTTAATTATATCATTGTTGGATAATTAAAAGTTTGAATGCTAATAGTATATCATGTTAGATAATTAATTAATATTAATGCTTATTTGATGACTCATTATTGATTGAGGTGGCCTACGAATTATTTGGTAACTAAGTCCTTTCATGTTACGGACGTGAACTATTTTACACTTAATAAAATGTAGATTTTAATAAATATAAAAATTTAAATAAGTAATTTTTAAAATTAAAAAATATTTAATTACGATTATATATATTATTAAATTATATTTATTCAAAAGTAAAAATTATTTATTTAAAATATTTGTATTGAGAACTCTTAATCTATATAATTTATATAATTGTTATAATATGAGTTTTCTCCCTAAGAAACGAGCAAAAGGCACAACATGTTTGGATGGATAACCCTAGCTTGTAAGTTTGTAAGTTTGGCTCAGCTCCATCTATATTTTAAATTAGAACAAATAAGTTAATCAACTATCTACTCATATATATAATTTTTAGTTAAATTCCATATTACTCAAATATAAACCTTGTATATATTACAACATATATATTTTTATTTTTCAATTGGCATTTTTTTTAATCATCTCTTTGCTCCACTTGTTTAAATATTTATAACATATAATAAACGAGTTGAAAATTGCAGCAAGTTCACTAATAGGTGCTGCGAGATGGAAGGTGGGGATTGGAGTACAAATAATCGTTTTCACAAATTTGTTTGTTTCTAGATGCGCACAAATATATGTTTGTTATCAAGATCATTTGGATTACAGCTAATAACTATGTATAAAATATATATATATATTCCTATTTGTTTTTATTAATTTGTAGGTATTCATTCTCGATAATTTATTAACCATATAATAAATAAATAATGAATGTCATTTTCGTTGATTGATACCTTTTAATTTTTTATTTATTTATTAGTAAAATTTGTCGTCCATTGCTATTTTTACTTTAATATTTTATATCTTTAACTTTAATTTCATTACACTTATCCGACTGATTTTTTTTAATAATATTAATATATCAAAATCTAACATTAATCAGATCAATTACATTCTATTTGATAAAAAAAATGATTCATTTAGATTTGTATCCGTTCATAAGATACAGTGAAATTTGCTCACTATTACTTTTTTTAATATTTTATATCCTCGATTTTACATTTTTTATACTTATCACATATATTATTTTTATGAATAAATGATTCATATTGATTTGTATCCAAGATATAGTGAAATTTGCTCTCTATTAATTTTTTTAAATATTTTATATCCTCAATTTTATATTTTTTATACTTATCACATATTTTTTTTATGAATAATATTGACATATCTATTTGAAATACATTATAAGTTAATGCATATTATAACATTGATATTCCATTATATATAATTTAGATCATTTCTTGTGACAAGTTATTTAGACAATAAAACTATTTAAAGATATTAATGTCGATTTTTATCAACATTAATAATTGGATGCAACTCTACTTTATTTGGATTTGAGAATAGAGAATACAACGTTAAGACTTTAGATCATCATGAGGTATGGTGACCTTTGGCCCTCTGATACTTAAGTACGTCCAGATAGTGAGAAGAATGAGAAAACTAGTGTTTCTCCTTGTTATGCCTAAATATATTTAGAAAGATAATATAGATCTTAGTATTTGTAATTGAGAGAAGAATAAGTTATGTAAGCTATAAAGTTATGAAATTATGTTGAATAATGATGTCTATTTATAGGAAAGAATATACCTATTGATGATCTTTATACATAATGATAGACTTATCTTTGAATGTTGGAGTGTTATCCGCTTAATTATCTCATTATTGGATAGTTAAGGATTTGAATGCTGGTCTTATATCATGTTAAATATTTAAATGATGTTGACATTAATCTGTTGACCCAATGTTGAATAAGCTTACCTACGAGTTATTTGCTGGCTAAGACCTCTCTTATTACACCACATGACATGAGTTATTTTACACCCAACTTCATCCCTAGACTTTCTAGACATGGGTACATAGGCTAGGAGGTCTATTTTGCCATTCTATCACCACCTGGGTTCATTATTTGTTGAACCTCGCTATTGGTGTCAAGTCCACTCTTACATAGTCTTTACTGGACCTTATGAAAAATTTCTTATTTTTTATGTGATGACAGCTCTGAAATCCTTATAGGATCTGTCGATAACATGACTACCTTTTTTTAGGAGAATGAAAAAGTGTGGGAGTTTTGATATTGCTCTTGTAGATATTCCCACTCTTTAACACTTAGGCTTTTCTTTGTTGTAATTATTTTTCAAACTTGTGTGGTTCACCTTATCTGAAGGGTCCAAGTAGTGAGAGATCTTGTCTTCATTGCCTCTAGTTCTAATAGGACCCAATATCTTGGTCTACTTAATAAGTTCTATGCTTGACTTGTGCCCAAAATTTGTCCAAAATGTAGACATATGGTTGAACACTTTAGGAATGTACTCTATAAGGGAAAACACATAAAAGTGCACCATTAAAGTTGTCCATTCACTAGGAGGAGGAAAAATGATTTGGCACAACCTAGGAAGGTAGTGGATAAGGCATCGTGGCCCATTAGATAGAAGTCTATGCTTTGTAAATTTTAGTTAGTCTTAGAGATCGAAGATGTCTAAACACTTCTTGTGTTTCGGGCATTGTACTTCCTAAATGAGTTTTCTGTGAAGGTTTGCACGTTATAGTAGCCATATCGGAGGGCGAAAACCCTTGGGCCTAGACAATAAGTTCTAGCCTTTTGTTTAATTATTTTTGGAATACTTAGTCCTTGTTATAGATGGTATAGGTTCATGACCCATTAAGTTGGGTTTTCCCACTGTAACTTCATCGGGGTCATTCTATGTTCTAGATTTTCAAAGTTTATGTAGCTTGTAAACTATGACTTGTATAATAGACTTTTTATGCCTAATAGTCTACCATATGCTTGGATCATGATATTAGAGTTTAAGTCGTTGTATAAACCTTTTGGACATATTTATATGTCATGTTGCTTTGCTATTTCCGTACTTTTGATTCATGTACTTGTAATCCTATACTTGTGTAGCATCCATGTACCTCTTTTATTTTTTGGTGAGGTCCATTTATGATCTTGTTTATTTCAAGGCGAAGAGTGCTCCTTGGGCACATCCCTTGTTAAGATATGTGATCTTTTTTATTAGTATGCGATTGTGTGTACTTGTTGAGGAGCAAGCCCAAAGTGATTCAAATGGCTACATGTCCATACATATACCCTAACAAACCATATACATTGTGTCCAACCATATATGCCATGTTTGACTATGCTTCCATGTTCAACCACATGGGTCGTGTTTGAACATGTATGCTATGTTGGGTCACATAAGCCATGTCCAGCTATGTACCATGTTGATTCACATGTGTTATGTCCAACCATATGTGCCATATTGGGTTACATATGTCGTATCCAACCAACTACCATATCATGGCGCATGTGATGTGTTCGACTATGTACCATAACCACCTCACAACAATTTCGGGTACATTCAGTCAATAACCATAAGTTATAAGCTGGTAGTAGTTTCCCTACAGTTTAACCACGCTTCTTATTTTTAATATTTATTCAATAATATATTTAGTATAAAAATTAAATATTAGCTTAATTTTTATTTTTTTTAACTATTTAGTACATGTTTTTAAGTAAAATAAAAAAATATAAAGTAAGAATAAATAAAATTCAATCTAATTATACAAAATATTTTAAATTTTATTATTAAAATTATCTTTTTCTATATAATTATATGTATATACAATAATAATATTAATGTATATTTGGTTTCAATTAACTACAGTTTCAATATTACAATAACCATCACCACCCCACGCTTTATCCATTACGGTTATTATGGGAAAAAAATTGTCAATTTTTTATAGATAACCATAGTTTCAATAATCTATGATTAAAATGCTTATCCCTAATGTCGGGTCACATATTTCGTGTTCGGACATGTACCTTGTCAGGTCACATGTGTCGGTCCGACCACATGCCATGTCAAGTCGCATATGTTGTGTCCAGCCATGTGCCATGTCGAGTCATATGTGTCGTATCTGATCATGTACTATGTTGAGTCACATGTGCCATAGTCGATCATGTACCTTGTTAGATCACATGTGTCGTGTCAGGTCTTGTGACTTTAAAAACTTTTGAAGTCCTTGGTGGATTATTCCATCCTAACGTGAGTGTCGTTGCACTCTATCCATGCTTAACAATTTTTATCAATGGCTAGGGTTGGAGACTCAAGGTCTCTAACATGAGAAAAACTGTGTTTGCATGGATGAGGTGTAGAATTTGCAATAACTCCTTAACTCGGGGTGTACTTGCTACCTATTCAAAGCTCAAGCAAGCTCGTAGAGGTAGGGCATAAAAGTTGTAGCAATTCCTAAACTCGGGACATAATTGTTGTCTGTTCAAAGATCTAACATGGCTCGTAGAAGTAGGGCACAAAATTTGTAGCAATTCCTAAACCTGAGGAGTAGTTGCTGCATGTTCAAAGGTCCAACATGGCTCATAGAGGTGGGGCACAGAAGTTGTAGCAACTTCTGAACCTGGGTTGTAGTTGGTTCATATTCAAAGTTCAAGCATGGCACATGGAAAAGGGGCACATGAGTTGTAGCAACTCTTGACCCCTAGCATACTAGCGTGTAACTTTTCATAACCTACACTTATCAGTCCCTTTGTAGTTTGGACTTTCCCCATCCTTTTCAAATTCCATGAATGTGAAACAAGCTTGACCCAAATACATGTAGACACAATTTTTATTAAAGTAAAAGTATACCTTAAGCATTGTCTATTTTTTATCGTAGTGGAACGTTGTTCGTGTCCCATGTTATTCTTTATGAGTGGCGTCTTGTGCCACATTTTGCTCTTTTAAGGCAATTATTTTCTCTAGAGATTTTGGTAGAGATGATACATAAGGACAAGATCCCTTGGACTTGTGTAGGAATAGCCTATTTGAAACTCTATTGTGGGGTTTTCTTAGTCCACACTTACCTCTTGGATGTGGTACCTCTTGAAGATCATGTGAACTCATGTAATCATGGAGGAGTTACAACATTGTCTTGGACCTCCTATATATGAGTGGAAACATATTTTTGTTTCTTAGTTGGACATGATGTGTTACTTCATTAAATCTGTGTCTAGACTTAGTTGATTATGTCGATCTCACCAAGTGTTCTCATATGGAATTTGGGTGAATTTTTGAAATGCACTCTTAGAGAAACCTTATAGAACTCCTTTTGAAATAATTCATATGGATATGTGCACTTTTGGATGATATGTGATGGTTGTACACCTCATAACCAAATTTGTTGGTAGGGTACAATCTTAGGTTACACACTTTATGTCATTGCATGAATGTTCTGGTCATATCATATATGTTCTTATCTATGATCCATGCACTTCTTTATTTGTACGTTTATTTTTTAATCTAACTATGATTTCATCTATTTGTGAGATCGTTGACACGAGACCTGTGAGTGAACACCATGGCGCTCTGGGCATTGGAAGATGCCACAGGGGGTCCTTGTTAATGAGAAATGGTTACAAATCTTATGGACTATGGAGGCACTCCAAAATAGTTTGGAGTGTGTTCTTTATGATGTTGAGGTAGACAAATGGTTCCATTCTTGAAGTTTTTCCTATACTCCAAGGGTTTTTAGTACCATCGTAAATGATTTTTAAGGTAGCCATATGTCGCTAAGGTCACATGGTTAACATGACCAGTTTGGCCAAAATGTCCCTACATATGGGCCTTGATATGATTGCATGGACTACAATAAGTGATAGCTTCTACTCGAGGTGGTACAAACTGGTCCAGGATGGACGATGAGAGGAATGCTTTTTGCAAATCCATAGATGAGTGATTTGCACTTAATGGGTGAACTTTGTCTAGTAGGCCATGAGCCCGGTTTCCATCATGGAAGGTCGCATCCATAGGATGGGAAGTGTGTGATCCTAAGAGGTGATCCCATAATAACTTTGGGATGTTATCTTCGTCATTTTGAACGTTAAAACTAGTTTGTTATTTCATTTTTTTTTAAAGAATGATCGGTTACTATTTAAAAATACTATAATGATGATGATTGAAAGAGAAAATAATATCCTTTTAAATATTATTTGGATGCATTTATCTCATAATAGCTTGGCATCTTAATTATAAAAATTTCAAAATTTTGATGTGTGATTTTAAAATGAGGATTAGATTATATTTACAATGAAATTTGGGGGATCGTCATTGGAAGTAACCCAATTTGAAATGTTGCTGTGAAGCTGGTGACTAACTATGTATATAATCTCTCTTTTAAGCCAATTTCGAAGTGAAGAAAATATGAAATTCAAGTATTTTATTTTATAAAACAATTATTAAGAAAAATAACGGATATAATTAATAAAAGTATATTAATAATAAATAAGACATAATAAATTTTTTAATTTCTATTATTATTAAAAAATATTTTAATAATAATAATAATAATATATAATTAATGTTAAAAATAAATTAAATATTTATATATTTTTATTATCATAATAATAACATTTATTATAATAATATCTTACTTATAATTTTTATTACTTTAATTATTATAAAAAAACTAACCACCGAAATATATACATCTTTTATATTATTAATTAGGATAAAATAATACTTCCAGTTTTTTTTAAATTGTAAAAAAAAGTTATAAGTTTTAAAAATAATAATTATATATATTTTTTTATTTATTTTAAAGAAATTATTTATAATAAAATTAATCAGAGTTAAAAAAGAGAGGGGCAAGCATCTACAAATAATAATAGGCTAAGGCAAAACCATGAACACCACCAAAAAACACTCTATAATTTGAGCAGTAAAAAACTTTCTTTTCAATCCAATGGCAGAAGGAATCCTTTATAACTTTACAGCAGGAATACTTCAAAGGTTGGCCTCTGAAGTTGTGAATGAGATTGGACTAATTTGGGGAGTGAAGGAGAAGCTTCTTGGCCTTGAAGACACCATGTCAATGATCAAAGATGTTCTTCTTGATGCACAAGAACAAAGAATCCATAGACATCATATAAAAAACTGGCTTTCCAGGCTTGAAGATGTGGTTCAGGATTTTGAAGACTTGTTGGATTACATGGAAACTGATGCTTTGCGAAGACAGGGAAGATCCAATAAGAATCAACTTCTCAAAGAGGTATGCAATTTCTTTTCCTCTTCAAACCGAGTTGCTTTTCGGTTCAAAATGGCTCATTGGTTAGAAGATATTAAGAAAAAATTAGCTGTAGTTCAAGCTGATAGAAGAGAATTTCAACTAGAGGTACGCCTTGAAGAGGCTCCTCTAGTTGCAAGTGATGTGAGATTTGAGCAAACTCACTCATTTGTACCTGATGAAGAAGTTATTGGCAGAGATCTTGATAAGTCAAATATTATGAACAAACTATTAAATGTTGATCAAACAAATCAGCATGTGTCAACTATTGCTATAGTTGGATGTGGAGGAATGGGAAAAACTTCACTCGCTCAACTTGTTTTTAATGACAAAAACATCCAAAATCATTTCCAATTAAAGATGTGGGTGTGTGTCTCTGATGTTTTTGTTGTGAAAACAATTGTTGAGCAAATCATCAAATCTGCTACTAATGAGAGTCCAGATCGTAATTCTGAAATGGATCAATTGCAAAATCAACTCAGAAAGGAGTTGAAGGATAAGATATATCTTTTAATATTAGATGATGTATGGAATGATGATTTTTCAAAATGGGATGAATTAAGAGTCTTATTAGGTGGTGGTGCTATTGGAAGTAGAATTCTAGTAACAACCCGTAGTACGAGGGTGGCAAACATTACAGGTGACCAAGAACCATATCATTTAGGGATACTAGATGATGGGTTTTCTTGGTCTCTGTTTAAAAAAAGGGCTTTTAAGGAGGGATATGAAGGTAATAAAAGCATTGAAGATATTGGAAATGAGATTTTGAAAAAGTGTGGCGGAATTCCCATTGTCATCAAGACAATAGGAAGTATGTTGCGTTTTAAAGATGCAGAAAATGAATGGCAACAATTCCTTGATAAGGAGCTTTCCAAAGTGCCCCAATATGCTGACAACATTTTACCAAGGCTAGAATTGAGCTATAATCATCTTCCATCACATTTAAAACATTGTTTTGCATTTTGTAGCTTATTTCCCAAAGATCATAGATTCTATGTTGAGGAGATGATCCGATATTGGATGGCACTAGGTTTTGTCAATTCACCAGACCAGAGTCGTTCTCTAGAAGATGTTGGTCTTGAATATTTTAAGGAGTTGTTGTCAAGATCATTTTTCCAACAAGTTGAAAGAAATAAGTGGGGTTATATAATGAGTTGCAAAATGCATGACTTCATTCATGATCTTGCTATAAAAGTAGCAGGAACAGAGTGTATTTCATTAAGTTCAAAGGGAGGAAATATTGGCAAAAGAAATCGTCATTTATCATTTCATCGTGATTTTGAGCAACCGTTTCCAACTTACCTGCTTCAAGCAGAAAGGATACGCACAATTCTTAACCCCTTTAAATTATCCCATTTGTTTGATGAGTCAACTGTTTATAAAATTATCTTAAGTATGAAGCGCATACGATTGTTGGATTTGAATAGCTCAAATATTGAAAGAGTCCCCAAGTCTATTGATAAGTTGTTGCATTTGCGATATTTGGATTTATCTCATAGTAATTTTCTTGCCACACTACCTAATTCTTTGTGTAAATTACAAAATTTACAAACATTGAAACTGAATTGTTGTGAAAATTTTCAAAAGTGGCCAAAAGATTTTGGAAAATTAGTCAATCTCAGACATCTCGAGTTTATGTTTTGTGAGATCCTAGAAGAATGGCCAAAAGACATAGATAAACTTGTCAATCTCAGACATCTTAATTTTGAAAATTGTGATAAGTTAAAAAACTTGCTGCCGCGTGAATTGAGTCAGCTCACCAATCTTCAAACATTATCACCATTATATATAGATGTTAATATGGGGTTTGGGATATTGGTAGATTTAAAAAACTTAAGAGGAGGAAAGCTAGAAATTGTAAATTTGAGGCACCAAATATATGAAATCTCAAAAGCAAATTTGAAGGAAAAGCAGTTTAACAGCATAATACTAGAATGGGAGAACAATGGGGAAGTTGATAATGATGAGACTAAAGCTACTGCCGACGAGGAAACATTGCAAGACCTACATCCTTCCCAGAACCTCAAAGAGTTGAAATTAGATTGCTATTGTGGTAAAAAGTGCTCGAGTTGGTTTGAATCTCTTACAAATGTGTTTAGGATTGAGTTGAAGAACTGTAAAAATTTGAAATATCTACCGGGGTTGGCTCCTTTGCCTGCTCTCAAAGAATTGATACTTGTGAGTTTGCCCGCCTTAGTATGTATTTCAAGCAATAATAGCGAAGAATTGATCTGCAGATCATCATCCTCATCTTCCAAATCAACATCGTTCTTTCCATCCTTGAAGAAACTCACTTTGAAGGATATGCCTAGTCTGAAGGGATGGTGGAATATTAACGATGAAGATAACAGCCTCCTCAGAATATTACCGACATTTCCTTGTCTTTCGAAGCTGACGATTCTGAAATGTCCAAGACTCAATTGTATGCCGTTTTTTCCATCCCTAGATAAACGTTTATGTTTTGATTATATCAGTTGGAAGGGTATATTGCAGAGTACATTGATGATGAACGACATTGAAGGAGCATCAACAACAACTTCTTCTTCTTCTTCTCATTTGACCAAATTGAGGAAGATGACCTTGACGGATTCTGAAGACATAGAGTCTCTACGCTTATCATCAAAAAGCCTCACATCTTTGAATAACCTTAAGATTGAGGAGTGCCCTAGATTAAAACTCATCTTCTCAGGCATTCAACATCTCACGTCACTTCAGACACTGTCAATTGATAATTGCGAGGAGCTCGAGCTGCTTTTCGACGATGTCACCATGTCTAAGTCCCTCGTAAACCTCTCTTTTTTCTATCTGAATCACCTTCCAAAAGTTGAGGCTTTTCCGGATTGCATAAGTAACCTTAAATCTCTTAAGGTTTTGGATATCACTAATTTGGAGAATTTAAACAGCTCAGGATTGAAAGGGATATGTAGCCTTCCCTCTTTAGAGGAACTTTTTCTTTGGTCTTGCAACAGGCTTTCAACACTCCCTCAAGAAATATGTCGTCTTTCCAGCTCGTTAAAAAAATTGACAATCTCTCATTGTCTCCATTTTCATTCACTGCCTGGAGAAATATTTAGTCTCACCTCTCTAGAGATATTGAACTTGTTTAGACTTCCCGAATTGAAGTCTCTTCCTCAAAAACATTTGCTCGACAACATCCAAGAAATCAAGTTTTGGAATAATGAGAAAGAAAAAGTATTCATCAAGTCAGTCCAAAGTCAAGATAGAGATCCCCCGACCAACCTCAAACTCCACATATATGAAATCCCACATTTGGAAGAGCATGTCAGGTACCATTTATAACTAGTAAATTCTTGTTCAAGTTTCGTCTCCTTTAATTACCTCACTTAATTTTCTCTGTTATTCTGGTTGTCTTTTACCCATTACAAGTGTGGTATGATTTAGTACCATTCATGATAAGTTGATTGTTGATTTCAGCTTAGACTTGGTTTTTATTTTTTTGATAATTTTGTTTTGGGTTTTGGAGAAACCAATGGGGCAATGGGATGTAGTTTTTCAAATTGATTTCTTTTAATGTATATTTTTGGGATTCTGCAGGAATTCTGGATTTTCATTGTCATATGAAAGGAATAGTGAGAGATATTCGGTCATAATTAAAGGTTAGCTACTTAATTATATAGTCTAATTGCATGTAAATGATATACGATCCTTATAGTTGTTTGTATTATAATATTGTTTTTCTTTTTTCCGATTTCAGCCATTGTTTTTAGTGATTTAGGAAAGACCATAGTATTGGTTTTTTATGATTTGAAATAATTACTGGTGGTTGCCAACTCTATTAGACTCTATTAATAAAAATGCAGCATGCTTTATTTATCGAAATATGATAGTTTTGGGAATTTTTGTTGATTAAATGGCATATTTGATAAACATTTTACTTTTTAATTTTTGATTCTTAAATTTTGTAATTAGATTTTTTATTTATATCTACCATTAAAAAAATCTGAAAAGTTGTTTGATTTTCAATTTCTATTTTCATTTTGAAAATGTTGAAATTGAGAATTGATTGTTGCTGATAATCAATTTTTAATTTTTAATTTTTCAATTTTTTTTTTAAATGAACTTTTTAAATTTTAAGTTTGAAAATTCAATTAAATTTTTTCATAAATTTATTAAACTTTGAATAAGGTTGAATATGATTATGGATTGATACTTAGGGTTTGAGTAATAAGAAATAAAAAATAATATTGATTACTTTTAAATTTCAAAATTTGATAGAATTTTAAAATCAAGTTTTAAAATTTTAAAAATGGATTCTCAAAAATGTTTAATTTTAAATTTAAAAATAAATTAATTATCAAATAAATACTCTATAAATTGATGTCGAGACATCTCATGAATATAAAAATATTTACTCACAACTTTCTTAAGTATAAATTGTTTTAAAGGATAGTAATATTAACATAATATAAATTATTATTAAGTTATTAATAATTTTGTTATAAGATATAATTAATTTAGAAATAAAATAAATATTTTATATAATTTTATTGTGAAAATATATAAAAGTATAAAACACTATCTTAAAAGTTTAATATTTCAAATATAAAGAAATATGTGTTGATTCTTGTTTCTGTGGTTCCTATTCAAGAATAATTTTAAGAAAGTTAAGGCATGCTTATTTCTCTGTTCTTATATATTGAATAGCAATGGTGGATTACTACAAATGTAGATGAAATCTCCAACTCTCCAGTCTCAAGATCAAAGATTCTGTCAATTATTTTCTTGTTATTTGTTATTTATCTATATTTTGTTTGTATTTGATCCTTGTTGGATTCAACTATTTCTTTATTATTTGTTATTTATCTATATTGTGTTTGTATTTGTTCCTTGTTGGATTCAACTATTTCCTTGATATTTTTTATGTATCTATATTGTGTTTGTATTTAAATAAGTATTAATATTTAATATAAGCTAAAATTTTAATGATTAAGAGTACATCTAATTATAGATTTTGTTAATGATTATTTGTTTTATTAATTTAATCTAATTATAGATTTTGTTAATGATTATTTGTTTTATTAATTTAATAATATTTATAATTGACGAGATGTATATAAAAGAGTATTACGAATGTGTTAACTTAATTGAGATGTTCTAATATATCTCTAAATATTACAAATTTTGTACATTATTTCATGATTATTTGTATTTATTTTATTTGTTGATTTTTTTATTTAAAAAATATTTTTTTGATATAGTATCACAATATATTAAGCTTGTAATTAATAAATAATGTATTCTCTTAGTATTTGTTTTATCAAATCAATATAATAAAACATTCACTGATTTTCATACCATTTATCAGTTCTCTTTTGTAATTTATTGTGATATTAGAGCAACACTCAAACTCCAACAACAGTAATTCCAATGTCATGTCCAAAGAAAACCGTTCCTTTCCAAACACTAAAAAACATGGATCCCATCTTTCTTATGTTGCCAATTGAACAAAAAGGTCTTCATAATTCACACTTGGAGTAATTTTTAAAGATAATAACTCACTGAAAGCAACACATTAATTTAATGATGATTAATTGTAACAACTTGCTCATGCCTTATCTCAAATGGTATCAAACCACACTATCAATAATGACAATGCATTTGCAAATGATGTAAGTATGTTTTTTATCCAATTAATTCCATTTTTACTAAGTATTGGATAATAGATAGCAAAATAATAAATTATATTGTCATAGATTTCACTCTTTTCACTCATACATACATATCACCAATACTAATTGTAAAGTTATTTATCGAATCTTTAGTCTCTATAACATTTATAGGAGTAATACCACTTATCTCTAATATCACGTTAAACAAAGTTTTGTATATCCCATCGTTTCATTTAAATTTGATGTTTATTAGTAAAATCACAACTATTCTAAAAATTTGTGTCATTCCTTTTCCACTTTCTATATCTTGCAGGACTTGGTTACATGGAAGATAATTGGCTTGGGTAAGCAACATGATGATATTTATTACACATCTCTATTGCAAAGGATACCTACCTCTCTCATTCAGTTTCTTAACCTCCCAACTTATGTCACATGCATCTTGAACATCTATCTCCATCTCGACTAAAACTAGTATCATTGTTACTGTCTCTTAACAATAAAATTTCCTTTGATAATAATTGCAATGTTTGTCTATGGCTAAACAAACTTGATTACTATTTTCTTCCTGTTTTATATCAACTCATACTCCATTTGATTTATTACATTGTGATATTGGGATTCTTACAAAATTTATACACATTTAGGGACACGTTTTTTTTTTGTTACTATTGTGGATGATTTTACAAAGAACATATAGGTATTTTCTATGTATTTTAAATCAAAAACTCAAAACTATTTTACAACCCTTCTGTACCTTTATTCATACCCAATATGCTTCTGTTAAGGTCATTTGGGTAGACAATGGCTCTGAATTTCTATCCATACGAAATTATTTTCAATCATATGACATAGAATATCAACATACTTGTGTCTATACTTTACAATAAAATGGAGTAGTTGAATGAAAGTATCATCATATTCTAACCGTTACACGTACTTTACTTTTTCAATCTCAGCTTCCTCCTACTTTTTAGGATAAATGTGTATTGACAGTTGTATATATCATTAATCGACTCCCTATACCATTACTATCCAACAAATCACTTTTTGAACTTTTGCAGGATCATTCACTTCACTCGATCATTTGAAAGTTTTTGGTTGTTTATGTTATGCAACTGTTGTTCATCTCATTCATAAATTTGAATCACGTGCTAGATAATGCATTTTTGTTAGGTATCCCACCTGTCAAAAATGTTACAAATTTTATGATTTAGAGACATAAATTTTTTTTGTTAATCAAAATGACAAATTTTGAGAAATCACATTTCCTTTGGTTTCTACTTAACCCGATTTTGGTTTTGTTTTATCAATTTTTTTGCATGATGCCATAAACAACTTGCTTTTCTCTTATGATTCTAACCTATATGATTTATCATCTCCTCACGATTAACTGCCAAGTCCTCATCATGCTCATATTCCTTTAATAAAAAACAACCAAACTTGATGGATAAATTTTGAGCATTTATTACTTTAACAATCTGGATTGATTGAAACTTCACCAAAAATAACCTTTTCTTCTGATATGCCTAGCCTTTCCTCTATGCCTTCTATAGACTCATCAGCCTCACTTAATTCCCTTATACATCAATTCACTTATCCAAAACAACCTCTGGCGTTGCATAAATATTACATTTTATCTACCTAAGCTAAATCATTAAACCTCGACATCCAATTCAACATCAGATGCCCGATATCCTATTTTTAATTATCTTTCATATTCTTATCTATCTTCTACCCGCTGTACCTTTCTAGCTAACATTATAGGTCATACCAAACCTTACTTTTTGCTCAAGTTATCTTTGATCCACATTAACACAATGTGATTAAAACTGAATTAACAACATTAGAGCATAATAACACTTGGAGTATGATTCCTCTCTTGACTGGTCATAAATCAATTTGTTGTAAGTGGGTCTACAAAATCAAATATCAATCTAATAGCACTATTGAGCATCATAAAGTTCACCTTGTTGCTAAGGGATACACTCAAATTGAAGGTATTGATTACAATGAAACCTATTTCCCACTACCAAGCTCTCACTACACTTCGTTATCTTCTTGATGTTGCTTCTGCACGTCATTAATTCATTCATCAGTTATATATACAAAATTATTTTCTTCATGGTGTTGGACAAGAGATAGTATGTAACCTACATCTAGTCTTCGCCGATAGGGGATAATCTTGTGCATTGACTTAATAAACCCCTATATCATCTCAAACAAGCATCAAAAAACTAGTTTTCTACTTTTATTATTACCATTCAGAAAGCTGATCATCAGAAGTCAAAAATGGATTATTCTTTTTTCACCAAAGATAGAGGTACTTCTTTTATCGTAATCTTTAACTATACATGAAAAATCTTGTTGACAAAATAATTTCTAAGTATTGAATTTTTTCGATCAAAAAAGAGAATTTTCATGTCTCAAAGGAAATATGTAATAGACATTTTACAAGTTATCTCATTTTTCTCATCTCTTTATGTATTGTTCCTATTTTATTAATACATTTTTCATTTATGTCTTGTTTTTGAATTTGGGTTAACTCAATTTACTTTGTTTCTACTTAGATTCTATACATTACAACCCAATTAGCTAATGATTTTTTTATCCTTTTAATTTCATATACTCAACTCTTTGACTTATTTTGTTTAACACTTGGCATAAACTATAAAACATCATATATTTTTCTTCTCAAAATGTCTTATTCTTATTTGCATCCTATACGAAGTTCATCTACATTTTTTATTTTCCACAAGAAATCAAGAACTAGGTTTGCGTCTATTTAATACTTGAACTTTACATCTTCGTTCAATAAAATTTGACGATGAAAATTTTATCAAAAAACGTACAAAATAAAATTAAATTAAAGATTAGTTAAAAATTTGAAAATAAAACAAATATGTATCAAAAAAGTGAGATTTATTATAATTTTATTGCGTTTTAATTAAAAGATAACAAATTAAATACATAAAATTTAAATTTAAAATATTTTACATTTAAAATTTAAGTTGAGAGACTATGTATGTTAAATATGATCTAACTTTCACCAAAATTATAAAAATTTACATATAAAATTATATTTTTGATTAAGTGAAGAGGAATACATGTCCCCTATATACATTACATAGATTCATCCCTAAATGTATACCTTTTTTTCTAATAACTATGCATCAATTAACAATTTTTTATTGGAATTAAAGCTAAAAAAGAGGATGGATCATAAAATGAGAATAAAATTGGCTAAAAAATTATGCTTAGGGGGAATGACTTGTTCGAAAGTGAATAATTAGGAAGAAAGATGGATGGTATTTAGGAATATAGATGAATTGTTAAGTTTATGTCTAATAAACTGAAGTTTTTTAAAAGAATTGATGCTTGATATTTCTTTATGGTATCCCAATATCAAAGTATTGTGATCGAATCCCTGTAACTCTCTTTCGTAATGTGGACGAAATGATACTGGTAAGGGCGATAAGCAATGGAATCCACGAGGTTACCCAAGTGTGAGGATGGTTGTTGCCACTGAGTCTGTGAAGTCACTCAACTCATATAGGTTACAATGGACCATGGACATTTGTTTTGAAAAATTGTTAAAATGTAATGACTTAAATGTGTCTATTTAATAAGCATTTACACTTTTTTTTAACAATTCGAGTTTTTAAAGGTGAGCTATACTATAAGTGTTCCAATAATATTGTCGAGTAATCTCATCAACGATAAGGCAAACAATAAAATCAATGCATGTTATGAGGATATTCTGGCTATACATGAGTATTTTATTGGGAGCTTGCATATAGAAATTGAAGAGTTATGATTCTTATTTGTGAACATATCTTTAATTTTTTTATAATTCTCATGACTCACTCTCAATTGCACCTTTTCTTTTTAATATTAGTGTGGCTTTAATTTGGCTATAAGAAATTGACAAACAATGTTTTTTATTTCACTCTTCGTATTCATATTAATAGTAGTAATTTGTTTATATTGGGAAATTATGCAAATTTGTGATAAACCAGATTTATGAGAAAACAAGAATAGAAAAATAACACACAAAATTGATAACGGTGTTCGACCAATCTTGCTTACGTCTCCGGATATACTGCAGATCTTTTTACTAAAAGAGGAGAAATTATACAAAGTATTTACAATACTCACAACTCATAACCCAATTACATCCAAGAAAATTGCTCTCAATTTTCTCACTAAAGTTTTTTTTCTCTAAGTTTTTCTCTCAATTGGAATGAATATTTGGATTATTGATTCATTATAATTATACATCTATTTATAGGAAAATTCACTCATTGAATTACTCCTTAAATTAAGGGTTCTTTGAATTGCTCATTGAATCAAGCATTGATTTACTCCTCAAATTAAGGATGGTCACTCCTTGATTTGCTCCTTATTTTGCTTCTTAATTTGCTCCTTGAATTAAAGACATTTATAGTAATCTCCAACAATCTCCCACTTAAAGAGTGATTTTAATCTATCTTCACACCTCGATCAATGCAGTAGCTTTTCTAGTCTTGTTACTTTAGCAGACCAACTAAAGTTGAGCACAACTTCAGTTTGTCAATAGTCACCACCTTTGTCAACATATCCGCCGGATTTTTGCTTCCTTGAATCTTCTCCAGTATTAACATATTATCTTTCAATAGAGATTTGATGAAGTGATAACGAAGTCCAATATGCTTGGTTCTAGAATAAAATGTTGAATTCTTCGCCAAGTGTATTGCATTTTGACTATCACTGTGCATAACATTCTTTTCTTGTTTGAATTCTAGCTCAGTTAACAAACCTTGAAACCATATCATCTCTTTACTAGCTTTAGTCACTGCTACATACTCAGTCTCTGTAGTGGATAGAGTGAAAATCTTCTATATTTGTGATATCCAACTAACAGTTGTAGTTCCAACAGTAAATATATAAACAATGGTGCTTCTTCGGTAATCAACTTCACCTCTAAAGTTTGCGTCTACGAAACCTTGTACTTTTAACTCTTTTTTACTAAAGTAAAAGCAATTTTCTGTGGTGCCTCGAAGATATCTCAAAATCCACTTGATTGCTTCCCAATGAGTTTTCCCTGGGTTTAACATAAATTTGCTAACAACTCCCACTGCATGGCCAATGTCTAATCTCGTACAAACCATTGCGTATATCAAAATTCCAATGGCTGAGGCATAAGGAACTTTAATAATGAATTCTTTCTCTTCCTCCATTTGAGGGGATTGATCCTTGGATAGGAGAAAGTGAGTAGCTAAGGGTGTGCTAATTGGCTTGGTGTAACTCATATTGAATCTTTGCAAAACATGATTGATGTACTCTGCTTGAGATAACTACAAGGATCCTTTCTTCTTATTTCTTATTATTTTCTTTCCAAGAATCTTCTTTACTGGACCCAATTCTTTCATGTCAAACTCCTTTGACAATTGCTGGTTCAACCTTCTGATATCATCCATATTTGAACCTACTACTAACATATCATTAACATAAAGTAGTAAAATGATATAACTGGACCTATATCTTTTGAAGTAGCAATAGTGGTTGGCATTGCATTTATTGAAACCTTCCTTGTGCATGAAGCTGTCAAACTTTCTGTACCATTGTCTCAGGGCTTGTTTTAGGCCATACAAACTCTTCTTAAGTCTGTACATCATGTTCTTCTTCCCTCTTTCTGAGAAACCTTCTCATTGGTACATGTATATCTCTTCATCTAAATCTCTGTGAAGGAATGCAATCTTCACTTCCAACTATTCAAGATGAAGATCTTCAATGGCTACAATACTCAATAGTGATATGATAGTATTGAGCTTCACAACGAGAGCAAAGATGTTAGTGTAGTCAACTCCTTCCTTTTGTTTGAACCCTTTGACAACTAGGTGGGCTTTGTATCTCTTAGAACCATCATGCTTCTCTTTCACCCGGTACACCCATTTTTTGTGAAGTGCCTTCTTTCCTATAGGCAACTAAACTATTTTCCATGTCTGGTTAGAGATGAGATATTTCATTTCTTCTTTCATGGTAAGCTCTCACTTGCAAAAATCTTGAGTATAACAAGCTTCATCATAACATTCAGGCTTTCCTCCATCAATCAAAAATATATAGTTCATGTATCTCCTGTTAGGCATGTGATGTCGATAAGATCTTATCAATACACGAGCTGGAGTAGGAGGTTGTGGTGTGTCAGATTGTTGTATACTGCTCTGTTCAACGAGTTCCTCTAGCTGAGGACTTGTTACAATTGGTTCCATTATGGAACTATTTGGGACATTATCTATATCTATAAATATTGACTTATTATGTGATAGCCAAACTCATCCTCACCATAGCCGATGGAGGTGCATTTCTTGGATTTGGGATCAAGCTTATTCCTGCCTTGATCACTGATATGCACAAATGCTACACAACTGAAAACTTTTAGATGTGATAGTTTTACCTCCTCTCTTATTTTGTGCTCCAATGGAATAGATTGACCTCGATTGATCAAATAAGTTACCGTGTTGACTGCTTTGGTAGACCTAATTGTATATGAATGTTTCTAGCTCTTTTTGTCAACGTTCAATTCATATTCTCAGCTACACCATTGTGTTGAGGCGTGCCTGACATAGTTCTTTCCATTCTAATCCCATGCTTATAGTATAAATTTTTGAATCTAGTGTCATCTTATTCACCACCATTGTCAGTTTTGAGCTTTTTGATCTTCAAACTTGTCTCATTTTCAACCATAGCTTTCCATCTTCTAAAAGCCTTAAATACTTCAGACTAATGCTTTAGAAAGTAAACCTATACCTTCTAAGAGTGATCATTAATGAAAGTCACGAAGTAGTGTTTCCCACCAATGGATGAGATGGTCATTGGTTCCTAAACATTAGAGTGAATGAGCTTTAGTCTTTCCTTCTTTGGGGTTTTGCCACTTATCTGAAAGCTAACTCTCTTTTGTTTTCCAAGTATGCAATTTTTGCACATGTCTATCTTCACAGACTGTAGACATGGAAGTTTTTCTTTTAAGTGCATAATCTTCATTCCCTTCTCGCTCATGTAGCCTTGTCTCTGGTGCCACAAATTTGGTGTTTTATTGCCTACTGTAACTGCAATCAAACAACATGCCTCTACTGTTATGTAAATAGTGCTACTTTTCTTTCCTCGAGCAACCATCATTACACCTTTTGAAATCTTCCAATCATTACCATGGAAGATCGTAGTGTAACCTTTACTAGCCAACTGCCCTACTAAGATTAAGTTCCTTCTTAGGTTGGGAATATGTATGACATCCTTCAGCTTCCAAACAGACCCGTTCAATTTAATGTTCACTACACCTTTGCCAATAATAGCACACAGTTTATTATCACCAAGATATACCTTTTCAAGGTTTTCGGGGACATATTTCTCGAAGAATTCTTTCTATGAAGTAGCATGGAACGATGCTCCAGAGTCTAACACCTAAGATTCTTCCTTGCTCTCCAAAGAGCATATCAATGCACCATCTCCTCGTAAGGTGAAAGTAACATTTGCCTTTGCCTTCACTTGTTTGTCCTTTGGTGTATTCTTGCACTGATTTTTGTAGTGTCCGGTTCTCCCACAATTTCAACGCTCGATATTCTTCGAGCTATGGGAATTATTAGGATTCCTAGATTTAGATCTTCTATCCTTTGATCTACCTCGGTAGTCTATTCTGCCACATTCATTCCCTATGGTTGAATTTCTTCCTCTTGACTCTGTATGCAAAACTGAAAAGGTTGAAAATTCACCCAAATTTCTACGTCGGATCTCTTCACTGAGAACCAGATCATGAACATCTTCAAATTTCAACTTATTGCTTCTTAACGAGCTACTCACAGTCGTGACAGTAGTATTCCAACTTTCTGGTAGAGAAGACAAAGTATCAATGCTCGTACTTCTTCATCGAATTCAATTTCAACTGAACTCAATTGGGTTCTGACTATGTTGAGTTCATTGAGATGTTAAGCTACCGATGTGCCTTCCTTCATCTACAAATTGAACAAACACCTCATCAGGTGTACTTTGTTTGAAGCCGATGACTTCTCATACATATTGGAGAGAGCTGTCATAAGACCCACCGTGGTCTTTTTCTTTGCTATGTTGAAAGTAACATTGCGAGATAGCATCAATCGAATAACTCTGAGGGCTTGATACAGATTTCTTTGATATAGATAATCATCTATCTGCATTTTCCAAAACCCAAAATCCGTGCCATCAAATTTCTCAAGTTTCACTTTTCCTTCATCTACGACCATTGCTCCCACTCAAATCTAACTTTCTTTGGATCGTTTCTGACTATTTCTGCAAACCATAGTGTATTAGAACACCTTCGTCAACAAACAAATATCGTCGATAAAATTTCACTCATGTAATTCACTATTCACATGAATAGTAACATTGTAGAAAATTGACAGAAATCACCACCAAAAGCTCTAATACTAGTTGTTGAAAAATTATGTAAATTTCTGATAAGCTAGATTTATGAGAAAGTAAGAATAGAAAAATAACACACAAATTTGATAACAGAGTTTGACCAATCTTACTTATGTCTCCGGACCTGTTGTAGATCTTTTTACTAAAAATGGAGAAATTATACAAGGTGTTTACTACACTTACAACTTACAACTCAATTACACTCAAGAAAATTGCTCTCAATTTTCTCACTAAAGTTTTTTTTTCTCTAAATTTTTCTCTCAATTGAAATAAACATTTGGATTATTGATTCATTACAATTATACATATATTTATAAGAAAATTCACTTCTTGAATTACTCCTTAAATTAAGGGTCCATTGAATTACTCCTTGATTTAACATTAATTTATTCCTCGAATTATGGATGACTACTCCTCAATTTGCTCATTCTTTTGCTTCTTGAATTAAGAATATTTATAACAATTTCTATCAATTTATACATCTAATTCAAGATGCTAAGAAAACAAAATAATGTTTTCCAATTTTACCATAGTTTAATCTTTTGTTACTTAATTTCTCATTTTTTATTATGTATGATAATGATTATAATTTTTTTTAATAAATGAGGATAAATTTGAATCATCTAATATGTTGATATATAAAATGTATTTATCTTTAAATCTATGATTATTGAATGCATTTTAATTTTTAAGACTTATACTTTAAAAATTTTATTTTTTTAATAATTATAATATTATAGTCAAACCTAATTTAAAACATTACATGTCCTGATTTATAGCTGGCAAAAACTTATATAATACAAGTAGTGTTGAATACATTTTAATTTTTTTAAAGTCGTTAAATATCTTAAATAAATACCTGGTTTTTTTACTTAATTAATTAAAATAATTAATAATATTAACTATATGCATCCCTCTAAATTTTAGGAAATTAAACTTATATTTACAAGTTATTTTATCACTTGTTTTGTTATTAATAGATATTTTCCCCTCTTATCATGTTAATTTTTACATGCATCCTCGGTCTCATATAGCATGAGATTGTGGGGAAGAGTTGGTTTGCTAAGGTAAGAAACAAATTCAACTGATTGAATGTTAGTTAGGAAGCATTATACATGCATTTTTAAAATTTGGCTCGATTCGGTTAATTATTTAGACTTATTAATTTAAATAATTTAAAAGTAAATTTAAATTATTTTGATTCTATTTTCATGTTAAAGAAATGAATGGTTTAAGTACAATCAATAATATAATTAAAAAAGTTGTTTGTTATCATTAAATATAATTAGAAACCAACTTTTAATTACAAAAGAGACCCAAAAAAAAGTGTAAAATATTAAATATAAGAATAAAAATTAATTTAGATATTTTTTTAATTTTAATAAATGTTTATAAAAATGAATGTTAAAAGAGGACAATATTACTTATAAGTTATAACATATTTTCAATTGATATAATTTAAAATTAGTGTATCAAAAATATATGTTATAAAATATAAAATTAAATAATAAATTCATGAATATGTGGATTTGATCAAATATGAGTTCACAAATTTTAAAACCATTATGATATATGTTGGTTTATTCATTTACAATCCTAAACTACTTATTTGAACTTATAAAATATTAGTAATAATGCACTTGTCTTGTAGATTAGAGTACTTTGTTATTTAAAAATGTTGATTTTTATTTTTATTGTATTATTAATTTTTGAATAAATAGCAAACTATAATAACATAACAATAATAAAGTTAACCCATCAAAGTATTTGCTATTCAAACCCATCAAAAACATTTCATAACAATTTTAAATGATGTTATATAGTTTTTTTTGTTTGTAATAACTTTGAAAGATTGCTTCTTTCTTTTACAAAACAACAATGTGAATAAAATATATACTTTTTATTTAAATAATTAAATTGTGATCATAACTTTATTCATTGTCTTCCCTTTTATTCCTAAGTTTCAAAGTTTAGTGAACAAGATAAACAAAAATATAAGAATGAAAAAGTAGAACATTTGAAAGTAGTGAATATAATATTGGAGATGGGAGTGAAGACGTTTAAACCAGCTTTATTTTATTAGTATTATGAAGAGTGTGCGCTTTAATTTCTGTTCTCATTTATATTAAACTTGCTTGAGTTACTTTTTTATTTACACCGTAGTAAAAATTAATTCAAATATATATAGATAATTATCAGTAATAAGTTCATGTTAATTTTTTAATTTTTTTTTATTCTTTATTATTTTTTCATAACATTTTATATTGTAAATATAGTAATTTTATTTTGATTTAATTACATAAAATAATTTTTTATATATAAAGTTTTATTTTTTTATCACCTTAAAAAAACATATGTATATTTTTCTTATAATATAAATGAACATATACTCTTTAATTTTGTAAGAAAATAAACATATATATTTTTTTATTAAGAGAGTTTAAAATAAAATTAATTATAATAATTGAATCATTTATTTATGATATGTATTTATTCTTCTTGACTCCCAATAAAATGTTGGTTTCTCATTTTATAGATAATATATTTTCTAATTATTTTAATTTCTAAAAATACTAGCAAATAACATAAAAGAATCAAAATATTTATATATTATATAACGAGTTTCATTTCTATCATTTTAAATATGGATTGATCCTGCAAAGAAGATGAACATTAAGCTTTTTTTTTTTTTTTTTTGCATTTACGAATAACACAAAAGTTTGTGTCTTTTTGGAAAATCCTTCAATTACTTTTAAAGTTGTGCTTAAATTACCATCTTATATTGTTCTTCAAGCCATATAGAAATTGCTTAGAACTCAAAGAATGATACGTTGAAATGGATGATATTTGGGTAAATTAGCTGCTTCATTATTCTAATTATAGTTATAGACAAAAAATATCTTAACCTTGATTTATACATATTTGTGTGTAGGAGAGGAAGAGATATTAAAAAAATAATAAAAAAAACAGTATTAGACATAGACATAATTGTGACTTAAATCTTAAACAATTTACATGTTTAAATGAGCAGTATGCTACCAAGTCATAAACTCATAGACGCTATTAAACATATATTAAAAGCATGAATGTAACATTTTGTGACGTGTTAATGGAAATTAAGTAAATAAATTGAATAATTAAGGAGATTCCACTTTAGTTTTCCTGCTAATGTGCATATTTTATATTATAATGATGTAATATGCAATGATATTTTTGTTTATTAAATGATACTCTTAATAAATAAAAAAATGTGACATAAAAATATTTAAGATTCCTTTCGATGAAGCAATAGGGCATTTGAGCTTATAATTTTTACTAATTATTTTGTAGTATAATAATATATATTTTTATTGAGATGTAAAGAGCATGAGTTCCAACTGACTAAATGTTTTATTATTATTTTGAGGTAGCATAAAACCATTAATAACAAGTACTCATGATACGTTAATAGGCAAACTTGATTAATTTTTTCAATTTTCTTATTCTAGCTTGCAAATATTTTAATTAAATCACGTTGTAATCGGTTAATTTATTTATATAAATGTTTAATTTTTTTTAAATAATTTTAAAATAAAATAAAATATTAAAAAATTAAATGAAAGCAATTATAATTTTTGAATAAATGATATGGTTTTCTCTTGTCAAAGTGAAAATATTTTAATTTATAAAAACAAAACATTTTTCATGTATATTTTATAACAAATAAAAACATTTCTATCAAAAAATAATAATAAATATTTTTTTTGTATATGAGTGTATAATATTTTATTTAAAAAACATTAAATAAAAATTAATATAAACTAAAATGTTATATTATTATTAAAAATAAAAGAAAACTAATGACGGTTTTTTAGGAAAACATATTATTATTTTTATTACGATGTATCAACTGAAATTATAAATTTAAATTAAAAGATAATTAAATACAAGGAAAAATAATTTTTATTAAGATTTAAATTTATAAATTATATAACTAATTATATCTTATAAAACTTTAGATAAAATTTTCTACATATTATATAATTTGTCTCTTTAGTTATTATACAATTTATTTAAAACTTTTATTTTTATCAATTAAATAATAAATTATTAATACTTAAAAATATTTAAAATTATCTCATATTTTTATCAATTAAATATTAAATTATTAATATTTTAAATATTTTAAATTATCTCATATTTTTATCAATTAAATATTAAATTATTAATATTTTAAATACCGGTAATTATCTCATATTTTTATCAATTAATTATTAAGTTATTAGTATTTTAAGTGCTGATAATTATTTTAAAAGTTATTTAAAATATTGTTATACCGTTATTTTTTAGGTTTTGATTAAAATAAAATTTAATAATAATTATATGTTTATGATTAATATTTCAAAAAAGAAGTTATATACTTAATAATTATTATAATTATTAATTATGTAAAAAGGAAAGAGAGTTACAAAATATACTATAAAAATAATTTTTAATATTTGTCTGATATTATAGACTTTTATCCAAAGTTTTAAAGTGAATTAAGGATAATCTTATCCAATAGTTGAAAATAGGATTATTTTATACATTATCTTTTCAAATGTCCAATTTTCTTTTTTTACTGGAAATAAAAATAATTTTTTGTAGGAAAAAAAAAGTAAAAGTAAAAATAAAAATTAGTTTGGTTGGTTATAGTTTCGGTATTAAGAGCACACCGATTAATAGAGGGGGGGAAAATAAGAGTGAGAGAGAGAGAGAGAGAGAGAGAGAGAAGGAAAAAAAAAAATAGAAGAAAAAGAAAAAGAAAAATTAGTCTTTCCGGTCTCTGTGTCTACGATAGGTTCCACATTTCCGTTTCTCTCGTCAGCGCGAGCGAGCAAGAGGTTCTAGGGTTTCAATACGGGATCGAGCAGTTTGAGAGCTTCTGGATTCTATAAGGTAAACCAATTAATGGATTTAATCATACTTATTTGAGATATTATTGTTGATTTGTACTCTTTATTTCATTTAAAACTTCAATTTAATCATTTTTTTTTTGCTAAAATTATGTCTTTCGGTGACACACACAGCTTTCTAAACTCTTTTTGGTCTCTGAGTATCTAGTTTCATTGTTTTTTTTAATCTAATAAAATTTTAGTTACTACCATCAACATGTTAGGGGTTAGAAATCATAAAACGGGACGAATAGAAGTAGCTTTAGCTTGTTATTATTTTATTTCTCTAAATTCGGGTCATGATTATGTTTGTATGCTTATCGATTAAGTAATTTGGATATGAAGGGTTTATGCATATCAGGTTAAATTTATTGTTAATATCATGTATGGGATGCTTTGTAGTTATATGTTCGGTTATGAGGTTTGGGTATTTTGGTCTTTTTTGGTAGAGATGTCATTTAGGGGCAGTAACCGTCCCATATTCATGTTGTTATACGCGTTAACAAATTTGCTTTGCTAACTTTTTTAGTAGTATTTTGTTTTTAGCAAGTAACAAGGACAACTTATTGTTACTTATTTTAGTATAGTATAATGTTTCTTTTAAACAAAGGCTTTAACTAATTCATTATTCCCTGAAATTTTTAGGGCTTCACATACATGTATTTAAATTTTAGGATGTATGATTTAGTTAGTATTCAAACTTTAAAACTTTATCGATAGGTCATAACTTTTAAATCATATATTTAGTCCTTCAACTTTTAAATCTTGACAGATAAGTCTTAGTTTGACAAGTAATATACAAATTTGTGATTTAAAATTTTGAGACCAATACGTGAAGCTTTAAAAGTTTTAGAATTAAATCATACAGTTTTAAAGTTTAGAGACTTGTGTAAAGTTTTAACATTTGAGGATTAAATCATACATTTTAAAAGTTTAGGACCAATGTCTGAATCTAGTCAAAGATTAGGACCAATGATATAGCATGGCCTAAAAAATTAAAGAAATAAGTGATTATTTCTCACATAAACATTTTTTTGTCATGTCATAATTGTGTTCATAGGTTGGTAATTGCCATTTCTAATGTAATTGTTTGTAATTTATTTCTTTTGATAAATATGATTTTGGATTGGTTGCTACTTTGTCATTCCAGTGGGCTAGTAGTGATGAATCTCAGGTCAATTTCTTTAATATGTCTTGGGTTGTTTGTGATTTATCTTGGCATGCGTTAGAATGATGTATATTTTTCATAAATTGCCAGCATTGAGCATAGAATTTTTCACCTCTCATTTCTGTTACACCTCCTGGCTATAGCTGAACTAAAGATGAATGTCATGGGTAGAGTTAGTGGTTTAGCTATAATGATTTTACCTTTTAGACATCTTACAAAATTTTTAAAGTAAACACTGCAAGCCTGTAATACAAGCAGCCACTTACTGTTAAACTAATTCCTTATACAACTCAAGGCAAGCCTAGATTTATGTTAAATAAGAAAACTATTTAGTTGCTAAGATGCACACTTATAAAATATCTTTAGAGCAACAAAGACATTGGTAGTCAAAAGGATACCTACAATTTTTTTTTTTTTGGATTCCATGAGACTACTTGACTCTCCTTTTTTCTTCATCTTTTGTTTCTATTTTCTTAAACATATCCCTTATGTATCTGGAGGCCATCTGTAACATTTTATGGTGTTTTTCATACATAAAAGTAGCATCTTAAATTTCAATGTCTTTTAGGTTCACATGCAAACATGAAAGGCAATACAAATTATATGGGCTTCTTTAGAACATATTGCACTAATATCTTATGGCACTGCCATAAGACTAGAATGGTAAATTTTAACCCAATATAGTTAATGTATGTTGTCCATATTGTTTACTAATATTTTTCCTATATGATCAGAAATGAGGACACAACAAATGTGATTTTGTAATGCACCAATAAATGTAGATTCAAATTGGTGCCAATGATCTTTGTGATAGAGGGAGGAAGGGAGGATTACTTGTCTCATAACATAAGAACTTTAGATTTAATTTGATTTTATACTTTGTCCGGCAAGCGTGGCATTGGAGTTATTAAAAGGCAATTCTCCATTGATGTTAAGGGCATACAAGAAACCCTTTCGTTGGGAGTTAATAAATCATTGTCATTTTGTTATGAAATGTTTGCAGTTCCTTTTCATTTTTAATTATATTATCAAAATATATTTTACCTTATTTTTTTCCATTTTCAGTTTCACAATTGTTTGTTGATGAATTCTTTTGGACATTAACTAACGGAATGCAGGGATGGTACATGCTTGCTTGAAGAGCAAGATGAGCACTGAGGTTTTTGATGGACAGCTATTAGCAGATAAGTTATCAAAACTTAATAATTCCCAGCAAAGCATTGAATGTATCCTTTTATGAAATTTTTCAAGTATTTCTCATTTATAAACATGTCTGATGAATCATGATTAGTGCTTTTCAATTACCTTTTCTTTCTTACTTTTTTGGGTGTTTGCTACAGGCCATTCAGTTATCAGTGCAAGAAAGTCCTATAAAATTTTGTAGGATATGCTGTTTTCTTTCGGGCAAATTTCTCTTGTATAAACTTATATTTTCATTTTATCTTTTTATTTTTTTAATACTCATTGTCTTTAGCATGGTTGAAGTACTACACTACTATCAAAAACTATGTATCTTGAAAGTACAAAGTTGCGAGTATAAAACCGGAAGCATTCTCTGAATTTTTTTTCCTTGAAGTATCAAAATACTTTTGTACCATAGAAGTAGTTTTCAGTTTTTTCTTTTTGCAAAATCCTTTTGCTCTAGAAATGCAATGTTAGCAGGACTCTGAGAATTTTAGTTTTCTTCTAAATTACCACCATTAGTGCATTTTGATGACTATTTCTTTAAACATCTGATCAGCATTATCTCGATGGTGTATCCCTCATCGCAAGAAAGCCAAACAAATAGTTGAAACATGGGAAAAAATCTTTAGTTCTTCCTCGAGTAATCATTGTGTTTCTTTTCTGTACTTGGCTAATGACATTTTGCAAAATAGTAGGCGAAAAGGTAGTGAGTTTGTTAGTGAGTTTTGGAAAGTCCTTCCTGCTACGCTCAAGAATGTCTATGATAGTGGTGATGAACAAGGCAAGAAGGCGGTAACCAGACTGGTAAGTTGTCTTTCATATTCTGGCCAGTCTTAATTTTGATTTTCACTTGCTACACAGCAAATTATTTTTCGTATTTTATTGGATATCCCTAGTGATTATCATGTGATGAGTTTATACATTATAAATAGCCACTGTTTCCCATTGAGCTCTTGTCAATAGGAATATTGTTTTTTTATTAATGAAAAGTATATAAATTGCACAATCATGTCAAATTTTTATGAGTGATTACGTATTTGCTATTCCAATGAAAATGTGTATTTGCTATTCCATTGAAAATGTGAATATAGAAAATTTTAATATCAGGGTAGAGATATTGCCAAAATTGAAATTGTTATTGTCACAATTCACATTGTTGTTGCAACAATTATTCCAAAAATAGTGCGACAAAAGTGTAATTAGTTACAGGGATAAAGTAGATAATTAATATACTATTTTTGTAACAATTTCAAAAGTGATTATGACAATATTTTTTTATAAGAAACATTATAGTACATTATGTTAATATATTAATAATCACAAAAGTACAAAGTGCACGAATAATCCACTTTGAAAAGGGAGCATCAAGCTATACTGATAAATGATATAACAGCTATATGCCATACCTGTTACAATGCTCCAACATCTAATTAGGAGATACAAGCTCCCCAATTAATTTAAATATGAGAAATTGAGAATAATTTCTCAATTCTTTAGAAGCTAAAGCTCATAAAGAAGCTAAAAAAAAAAATCTCCTACAAAAAATTATGATAATTGTCGTCATTGAAAAAATTCTCCTATTTTTGCCATCCACAATACCCAAGGGGTTGCTCATTATCCTTTTACTCTAATATTGATCGTTTAAACTTAGTATGGATTTTAGTTCCCAATTTTTATTTTTATTTTGCAGAGTGAATGGTTTTAAAAATTTGGCCTTGAGTTGTTTGACATGTGCGTTGCCATGAGCGAGCTTTTAAAACACTCTAGGAGTGCTTGATGAAAGAGGGAAAAATGCCATCACTGTACAGATGCAGTATAAATACAGAAATTAGAGACATTTAGCAGTTCAGCTGGAGAATAGGAGAAAAATAAACAGAATTCAAATCCTTTACCTTCAGGATATCAAGAAATTTTATTAAATTACATTGAAGACCAACAGTTCTCCCAAAAATACGAGTTAAAGAAGACTGGAAATACGTAAAGCAGATGATCCCATCTTAGATAACACGAAGCTGTCAGGAAACCCAAATATACAGATATTGGATTAAAAGCTTCAGAATGTTCATCTTGTTAACCAAAAGCCTATTATGCACATTGCTCTGTAAAAGAGATCATGATTTATTGTTCTAAAAGCAATAATTTATTAAGTAAACAGTTTTCCATCCTTGTGAATATATTAATTCTGTTTGCTCAGGTTGGCATATGGGAAGAAAGAAAGGTTTTTGGTTCTCGAGGGCAGAGTCTTAAAGATGAGATGCTGGGTGAAAATCCTCCCCCTATCTCTGTAGGTATTGCCCGGAGTTTAAATCCTATCAAGATCTTGAAGAAGGATGCACAATCAATAAGAATTGTAAGGGTGTATTTAAAATCTGCTTTTACTTTGTTTTGCATTGTTCATTGCGATCTTAGAATTGATATTGGGCATCTTAACCTTAGAAATTGGCTGTTGGAGCTCTTCCGGAAAAAATAATTACTGCTTTTCAATCTGTTCTTGAGGAACATTCTAATGAAGAAGCTACTTTAAACAAGTGTATCACTGTCTTGCATCACGTGGGAAAAGTTGGAGAAGATGTTGAGAATATGTTAGCTCAAGGTAAAGGTTTCCCAATTATTTTTTGTTTTGACTAGAATTGTATTGCTATCTTTATCACCACGAGTGTGCTGCAGTACTAAAATTCAGCATGATTAAATACATGACTTTTTTATTTGTTTATTTAGAACTTGTGATCAATTATAGTTAGAAATGTAAATTTAGCCCGGCTCAATCAAAGCTCGAATAACCCATCATGTTCCGATCTAATTCGAAGCTTGATTAGGTTTGAATAAGTTTGATCTAACCTTATTCGAATAATTTTAAGATCTGAAGTGTGAGTTAAGTTTAAATTTTATGAAAGATATGTACATTTGAATATTTTATGGCATTATTTTAACCTTAACCTACCTAAACCCAAACATTTTAGGGCTGGTCTTTTGGCTTGCATTTAGTTTGAAAACCAATTCAGCCTGAGTCCGAAATTTTGGGCTTGGGCTAGCCAGGCTTGCCTGAATTTACATCCGTAATTATAGTAGTGTTAAGTGATGGTTGTTGCTTATTATTTTGTGCTCTAAACAGAAAAGGCCCTGGAGAAGATAACTTTTTGATCCTGATTTTTATTTACTTTTGTTTATATATTGGGTCATGATTAGTTGATGAACTTCTTACCGATATGTTCAACAAGTGTTTTGATAATATAGACAATGGTTTTGAAAGGCCTATTCTCTCTTCCGAAAAGGGATGAGGGGTTGGGTTAGAGTCAGAGAAAGGTACAATTCTCCTGTATGGTCATAAGATATCTGTTCGTTGCAATTATCCTATATCACTTCAGGAAAAGGCAAATAAATGAAGCCAAATTGGATGGTCTTAGAAGTAGTTTTTATTTTTTTTTACTTCTGAGTGTATTCATGTATTTAAATAAGGTAATTATGATGATATTTCAAATACAGGGCCAGGAATATTTTACAGGTTTAAGCCTTTAGGGTACATTCTTGGACCTTTCTATTTGATTCACTTTACTGCTGGTCTCAATTGTTAAAGTGTATTTTAGAAACCTGAGCAAGTATGTATATAAGATAACGTCAAACCCTCATAGAAGAGTCTGGGATAATTGTCTTTTAACCTAAAGACTAAAAGGTCTAAGTAGTCCCACCAGGTTAGGTCGGGGGGACCTTTTTTTGCCCCTTCATTTAAAAAGAGGCACTCTGTTAGAACATTTTGCAAAGTAAGGGACTAATGGGATACCAAACAAAATACCAAAGTTCCCCTATTTTGGTGGTGCCTTGTTAGTTCCCTACTTTAAAAACTCTCCTTCCAGAGTGCCTTTATCCAAACTGAAGGGACAGAATCCCTACTTCATATTTGAGGGGAACTTGCTTATTAAGCACTAAATGGGAAAAAACAGAAAATGATAAATTACTGAACAGCCATGGGGTACCAAACAAAATACCAAAGTTCCCCTATTTTGGTGGTGCCTTATTAGTTCCCTACTTTAAAAACTCTCCTTCCAGAGTGCCTTTATCCAAACTGAAGGGACAGAATCCCTACTTCATATTTGAGGGGAACTTGCTTATTAAGACACTAATGGGAAAAAACAGAAAATGATAAGTTAATGAACAGCCCCTATATATTTTTTTACTGTGAAACATATATCCTCGAGTTTTCAAACAGAAGCATTGCATTAATGAATAGTGATGGATATGAAATGACAAGTCCCGTTATTTGATGTATTCACACACAGACGTGGAACTGAATTGGATTAATGGTCTCTATCTTCATAACATGGAAATTGTTGCAATTATTTGGATTTTGTTTTTCATAATTGTGTCAGAAACTTGTACTCACTATGACTTGTTAAATTTATTTGAATTTTTACCCTTATGTTCTTTATCTGTCAGAAACTTGTACTGAACTAGTCTCTTTATAAAATATATATATGTATATAAAATTTTAAATTTTGAGCCATCTTTTCTTCACTGATCAAGACAAAATAAAAAGCATGCAGAAGTTGTTTAAAGATATTCAGATATCAGAGAACTACAATTTTAACAACCCCAAAGAGATAGAGACAATAGAGTATGCAACAAGAATAGAATAAAAAAAAATGAAATATATATTCGATACTCATCTTCAGTCTTTACCATTTTTGACTTAGATACTCCTCTATCTGTTTGTGTGTGTGGGTGCAGGGAGTTGTGTGTTTGACTATCTTTAATAAGATGGAGATTTTTGGGAAGTTGCTAGTGAAGGGAAATAGGGAGCAATGGCCATTTTGTGAGGTGGTATGTAGTAAAGAGACCAAAATATTAAGGCTGGGCAGCGGAATTATTGTCAGGAAACTAGGCTTTGTTTGAAAAATGGCTTTGGAGGAAGTTTCTCTTTGCATAGAATAATTATAGGTACAGATGGGTTGCATGATAACAGATGGGATGACAAAGTGATTTTAAAACCATGTGTAGGAGTGCATGCATTATCATTCTGAAGGGTTTTTGTTTTTTGTTTAATTTGAAATATAAACTATTTGAATTGGGGGGAAGGATGAGATATTTAGATGATATGGGGTTGGACTCTTGTGTATATAGTAGATTTCTTAATTTTTATAGAGTTTGTTTGAACTGTGAGGCGTTATATTCCAGCTAGACAACTCTTTTAGTCTTCTACGTTTATTATTATTTTCTCTACACTCTGGTGACCAGTCTATTATTTCACACAATTTACTCCCCAATCTTTTGTTTAACTTAAAAAATTGGACACCCTGTTATACTTGTGTCATGTAAAACACGTGACCCGTGTGAAACAAATGATCTTATAACAAGAATTTAGTTTTATGAATGGAAACAATATGATTCCTAATGTAATTGAAAAAGTTGGCTAATCATGTGAAATTTCTAAAAGTTGAAAACTAAATTATGTGAAAGAAATTAGGGGATCACAGTGTAGACAATGATATAGGTAAGTTAAGTTATTGGGAAATAGACTAACAATTTATGTATACAATTTAACATGCTCAAGTGTCCCTCAAGAGTGGTCTCTATGCATCTAGACCCAATACTTGAAATTCAACGATGGAAGGTTCACTGGTTCAAACACAAGACAACCCACTTTGATATTATTCTAGAAGTATGTTTATCAATCCTCACAAAAGCTTGAGCTATTGATAGATGAGCTACATGTATAAATTCTAACAAGCACTAACATAGTTGTTTAGCCTAGGACTGTTCATCGGATCGAAACCGCTGATTTTATACTCATCCAATCTGATCCGACCATCTACTCGGATTAAAACATCCTAATCCGCAACCGATCCGATCACTTTTCACATCTGCTCAATCCGATTCGTAAACTATTCGGATGACATCCGATCAATCTGACTAATAAACTTAATTAACTCTATTTTTTGTATTTTTAAATAAATTTTTTAAAATTTCACATAAATCATAACATAAAATTATTTTACTTAAAAAAACATTAAAAAATTAAATAAATATATATCAATTATATATATATATTTAATTTAATTTAATAAATATATAATTAATTTTGGTCGGATCGGATCAGATGAATAGTAGTGAAATCTGTCATCTGATCCGCACTTAACGGATGGAAAAAATTTCATCTGATCCGACCATCGGATTGATCGGATGATCGGATTTTTTTCACACCCCTAGTTTAGCCTAATCTCACAGCAGAAATACATTTTGGGTGGGTCATATATTCTCTCTTTTTTAATTTGCCTTTCCCTAAATTCATATTTTTGAATACATACAGGCAATCAGCCAGGATCTACATATCTGGATGAGCTGCAAGAGGAAGAAAGCATGCTTAATCAATGCATTGGGAAACTTGAAAGTGCTGAGGCAACTAGGGTTTCTTTGATTTCCCAGCTCAAGGAAGCCCTTCAGGAACAGGTGTGAAACTTTTAATATTCTGTGTATTATGAAAATTTAAAATTACACATCATTAACCTTCTTTTGACTATATCAGGAGTTAAAGCTGGACCATGTTCGCTCAAGGATGCAAGTAAGAATACAAGATTTTATTTCTCTTGAAGCAAAGTATGTGCTTATTTAAAATTATGATTTATATATGAGGATTTGAGATATAATTTTAATATTATATTCTGCATTAAATATACAATCACAGTTAAAATTGTTATAGATAGTTACAATTTTGATTCAACTTATGAGGATTTAATTGTGAATTTTGATATTATATTTTGTATTTAAAATATCTTTAGTTAAGTCTTCAAATGGTCAAATTAAATAATTACAGAACTAGAGTGCCCATTTTGAAAAATTGTGAGACATCTGGTGCCTAACCTAACAATTAAGGGACTAAGTTGTTCAAATTAAATAATTACAGGACCTCTAGTACCCAACCCCCTTTGGCATTCCTGGTACATTCATTATTACCATAGATGCCTGTGTGGAAATTTTAAATGTTCGTTTAGATTTTGTCCAAATTCCAGCAGGCTTCTCCTTTTTCTGTTTATATATTTTCTATTATGATAGAAGTTTATGATTTTAGCTTGTTACTTTCTAGCTGCTTGCTCAGGATACTTAGAGGTTGTGGCTGTTGATATTTTGGTCGTAGGACAATAGATACATTGCACATATAGGTGTTCTAGGGATTTATGTTTGAAATAGATGAAAGTTACTACATATATTGAGAACTAGTTAAGTGGGGTTATGGGCAAGATTGTTTGTGGCAAGGTGTCTACTTGCCTATAGCCCCAACTAAATAGAGAGCATGTTGCTTAAATGGGTGATGTACTAAGGACAACAATGTGATTTTGTACAAACTCAATAATCCCATGGCCTTAGGCGTGGAAGTGATTTTAAAGGCGCATGTAGTAAAATTTTCACAGATTAGCATTTAAGCATAGAGAGGGGAATTGGGATCATGAATGTACTAGGAATGGTGTAAAAGTGATGGAGATTAGAAGGTTTGAAGGGAGATAATTAGAGAACAATGTTCTCAATAATCAATATTCATGATAAAAATAACTGAAGCCTACAATTATAATCAATAAGCCTATTTATAAACATAATACACTAACCTAATGTACAAACAGGTAGAAAAAGTTTATGTAATAAATCTCATTAATTTACTTGGATATAACTGTACACAGTCTAATAGAGGGATTACAAGAGACTAAGAAAGGAAAGAAAATTAAAGAGAATAAATACACACTGATTTTTAGGAAGCAATTAACTCTATATTTACACCAAAATATACACCTAAATAAATAAGGAAAAATCTGTCCAAATCAAATTGATTTAGTCAAAGGTTCGAGAGCCTTTCAACACACCCCCTCAAGCTAGTCTGAAAATATCTTTCACGGTCAGCTTGCAAATCAATTTCTCGAACTGTTTCTTAGGTAGTTCATTGGTGAGTATATCACCAACTTGCTCATCTGTAGGGCATGCAGACCGAACCACTATCCAGTTTTTCTTTTATATAGTGTTTGTCCACTTGAACATGTTTAATTTGGTCGTAGAGTACTGGATTATATGCTATTGCAATAGTAGCTTTGTTGACACAATATACTTTCATAGGAAGGGAATTACTTGCCTCAAGTTCTTCAAGAATTTTTTGATCCAAAGAATCTCACAAATTCCTAGAGCTATTGTTCTATGTTCTGCCTCTGCACTACTTCTTGCTGTACCAAGTGACCAAATTTCCTCCAATAAAGGTGCGGTAATCAGAAGTGGATCTTCTATCGGTTATATGACCAGTCCAGTTAGCATTTGTGTAGACTTCCTCCAACAAAGGTGCATCCTAAATTTTATTTTTCCTGAACAACAGACCCTTACCCAAAGATCCTTTTAAGTATCTAAGGATTCTATGTACTGCTTCAAAGTGTTCTTGTCTTGGAGTATGCATAAACTGGCTGACTAAGCTCAATGCAAAAGCTATGTTTGGGCATGTAAGCAAAAGGTAGATTAGTCTACCTATAAGGCGTTGGAACTGATTTATGTTGGTCACATCTTCAATATTAGCTGGGTGTAGTTTAAAATTAGGATCTATAGGTGTCTCGGTTGCTTTACATCTGAGTAGACCTGTCTCTTCAAGCAAATCCAGAACATATGTGCTTTGAGACACAACAATCCCATCTTTTGATTTAGCAAACTCCATACCCAAAAACTTTAGGATGCTTAAGTTTTTGATTTCAAAGTTATGTACCAGCACTTTCTTTAATCTGCAAATCTCAACTAAATCATCACCAATCAAAATTATATCTACATATACAATCAACATGGCTCATTTGCCTTCACTAGAATATATATAGAACATTGTATGATCTTCCTGACTTTGAGAGTACCCATGTCCTTTTATAGCATTATCAAAGTGTTCAAACCATGCTCTAAGAGACCGTTTAAGTCCATATAAAGACTTTTATAGCTTACACACTTCTCTGCTACCATGATTTCCCTCAAAACCTGGTGGTAAGTCCATAAAGATTTCTTTTTCTAACTCCCCATTAAGATATGCGTTTTTAACATCTAACTGGTATAGATTCCGGTCAGAATGTACAGCTAACGAGAGAAGGACCTGGATAGAATTTATCTTTGCAATTGGGACAAAAGTTTCTTGATAGTCAATTTCATAGATTTGCGTGAACCTGAGGCTTGTCTTATACCTCTCAACACTTCCATCAACATTATATTTAACCGTGAACACTCACTTACAACCCAAGGTTTTCCTTTCTTTTGGTAGATCAACAACTCCCATGTACCTTTATTCTTTAATGCATTCATTTTCTCTAAAGCTGCTAACTTCCAATCTGGGTGGTCTAGGGCTTCTTTTATGGTTTTAGGAATTGGTATTTGAGAGAATTTGGTGGTAAAGACTCTATGTTTAGTGGACAATTTTTGATAGGATGTATATCTAGCAATAGGATGCTTAGTACAGGTTCGGGTTCCTTTCCTAAGTGCTATGGGTAAGTCAAGATCTGGAAACAGAGTGCTGGAACGTAGAGGAGAAGAAATGTTGCCTGAAATTTCTGAGGAATCAATGCTTGTAAGCGATAATTGAGATTGTACCGAATTTATGGGAGGGTCTATAAACACGAAGCTCTGGTGGTGGAATTTTATCATTTAGTATTTCTCCTTCTGTCTCAGGTACATTAACATTTGGTTCCAGTAGTTCAAGGTTTCCTAAGTTTTCATTATTTTATTAGTTTTTTGAGTTTGAGTTGAAGTACCAAGATTAGGGAAAAACAGATTAGGCATAGGTGTTTGAAATTGATTTTCAACTATGTTATAATAACTTTGAATAACCCTTCAACTTCATATTTTTCTCTCATCAAGTAAACCCAACAAAGTCTTGTATGATCATCTATGAACGTTACAAACCATTTTTTTCCAATCAATATAGTGATTTTTGAGGGTCCTTAAACATCACTATGAACTGAATAAAAAGGTTTGAGGCACGGTAAGTAAGTGATTTATATGAAATTTGATGACTTTTTGATAAATAAACAACTTTCACACCGAAAAGTAGTACAATCAACATTTTTAAATAAACCTGGAAACAAATATTTCAAATAAGGAAAGTTAGGATGTCGAGGTGCCAAAGCATTATTTGATCCCTAGCAGAGTTTGAACTAATACTACTACTCAAACCTTGAACTTGTTTATTTCTGGAAAAGTAGTCATAAAAAAAGTGAAGACCTTCACACAAATTAGCACTGTCAATCATCATCCTCAAGTTCCTGTCCTGGAATTCACAATGGGAATCAAAAAAGACAGCACAACAATTAGATTCCTTGGTTAATTTACTAACAGATAATTACAAGAAAGTTTGGGGACATGTAGCACATTTTTAAGCTCAATGGTTTTAGAGAGTTTTATTGATCCTTTTCCAGCTATGAAAGATAAGCTTCCATCAGAGATTCTTACTTTTTTGTTACCAGGGCAAGGACAATAGAAGTTAAACAAAGTAGAAATGCTAGTTACATGATCAGTGTCACCTGAATCAATAATCCAAGGTGCAGCAGTTGAGTGACTAAAGAAAGTACTAATGATACTACCTGTTTGGGCTAGTGAGCTGCTAGGAATACGCGGTGGAGGATTAGCAGTCCACAGCTTTATGAGGTGATCAATTTGCCCCTTGCTGAGATTTTCTCCAAATTCTCCACTTCATTGGCAAAGGGCAGTGCAAGGCTATTTTTGTCACCATTTTTGTTGCTTTTTTAGTCTGTTGGCTTTCCGTGGAGTTTCCAGCAAGTCTCCCGGGTATGGTGTGGAAGAGGCAGCATTAGCATCTGCTGTAACAAGGGCAGATTTTTCCAGAGACAATGGAGCTCTTTTTCCCTAGCATAACACCCCGACGACTTTCTTCTCTCCTTGCTTCAGAGAAAACTTCTCAATAGTAGGAAGTGGCTTTCTGCCAATAATTCTTCCTCTCACCTCATCAAATTCAACATTGAGCACAGCCAGGAACTTAAAGATACGCTCATTATGGACAGTTTGTTTGTGGTGTTTAAAATCTTCCGTGCTCTTCCACTCATAATTGTTGAATAAATCCAGATCTTGCCACAATCTCTTAAGAGCATTGAAGTATTTTGCTACTGTAATCTCCTTGACGGATACCTCCAAGAGCTAGCTGCAACTCATAGATCTGGGACTGATTTCCATAGTCAGAGTACATCAGACCCACGTTGTCCCTGAGTTCTTTTAGAGTAGAATAGCACGTATAATTTGCACTAATGTCTTCATCCATGGAGTTGACTAACCATGCCATAATCATGGAGTTTTCGGCATCCCAATCACCATAAGAAGAATCTGTTTTTTCAGGAGCCTTGACATCTCCGGTAAAATGACCAATCTTCCCTCTTCCCCTAATATACATTCTAAGCGGTTGAGACCATCTTTGAAATTCCCTTCATTCAAGGGGATAGTTGTAATCTGGACAGAATGAGATTTAGAATGGGAAATTTTTTGTTCTGGATTTTTTGAGGTGACTGGTTTCAGAAGATTGGTGAGACATAATGGATTGTATAGGAGGGAAAAAAACAGAGAAGATGGTAGAAGGAAAGAGTAGTTGGCTCTGATATCATGTACAAACAGATAGAAAATGTTTTATGGAATATATCTCATTAATTTACTTGGATGTAACTGTACACAGTCTAATATATGGATTACAAGAGACTAAGGAAAGAAAATTAAAGAGAATAAAAACACTATGATTTTTAGGTAGCAATTAACTCTACATTTACACCACCTAAATAAATAAGGAAAAATCTGTCTAAATCGAATTGACTTAGTCAAAGGTTTGAGAACCTTTCAACCCCTAATTCTATATGGATTCTAATAAATCTAATGACTATTTCTTTTCTTAGTCCAATTAAATAATATAGTTCATAATATCCTCAAATTCTAATAAAACATTAATTTTATCCTGCATGAGACTCGAATTTGACTTAAGCTTGATGAATTTATAATGACAATGTGCACTTCTTTTGTATCTCTAGTTCTTGTTGAAAATTGTACCAATAACGTGTTCATGTAAAAATCTTTTCAAGCTTGATAGTCACTAACGCATTATTGTGGAAACCATTAACAAATGAACGCAGGAGTATATTGAGGAAAAAAATGCAACAACAGGATCGGACAAATCTTTATCTGGATTGAAAACAAAATCAATTTCTCTCACCAAATTGTTGTAAACAAACCTAATCTGATGATGTCTAAAGAGAATCATTTAAGACAGTTGCCAAACATTTCTCTATATTATTTTAGCTTTTTGATTAGGAACGGGAAATAAAACCCAGTTACAAATGAGCTAGCTTTGATTTTTTATTTTTGAATGTTGTAGGACAAATAATGTTTTTTTCTTCCTTGGCAAAGTCTGTCCTCATTTTAATTTTAATTTTTAACTTTTGTTTCCTTTGATTTGCTTCATTACCACTTGTTTTCCTATTATAAAGATGAATTTCATATTCAGTTTATAGATTTTAGTCCTTGTTTTAAGAATAGTAGAAGGGTTGAAGGAGAACAAAAATATGATTCTGAAATTCTACAATTGAGCTTGATACTGACATTTTATTCCTGGAAAATGAATCTTGAATGGGAACGGTACCAAATTAGCTCCATTTTTAGAATCACCAAGATGAATAAAACAGTAATAACTATTGCACATGGATCATTAATGAACGAGGTTGTCTTTTTTATTCAAACCTCAGAAACCAAAACCAAGTTCAACTACAGGAATTCATATATAAATATGATTGTCACAACTGGGCTTCAGATGAAACGTTTGCAATTTTCCTTGTAGTGCCTTTGCCTAATTTATCTGCCATCTATCCATGTTGTCTTCTATGTTTTTCAATTTTTGTTTTGCATCTGTCTTGATTGTTAACTTTGCCCTCGAAGTATGGTTAATGACTACATTGCTGGAAATAATGGTTATAACTTGTGGCCGTAGGTCGCTCGGTGCCAAATTGAACAGGCAAGCAGTATTAGAAAGAGGTTGACAATGTCTTCTGTTCCCTCCAATCCAAGTAATGCTGCTAATTCAGCATCAGAAGCTATGAGGGATATAGAGCAGATTCTACATCCGGTTCATCCAATCAGTTCTCAACTCCAATCTCTCACCCAACCTGTGATTTCTTTTGCTCCTCTGAAAACTACTGATGAAGACAACAAGAAAGCAGCAGCCGCAGCAGTTGCTGCCAAGCTTGCTGCCTCATCGTCATCTGCACAGATGTTAACATCTGTTCTATCGTCTCTTGTTGCCGAAGAAGCTGCCTCAATGAATGGTAATTCGAAATCGTGGATTCCCATGTTCTCTCCTGGAAAAAGGCAGAAGCTTGAGAAACTAATGCCAACATCCGAAGTTACCAATTCTGATGCAGGCAAAGCAACTTATTTCAGTTTGCAGCAGCAACCCATTACCAGTGTTCCAATCACTCCATCGGCCAGCATGCAGCCCATGTCTCAGAGCAATCAGCTGCAATCTCCTTTTGCTTCACTGCCACCACCTCCAGTGCCTTCTCAATCCCCCATGACACCACCATCAAATCGTTATATTCAATCAATTGGACTAATGGTAGGGGCAATTCCTTACGGATATGGATCGAATACCTTACCACCACCACCACCACCTCTGCCACCTCATGTTGCAATGGGTTTGACAAGACCTACTCAGCCACAACAGCAGCAGCAACAGCCATTGATGCAGCCTGCCACTGGAGGATTTTACCGGCATCCTGGTATTGGGTTCTATGGGCAAAACCATCAACAAACCCCTCCACCTGTCCCTCGGCAATGAAGTATTTCTGAATACTGCAGGTAAAAGGATTCTTCTTTGAGCATTTGACAGTTTGTATAATGCGCAAGTACCATCCAAGCCTCCCACAAGCTTGGTGGTTTGTTTACTGGAAACTAATGAAATGGGAATCTTTTTAAGGCCATGTTACTTTGTAAATTAGTAGGAATTAGTGTTCCAATCTTATCCCAATCAGTAAAGTTTTTCAATATTTATATTTTTAAAGTTAACGTGTTCAAGTGCCTAACATATACATGCAAGGACTATGTGACTTTTTTTGTGCTACTATTGTGCCCCGGGTAAGTTTAGTATAATAGTGTAGGGTCTGTGGAACAATGCGGAGTTCAATAGAGCTATTATGTAAAGTTAGATGTAACAATTAGGGCAAAATACTTGTAACTATATACTGCAGTTTCTAGCCTTTACCTATTTGTGAATTATTCCAAGATTATTTCTTTTTCACAGATTTTGCATTTTCATTTATTTTTCTAGGAAGATTTTGCATATTCATATGTTTTGTGAATTGGTGGTAAGAGGTCCTTTGTTTATTACATTTGGAAAATTCTTATGAGTAGGTGGTAAGTAAAAATTTCATGTTTGTGGTTGGTGCATTTAGGTGGCAATTTGGATTTTAACACATGAATTAATTATATGAAATTTTCTCATTATTATAAATAAATAACTTTATTAAATTTATTTATTTATTCAAAATGTAAAGAAAATGTGAATTTGACGCCATTAACATGACAAAAACCAGCAATCATCTAATAAAGTTTTGGTACCACCTCTGAGGATGCCATACCCATCATGGGGAGAAAAATACGACACAAACATGATTAGCATTTAGCATGATGAATATACGCCCTTGTTGCAGCAGCAGACACCCTTATTTTATTGGAATATTGCACTCACTAGCATTATTTTAAACTAGCCTTGATCGAATATCTGCAGTCGAGTATGATAGTCGACATGGATATGGACGGACGTATAATTAATTTTTTCTATACGTCCTATTATCCATTAGAGTTATGGTTATAATGTGTGAATTTATTTTAATTGTTTCAAGTTAACATTTTAATAATTTTATTTTCATAAGCTACATTTAGTTAACTTTTTATACAAAAGTGGGACAATTTATAAAAATGGTAACGTAACACCAAGATCACTAAACTTTGTTTTTGTATTATAAAATATTTGTCCTTACTTTATTTTATATTATAAAATATGATTCTTTGTTCTCAGTTTTTCAATATCTATTTCATTGTAATCATTTTTATTTCAAATCTGATAATTTTCTCATAAATTTGTTCCTTCATGAAAATTTAATAACCTTACTTGTTGTCTAGGTGTTATAAATCCCTATCCTCTCTATCATAGACCAAGTTAGAATTTCTTCCTATAATCTTTTATTTATTTGATAAAAAAAGACTTTAATGTTTTTCTTTTAAATAAATTATCCACCTTCAATTATCGTATGATTTAAAAGAAGGAAACGATGATATATAGCTTAATTAATACTTGTATTTACCTTAAGTTATACTATTTCCCCTCATGGCTGTTATTATAAATAAATAAATAAAAAATTATATACTCAATTGATTCTTAATTTATGTCTAAAATCGAAACCTTGGTCCTTAACGACCTATTAATTTATATATACAATTTAATCTATAATCTTTCTATAATTTACAAATTAATTCATTTTAATTTTTCTTCAAATTGATTTATCACGGTAACACTTAACTTAGCACGTTGATTATAGATTAGAGATAATGAGTGAATTGAGTCATAAGCTAGCCACCAAAACAAATTTAATGGAAATTAAAAATCATTTGCCTGATTTAAAAAAAAAAGTTATGGAGTAAATTATGTAAATTAAAAAGTTAAAGATTAAAATGCAATATTGAATATAGGTTAGATCCCAACAGAATAATAAATATATTTAAGGCTATAAAATTTATTTATAATCCCTTGCATTATTTTGTGCTTTGAAACAAACTTAAATATGCAATTTTTGAGAGAATTAGCAGTACTGACATATGCATTGAAGCCATTCACAGAATCCACCTTTAGCACCCACCTTTGTTTTGCATGCTTTGACTAGAGCTTGCTTCCCTATAAGATATATTACTAATTTAACTAATTAATTAATTATTTTTATTAGAACACTTATATCTATTAATTACTTTTACAAATAGTTTAATAAAAAAATGAAACCACAAAAATACATGATCATTTTTATGCAATTTTTTTATTTTTTTTATTTTTGAAATTTTGTTCAATATTTATTACACTTAAAAAAAGAAAAAAAAAGAGAGAAGTAAACTACTTACAAAAGAAATAACTAGTTCATCTAAATGCTCTAGTTATAATAGTATTATACATTTATATTCAAACGCTTCAATATAAAATATTTTTACTACATAACCAGATTCGTACCATAGTGCTAATTATGTCAAGTGACTTGTACTCAATTTCACCCATGTTGTTAAAGGGATTTAATTTAGGAACACAGTTCACAAAATGGTTTCTATACTGCTCAATTGAAATAGTAAATCGGTTTAATTCGTGGATTTTTTATATATACATTAAACATGAAGAAAAAAATAATGTATAATTTTGTTATTTCATTTTAATTTTTTTTTCTCCTTTTTCCTCAAACCTTCGTCATAAGATGTACAGCTAGTGGCTAGGTAAGTTTTTTTCTTTGATGGAAAAATAGTCGTTAAAATTCTCTACATTAAATCTCAAGTGTTGGCTACACAACGTTTATCATAGACATGATAACTGATACGTTAGAGATGTATCGTTCTCAGTTCTCTCGTATTAGAAAAAAGGTCATTTCAATGCTTTAACGCCCACATCTAATATAGATTGAATTGTCTCACCATAATTTGAATCCAACTCACGTCACACTTTAATGGCAACGAACTCAAACATAAAGTTATGTATTATATTTTCATTTATATATGCATATATTATAGATTATATAGATGGATTATCAAAAGTTAAATAAATACACATTACTAACCAAAATTTGGTGAAATGAGTTAAAAAAAATAAAAAATAAAAATCATATAATCCATAGTTATATAAGCGAGATTTTTTTTAAAAAAAAATTATCCTTTTTTCTCTTTCTTCCCAAGGGTTTACAAGTTTGGAATTCTTAGGATTTATTTCACGTAAAGAGGTTTGTGTATCGAGAAATTACGTAAATTTTCGATAACATAGATTTGTTGAAAAATAAAATAGATAAAATAATACATAAATTTGATAACAGAGTTCCGTCAATCTCACTTACATTTTTGAACATGTTGTATATCTTTTTACTGAAAATTAAAGAAATTATACAAGGTGTTTACAACACTCAACTCATAACCCAATTATACCTAAAAAAATTACTCTCAATTTTCTCTCACAAAAGTTTTTCTCTTAATTGGAATGAACATTTGTTTAATTGGATTCATTATAATTATACATATATTTATATGAAAATTCATTTTTTAAATTACTCTTTAAATTAAGTGTTCTTTGAATTAATCATTAAATTAAATATTAATTTACTACTCAAATTAAATACATGATTACTTGATTTACTCAATTTTTTTTTCATTCAATTAATGAACTTCGTAACAATCTACAACGTTATATTCAGGTTGTAAATATAATTAAATTTTTATTAAAAAAATATAATTAATTAAATACAAAACAACAAAGTGTACGTAACATTTAACTACTAATTAATTTAATAACAATGAGATGATGACGATGGTGAATGTAAAAGCAAAAACATGAAAGTATGGTGATTATGAGTTAATTGTTTTAAAACTTGGCCATAGTTGTGTGTTTTGTTCTGTTCAATAAAAATTGAGAGTGAGACCAAAAGTGCTTAATATATATATATTAATCATTTTTGTTCTCATTCTCAATTTATATATATATATAATAGCTGTCAACAAAAACTAACGGATTAATTAAAATGATCGAGATGCAAACTAGAAAATCAATATAATTAAAATTTAAAGTTTGAGTATTTCATTATAGAATGGGAAAATTTATCGGACTTATATGGTATTATTTAATTGGTTTACTGTTAATTTTAAAAAGTTAAATTGATACAATTAACCCACGATTAGTTATATCTTTTATTATTTAAATTTAAAATAAATATTAATAACACAATTCATATTTTAAATAATTATATATTAATTAATAGATATTAGTTATTTATGATTATATCATTTTGTAAAAACTTTTAAATATATCCTCATAAATAGAAAAATATGTATCAACACTTTAGATTTTCACTCAATATTCTATCTTAAACTTCATCTTATATTAGTTTTTTCTTATAAATTGAATTAATTATTGTATAAGATATAATATCTATGTATGTTGTTCTTTCTAAAATGATTTTTTTGATGATTTATAGATCTACGTGTCTCAAATATGCTAGCTAACATAAATTGATTTTAATGATTTTTAAGTTAGATATTTGATAACAATTTTAATTTAAGATTATTTTTAAGTGATTTTTTAATTAAATATGTTTAATAATAATTTTTTATTTTTATTTTAACATTTTGTAACAATTACTAACAAAATAATGTAAGGTGATGAATCAATTTTTAAAAATTAGATTATTTTTAAATCAAAATTTTGATTTTTTTGATTTCTATCAAAAATATTTGTAAAAAATAAATCAAATCTTACATCGTGCATAAAATATTTTAAAAAAAACATGATTATAAATATAACTTTTTTAATAATGACCGTAACTTTTTTTAAAATTTTAGATTTTTTAGATTTTCGGAGAGAAATAATTAGAAAGCTATTGAACAAAGTAAATAAGATTTTTGTTGTTGAAAATCATACCTAAATAATTGAAAATCATGACTAAATGAAAAAAGTTATCAACCATAGCTATTATTATTTTTACATTAGAATTAAAATAATAAATTAATTATTTAATTATAAATAACAAATCTTAAACCAAAATCGTGAACCCCTTTTTAGGTTTAGTTAATTTGTAGACTAGAATTTGATTTTTTTTTTTCCAAACTGTGATTGACAACCGACTTATTCCCTTAAAATGGAATGTCAAGCATTTTTAGTAATTAAATTATAGATTATTGATTTTTGTGCTTTTGCACATCCTACGTTAGGTAAAGTTTTTTGAACAGATAACACTTTATTAATGGTCCACATAAGTCTTAGAGAGTATCATCTTGAATTGTATTTTGTCCATTAATATTTTAAGATAATGTATTTTTTAAGAAGATAAAAAATTTCATAAATAAATAAATAATTTATATTTTTGTTGGAATGATAGAATGTATTTTTTAACTCTAAAAATACTTTCAACAAATATTTATGTATGTTTCAAAATCGTTCTTCATCATAGTTTTTTGTTTTTTTGTTTTTTGCGCCTTTAGAGTCTCAAGACATACATAATCTTAATTTTTACCTCTCTATTCAAAATTAAAAATCACTAAATGATCTTTTTATTAATTTAAGTTTACGTATGTGATTATATAGTTATTGCAACAATATCAAAATCTAGATTTATAAATTAGGATATATTAATTGATTGACATTATTATCATGATAAAAAGTATAGAGCATATATCTCAATAGTATATACTTTTTTTTGTTAAGAAGATTTTTTATTCTTTTTAACATGTTACCTTCATCTTATTATAAAGTTTTTTGTCCTATTTAAACTACTAGACCACAAACATATGAAATCTATGTGATTTTAGAAAAAAATATTTATAGTGCGCCTTAAAAATAAGTGATTAGTGCCGTTAGGAAAGTTCTCTTCACCATGTAATTTACAATGTCCAAAGTTATTTTAAAAAAATTCAAGTGTGAGTTTAAAAGAAAAACAAATTTGCAATTAAATAAGTCTTTTTTTTTTTGTTACACCATGTAGTTAAGTGGAAAAGAAGAAAGTCAACCATCTATAACGTATTGGGGAACAAGGTTACTAGGATATGTTTTGTTTTTTTAGAAAGAAAAAATTATATTAATTTATTGAAATGGTAATATATTGTATAACTCAATTATAAGATACACATAAATAAAAATTGACAAACATATTAATATACAAGTATCATTCTAACTCCATCGTTTTGGTAATAAAAGTGACAATAATTGTCTCTTTTATAAGCTTTCATTTTTTTTACATGGATTGCTTTAAATAATGCTTTAATTCATTCTATTAATCTACTTGAATACATGTCTTTAATCTTTAAAATATAGTCAATTTCAATAAAAAAAAATTAACAAATTTTAATCTAAATTTAGAATGAAAAAATATCACAAATTAGTCAAAAACATATAAAAAAAATGTACTAGAATAAATGGATACGACAAATCTAAATTTACATTAAAATAGAAAAACTAGAATACCAAACTAATCAAAATGAGGAAGTTAGAATGCTAAATTAGACAAATTAATTTTTTAGCATTAACTTGATTTTTGTTTAGCTTGTTCTTCCTCCTTGTCCTAGGAGAAGAATGAACACCTCTAGCTCCCTCTAAAGCTACACCACACGCGCCTGACTCGTGGCTACACAGTCAATCAACCACTTTATTGCCCCACTTGGTTACAAGCCTGCGTTACTAGGCTTGGCTAGCACTAACTTGATTTGGTTATACAAATTTGGTACTATATTATTGGTCCATCAAATATGTTACTATTACATCTTGTTTTATAGGTTAAATTTTGTGCCACACTTATAAAAAAAACATAGACTACTCTGTTTATGATAGACGAGAAAAATTCAAAATTTGAAAATAATAAAATTTTAGCTTTAAGAAATACTCAATGACATTTCTATTATTTATGGGAAAATATAAGTTTTTGTTCTCTTAAATTTAATTTCTATTTTTCCTCTATTAAACTTATGAATGTATAAATTAAAATGTTGAATTATTTTTTAAATCAGTGAAAAACTTATGAAAATATATAATAATATTAAATTTAAGTAAAAATAATGCTTACGTGTAAAATATGATAGCTAAAAAAAGTACTAAATAATATAAGTGTTTATGACCAATTCTTAGTGTTTGTTATTTTTGGTAGAAATTAAGAAGAAAACTTAAGTTACAAAATTACTAATTACAATTAAATTGATCATAATAATTAATTTTACTATAAATTTATTCAACAATGTGACAAATGTGATAATTTTGAATCAAATTTATAAATAAATTTAAATTTTTATATAAATTTTACTTAAATAAAATGTAGGAGAGAAAAGTAATAGAAAAATATTTTTTATCACAACTTCATATATATATAAATTTATATATCACAATATAATTCATTCTATCTTAGTAAATAATCTCCTAATCTCTTAAACATCACATGCACAATTTAAGATCTATTCAAACACATTTCATTTTATATATACAAAAGCATAAAAATGAAATTAAGGAATTAAATTTATTATTTATTATGAGAAGAAGTTAGCCCATCTTACGAAAAATTGTAGATCCACCTGATCAAAGAAGAAAAAGAGAAAATAAAACATACATTAATCTTCCAACCACATATTAGAAACTAATACGTAAGATCATGTTTGGTTACGGTAAAAAAAATAAGCATAGAATGATTTTCACATATTCTCATATTTAATTATGTTATTGACACATAATGGAATGAAAAAAAGTTACTAATAGATAAGAAAACATCTTTCAATTATGTCCCCTTAGGAAAATATATACCATTTCACTTGTATTGGACCTTTTTTACCCCTCTTATCTCTGAATAGTTATTGTAACTTTTTTTTCTAGTTATTATTTTTTTCATATTAACATTTATTTTGTTATTATTAAATATTCATATTTTAATCGTGTTTAATCAATTAATAAAAAAAATAATAATATTTTAATATAAAATTATTAAAGTAATATAATTTATCATTAATTATCTCATTTAAAAAACTAATGAATTAAATGATAATGTTTTTTTAATTTAAGAGAATAAATAACTCAAATTATATAATATAAAGATCTCTTGTAATATTGTTCTCTTAAAAATATTGATGTTAATTATAATAAATAAATAAAATTATAATAAAGGATGGAGAAGGCCGATGGTGGAGGGGACATGCAGTTCGAAAAACAATTTTCTTTTTCCTTTTATTATTTTTTATTTTGTAATTTATATTTATCTTTTGAATTTTTGATGATGTCAAAATATTTAACACTTTTTTGAAAATTGTATTGTTCAACTTGTCATATTACGAATCTGCCATTGTACTATTAAACTTGCCAAATTATTAATAAACTATACTAGTACTATAAAAGCCATTCTACACGACTTATTAGTACTATAAAAAAAATTCAGAAACTAAGAGCGAAGGGATGTAGATCAATGGGGTCAATGGTGGAGCCGTGTAGGGGATAGTTTGGAAAAAGAAAAAAACAATTTTCTTTTTCCTTCTATTATTTTTTATTTTATAATTTATTTTGATTTTTGATTTTTTCATAATATGAAAATATTTAAATCTCTTTAAAGAATGTTTTTTTTAAATTGTATTGTTCAACTTGTCATATTATGAAACTGTCATTGTCCCGTTATGCTTGTTAAATTATTAATAAACTCTAGTCGTATAATTATACAATTAATTGTAAAGTTGTACGATTGTATAAAATATTAATATATTAAAAACAAGTATTAATTTGAGCTAAAAAGTTAATATATCTTATCATATAATATTTTATTTATTTAATAAAATATATAAATTTAATACATATTTTAAAAAAATAGAGGTTAATTTTCCTTCAGCTTACTCCCTAGCTAACTTGGTAAAAGTATGAATGGTAATAAATCAAGCAATCCTTATTATTTCCTCAAAACTTTCAAAATTCAAATTATTATAAAATATAAAATAAAAAAAATTATAATAATTAACGATTATTAGTCATCATTTTATTTTTTTGAAACTAATGTAATAAATTATTGACAAAAATATAATTAATACACTCAAATATGCTAACTTAATACAAAATTGCTTTTAAAGCACACTTAATAAGGAACTTGAAATGGTAATTAACAGTAGTTACATCTACATTTAAACCCATAACAGAGTCCATATTTAGCACCCTCAGTTCTGCATTTATCGGCACATTTTAAATCATCTATTGAATAAAAGCAAGCCCCTGAATATGTTGAACTTGGCCTTTTGCAGTTATCGTTGCTTTTTTTCACCACAGTTTGCTTCACTGGAAAGAGCATTAGTTTAAGGCATAAATGAATGTTTCACAAATAAGAAGTTACGTTATATTTTTATTTATATAAATAAAAATGTAAATTCTTTGGGTACATGTACTTACCATGAGTTTATAAGTATATTTAAAATACAAGGAATATTAAATACACATAAATTTATACTTATATTAATAATGGTGTGACATGTGATAAAATTTTCTTAAAATTAAATAATTTATCAATTTTTAAAAATTACTTTGTCATGTATCACGTCATAATTTGTATGATTTTATGCAATTAAAAAATGCTTTTAAAAGTTATTTCATATAAGTGTTTTTTTAGTATGTCATTACATAATCATAGATACATGTATACACGAAAATATCTAGCTAGAATTCAGTTCGTTGATGTGCAAACAAATATTACTACACTACAAAGCAATCGTCAAAAATGGTCATTTAACACCAAGTTACACCTCCTTGACACAAAAAAATAAATGACAATCACATATAGTCTTGTCATTATTTCATACGCTTTCAAATGAGAAGTATTTAAAAAAAAATCAACAAGATCAAAAATCAACAAAATCAAACAATTTTAAGAAAATATTATAATAAGACGATAATTTATCATAATTTTATTGATAAATCAATTCTTTCCTAATTAGTTTATTTGACTCCTAAAGATAATTAATAATATTTTTATATACATGTGACGTCCAGATGTATAGCATATTTTATAAATTTAGGGGGTGATATTTTTGTATTTTTTTTAATATCAACAGCTTTACAATTATTAGATGAAATTAACTAACACCTTACCTGGGTATTTACGTGGAGAAAAAAAAATGAAAACTAACATTTTTCTTCTTCTGTTAGATGATTTAATGGTATAGAAGCACGTTGTATATCAGAGGAATGGCCATTGTATATATGTGACATTATTTAAAAATTAAAAAAAATAATGATATGACAGCAATTAATTTGATTATTATTGTGAAAATATGAAAGCGTAGAGATTATGATTTATATACCAATATGAGTTGAATAATAAGGAACATGAGATGATGATAGATGGAAGAGCAAAAACATGCATAGGAATATAGTGTATGTGGTATTATAGCTTAAAGACTTGGCCATAATTATGTGGGGTTTTTTTTTTTTTGGTTATATAAATAAAAATTGAGAAGAAGATGAGTCCCTTAATTATAAGATTACAAAGCATTGGTCTTGACGATTGAAAGTACTAATGGATAGTTGATCATAACGCTACCAATCTAGCCGATCAATAATAATATTATTCCAATTCCATGCTTTTTCCTACTGACCAGATACTGATTTTTGGTATCTCATGTAGACACAAACGGCTAAATCACTCCGGCTTATAAATATTTTTTTGTATTTTTATGATATACGCCACAGATTCTCGTACGAAACCTCATTTTCATTTTTGTCAGCTACAACTTAAGAATCTGACACCGCATGGATTCTTAAGTTGAAATATGGGCATTATTTTAAGAATCTAATAACATAAAAAAAAAATAGATATAAATTTAATAAATAATAATAAAAATATTTATCATTTATAACAGTAGAGTATTTAGGGATATAATAATTAAGTTAATTATGCTTACTCATATTATTTAGATTATTAAAGATATAAATTGATATTTATTGATTCTCTTTTTTAAAATATAAATATCACATTTGATGGGGTTAGATATTCTTTATTAATTAAACAAATCAATTAACACTTATGAGTGAGGTTGATAATTAATTTGGTTAATTAAATTAAATCTTTTTTAAGAGATTTAAAATGAATAATTTAAATGTCATATTTGGTGCGGTTAGACATTTTAAACTTTATTCAAGTTATCCAAATTAAACCTAAGAATTTAATTATTCGAGTACTAACTTTCAAGTTTTAAAACCATTACTGAAAATATGTCATCAATACATTTTCGAATAATAATTCTTATAAAAAAATTTGAAATAGAGTTTCACTCTAACTACTGGGCGATTGTACCAACAAATACAAGAGCACTATTCTAAATCAGATCGGATAATTAAACCTTAAAATCTAATTTTCATATTTAAGTTTGTAATGAAAAATAATATATTTCTCTCTAACATCCTTAATATAAAATCTTGAATAAAAACAAAATTAATTCATTTTATAGAGATTTTTACCTATTTAATATTTCGCAAGCATAACAATGTTATTATTATATCATATTTACAAACAGCTAGCCAGTCATGTTAAATTTAATCACAAACAAATTAAATATAACATATAAGAATAAAACATAAAAAGATAACTGTAAAGAATTCATTTTAGAATTATACCTTAAAGGAATCCTTACAACATTTTGATGCCAATTTTGTTGTTAGAAAATCTCCAAACGGATTTGCATCTCCATTTATTGAATCAAAAACTAAAAATCTAATAAAACATAGCTAGTTCTTCCCAAAAAGAGAAGAACTCTAAGATTAAAAACTAAAAACTAAAAAAAACTAAGAAATAGAGAGAAAGAAAGAGCTAAGAAGATGTTTTTGAGGTGTGTTTTGTATAATGGGGGAGCGGTTCCTTTTATAGGTGAATAAAATGTCAAAAAAAGGGGGGGGAATATTTCAAAATTTGAATTTGGACGCGTTTGGACAAGTTGGCACGCGTATGGGATGCAAAAATCTCAACAAATGGGCAATTGGCGCGGTAGATAGGCTTTGGACACGCGCAAGCGCACGCGGGACACAACGTGGCATATGCTGGCTGTGTGCGCTGGATGGGCATGTGTTGGCTGCATGCGGGTGTGTGCTGGGTGTGTGCTGGGAATTTGCACGGGACTCAGCGCGGGTGGGCAGCTGCGCTCAAGCATCCGACATTTTTTACTGTTTTGACCCATTTTGTCCAATTTTTTCATATTTTTTACTTTTCCTCATTTATTTTCTTAATATATTTGTGATGTATTACCTCTAGTATTTTTCTTTAAGTCTTTAAGTTATTTTTGAACGAAAATACCTAAAAAATAATAAAAATACCTGTGATTTCAAAAAGATAAATTTATACAAAAATATGATAAAATCGTACAAATATAAATATATTTAATCAATTAAAGTAAATTAAATCATGGTAATTTTAGTGCTTTTTAAGCATTCATCAATGACCAAGCCTCAAATGGCATAGAATGGGAGTATCAACTTAAGCTGAAGGACCAAAAGAAGAATCCAAAACATATACATAACCAATGAGATGGTAAAGGCCTCATCTAACCTATCCTAGCATTAGAATCCTCCTTGTGGAAATGTCCTTAAAAAAGAAAAAATTAGAATAGAATTCAACCAAAACCTTATTATATACTTATAGTCGATGCACAGATAAAAAATTAGAGGTAACATGAGGTGTGTGTAAGATATGTTTGAGAGCAAGAAAACCTTTGGACTTAGCAATTGATAATAAACCAAAACCAACACAATAAATGGGAAGAGAATTTCCATTACCAAAGGTAACACCTTTATGACCATTGTAAAGTTGAGATTGAGGAACATTAGCTACATTAGTGGCCAAATGATGGCTAGCTCCTGTATCAAGAAGCGACGCATTATCAGAGGCAATACCACTAGCATTGGCATTAGCTGTGTAAGCTGATTGTGGAAATGTCCTTAAAAAAGAAAAAGTTAGAATATAATTCAACCAAAACCTTATTATATACTTATAGTCGATGCACAGATAACAAATTAGAGGTAACATGAGGTGTGTGTAAGATATGTTTGAGAGCAAGAAAACCTTTGGACTGAGCAATTGATAATAAACCAAAACCAACACAATAAATGGAAGAGAATTTCCATTACCAAAGGTAACACCTTTATGACCATTGTAAAGTTGAGATTGAGGAACATTAGCTACATTAGTGGCCAAATGATGGCTAGCTCCTGTATCAAGAAGCGACGCATTATCAGAGGCAATACCACTAGCATTGGCATTAGCTGTGTAAGCTGATAGAACTAATGAATTTGATATCTTATCACCTTTATAGGTTTTGTTGAGTAGTTCACACAAAACAAAATAATGAAAAGCTTAATGGCCAATCTTTTCACATATCTGACAAACATGCCTCTCACTAGTACTTAAACTTACATTTTATATAAAACACCCTACACTTTGTCAATACCAAACTATTTAAGGATCATTCTTTGATATGTCTCAAGCTGACTATAAAAGGCACTTAAATTAGGTTTCACAATCATCATATTAATTGATGTGACGAATGGATTATAGCATGGATTGTAGCTAAGTCTAGCAAGAGAATGCATGATAAGATCTCCCTTAGAAATTGGCTCACCTATAGTAGCCACATGATGAGAGATGGTACAAACTTTCGATATATAATCTGTAACAATAAATCCTTCCTTCTTCAAGTTTTATAACTAAATTCACAAGTCAATAATTATTGATTGTGTGCTTGAAGAAAAGGTTTCTTCTAAAGATTTCCATTGTACATATGTTTTTGAGTGTCCCACATCGACCAGGGAAGCCAGTTAAGTGTTGGATATAAGGTTATGACAACCCTTCCTCTTTGAGAGCTCTTTTGGAGGGAGTTAGGCCATGACTTTCTACATGGTATCAGAGTGGATCCCTGGGTTCAACTGATGGTCACCTTATGGTTTAATCTGTCTTTGCGGTGTCCCCGTCTGGTGTGAACAATCTGTCTTTGCGGTGTCCCCGTCCGATGTGAGGGGGGGTGTTAAGTGTCCCACATCGACCAGGGAAGCCAATTAAGTGCTGGATATAAAGTTATGACAACCCTTCCTCTTTAAGAGCTTTTTTGGAGGGAGTTAGGTCATGACTTTCTGCATGGTATTAGAGCGGGTTCCTAGGTTTAATTGATGATCCCCTCATGGTTCAATCGACATGGTATCAGAGCGGGTCCCTGGGTTCAACTGATGGTCCCATGACGATTCAATCGGTCTTTGCGGTATCCCTACCCGATGTGAACAATAGATCTTTGCAGTGTCCCCGTCTGATGCGAGTGGGGTGTTGAGTGTCTCATATCGACCAGGGAAGCGAGTTAAGTGTTAGTTATAAGATTATAAGATTATGGCAACCGTTCCTCTAAGAGCTCTTTTGGAGAGAGTTAGGTCATGACTTTCTACATATGCTTTATGCTTACAACAAACCATGGACTTCATATCACTTGATACAAATACATATATCTTGCTTTCACTATGTTATTTCATCAATTCCGGTTAGTGAACCTAGGATTTGATATAGTGTTACCTAAATCAAGAAATCTAGGTGATGCATTCATCTATCCATCAATTAAAGCTTCAGAATATACACATTGATTAAGCTCTCAAATTGTTCTTTTCAAATCAAGTAGTTGTTATGATCAAGTTTGATAGACAAATTTGCATTTACTGGTGGATTTGAATTAAAAGTTTAAGCTAATAAATCAATAGATTGTAAGGAATTGCTAATAGCAATTGAACCTGACAGTGGATTCCGAACTTATTATAATTATTTGATCATGGTGTATTAATTACATCTATGTTTTCCTACCATTATTGACTATAGAAACTTGTGTAAAGAGAAAAGATCATATAATCTTTTGTGCTTTGATATCGTTATTGATTATATAATTATATAATTACGTGATAAATTTAGAATGTCTTATATAAAATATATATTTAAGTCTTAGTATTATCATTATACATGTTGTATTTAAAAATTCAATTTTTTTTAAATTTATAATTTATAGTATAAATTTAAGAGTGTTAATATTATTGTTTTTAAAAAAATATTATTATTATATACAAATAGTGCTTAAAAAATCTAATTTTCTATATTTATTAACTTAAAAAAAGGATGACGATAAAACCAAACCATTATATTTAAAAATATAATTTTTTAAATTCATAGTATAAATTTAAGAGTTTTCGTATAATTATTGTGTACAAATGATGCTTTAAAAATATAATTTTTAAAATTTATAGTATAAATTTAACTTAAAAAAATCACAATAACGACAAAAAAAATAAAAAACATATAATACTTTATAGTGACAGGTATTTTATATAAAATGTAAGTTTAAGTATAACTTGGTATTATTAATATATACATTTTGTTCATTAAATATTGTGACGTGAGAAAGTAAAAAAACAATGAAAGAACGTCAATAAAGATTAAAAAAAACATCAATAAAGATAATGAAAATAAAATTTATGTACTTAGTTAACAAATAAAAAAATTATTTAAATATAATACAAATTTGACATTATAATTAAAGGTTAGTGATTTAAATTCACTAATGAGAATAAAATATCCCATACAAAAAATTTAAATATTAATATTATTATAATATATAATTTTGATATTATTATTATTATGTATATTTGTGTTTTAAAAATTTACTTTTTTATATTATTATAAAATTTAACATTATAATAAAAAAGAAAAATAAAAGTGGTTATTTAAATTTATTGGTGAGTGTAAAGTATTTATTAAAAAAAATAAAAGTTTTAGTATTAAGTTATTACAATATATAATTTTGATATTATTAATTTATATATTTTTTATTAAAAAATGATACCTCATGAAAAATTATTGATAGTTATAAAAGTAAAGCTGAATTTCAAATCATGGCAAAACTAGTAAAGCTGAATTTCCAATCATGGCAAAACTAATATATATTTTAAATGTTGTCATAAAAATACCATTTTCGTTAAATTTATAAAAAAAAATAACTGAGAAATTTTAATTATGTTGGTACTTATATGACTTTTTTAGTTAATTTTTGACTGTATTTAAATAACAACAACTAAAGTTTTATGATATTTTTATAACAGTTTTTTATAATATTTTTATAACAATTACCATAATTTTGGTATAAAAAAAATCTATTTATCCTGTGATATAAGTTTTCTTCTATTAGACTGCAAAAAAAAAAAAAAAAAAAACATAACCAAGTTTCAAAGTGTGATACAAGTATCCAGATTGAATACAAGCCAATCCTTTCATGAAAAAGAAACTTGTGATGCATAAGGAGGCCAATAAAGGTGAAACTCAATCTTGTAAACGACTGTCAAGCCTTTGAGACTAACAGGAGAAGAAGTCACAAAGCCTTGTACAAAAGTGAAATCCCCAGTACCACCAACTACAGGGTGATCAGAAGCCTTAATATTATGTGTACCTCCCACTATAGAAACTGAACCTTTGTGTTTCTTCAAATTCAATGTGATTTTGGCAATCGAAATACTTTGAAGACCGTCTAAACTGGAAGTTATAGATGTTCCTTCTGCAATTCCAAGTACTTTTGAGGACTTGTTGGGTTTGATAGTCATAAGATCTTGAAAAACAAATAGAGTTCCAAAAGGTGTTGTTGTTTGAGTTATGTTTTGTCCTGCCACACCATTCACTATAATGTATCCAGTTTTGTTTACAGTTTCGTGTTGGTAGAGTGCGAAATGGATCGATCTGACTCGGTCTCTGTGGTGGTGGTGAGTGGCCTCTGTTAAGAAAAGGGCAAAGAACAGAATTGGAAGAACTTTGGTCGACAATAGTGAGCCACCCATTGTAGTTTTTTTTTTTTTTTTAAGAAGTAAATAATATGCTAGAATGAACATGAAATCATGTTTTCGACTCTTCTTTATAAAGGGTAAAGACTCAAATTTTTGATTAAACTTGCACCACAAACTTCTTTATAAAGGGCAAAGACTCAACTTTTTTTATTTTTACAAAGGAAATATTTGCAAAAAGATCAATAAAAATTTGAGAAATTTTTTGTAATAAAATAATAATTGATGTAATATAATTGCTACTTTTTAAAATTGATGAATGTTTTTTTTCTAATATTGAAAAACTTGAGGAGATTTTCTAATAAAAAAATAATAATTCAATTTGATAATTAAATTCACGATTAATTCAGCTTACTATTTTCACATGATTTCAAGGTAGTAAATCGAATAAAATAAAGGAAGTTTGAATACCCAATTGAATATAAAAATAATTAAAGTAATAAATTGAATTAAATTATGAAATTTAATTTTAAAAAAAAAATAGAGTGGTAAATTATATTAAAAGTTTGAATAATTAATGAAATCTTTACTCGAAAAAAAATTATAAATTGTAGATATTTGATGATATTTTTCTAGAAGAATGACTTCTTTTAGTCTTTGACTCAATCAACACATAACTTTTAATGTTTCAATACAGAAAAATCAGAAACAAATTAGTGGGTTTTAAACAGAAAGAACATTGGATTGGCCAATAGTGAGCTAGCCATTGTAGTCTTTTAATTTGTTAGGACCAAGCAATGTGCTAGACTGAACGTGAAACATTGACTTCGACGACTATATAAAAGGCTAAAAGCTAAAGCTAAAACTTTTATTTTTTTACAATAAAGGTAGTTCAATTGACAACAGACTCAATGTAAAGGACAATATCGTTGGATAGAAAAGTACTTGGTTTGAAATTTGAAATCATGTATCTTAATATCGATTTTACAAATGATATTTTTTTCTATTAAATTAAGATAAAAATTGTTAAAAATATTGTATTCTATTACGTGAATAAATGAATATACATGATGCATTTATATGGAAGTTATAAGTAAATTAGATAGGTCTAAAGTAACTAGATATAGATATACATTAACAGATATATATATATATATATTAATATATTAATAGATATACATTAACAGTCTCCCTCCCTCAAACTCAATATGTATGTGAGACCAACTTGATATTGTCAACCAAATTACGAGTGCATCCTTTGGAAAGTGCCTTAGTCTTATGACTGTGATACTTACACGGTTATGTAGAACGGGTCGCGGTGATCACAATGGTATCTACAGATAGGTCGTATGGTTAAGATTAACGGCGGCGGTGGCGCGTGAAGGATGTGCAGATTGGTTGTGCGGCGCGTGAGGGAGCGTGCGGTGTCCGATGGTTGCGATACTTCCACAGTTGTGTAGATCTGGTCGATCCGATCACAGTAGTATATGCAGAAAAAATTTCGGAACAATATGCACGGCGGCGGCGGTGATTGCAGTTGTTTGTATGGTGCGGAACTCCTTAACAATGACCACTGTAGTTCCGGAACCTATGGACAACGGCTGAAAGACGTCAGAGGTTCAACGGTGAATGATTGCAGCAGCTATTGTGACAGCGGAAGTTATAAAGGTTGAGTAACACAAAAAAAAACACTGCTAGAAGGACAAGAATAGTGACTTTGATACCATCTTAAAAACTCAGACATAACTCTTAACCCAAAAACTAGCTTGTGAGTTAGAGGTTTGTCCAGACTTATAAGCAGCACTGCTGCCTTACTCTTAGCCAATGTGGGACTTAACATCCTCATCTACATCGGCTAGAGTCCAGATTTACGGCACGAGGGCCGATGGGAGTACGAAGAAGCCAAGAGCCTAGCTCTACTACCATGTTAAAAATACTTAATGATTGTATTTTATTATGTGAATAAATGAATATACATGTTGTCTTTATATAAGAGTTATAAGTAAACTAGATATGTCTAAATGACTATATATATATATATTGATATATTACTATATATACATTAACAAATATATTCATATAATCAATAAATTTGAATACATAATTGAATTAATAAATAGTTATTAATATTGAATTAAACTGTTAAATTTAAGTATCAAATTAATTATAAAAAATTGAAATTTTTTACTCGGAAAATAATTTATAGATAGTAGATGGTTGTTGATATTTTGTCTAAAGTTTGAAGAATGACTTCTTAGTCCTGCCTCAATCAACACGTGACTACAGAAAACGTAACAATGTGGGCATTAATCAAGACCATTAAAAGGGGGAGTAGTTAAAATTGACGATAAAGGTATGAGTCTTCATTTAATACCATCCATTATATCCAAATCAATTATTAAATGAATTAGATAAATTTTTAATATCAAAAATCTAATAAAAATCATCCATCCTATTATTAATATTATTTTATTAATTTTTAATAATTATAATATAATTTATTAAATAAAAATTATAAAAAAATTAAATTATGTATTTGTTTAATATTATTATTTTATTTTAATTACTGATTGATTAATTAAATTAGACTTAAAAATAACATGTATGTATTTATTTATTTAATTAAATAAATATTTTTTAAATTAAGTATTTCTTCATTCATATGTTTAATTAATATAAACTTAAATAATAAATTTTATTTTAATTTATGTGTTATTTGGAATTATAATACATGAATTTTTTTTATTCCGAAAAAATCAAAATACTTTTATATCATAAACTAAATCAATATTTAAAATAAAATTTAATTAAATAGGTTTTTTATTAATAAAAATTAGAATAACAATACAACTTGATAATAAAAAAAAGAAATATAAAAATCAATCCATATAGTTAAATTCAAGTTAATCCAAACAGTTTTAATTTAAATTAATTTTATATAATTTTTAAAAAACAATTTTATTGAATCGATTTCAATTTTAACACAGAATCAAACCAACTCATGTTATCCACACATTAGGTAAAGCAGTCCCCATTTTCTTTGTTTTAATCCGTGTGGGAACCATATATGGAAAAAGTTGATTTAGTTTGTATTTATTTGTCAATAAAGAAATTAGCCGCCATTTACTGTGCATTAAAATAGTAAGTCTATGAATCTCTTAGTATATCCCTTTATAATATCTTTAAAATTTATAATAATAAAAAATAATATATTTAATTTAATTCAAAATAAATATAAGTTAATGTTAGATAATAGTATCTTTATTGTCACGAGGAGGAAAGTATTAGTAATTTTTTTTTCTGGTGTTAAATCAAAGAATTGCTAAGAGCTGCCGAAAATTATCAAATCATAACATTCCATTTAAGATTTGAGATAATTTAACTTGAAAAATGTGTCATTATTTTGGTTCTGAAAAAATCATGAATTTCTTAAATACGTTCATTTACATTATCACTTAGGAATGTAAATTTTGGTTGGTTGGATTGGTCCCAAACTTTAGATTCAGGTCTGTAAGGACTTTAACTGTTAGTTATTTTCGTGCACAAAATATTTACTTGTAAGTTTGTTTTTAGGTTTATTATCAAATTTATCAAGAAAAACCAAACAATTTTTCAAGTTTTAGATATTTGTACTTCAGGTATGTCTTTTATAACTACGACACATAAGATTATATTTATGCATTTAATAGTACATTTTCATAAATATGAAATTATATTTTATATTAAAATATTTATTTAAACTTTAATTTATTTATGAAATTATTAATTGAATATTTTTATAATATGTTTTAAGAAATTATTATTTTTTAATATTAAGTTTTTTTGTTTTTAATGGGCCTTAAAAAGTTAAGCACAAGATACATTTAACCCTAATACTATTAGATATTATTATTGTCTATATATAGATGCATTAGGGTGAAAAAAAAACAAGAAAAAGGAACATTAATCTGCCGAATAAAAGAAAGAGAATTGTTGAAGGTGTCGAAGAGGGTTTAAACAAAAAGGGAACAACAATCTGCCGAAAAAAAAAAGAATTGTTGAAGCTAATTAATCAAAGGTAATAAATATATGGTTGATGTTGGTTTGTTTTTATAGGTAATAAATTAAAGTAAAGATAATTAATTAATATTTGATTTTTAAATTCTCATATTCATAATTTGAATGTTGCTTTTTGTTAGCTTTTGGATTGTTTGTTGAACTTGAATTAACGTGGCGGCATAGAAGAGAACTGAGATATAGTTAATATATTAATTTGTATTATTTTTGCATGGTTGGTGTCAAAATCTTTTTAGTGGAAAAGTTTAATGATTTGACAATTTTTTCCTTAATATTTTTGCTCTAAAATTTGCTAGTTGATTTGATTTAAATGACATATATTTTAAATCATCTAGTTAGGATTATTCATTGTTAAATCCGTTCTAGAACACAAACAGACACTTGTGTTTTTGTGCTAACTATTTTGCAGTTACATTTGTGAACGATCTGATTTGTGGGAGCTTATTGGAAAGTTGGTTTGGAAACCGCTCACGCTAATACTGGAAATTGTGAAAACAGAGCAGAGGTTCGTAAGTAAAGTACATTGGGGCAGTATCCTAGGGAGGGTAGCATAAGACCGAGTTTGTACTTGAACATTTGATTTTCATAGTGGAAAGTTAGGTGGTCCGGTGGACTGGTGGTTTTCCTCTTAGGTCATGGTTATGGCCTAGGTTGTTTCCACCTAAAAATATCGCGTGTTATTATTTTATTTCCGCACTTTATTCTTACACGCAATTTCATGTCTGACCGCCTTGTTTAGGTTATCAAGTTATAAATTAATAAAAAATTAAGAATAACCTATTCACCCCCCTCTAGGTTAATCAGGTCCATATTTTATAAACTTTCAATTGGTATCAGACCAGACACTAGATACACTTATTGAGATTGATCCTTAGGGACACACACGTACTTATGGACCGAATCAAAGAAGGTGGGTCATCTGTTAGACCCTCACTCTTTGATGGGTTTAATTACCCTTATTGAAAGGCTCCCATGCAAGCCGCCTTTCTCAAACAAGATGAAAAATTCTGGGATGCTATTCTTGATGGTTGGGAACCACCTTCGGTAATGAATGATGGTGTAACAATCATAAAGCCAAGAAGAGATTGGACCACTGAAGAACGCACCCTTAGTAGGGCAAACCAAAAAGGTCTAAGCTCAATATTTGTTGCAGTGTCGATGGATGAGTTCCGTCGCATCTTCGACTGTGAGACTGCTAAAGATGCATGGAATGCACTTGCTCTTGCTCATGAAGGGACTTCCCAAGTAAAACAAATAAAATTGAGATTACTAACATCTGAGTTTGATTATATTAAAATGAGCAACAACGAAACTTTTGGTCAATTCTATGCTCGCTTCTGTGATATCACTAATGCTTGCTCTAACCTTGGTGAGAAAATTCCACAACCTATACAAGTGCGCAAACTCCTAAGTTCTTTAACAGTAGACTATAAGATGAAGGTTACAGCGATAGAGGAAAGCAAGAATGTAGACACACTAAAAATTGATGAACTTGTCGGGTCAATCCAAACCTATGAGCTTTCTCTTGTTCCACCCAAGAAAAATAAGGATGTGGCATTCAAAAGCTCCAAAAAGGACATCTCTGATAGTGATGATGATATGAATGATGAGTCACTAGTCTTGTTAGCACGAAAATTTAAGAAGTTTATGAAAAAGAAGGGTCAACAGAATAATCATTCTAACAAAGGACAATCCAGTCGTTCAAATGACCGAAAGTCAAGGGAAATCAAGTCTCCTAGCCTTGATGGCAAGAAAAGTAATCCCACTAGTCCTCAATGCTTTACTTGTGGGGGAGTTGGTCATATTTCTACAGATTGTGCTAACAATAAAAAGAAATTTGGAAAAACCTTTAATGCTACACTCAGTAACACAGAAAGTTAGCAAGACAATGCTAGTAACTCAGAGGATGATGACACTAATTATTGTGTCTTCACCGCAACTGTCAAAGCACATCACAATGACTATGACCTTAGCTCGGATGAAGAAAATGAGGAAGTAAACTCCTCTCTCTTACTGTCTAAGTTTAATGTGTCGAATTATGAGAAATTATTCATGGATTGTCTAGGTGCCAGGGAAGAGAGAGATAAATTGCTTGTGGAAGTAACTAAATTAAATGATATCATCAATGTTTACAAAACAAATTCCTCTAGCCTAGAGAAAGATAAAAAGGAATTGTCTGATCATATTAATGCCTTGAATATGAGACTAGCAGAAACAACTAAGGAAAACAAAAATCTTAGGAAAGAACTTAGTATGGCTAAAGAGACAGTAAAGAATTTGACCATAGGTGCTGAAAAACTAACCAAAGTTCTAGACTATGGAAAGCCACATAGAGATAAGAGAGGTCTTGGATACATAGATGAACAATCAACATCTTCATCATCCAAAACTCAAGGAAGGTAGTTTCTGCACCTTATCATTCTAAGAAAATTCAGTTTGTTCCCATCTGTCATCATTGTGGTAGGAAAGGACATATTAGACCTAAGTGTAGATTTCTTTATGCTTATGATTCTATCACGAGTACAAATTTTTCTAAGGAACCTCACAAAATTTCAAAACATAAAGTTTTTACTACAAGAACTACACAAAAAGATGAACATAAGAAACCGGTAACTCAAATGTCCAAAATTAAAAAAGGATGGATTAAGAAATCTGAGTTGCACTGCTTTGTGGCCCATATAACGTTTAAAGCTAAATCAAATACCGCTTGGTATTTTGATAGTGGATGCTCTAGACACATGACGGGGAATCGTTTTTTGTTTAAAACCTTTAAAGAATACAATGAAGGGACAGTTACCTTTGGTGATGTAAAACATCTAAAATAATTGGAAAACACTCTAGTAACTTTTTAATCATTATAATAAATCGAATTAAACTGTTTTCTTTCTAAAATCAAACTGTACCTTATTGGTTTATTCCGAAAAATCCAGTTTGATTTTAATTTTAATTGTTAGTTAAGTTTACTGAGTATATAAAATAAATGGTACAAAACAATGCATATATTACCAATAATACAATGGAGGATGTTATTACTCTTATCTCTCACTCAAAAGGTTCGAGGCTTGCGTTTTTTAAAATTTTATTTTATTAAACCTTAAAATCAACAATAAAAATGTAATTTGCAGGCATAGAATTTGAGAATTTGACTATAAATAATAATAATAATAATAAAATTATTGAGCTATTTATTAGACGAGTGTTAAAGATATACAATTAAATATAAATTATTTTTAATTAGAACAAAATCTGTTATACTGGGAACTATTTTGCCACCATTATAAATAAATAATATTGTCACCACCACTAGCAAGTGGGAATAATGTTATGCGTAGGTTTTTTTTTTCTGCCCCAAACCAAAATAAACGTTAAATCATGCAAGATATTCAAAACTACAGCAAGAGGACTTCTGTTTCATCCCAGATAGCAACCTATTACTTGATAAACATCTGCTTTCAAGACGACTTATTGCATAGTTCAACCTCAAAGAAATGTTAAAAGCCATGCAAGCTCATGTAAGAATATATAGAATAGCTGCACATGAAATTAAGAGTATATGAAAAACTACTACTCTTTCTAGCTAAAATTAGTTTCAAATTACTTAAAAAGTACTTTTTGACAACAATTTTGAGATTAAAGCACTTTTATGTTGCATTTTAAGAAAAGTAAATAACCTTTACCAATAATTAGTAAAGTGTCACTTTAAACAACTTTTAACAATTTTACACCAAAAGCATTAATACTTCTCTTTAAATTATTTTAAAAGAAACAATTTCATTTCAAAACACAACGAAACAGTACTAAATCTCCAAGGTAGTCTAGTTTCACAAAGACCACAAAAGTTGAAGGAGATAAGAGTTAAATTCCAAGACAAATTAATCACAATACATATAATAGACAGAAAACACTATCCAAACAGTACTTCTAAGAACGTCCTTACAAAAACCATCTGATAAATTTCGAAAAAAGGAAACAAGGATGTCCATTATTATAAGAGTCAACCTTGTTTACCATTCATCTACTATAAATTTTTAACCATTATCCTCATTTTTGTTGGGTGGTGGACGTGTCATTTAGCCATCATCACCTTAACAAACTCCTCATAATTTATCTGACCATCGCCATCAACATCAGCCTCACGAATCATCTCATCGACTTCTTCATCAGTGAGCTTCTCGCCAAGGTTGGTCATCACATGACGAAGCTCAGCAGCAGAAATGAACCCGTTTTGATCTTTGTCAAAAACTCTGAATGCTTCTTTGAGCTCTTCCTCAGAGTCGGTATCTTTCATTTTCCTAGCCATGAGATTTAGAAACTCTGGGAAGTCAATGGTGCCATTACCATCAGCATCCACCTCATTTATCATGTCCTGAAGCTCAGCCTCAGTTGGATTCTGACCAAGTGACCTCATCACAGTCCCAAGCTCCTTGGTTGTGATACAACCTGGATGATAACACAATCAAAAGAACAATTATCAGTTCATTTTGTTATTCGCACAAGTCTGTTAAATAAAGCCGGCATCTAAATTTTACTTGAATGAACAAGAAACTCACGATACAGACTCAAGCTGGAGAATACAAATGTTACTCAATATAATAACTTGAGTTATGCATATTTCAGGGTGTTCGTGTAACCGAGTTACATGTGTAAGTAACATAGTTTTAAAAGACAACATAATTTGAAGCTTAGGTTACTCTGGCATCTAACTCTGAATGTTAGAAAAATTGTTCACTTCTAATTACTTATTAGCTTCACAAAGTTACACAAACCTATACAGCACTTCAAGGTTAAAAGATGCCCAAATATACAAACCAAAAACATGGCCCCCATGCTTACCCACCCGAAAACACACATGAAAAACGAAGATATTATTCATTACTCTTAAAATATATTCCCTATCTATCGTATTGATTGCTCCCTTTACAGAGCATTAGATGAATGCGTTTTTTGAAAAAATAGTTACACTAATTTTGCATTTCATTAACTTAAAAGTATCACATTATCACTTACTCCAAAAGCAATAATAAATATACCTAAAATATCACATTATCATTTAACCTAAAGTATCACATTATCTTGCATTTCATTGACCTATACAATATGAACCTTCATTGACCTATACAGCATGAACCAATATGATTGGAACTTAGACATAGGAGATTGTGAACTCATAGTTCTTAAAATAGATTGGCACATACATATACCATGAATTATTGAATGACCTTTATGATACCCCAACTATATTATTAGAAGCAAATAACTTGGAAAGGCTTAAGATATTTATGTTATGTTTGGTTGGATGGAATGAAATAAAATCAAAATTGATTCCTTCCATTTTTGTGTTATTTTTGTGTTTAGTTGGGTTGAAAAATGAGAATAGAATGAAATCGATTCCTAAAAGAGAAGGAATTAAATAATTCCTTCTCTCCCTTAAGAAATCATGATTTCATTCTCATCTCAATTTTTTTCCAATTTTACCCCAACCCCAAATATAACCCTAAACCCAAATCCTCAAACCCTATTTAGAAAAATAATAATTTTAACCCTAAACCTTAATCCACAAATATAACCCTAAATCCCAAAACCCTAAACAATATTTAGAAAAATAATAATTTTAATCATAAACCTTAACCCACAAATATAACACTAAACCCTAAACCTCAAATTTGAAAACCTTATTTAAAAAAATAAAAATTAACCCTAAACTTTAACCCATAAATATAACACTAAACTCCAAACCCTAAATTCCAAATCCTAAAACCCTAAAACCTATTTAGAAAAATAATAATTTTAATCCTAAACCTTAACTCACAAATATAACTCTAAACCCCAAATCACAAATCGCAAATCCCTAAATCACGAACTTCAAAACTCTATTTAAAAAAATAATAATTTTAATAATATATTTTCTTTTTAAGTAATAATTATTTAGAAAAATAATGATTTCAATAATATATTTTATCTAACAAAATAATAATAATTAAATGATATTATTTAAATTTTATTGAATATAGGAATATTAAGATAATATACAATGTTTTTCATTTCATTACAGTTATAAACCAAACACATTAATACTGATTCCTTCTTTAATTCCAATGATCAAACCAAACCGTTTTCATTATCATTCTTATTCTCATTTCCCTGAAACGACCTTAAAGTAAAAGAAACACTTCGAAATTGCGAGAGCCATCAAACTAATGAAAAATACAAAAACCACCACACCAGTTACCCAAGTACCATACTTTCACGAAATAGGAAAGGAAAACCAGACAAGGATCATATGGTAGCTAACAAATAAATTTTGAATTACCAAAAAAAAATCTGCAGTTGAAAAAAATTTAAACTTGATAAACAATATATTAGTTTAGAAATAAAGGAAATAAAAACCAAATAGTTTTGTTCGTTTACGGTATCTTGATACTAAAGATTACCATCCAATAAAGGGAAAATCTAGAAGCTTTTGTTAAGTACCAAAAGATATTTGGAGAATGAATCTAAGATCAAAGCTACTTCAAAAAAATTCAACAAAATAACCCATTGAAATTCAAAAATCAATCTAGAAGAAAATGAATTAAAGAAAAAAAATGTCACCAACCAAGAACCACATCGAAATTGACCTCATAAATTTTTGCATTCACAATCAATTTCCTTTACAGGTAACCTCATTCAAATGGCATCGCCACGATTTCTACAGATATAAAAACCATAACAACAATAAAGCATTATCTACAAAAATTAAAAACATACACTAATTGTACCATAGCAAAATAAAATAGAAAATGCATAGAACAACTAATTTCCAAACACAACATAAACAGATCAGATTTTAAAAAAATACAACATACTTACAATATAAACAAAAAATAAATGGAAGTAAAATAAGAAGAATAAAATCAAACCATCGCCATCCTTATCGAAGAGGCTGAAAGCTTCCTTGAACTCAGAGATCTGATCATCACTTAGTTGATCCGCCATTTTCACCTCTTCCTTTCTTGTCCTTCCTCCCTCAGACAGCCAAGGAACACAAAGCGTTTTTCTCTAAGAGCGGTCTTCATGGTCATTTATTAATATGAAATCTAATTCTATTTTTATTTTATTTTTAAGAAATTAAAAAGTATAATTATGTCTGAGCCAAAAATAAAAAAATTCCAAACGCGCTTACACGGTTCATACGCGGTATAAGCTTATCAATCACTCAATGATTGCCACGTCATAAGCAAACTAACATCTCTCTCGCTCTATTTCTAGTCGTTTTTTACGAATCCCTATTCTTTTTCAGCCGTTGATTTTATTTCTTATATGATAAAGCCTCTTACTAATAAAATATTTATTAAAATGTCACAAAATTATTAAAAAAAAAACAAAACTGATGTGTAAAAATCTTATTCAATATAATTCTAAGCGTTCAATTATAATTTTTGACGTTCCATTGGTAAAATTACGGGGTTTTTTAATTTTCAATATACATATCTCACGCTCAAAATAAATATAATACTATATATTTGAGATATCTTTCAAGATTCAATTTTTAATTATCACTCTCTCTATATAAAATAAATTATCATCATTTAAATTAAAAATATATAATAATAATAATAAATAATAATTATTTATCATTTTAACTAAAAAAAATTATAATATTCCTTACAAATCATATTATTTAAAATAAAAAAAATACTTATAAGAATCTTTTATTTACTATAAAAATGATATTTAAATTTTATATTTATTTGTTATAATATTTTCATAATATTTTATAAAAAAGTAACCGTATAAAATTAAATATGATTATTTTTTTAATTATATTAGATAGATATTATTATAAATTAAAAAAATTATAATTTAAAAAATAAAATATAAATAAATAAAAATATAAAAAACAGTTACTTATCATTATATTATTACTTTTTACTAATTATATGATTAAATTGATTCAAAAAATAAATATAAAATCTAAATATTATTTTTAAGATAAGTACACTTTCTTGCTTAAAATTTTTATAAATTAATATTTATTATTTATTGAAATATATTATATTTTATTCACAAAACTACGGACAATATATTTTATTTATGGTTAAAAAACAAAAATAAAATTATTGAAACATGTGTCTTAAACATTTTGTTTTCCCGATAGCGAAAATAAAACATTTTTTTTTTCATTAATAAACTCAAATGATATTTATGAAAACAAATTGATTGATCTTATCAAATAAGTTAAATTAAATCAAGAATTGAATTCGTTGGTAATGAAAAGATATGATTACAAATTGTTCAAATTAAAAGATAAAGTATAAAATTAGTGACTAAGCTTCTTATGTTTGAAATATCAAGGTGGAGATATATAATTATATAGAAAACATTATTCATTGTTATTAACGGAAATTTTAGAAAAAATTATTAAAAAAATTAAAAATGTATAAAAATATGAAATGTTTTTATAAAATATTAAAGTAATTAATTATTTATATTTTTAAATTAATTATTATTTAATATATGTACTTTTAAATGGTTAATTAATTAATTAATTGATCAATTAATTAAAATTTCGTATAATAAAAAATATATTTTTTTTACAAAATATTATAGAATAAGTAGTTAAAATATTTAAAATAATTAATTAGATTATCTAATTATATTAACTATTATAAATTATAAATCTCGATAATATGAAAAAAAAAATTATTGATATTTTTAATATTTTATCAATTTATATTAATATTTTAGTGACAATATCTATAATATTAAAAATATTTAAATAATAATTTAAAGATAATAATATTTAAGTGAAAATTTGTTGACATTTTTTACAATTTTATAATAATTTAATCAAATAATATTATGTGATAATATTAACAATATTACCTATAGAATCTTACAAAAATGTCATAATTGAGTACAGTTTCAATAGATATTATGAAGTTAGAGGGTTGAAAATTCCAATCGTGGCATAAAATATGAAATCAAATAGAATTTTTTTAGTTATAATTAATTAATGTTTTTATTTTATTTTAAAAGGTATTAAATTTTTCAACACTATAAATAAATAACAGCAAAATTGAATATTATAAACATTTTCTAAAATTGTTGACAAATTTTTTTAAAACAGCCTTACAAAACTAACGATTGAATCCCTAAACTTACAGTCATCAGTCTCACAATTTATTTATTTTTAATGCTATTTAGCTACAATCACTTGTGCTGATAACTGTTGATGAATTAATCATTACGTAATTAATAGTAACATAATATAAAACGACAGAATATATTTTATAAAGAGATAAATCTTATTACTAAATTACTATACAGATTATATTTTATAAAAACTAACTATGACAAATCCATGATCCATGAAATATTAACTCTATCTTATGCAACAATAATGTTAACACTAAAACCAATATTAATTGATCCAGTTACAAATGAACACAGGTACTGCTTACACATTAATTATAAGCTTCTTATTGATGAAACAATTTAAACAAATTGAATTATGCAAATTATCAATCATTATATAATCCAAAATTCTCAAATTTATTAACGTTAATAACATTATTTTATAATTAATCACACACAAAGTCAAACTGATTGAACTGTTAAATTTTGTAACAGACGTGATAAACTTGTGAGAATTTAGTCTTAAATTGGCCAAATAAGAAGGTAAAGGATCAAAGTAACTATAACCCCATGACTTAGGCAAGTAAAATTACCAAATTAACCTTTCAATCTTTATTTATTCAATTAAACTTCATATATATATATATATATATATATATATATAATGATTCAATTACTTGTCATGCCATATATAAGACTAGCATTTGGGTTTGAATCAGCTGAAGTCTTCTTTATTGCTTAATGGGTTTGAATTTTCCTTGAAAACTATTTCAACGGAATTGCTAAATGCTCCATAAGCCTTTCCTTGATTCATATTTGGGCTCATATCAGCTGAAGTCTCATTTGCTTGACACCCACTTAGTAAAATCCCACCATCTTGTTTCATTGACTCAATAAAGTCTAATTCAATTTTTGGTAAACGAAATTTAAGACTAGCATTTGACCCAAATGATTCTAAAAAATGAGTGGCAATATCACAAGTTTTAATGTTTGTTAATGAGGTTAAGTGTTGTAGTATGAAATCAAATGGAATTGTTTTAGGCTTAATTAGGGAAAGATTGTTTGATGTGGTGTTTGTTAATATTTCATGAGTAGTGTTATTGAGAGTAGTTGGTCCAATTTGCTCTTTCTCTTTGTCAATTAGGCCTCCACTATGACATGAATCTGAAAATATTGTAAAGCTTGCTTTTTTTGGTAAACGGTTCACCAAATGTCTGAAATCTACATCTGCATGTGTAGAAATAAATTACAAGGAAAATATTTAGTTATAATGGAAAAATAATCAAACATCTCTTGATTTAGTTTGATTTGATGATAAAAACCGTTCAATAATTTTCCAACGAGTTTGTGACTCAATGTTACATAATTCACTTACGTTATTTCTTGATTTTTCAATCCATTTTGTTTAATTTCTACTTAGTTATTTTCAATAAAAAAATCAAATTCACCTACAATTTATTCGATAATGTTTTCAATTTTTTTTACTTTTTTTTTTAAAATTAAATTTTTTTTGCTATTTATTTACAAATTTTAAATTTTTAATCATTTTCTTCAAATACTTGTACAAACAAAAGTTAAAACACTTAATTTATTTTCTATAAAAAATATTTAATGAAAATAAAAAAAGAATCAAAAATAAAAAATCTTCTTTTTAAATATTTATCAATCACCTCGTATTTTGATAATAAATTCTTAAAAATATAAAATTCAAAATTTAAAATCATTATCAAACATATAAAAATCACTTGAAAAAATCAAAAATCAAAAATTAAAATTATGATCAAACAATCGTGAATAATTAAATTTTGTGTACTTACAGTTTTCTTTTTTATTTAAAAAAAGTATTATTAGAAAATTTTAAATAGAACAAAGTTCAATTTTTTAAAGGAGGTAAAGAAAAATCTTTGGCAACGTATATCATTGATGTTTCATATTTTAATCATGCAAGCACCCATGAAAACAATTAAACTCGCTCACTTGTAAATAGATTGAACCCAAACTCATGTCATAAGTATCACAATGAACATATGTTGTTACAGTACGACAAACTAACAAGTACTGATTTTTTGAAGAAAAAAATACATATAAGCGCCTGAACTCATAATTATTATCACTTTAGTTTACACTATATTTTAATTGATATAAACTTTTTCTTTCAAAATATAATAAATATAAACTAATTGAAAAAAATTATTTTCCAGTATTTTTATTAAAATAATTGTATTTCAAGAAGTGGTGCTAGTATTAATACTCTAAAAGAGGGGAAAAAATGGTGTTGACATGGTAATACTAATTTTATCCCTTAAGAACAAAAATTAAAAATGTTAAAAATGATTAACATTAAATATTTAAGTTGATTAATGTTGATAAAACTATTGTTATAAAAATGTTCATAACAATAAAATGATGTGTCCTTAAACCAGTCATAATCGTGATGGTAAGTATAACCGTTTTTTTCTATAAGAATAAAAAAAAGGAGAAGAAAAAAGATAGAAGGGATTAGATACAAACCAGTGATGAGGTTGAAGTCACAAGGGACAATGGCCTCATCATGCCTAAAGGGATTGGAGGTGACTGAAGGAATTATTGTGCCATGTCCACTATAATGAAAGAAAAGCACATCTCCATCTTCAGCTTTACCAATCATAGCCTCAAGGGCTTTTTTGATATTTTCACCTGTAGGCTTCACTGAAGAGGCAGAGCTAGAATCTTCTGTATCATGTTTTTCAGCATCAGTAAGGAGCTCAATGTTTTGGGGATCAAAACCAAATCTATTCACTAGTGTTTTTTCCATGACAAGAACATCATTTATGCAACCATGAAGCTCATATTTTGTCTTTGGATAATTGCATCCAACCAACAAGGCTAGTCTCTTCTTGCCCTCTTCCATTTTTTTTGTTGTTGATCAATTCTTCTAAATTGAAGTACTTGAAGAGCAAGTTTCTCCTGAAGAATAATTCACAAAGCAATTGCTATTTGGTGTTTGTGATGCCTTGGCTTTTTATATATATAGGACTAGCATATAGGATATAGGAATATATATAATATCATAGGTGACCTCACTTGCAATTTCATTCAAGTAAACTTGTTTTGTTTGTTTCTTAAAAAATTGCTTTTAAGCATAGGAAGCGTGATTGTTAGAGAGGCAGCTGATTTTTAACTATTATTATTATCATTCTTATGCTTTAAGATACAAGTAGGGATGAGAAGTGTTAATTATGTAAACTTATTTTATAATACACCAAGTTCTTATTGTGTAAGGTAATTTTAGTTTCTGATTATTTCAGGTTGATTCATCATGTAATCAAATTGAAAAGAAACAATTCAACAAAAATACTTAATTTTGATTGAAATGATTTATTAAGTTTATTCAGTTGTGTTCGTGTTGATTTTAATAAATAAAAATTATATTTAAATATTAAATTATTTGTATTTAACCTAGATTAAATGAATAGGATCACTTCGATTGAGTTATTGTATAGTGTTATAAACAAATTGTCATATTTATTTAAGAACCTTCCTTACTTAAATAAGTTTCTTCTTGGATCACCTATTATCTTCTCGTTTTGAAAAAGTTATCTCCTTAATTGGTATTAAATTTTCTTCCAAGAAAAAAATTAAGTAGTCCTTACTAAATTAAGCAGACATGGATTTCTGGATTTTCTTGAAATAGTTATATGTGTACAGACAAAGCAAGAACGTCCAACTAGGAAACTAAAATTAAAAAAGAAAAAAAAAGTTGGAATCTCAGAGAAGAGATCTCTGAAACTAGAGATAGCTCAGAGTTGGCGAAAACTATAAGACAATCAAGCAAGCAAAAACTTAGAAGAAAGAAACAATAACGAACTAGAGAGAAGATAAATTGTTAAATTAAATAAAAAAAATATGTAATATACAAATAAAGCTTCATTTACTTCTTTTGTCCAAAGAGGGAAGAGTAGGAAAATACATTAATTCAAATAATATATTAAAATTTATAATAAAATAATACCAATAAAATTGAATGGAGTTTAATGGATGAAAATAAACATTTAATTAATTTAATTATCTAAATTTAAATTTAAATAATATTTAAATAGTTTAAATTTAACTTAGAATATTTAGATTAATTTTTTTAAAATATAAATATCGGACATAAATTTTAAGAAATATCACAGATGTTATTTTTCCTACTTAGGTTTACCAAAAATATTTATATAGATATATTATTTTTGTTTTTGAGATATACTAAAAAAACACTATAACTAGTGAATATTTTTTAATCTATTATATTATTAAAATCAAACATTTATATTTTAATAGAAAAATTATATTATCTTATTTAATTTTTATAAACAATAAAATTAAAGATGTATAACCTAAAAATTAAGATAGTAAAGTATTCATTTATAATATGAGATTACTTATACTTTTTTTTTCCTTAATTTAACCGGATCATATATTAAATGGAGTCATGAATTGAATGTAGCGTCTGTGAGAGTTGGAACTAATTGGCCACGTTGACCCACGTATGTCCATTTAACAACACCACACAAAATATAAACCGCCAAGATTAGGGTTTAAATAATTTCAAGTTTGTTTTAAAGCATATATGTTTATTTTTATAATTTTTTAAAAAAGTAAATTTGATTTAAATTATTATTAAAAATAAAAAATACACTTTTTTTCTTCATTCATAAATAAAAATAATCTCTCTAATTTAAGTATATCTTAATCTCTCTTTTCTTCATTAAAAATATTATTTTTTATCTCTTATAATCTATAAGTTCAAAAATTTCAAATATAAAAATAAAATTTATAATATTGATATAAATAAATTAAAAATATACAAATAAAATAATATAAGAAAAAAAATGATAAAAAGAAGTCGACGAAGAGACTAAAAGTGAGATAAAAGAGAAAAATTAATATCTTTGAAAAATGTGATATAGTTTTTTATTTTTATTTATTTTTAAGTAAAATTTAATTTTACCACTGAAAAAATATAATTTTAAAAAAATTTAAATTAGATTGATTTTTTTAAAATTATAGGACTAAAACAATCAATTTTAAAATAAATAAGACTAAAATACCCTTATTAAAAAGTTACATGACTGTTTGGACCGTAATTCTATAAACTTGAATTAAGAGTAATACTATATAACATTATTGGGAAGCAACATCACTGTACATGGATATAAATTTAAATATTAATTAACATTTAAAAAATTTTACAAAATCATTAGATAATTGACTCATATTTAAAACTGAATAGTTAAATATTATTATTAAACATCTTTCTTAGATTAAATATTACTTAACCAAAAAATATTTTATAACATTATTATACTATTTAATACCATCTATATCACATAAATAAGATGTATATAAATTTTAATTAATGATTATTAATTTATCCATATAAGTAGTTTTAGTTTGTTACATAATTCAAGGCTTAATTACTCTATTAGTCTTAATAAATTCATACATAATTATATAAATTTTATAATTTAATATTGAAATTTTCAAAATTTATATATATATCTTAACTTGAATATTAAAATACATATTTATAAATTAAATGTTTTAAAAATTTAGATATTAAATTACATGATATAAAAATTTAAGAATTTATATGAAAATATTTATAAGTTATCAAATCAAATTATAAGTTTTAAAAATTAAAAATTTAATTAAAATTTAACGAATAATTTAATTTATCTAATATCCAATTCTTTGAAAAACAAAGGAACCAACTAAGTTCAGTAAGATTACTAACTCCTTTGTAAACCTTGTACATATTGATTCATGATAAAAGGGTAATAAACATTCACGATCTTAGATAAAAATATATTTTAATTAATTAATTATTAAATAACATAATATAATATAATATAAATTTATTATTTCTTTTAAAAGAATCATCAAAATTTATATGAAATATTTATTTCAAATTTTTAAAAATAAAATATTTTTTTGTAAAAATGAATAATTTTAATTATATTACAATTTTTCAGAAATAAAATGAGCATCGTATAATATAATTTTGTTTTCTATCCACCAGCCTCTTTTATAAGCATCATATACAGTTTCTGAAGTATACTTAATCAAATAGCTTCCTCTTTTCACACTCTATGCTAGACGAGAAGAGGAAGAAGGTGAAGAGTGGGTAGAAGAGTGTTGAAAATCTCGGAGAAAGCCATGTGAGCATGAGGAACACAAAGAGAAGAAAAGTGAAGGCGTGGGGTTTCTTAAAGAAAGGAATGAGATGGATATGAGGATGAAAGTCTCTGGATTTGGTTTGGATTCCACCATTTAAATGCAATGAGCTCTCTCTGTAAGCGCTAGTCGCTTGAATATGATGTTCTCCTAGGGTTTGCCATTTCAGAAATTCATCAATTTACTTAATTAGGAATTTTGGGTTTTGAAGTTTTGCGTTTGATTGATCTTATTCCTCCTTTTTCTCTTCCAGAATTGAACTAGCACTTGAGTCCTCCAACTTCTCCTCATCTCTCTCACTCTGGTTTTTGTCATCTTGTGTCTGAGACTTGAAGTATTTCCACTGATATGATTTTATTTTTCTTTTTTTTATTTTGACAAGGAGTTTTTTTTTTTTACAAATTAAAAAGGGATTTTAACAAACATACAACTATCAACAAAGTATTATATTGTTTTTAAGAAAACAATGTATTATTATATTAAAAAACACCTGCCTATCGACTTGGCCAGCAAATATCCGACCAATGAAGCCGCCTCAAGTCTCAATGGATGTAATTCGAACACCTAAAATATTTAAATAAATAAAAGACTTCGCATAATTAAATTAAAAAGTGAAAAATATTTTAAATAAATTGATAACCCCAATTAATTTGAAGTACGCCATAGAATTATACAATTTGACATAAAACAGATTGCTTCCTTTTTGCATCTATCCGTCTCTTTTGTAGGCGCACAACTCCAACAGAAGAACAACAATGAAGGTTTAAGTCCGTAGGAAAACATTCATGGTATGAAAGATTCATACAAGCTAGCTTGTAGACAGAACGTTTGTAGACATATAAGGTGATACACACCCCTGAACCTGAAAGGAGTCAGTTCATATGATAAGTAATAGCTCAAAGGAAATCATGAGCCATAAGATCCCCGACATTGTGAACAAGATCAAATATTATTCTACTACCGCATTTAGTCCGGACATTAAATAGCATGTACAAGTTATACATAATCGAACTGGACCTACAATAACATGTCAGTTATACATGTACATATTATACATAATTTACACTCATTTATATACAAAGTGTACAACTATATATGTACATTTACACTTTGTTAGCTATTTTGGGCCAATTCAATTATGTACAAGATACTATTTTAAGGCTACAATTCCTATCGCATCTCCCTTCATGCCAAGCTCAGTAAGTTTAAGGAAAGCACGGCTTGATCTATCGATTTATTACAGGACAGAAATGGGACATAAAAGCACATAGAAATTATGGATAGATGGCAAGTTCCAGGTAAATCAACTGATGGAGATTAAAGCTCCAATTTAATGTATATATTTGCATATATACTTCTTAAACAGAAATCCGCAAGCTAGACGACTAGAATTTGACAAAATGATAATAAACTGCATGTCTGACAAAATTTATCAACACTCCTACAAGGAAATACTCCTAACCAGCATGCTTTTCGAATAAGCATCCGTCACCCATGTATGCATAAGTTTTATTTTATTTGCTCTCTATTATTTGATGAGCATCTTTGAACATTTTTGGAAGTGAGATGTTGTTAATTTACCTGCAACAAACGAGTAGGAATTTGAATAAAACCCTGCAGAAGAAGATTAACCCTTTCTAGAGTTCTTGGCGGAACTGGTGTGATGACATAGAGCAAACCTTTGGAAGTGTCAATACCTCTGACTATCCCTGTTTTAAAAAGGATTGAGAAAAAGGAATATTATCAGTATACTGTTTATAACAAATACTTAGCAGAAGCAAACAGATAATTACCATAATGAGTGTATTATGATCCACATATACGCCTTTTAAAAGAATTATCCAAGGGAAAAAACATAAAATTTTACAATTAAAAGCGATTTAAGAACCTTCTTAAAAATCAAGGAAAAAAGTGTTCAAACCTCAATAATTTGATTTTCCAATAACTTCCCAGAGTCACTTTGAAGACAAATTTTTATTTAATCCTGAGCGTGAAATTTTACAAGATATTCTGATTTCCAAAAAATGCGTCCAAATTTGGTGACAAACTACTAAACTAGTTGGTCTGAATGCCCAAAAAAATGCCCTCTATATTCTGAAGAAAAGTACACCTACCAAGACCAACACACCAAGGTAAATTGTCGGACTGTTCAGAGCTAACTGCCAAGCCAACAATGGTCGCATTCAAACTGTAGAATGCCTCGGTGCTTGGAACCTATAAAAACATAAAGAGAATTTCTCAAATTCGTATTAATTGATGTGAAGGAAAAACAGACAAGAAGATCCTGTAACAAACAGTAACGAAAATGCTGCATAAACTCATTCAAAATTTTGAATAACCTGGCAATAAAGATGTCTAATTTTCAAGCTTGATATTGGAACTTCGTATGGATGGTAAGAGGCCAGTGCATGTGCAAGTTCTTTGCTTGTAGTTATTTTCATGCTGATTGGGAAGCATTGCTTGAAATAATCCATTATTCGTAAATCACGCAATCGGTGTGCATCCTTATGAACTAGAACCCTGGGGCACGATGAAAAAAATATCATGATGTAAGAAGGAAACGCTAACAATCCCCCATAAAGTTCAAGCCTGCAAGCAACATTTTCAATAGAAGTAACTTCTGTTTGACTCCTTAAGGGACATTTAATATCCAGACTGAATGCTTTTCCATTCTCCCGATACTACAAAAAATGATGATTACATAGACCATAATGTAAATTGAACTAATGATTCAATAAAAAACAAGGAAAGATTAATGGTTCAAGTTTTCCCAATGGAGACATCTATTCCTCCCAAATGGCCAAACCTCATTGACCCATCCATATTCAGGCCAGGTTCAGCCATCCAATAGCATTAGGCCACTTGTGGCCTGAGTACCCCAATCAGGCTATGAGATTGCTTTTTACGTGTAGTTATAAATATTACAATGCTGCAAAGAGTGAGCTTCCTCAGGTTAATGGTTCCTATTAATAAATAAGTATCAACTTACGATCTATCAAAAGAATCCTGACGAGCTGAATTGATCTCAATCATATTAACCATCCCATAACCGTCCCCTGCCAACCAGAATGCCCCACTAGGTAGATTCTTATTCTCAGCAGATATGTTTATTTTCACAACATGCGTGGGATCAATGTACTTCAAGAAATCCACCAATATGTCATAACCAATACCTTTAAACAAGATACAAGGAAAACAGAATTATGATAACAACTAATTATAATAAGTCCACACGTGTATCAATTAAATACAAGAGTCATTTTGACCCTAGCTCAAGCAACAAAAAGATAAGAGTGGAACCAAAGAAGTCATAGTTAAAAGTCTCAGCAATATGCATAATGAAAAGGTAACGCAGACTGTAGGAAGATTTTCGGACTAAATGAAATATAAAGCTGCTGTATTCTGGTTAAATATTGCAACAGGAAGCGCTAGGAATTAAGTTTTTGAAGAATAGTACCTTTAACCCAGCCTGGCGTATTCACAATAAGAGGCAATTTGCACTTTGTAAAGTTCTTGATGTTGTTGAATGTGCAGTATTCCTTTCGATAGTAATCATATAGGGCAATTATATAAGTCAAGTATGTTGTAGGATCCCTTTTTGAGGAAATATCACCAAAGAAGAAACATCTAAAAAGACGAAAAAAAATTAATCATCAGATTCCAATTTACATTTTCAACAAAAATTGATAGTCAGAGAAAGAGAGAGATTTCTTAAAATTTATCAAAAGTTCAATGCAATTTCCAAAACCAGAGATATGCGACGATACGCATACATAGAACTCGTGTTATACCCCATGTAATGTTAATCATACTGGTTGAGCATCTGTATATCATTAAATTTGGTTTAATGAAGCTTCGTGATTCATAGGTATTTTTAATTTTTTAACCAAACTCCTTTGCAAACAATTCGTTAGGTGTATCAAAACAAGAAGATACTTGACTGAATTTAACCTAAAGTTCTCGATGGTTTGCTCCTAAAATATCCTGAAAGATAAAAGAATCTTCAAATGCTTCCACATTATAAAAGACTTGCATGTTTATCACATGCTAAGAAATTTAGGCTCAAACTTTTACCAAAAGACCAGAAAGATTAGCAAGAACAAAAGCATAATTCTTATTATGACAGACAAATATATATATATAGAGAGAGAGGGGGGGGGGGGGGGGGGGGTATATGACATCATCTAGGAACTGAAGGAAGAAAATGGACTTTGGACTTTGTAAATCTCAAAATGACTGCATTTTGTTTGCAATCAAATGTGACCTCCCCCCCATATTCGTAAACTTTGTGAACAAACAGGTGCAAATTTAAATGTAAGTCAGTTCACTGCTTAAAATTGGTGGCATTTGGAACAACTTCTTTGGACAATAAAAACCGAGAAACAAACAAGGAAAGGAACACCTCATTTGACTAGCACCAGAGCCTGCTCAATACATATTCCAGACTGTCCAGTAAGTTATATGATCCAATAATATTTAAGATACAACAATCATTTAACAGATCATGTAAGATGCATCATGATCAGTATTGTGAAGAACAATATTGTCATTACTCAGCATGCAAACAAAAAGATGAACAATCTATACCTCTCCGGAGTCTTCAGACATGGCACAGTCAGATCTATAACAAATAACAGCAACAAACACACCCTTGATTAGAAGTGTGACAAAAGATATTTCCATGAGTAAGACAATATTTAAAGCTCCCATTAAATTAAAATTAAAGTGTACGTGCAAAATTGCTAATAAAGCACAGACCCAAAGCAATTAACCACCTGGGATTACTTTATCAAGGACAGTAACAGAAACAAAACCAGGAGGTGTAAACTCAGGCTGACCAACATCAGTATCCAGGTAAGCTACTTTTTTATACCTGCACAAAAAAGGGGAGGTGAGACAAATTAGATGGAAATACTATTAACAAATATAACATATATAACAATGACAACTATAACGTTAATAACTAAAAAAATTGATAACTACATGGTAGCAGTAACCAAATACTACTCTTATACATTCTATTATAGAAATCAAATACAAGCAAAATAGCAAGAACCAAGCTCAGCTTTTTGTTTATGGAATGCTTCATACTCGCAGATGCACAACTCGAACTAGGATAAACAAAAAAATTCAAACAACATCCACCGGAAAACTAAGCAATACGATAAGCAAAGACAAACCCTAATTCAATTTGAAACAAATTTTCCTTACCTGAGCAACCCGATTGAGCAAAAATATAGATAAAATTTTCTCTTCCCATCAAAATTTTGGGCCAAATATGAGCATAGTATGATTCAAATAGACGGTTTGAAAACTAAGCGAGTGTCTGAGCATATTACCTTTGGAGTAGGATATTAAGAAGGTGACGGGAAAAGGTAGACTTTCCACAGTTTTTGGGGCCGCAAATCAAAACCACAGGAGCTGAAGAAGCCACTGAATCAAATACCATGGAGTTTGTAGCTTCGGACCATTCTTGAGATATGTAAATCTTCGGTGATGGGTCTTCGGGTTCTGATAGCGAAGCCATTGCAGAGAAAAGGGAATTGATACTCACTAGTTGTTGTACTCGAAGACAACAAAAATTACAATCTGATTGTATCAAAACCAGAACAGATACAACCCAATTCAGCAAAGTCCTAATTAACTCACCAAAGAACACTGAAGATGGTGGCTCGGGCTTTGCTGATTATGCTTAGTGCCGCTCTTTGGCTCTCTCCTACTTTCCGTGTTTCGGTGTTTGTTCCAACTTCAACCAAACTGGGGTTTATGCACCCAAGCTTTGGGCTTGAGGTTTTACAAAAGGCCAGTTAAAAGTGTTTTTATTTTATTTTTTTAACAAATTTAAATAAAATAAAATAAAACAAATGGTTATAAAATATAAATTATAAAGAAATCAGTCAACCTCTTCGTATTAAGTTATGGAATGTTTTTAATTCAAAAAAATATTTTTAATCCTCAGTTTGATAAAATTGATAAAATAAAAATAAAACTTATTTTTTATTAAAATATTATTCTTTTTTATAAACTAATCAAATTTTAATAAAAAAAGTTTTTTAATAAAAATAAAATGATAACAGTATAAAAAAATTAATTTTTTTTTGCTTTAATATTTCTTTTTTGTCATTTTTTTTATTTTTTTATTTTTTTTATTTTTATTTTTAAAATAAAAATATATATTTAAATAATTTTGTTTGAAATACTATTATTAATTTTTAAATTAAATAATTTTATATTAAATTTTATTTTTAATCATATTTTATTAAATTTTAATAATTTAATATAAAAAAAACCCATAAATGATTTTTTTTTCTTTTATCTAAGCATTTTTTACTCCTATGACGAAGCAAATAACACGAACTTTGTACTCAGAATAACTTGTATGGCTATTTTCCTAAATCATAATTGAGAAGCAATAAATAAGGATTTTAAAATTTGTAACCACAAAATAGTATACAATATAATTAATTCATATATTTTTATTATAAAAACAAATTCAATACATCATTATACATTAAATATTATTAAATTAAATTAAATATCTTTAAACTTGTTAAATATCGAGTATTATTTAATTAAATATCTTATAAGATTAATTTTTATTATTATAAATTTTAAAAATCTTATTTTTTATAATTTTAAAAATAATAATATTAAAATTAAGTATTATTCAAATATGAATATATTCTAACCCATTTAACATGTTTTTGTGACGGAGAACGAAATCTAAACGGCTCGAGGGTGCATCTTATTCACTCATCCATCACTCCATATCATTTACTTAATCTTTCAATTTTAATAAAATTATTCAATAATAATTTATAATGATAAATTTAGGATTTATATATCGAAAAAATATTATATTCATAATAAAAAATAGTATTATCTTACCTATTAATATTTTTTAATTGAAAAAATATAATATATTTTATTTTAGTAAAAATACGTTCAGATTATTAAATTTGTATTGAAATATTAAGTATTGAAAGATTAAAATTTAAATTTAAATGAGCCATAGTATTATTTCATATATATATCTTGTTATAATTTTATAAAAATTATATCTAAAATTTTGATTTTCTTCTTTCTTGGTAATAAAATGTTAGAAGATTTAATCAGTTTCTTTCTTGTTTTAAAAAAAAAAATCATTTTTATCTTTAAATTCCTTTAAAAAAAAGAGGACTTTGTGCATATTTCATTCAATATTTAAAAAAAAAGCTCTATTAAGCTTTAGTTTAAAAATAAATAAATCATGACTCATTGAACAGTTTTTAGTCTTCTTCTTTTTTTTTTTGTCTTTTTCTAACTCCCCATCTCACTCATTTTAGCAACCCATAAATATTTTTGTCTTTTTTCTTCTCTCTTTTTCCCTAATTCCAATCACCCTATTTTTTTAAAATATACCCATTCATCCACTTTTAATAAATAATAATTTATTTTTATTATAAATAAAAAATAATAAAATATTTTATATTTATATAATAAAAAATATTTTTTATAACAAATCACTTATCAAAATTTTATTATAAAATAATAATAATAATAAATTATAAAGTTTTAAATTATTAAAAACTTTACTAGATAGTTACAATAATTTTTATGAAAAATTATTGACATTTTAAAAAAATAAATTATTTAAGATTAAAAAAAATAAAAAATAAATTACATTTTAACAAATATCTCTAATATTATTATAACTTTAATTATTACTAAGATAACAAATATTTATTAACAATAATTATATTTAAGTATTAAAATATAATTAATTCAATATAATTTATATTTTTTATTATATTAATAATAAAAATAATTATAATAAAATTATATTATATAATATAATATAATATTTTTTCACAAAATTTGTGATATAATGTTCTATATTTGTATTGTATCTTGTAAAAAATTGGATATAGAGGCTTCACAATTTTTTTTAATAATTTAATTATTTTTATTAATATTATTTTTTATATCATAATTATATTTAATATTATAATTGTTTATTAAATATAATTATAATTATATTTAATAATAATGTATTATATTATTTATGAATTATCAAAATATTTAGCATATCATTTTCAATATATGTATAAATTTATATTTATTTTATTGTAAAATAAATTATTTTTTATTTTTTAAAATAAAATTTTTAATATATGATATGATAAAAAAGATTTATGTATTTAAAATTAATTATAAATTTATAAGATTTTAATATTTTTTTTATATTATTAATAATTATGTTTTGCAAAATGGAGCTAATGTATGTTTTTTTTTAAATAAAATTGATTAAAAATTTTGCTTTCAAGTTTAAGGTAAAATTTTACCTATTTTTAAAAAAAATCTCACTTATACTCATTTTTAAACTATTGTGTGTGAGATGATTCTTATAAACAAAACCCCTTAAAAAAAGGCTACTAACGAGGATAAATTAATTTAAGCTAACATTTAAAATGATATTTTCTTTATAAAAAATGCATATTAATTTGCATAATACTAAATCAAGTTGTGTAAGTGATAGTTATTAATGGCATTGAGCATGGTTTTTTTTTTTCTAAATAAAATCTAAATGTTCCCATAATGTCCTTATAAGGATATTTTGTCTACATGATGCAACTTATTTAAAAGAGAGTTATGCATAACTTATAATGTAGAAGTTGTGATATGTGTATTGAAAATATATCACATGATTTGTAGAGATATAGCATTGTTAATGAAGTCTGAAAAAATTCTGTATTTGTTTTTATGATATTATGAATAAAAGATTATATAGGTGATGAAGATACATTTTTTTGAGTTAATATGTTGTTGAAATATTTTTAAAAATGTAATAATAAGGATTTTGGATAGACTAATCGTGTTTGGAGACATGTTGAGAATGTTGGTGGTCGAAAAAAGCTTCCATATGAGATAATCAAGATTAATATTGATGTAATAATAGTAAAAAATGAAAACTTAGTTTTAGATCGGTGATTAAAGGTCATTTTAAACAAACTTGTCGTAAGGTTTGTAGCTCGCCTTATGATAGGTTTTGTGTCCACTTTATACGCTGAATAGCAAGTTCTAATTTAGGTAAGTAGATTTTTCAAATAAAAAGGGTGTATTTTATAATTTTGAATTTGATTCAACACAAGTTATTTTCTTATTGAAGCATGAGGATAGTTTGTCTTCTCAAGATGTACCAGTGAAGGAAATTCAGGATTTAATTAAAGATATAAATGATGTTTTTCAATATGAATAAAGGGAAAACAATCGGGTAGCCCATAGAATTGTTAAATTTGGTCTTAAGTGGCATTTGGTTCGTGGAATGGAATAAGAATCGAAATGGAATGGAAAGGAAAAAATGTTGTTTGGTTTGACCACTGGAATCAAACTCGGAATCAAAATTACAGTGTTTGGTTTGCCACTTGAATGGAATGAAAAAATATGTAAATTACCTTAATACCCTTACATTCAGTAAAATTCAAATAATGTCATTTAATTGCTATTTTTTCATCAGACAAAATACATTATTAAAATCATTATTTTTCTAAATAATTATTACTTAAAAAGAAATATATTATTAAAATTATTATTTTTCTAAATAAGGTTTAGGGTTTTGAGGTTTGGGATGTGGGATTTAGGATTTAAGGTTATATTTATGGGTTAATATTTAGGGTAAAATTATTATTTTTCTAAAAAGGGTTTAGGGTTTTAGAATTTTGGATTTAGGGTTTAGGGTTTTAGGATTTGGAATTTTGGGTTTAAGATTTAGGGTTTTGGTATTTATGTTTTAGGGTTTAGAGTTTTAGGGATTTGGGGTTTTTGGGTTTAGGGTTTTAGGATTTGGATTTAGGGTTTAGGGTTTTGGAATTTTGGGTTTGTGAATTTAGGATTTGAGTTTAAAGTTATATTTTAGGTGAGGGTAAAATTGAAAAAAAGTTTAAATGAGAATGAAATTATGATTACTAATGGGAGAGAAGAAATTATGATTACTAAGGGGAGAGAAGAAATTATGATTCTTTCTCCTTTAGTAATCGATTCTATTCCGTCCAACCAAACACATAAAATAGAAAGAATCAATTTTGATTCCTTTTCATTCCTTCCGACCAAACATGAGGTTAATCTATATATGTTTCCTTGTTTTATACTAATTATTTTTTTACTCAAATATGATCGTTATTTATTATAATTGTCACGCACTTTTTAAAACTATAAATAGAAAATCTTAGCTCTCATATTAAACAGATCATTTTGAAAATATTTCTTACATATCAAAAAAGAAGATATTAAATTATTTTTTGAGTTTTTCGAGTAACATAAACTTTAGAGATGTATCATTCTGAACTTCATCAGTGTAGTGAAGCTCCGAGATAGAAAAAAAAATTATGGACTATTTTATCGTGAGACGACGAGATTGCGTTTGCTGTACAAATTTGAATAAAGTTAAAAAATATCTTAAATAGGGCGACTTAGTTCGCGATTCAACCCAAAAAATATACTTTAATATATCAATAATATTGTTATTGTATTAGTTTTCAAGTAATTATTCCAATGGTTTTATTTTACATCACTACAAGACATGGAACCAACTTAAGTAGAAAATGACTACCGAAAAATTAATAAAATATTAAAATATATATTTTTATAAGATAAAATAAAAAATAATAATTTAAATATCAATAAGTTACAGTTTATAATTAAATAATATATAAAAAATAGAATTGTTATAACCATAAGTTTTCTATCTATCACAATCAAAATCTTTATTTGTTTAGATCACAAAAATTTTCTTTATCTAATTCTCTCAAAACAAAGCTAAAAAATTTAAGTCGAGTAACATTAATTAAAAATACTGATTTCAAAATGAATTATTCATCTTCAAAACCTTTATATATTATTTTTTAATTTATTATTATGATTTGATAAAAAATTAATTCATTATTCTTAAATATATTAAGAATACAAGATTATTTTGTAATCTTATTTCGCTTATATTTCTGGTTAAGAATATCAACACCTTTTCTTTACAAAATATTTATATATTTTTAAATATTAACGTTTGAAAAAAGTTATTCAATAAAATTAACTTGCGACTGAAATCTTACATTTCTCACATAAAGATTTATTTCTTTATGTATTATAATTAATGTTATAGTTAAATTATATATATATATATATATAATAGTAAAAATATATATCTTTTCAAAATGGTTGTCTTAATTTTTTTTTAGCTAAATAACGTTGACAATGTAATGCTAAATATAAAAATTAACGCAATGAAGGTGTTATAATTTTTATAAACACAAATATATTTATAACAACATGTTATATAATAACAAATTATGTGACATAAAATTATAGATTAAAAAAGGATTAATATATAACTATTATATTCATTATTATTTTACATAACTTTATTCTATTTTTATAAATTTTATTATAATAATTTATTTAATTAATATAAAATATTATATCTAACATATATTTAAAGTGTGAGTTTCTATCTCTTCTATAAATCATCATTTTATATTTTACTCAGTTTTGTTACATTTGTAAATCATTTTTTTCTTTTACAGTGCATATTTAAAATTTTATTGGTGATGGAGGCTAAGTTCGCTAGACTAGTTACAAAACAACGTCAAAACTTACAAAACTTGCGAGTTGTTTAATTTTAAAAATTAACTTAATTAATAAAGTCACTATAATTTTTATACATAAATGTGAATTATATATAATGGATAGAGTCCAAATTTTTAAAATTCGAAAAATTTGAGACTTTACTCCAGAAAATATTATATTTTCGTCTTAAATATGGTTTATAGTTTTTTTAAATAATAGTGATTTTTTATTACAATTTTAAAGTTATATATACATTGTTATTAATTATAATATAAAGTTTTATGTTCATAAAAAATAATAATATAAAGTTTTATAAATTATAATCTTACGTTAGCGAAGATTTTTACTACGGGTTCTCTCTCCTTTTTTGCAAGCCAGTAACCCCAGCCGGCTTAGGTCGTCAACGGCCATCGGAGCTCATACCGTCGAATCCATCCTCCCATCCTCCGAATCTTCAACTCTCTTTCTCGGTCGATTGCTCTACCTTTCTTTTCCGACAAGCGGTACCCCACTTTTAGTCTTTTACTCATATTTTCCTTTTTCTTGTTATTTTTCTGCTTCGAAATTTTTATTTATCTTTTTTATATTTTCCAATTTTATGCTTATGAATTTTTATTTTTATGTTAGGTTTCGTAATGCAGAATGTGTTCACAATGATTGTTGTGATGAGTTCGTTGGCCTCAAATTTTATAGTTTATTGATAAAAAGTTTAAATTACTACCTATTTGGCTCTGCATATCTTAGGTCATTAGAAAAAATTTACAATACATATTTGTTACTATGTATGGATAGTGGGAATTTCTTTGACCATTTTTTTTTGAAAAAACTTTGAAAAGCTGAGTGGATCTAATGGTGACAAAGACATAGATTTAGCGTACATTATATGTAAGGTTGAATGATTGTAATGTCTGTTTGTTTGTTTTCCTTTCCATTTTTACCATTTTTCATCCCTCATGTTTGAAGATGTTGGACATTTCTTTCAACTTAGTGCAGATGGTTAAATTATTTTGAAGGAATGGTTCTGGCCAAGAAGCCCCTTGTGAGCGCTGAACACAACTCAGTATCTAAATCGCTTCAAATGAGTCGAATATCAAACAGAGAGGTTGAGATAAGTCTTCACAAACAAAATGATAAAATCTCACATCAGGGCTTTAATGATAAATGTGGAAACTTAGAGTTCGATGGAACAAGTGCTAGTGATGATGAAAATTATGGAGAAAAATATGTGGACAGCAATGCAATAGAAAATTCAAGTCCAAATGAACATCCTGATGCCACGTGTGTAAGTTGATCACATTTAAGTTATGGGATTGTTTCAATGCATCTTTTTTTATTGCTTAAATTTATAGACTATACTTTTTTTCGTAGAAGAAGGCACGACAAGCAGGGGATATGACTTTGGAAGAGATGTACAATGACCAAAACCTATGTGACGAAGAAGATGACAGTGATTGGGATCCATTGCAGAAACATGTAGAAATTGTTAAGTTATATGGTTTTGTTCAATGCTTCTTTTTCAAGTGCTTAAATTTACAGATTATATTTTGTTTCTTTCTTCAGCAGAAGGTAGGACAGGCAAAGGAAATGACTTTGGAAGATATGTACAATGACCAAAACCTATGTGATGATGATGATGACAGTGATTGGGAACCATTGCTGAAGCATGTAGAAATTTTGAAGTGGTTCTGTACCAACTGTACAATGGTCAATTCCGATGATGTACTTCACTGTGATGTACGGTTATGATCTATGCTTCATTCTGCATATGTATATGTGTGTACACACTTGATATTATCTATCTGGCTCTGTGATTTCCAACAATTGTCTGATGATGATAATAAATGGTGGTATTCTTCCCATGTAGATATGCGGGGAACACAGAAGATCTGGAATTTTGAAACGTGGGTTTTTGGCTTCTCCCTTGTTAGACGAAGATGAAGATGTTATTTGTTTTGAGCAAGTGATCAGAGAAAATAGAGTTAAAGGTGGGTATGTATGATAGGCTACTTTGTTTTACTTAGTATGACAATTTTTGATATACTTGGGTTTCATCTCTACTATTATTTTCATGGTATAGTTGATGATGGATGTTAGTTTACCTTCCAAATTTTATTAAGGGTTTTTTGCATCAAAATTATCTTCAGCTGTGGTTGGATTCTCTCTCTCTTTCTCTCACCCCAAAAAAATATGATACACTTGTTGGGCAATATGGATCGTTCTCATTGTTTGTCACTGTGTCATGTGTCAGTGCTGATTAATATTGATTTTCATAGGAAGTATTTCAGAAGCCAACATAGATATATATCCCAAAATGTTTTGAAATGTAAAGGGTACAAGGTACTTATTGGAACTACCTATGCTTCTGTTGTTTCCGTGAACTCAGTTGTCACAGTGCCTTACCTTTGTTGTTGATAAGAGTTATCGTCTATATGGAAATCAAAGATGTTTGTTTGACAATTGACATATCTAATCTGTAGGTATTGGTTGTTTCTTTCCCTGGAAATTGCCTTTATAGGATTGAGATTTCCAATATTTTAAAATGTAGGTTTGTGTTTTGATATGTCATTTTAGACTTTGGTAGATAGTAATTGAGTTACACAGGTGTGTAACCTGGTGTAATTTAGTTTAAAAAGACATGTTGTGCAGTAGTCATAACTTAAACTAGATGGTGAAGTACATTACAGTTGGAGCTTAGATTGTGAATTTTCCTTTCTTTTATGGGAACTGCAGGTATTGATTGTTATTACAAGTGAAGGGCTTTTTCTACATTGTTGACTATTAAGGTTCAAATTTAATTAAAAATTGAGATAATTGATAACCAGGAATACCAGGTTCTAATGTTGACTATTTCTTATTGGTTATGAAAGTTGTATTATGCATACTCATTTGTGCAAACACGTTAATTTTTCAAAATTATGTTCTCTTTTCTCTCTTTTTTTTTCAATAGGAACCAAAAACATTCATTTCAACATAAAATAGAATGTGTACAAATGTGGACCAAGGATCCATCCAGCAAAGCTGGTAGATAAGAAATAAAAGGGAAAAACAAAAGGACCAGTAGTTTAGGACAAATAGATACCCAGAAACCCTCAACAAGTTTTTGAAAATTTGAAGAATGCGAAATTTTTAAACTCCTTAAAAACATCTTACTTTCCTGCTCTTTCTTGGAAACTTGTATGTATTGGTTACTCTATATTATTTATTGAAATATATTAGTAGGCCATGACTTTACAGAAACTATAATTATTTTGTTTTTGTCCTTGTAGACACAGTCATGCAAAGTTTGGCTTCAAGTAGTTCCACAGCGATAGGTTTTGATGAGAGAATGCTGCTACATTCTGAAGTATGGAACTTTTTTTCCTGCATATACCCAATTAAATATTGAATTGATTTTCTCATTTACATTTTACTCCTGTTACGTCGTAGTGCGATATTTTTGCATTTCCTCTTCTTTGAGTTCTCTCTCTCTCTTTCTGGAGATTCTACTGCAAGTTCTTGTTAAATGACCAGCACCTTCAGCCTGTTTCGGTGGAAAATTTGTAGAAAGCCGCCTGCTCCATTTGTTAGATTAGCACTTTGTTTTCTCTTACTCATGGTGATCAAAACGTCTTACCCATGTTTTATGCCATTTATTTTTTGTAATTTCCATGCTAAGTAGGTTCAGATGAAGTCACATCCACATCCTGAAAGACCAGAACGCCTTCGAGCTATTGCTGCTAGCCTTGCTGTGGCTGGTAAGGACATCTCTTTTGCTTGTATTCAGGAATAGACAATTTGTTATTTGCTAATACCTATTAAATCGTTATGCCAGTAATTTATGATTGATATTTGTTGAGCCTTCTAACATCAATTTGATGATCAATTGACAAAGTTCAGACCCTCTGCAGGTATATTTCCTGGAAAATGCTATCCAATGACTGCTAGAGAAATCACAAAAGAAGAGCTTAAGATGGTAAATGAACAGCCCTTATCTTGGAGGCACAGTGGAGCTTACTTATGATATGAAATTGTTTCTGATTAGAATTTTGTGGAAGGCACTAAAGTGATAACATAATATTTTTTTTTCCGAGTCACTGTATGTGTAGTTTTTCTTGACCACACTCTGTAGCTAACTAATTAAAAAATTGAAGTAGCCCCTCCTGACTTTTAGCTTTAAATTTGGAATTGAAGGTCCATTCCTTGGAGCATATTGAAGTGGTTGAACTTTCTAGTCGCATGCTTTCGAGGTTTTTTCTTCATGATTCAATTCTCTTCTCCTCTCTTTTCCATTTCTGTTAGTGCATTTTGTCTTTCCTCATTTCATTTTTGGAGGGAAGTCAATGTTATGTAAAGTTTATGGGTCTTCCACTGGGGGGAAGTCAAAAGAGAAGGAATATAATTCTTGCCATGGGTGGGGAGAACTTTTTTGGAAAAATAACCTTTATAACACCTTTTAAAACTTACAACTATAAAACTAACACCACTTATGCTTAGTTCATATATTTTTATTACCAAAAAAAAATTCTAGTCCAAATTTTTTCATTGAACACAATCCAGTTAGACACTGTTCAAGTTGATCTTCGACTAATTAGACTTATTCAATCTTGAATTCAATATAATTGGATACTGTTCAATGTTATTTGGGTATTATTTTTTCTATTGGTTTTAGGGGTGTTATTTTATGTATTTTTTTTTTGGGATTAGAAAGATTGAAATCTGCATAATTGGTTTTATCTAGCAAACCTAGTTATCTATGGCTGTGGGTGAGTGATGTCCTATGGGAAAGAGGGGATGGAGAATGAAATGACACTTGGTTAATTGGGATATTAGCAAAGAGACAAGACAAACGAAAGATTGGGGATTGAAAATATTAGGAAGATAAATGTTGATGCTTTAGGGAAATGGCTATGGAGGTTGTTCTTGAAAAGGGGTTCTTTTGTCAAAAAGTGATTAAAAAGTAAATGCTGTAGCAAGAATATGACTTGGATTTTGAATTCAAGAATAGGAGCTCTTTCAAAAGCTTATGTAATTTGATTTTGGAAGAGCTCAATGTGTTTTGTCATAGTGATGTAATTTAAAATTTCAAGTTGGCAATGGAGGAAGGATAAATGTTTGGGAGCTCAATATATATATATTTTTTTTGCAGTTATTTCACTCCTGACACTTACGCCAACGAGCATTCAGCATGTGCTGCTAGGCTTGCAGCAGGTTTATGTGCTGATCTTGCTTCTGCTATTGTTTCTGGCAAAGTAAAAAATGGTTTTGCATTGGTATGAATAATATATTTCCTCGTCTTTTTGTGGTAATAGTGATACATATGAACTCATGAAAAATTAGATCCTTAGGTCTATTTATGTTTCTTGAATATGCCAGGTACGACCTCCTGGTCATCATGCTGGTGTGAGGCAGGCCATGGGTTTTTGCCTCCATAATAATGCAGCAATTGCTGCATTAGCTGCTCAGGTTGCAGGCGCCAGGAGGGTGCTAATTGTTGATTGGGTAGGGTCGATGTTCTTTATATTTTTTTTATGTGGTAATTTCCCATATTTTTTATTTGATTTATTTGAACTTTATTTGATTTGATTTTCTTTATTTTCTAACAGAGCTTGTCCATGATTTTTGCAGGATGTGCATCATGGGAATGGGACGCAGGAAATATTTGAGCAGAATAAATCGGTGAGCTCCATCTTTTAACTCCATTTCCACAAGAAGGAGAAGGTGGTATGGGAATGGCTGTGCCACTTAACTATTTGGGAATAAGAGTAAGCTATTCCCAAGTAGTCGGCAGTAGATGATAATTTTTATGTTAATTTGTGAAAGTTTAGTTGTGATGTATGTGTTCTGTCTCTTGGTGGTCTGGTAAAAGTTTCTTTCAATGTTTAAAAGTGCTCTTAATAATGTAACTGTTTATAAATTTTTTTATTGTGATGTTGATGCAAATTGCAAAGTGAATCATAATGGGGTTATAGACTTAAAGTTTTCTCCAAACACCGTTAGAGCCAAGAATTCTGTAGGGAAATCTGGTCAAATCTTGGATTAAACTCTTAGAAAGTGGACAAACTTCTATTGATAATTCACCGCCTTACAAGTACAACAGGAGTGTCTCCTCTATTTAATATTTGCTTTAAAATATCCAACTTTGTATCACCTAAGACTTAATGATTCTAGTAATCCCTAATAAAAAAAAACATTATCGATCATCATTTTCTTCACCAGAATTACTTAATTAAAACTATCTATAATGAATCAAGGGTGACTAGATGACTCTTAGAATTATTTGAACTGAAATTGAACCCAACTATTGCACTTAATTTACTGCCTTGAACTGCATCTGTATTTTTTTCCTGAAGTATGTAACTTTTCACAGTTATGGTTGAGTTGATGGTTAGTCTTGTTTTATAGGTCCTGTATATATCACTTCATAGACACGAGGGAGGAAAGTTCTACCCTGGTACTGGTGCTGCTGGTGAGGTAATTAAGTCCTAATTGGTTACTCATTATTTTTCCTATTTAATTTTCAGGCTCTCTCTCTCTCTCTCTCTGTGGGTCAAGTTAACTGCTTATCTCCGTGCTCAGTAAGGTGGATTTTAAAATTCTCTTACATTTAGTTGAAAGGAGATGCTTGGATATGGATGTTAAGTTGTCTGATTGGACCATAAACATATCTTTATAGCACTGGATAAGTTTCTTTTTTGTATTCTTTAGAAGATTCATCAATTATCCAATTAAAGTTTAGGTCATTGTCTTGTTAATTTGTATGAAATCTAAAATCTGCAAGTGGAAATAAAAAATGGAAGCAACATTTATGAATAGATTTATTCATTTTGAGGTAAAATCCAACATGTTTGATTGCTTTTGGATGTTTACTGTTCAAAGGTGTGAGATAAATGGTTGGTTTGCATCTATGATGCCCGTTTCTGTAATAGTATTTTCTGCTTCAATGTTGTGGAAGTACGAAGATTTTGCTTTTTAGGGAACATTAACGCCAAAGCACCATTCTTCACTAAACCCACTGTTCAGAAAATTGAAACACACGCTTTCACGTGCACACTATGTCAATTATCTTTTGAGGTGCAATATTGTAACTGAACTCATAATCAAGACATAATGTGCTCAAACAGGGGGTGGGGTTGGTGGTGGAAGAGATGAGGATCAAGTAAACTGATCGAAGGGATGATATCTGCAAATTACAAGATAGCACTGCTATTGTGGACCCCATATTCCAATCAGAAAATAAATGGCCTATTTTTGATAATCAATATGGAGTGGTTGAATGGGAAATGTGTGTATTCATTTGTTTACTTCGTGAAGAAGAGTGAAAGTTCTAAAGTTCCCTACTAAATTGTTGTTTATATGATACGTTATCATTGTAGAGGCACCCTTAGGATTTCTTATTTATTTCCTTTCTGATTTATCTCACACACACATGCAAAAATGCCTTGTTGGGTCATACAAATTTGTATCCAATTTTACTCGTTAGACTTCTTGCTATGAAAGTTTTTGAATGATATATTTATTGGGCATGTTAAAATTAGAAAAAATTTAACGAGCACCTGAACCTGTGCATCTTGTATGCTTTGTGAAGTGTCTCTTTTATATCATATAAGCTACAGCTGCTTTTTGGCTAGGTTCTGTGTTTTCACATAGGAGCATGCAATTTGGAGCCATGTTGTTTGGATGATTAGGAGATTGCAAAGATAAGAGTTAGAAGCTTTGCCCAATGTCTTTTACTGGTCTATATTTTTGTGCACAGGTTGCCATTTTGCTGTGTAATTTTTTTGTAAATCTTTGATGAGCGTAGTGATAATTAATCCTGAAGTGTTTGTTTCTACCAATTTCCCCTGTTGCAGGCATAATTGTGTATTTGTTCTTTTTGGTCTTTTTTTTCAAGGGCCTGAACAATGGTCCGGCTAGGAGGATGCCGTTATCCATCTTTCTGTCCGGACGCTCATTTCGTCTTAGCTTCTGATTTTTCCTTTTCGCTGAATTTGCATCATTTTTTTACCTTTACTCGCACACTTAGAACTTGTTCGTCAAATTTATGCTTTTAATTTCTTTTCACCTAATTGTAATTTACCATTTGTAGTTTCTTGTAGTTTATTCATTAAGCCATATAATACGTATCTTGAACGAAATTTGTGACCGATTGTCTCACATTTCAGGTCGGCACTATGGGAGCAGAAGGATATTGTGTAAATGTTCCATGGAGTCGCAGGGGAGTTGGTGACAATGATTATATCTTTGCATTTCAGCATGTTGTGCTTCCTATAGGTTATTATCTCTGATTTATTTTATATCTGTAATTTGGGATTAATGCCATTGCACTTTCTTATTGGTTTCTTGGTTTGTGAGGTTGAAACTGTTGACATTCTATTTACAAGTTTTGAATCATTTCAAGCAAAAAGAGAAATAGAGGCTGAGATTAAGGAGAGGGGGAAAGAAGTTATTGCCCCTAACAATGTTGGTTATGCATTAATATTACGTAGCACTGATTTTTTATTGTCTTTGAATGGGGTCTTTAATAGTCTTGTGTTTTGATAGGATTCTTTTATGGTCTTGTGCATTTTAAGTTTATTTCAGTGGAAATAATTCATAAATGCTTATATAGATTTATTGTTTCTGTAATTTCTCATTGGCCTTATCATGACTGACCCTTACCAGATTTGTCACTATAAATATTACCAGATTTGGTATTAAGCTTGGTTTGCTCCGTTGTCTAATGATAATAACTATATATCATTTATTATGTTATTATGTTTATCTTGTAGGGTTCTTTCTTGCGTTATTTTTAGATTTACCCTGCTGAAATGTGTGAATGTAATCAGATTTGGCTTCACTTTGTTATGTGTGGTTCACTCATATGTATTATAGGTTAAGTTTCTTGGAATTGACTCTTGATCGAAATTCATCTGATGGGTTCTGAACTAATTTCTTTCAGCTTCTGAGTTTGCTCCTGATATCACCATTATATCAGCAGGATTTGATGCTGCAAGGGGCGATCCTCTAGGATGCTGTGATGTAAGGCCCTGCCTAAATCTCTTGTGTTTCTTTTGACTTTGTTTGGATAAGTTTATTGCAATAGCACCTGTTTGAGTATGTAATGCCGAACAACCTATTTTCTTCCTGATGTCCGTGGGTGTGGAATCATATTAGAATGATAGAATTTTTGAGTTAGCTACGTTGTTGAAAGAAAATTGTTGATTTGCCATCTGTTTTAATGGTTGAAAGTAGAATGGAAAACCTGTCTGCTCTCTCAGTTTAAACTGTTTTCAGCATCGTTAAATTTGCAAGATGCATACCATCTGCTTTTTGTGGCTTCAATTTAAGTAATCTTGTTTCTGCAGATCACTCCTACTGGCTATGCGCAGATGACACAGATGTTAAATGTTGTTTCTGGTGGAAAGTTGCTTGTTATTCTCGAGGGGGGGTTGGTGCTCATGTTTATTTTCTTTTCTGTGATTTTTTTGCTCTTTTTTTCAGTTTCAATTCATGTGGGTGAAAATTCTTTTTTTGCCAGATACAATCTACGTTCAATATCATCGTCAGCCACTGCAGTGATTAAGGTAAACCTGAATTTTTTTTCGAAGACTCTGGTGGCCCATGTTATTTTATCATGCACAATTGGCTGTCACTTCTTTTTCGGTCCGAGTGATGATAGGATGGGAAAGAAAAATAGTGATAGATAAGACAGTGGGAATTAGACTTTGAGATGAAGAATAATAGTTATTCCTTCTCATAAAGGATTACAATTTTAATACATTTTTACCCCAAAAAACCTCATAAATTACTAATAAGAACTACCCTTTTGTCCATAAATAATATAGTTATTTAACTAGTTTCACTTTTAATCCTTATCAGTAAATATATATATATATATATATATTCATTTTCTTACATTAAAAACATATGTTCATTTATGTTATAAGAAAAATGAACATTTTCTTTCTTGAGGGCAGTTACAAATGAAACTACATATATGAATGGTAGATTATGTCATACAATTAAACCATAAAACATATCCTTGAGACAGGAGGGTATTATAGGAAAACTTTAAAAAAATTAATTCATTTTCCTTATTACATATAACTACGGAATAAAGGAATAGGAATTGTAATTCCAATTCCTATTCCTAGTTTTCTATTGTCATGAATTGATATTCCTAATCAATTAAATAATTCAAATTCTATGATCCGGACTTGCCCCAAGTGTTTAAAACTTTAGCCGTTAAGCATGGACCATGATAGCTACCCTATTTAATTAGAACTCCTGATTGGAAAGAAAGAAAAAAAGAAGGTATGGTAGAGCCTAGAAGTATGGAATTCGAAAAAACATTTTTCATCCGTAAGTATCCAAACAGAACAATTAGATAGAATGCATTTTTGAGTTTTACTAAGGATTGTCGGGCCACATTTGCAATATGAAATTGAAGGATGCTTATTCTATTGATAATTGCAATGTTTTGAACTATTCTTTCATTTAAAAAGGTACTGCTCGGTGAAAGTCCAGAAGCTGAAAGTGATACCGTTCTACCCTCTCATGCTGGCCTGCAAACCATTATGGAGGTCCTCAAGATTCAGATGAATTTCTGGCCAATACTTGCCTCCACCTTTACAAAATTCCAGTCACAATGGGGAATGTATCTTTCTGAAGGCAAAAGTGAGAATCAATCTCTCTCTCTCTCTCTCTCTCTCTCTCTTCTCATCCATTGCTTTGACTTTCTCCCATTCATTTGGATGCATGACTCATTGATGACCTTTTGTCATGGTGTCGATCCTTGCCCTATTTTTCACTGGGAAAACATGATAAAAAAGAGAAAAAAGCAGAAGACTTTTGAGAGTTGGAATTTTTCTGGCAACGTAGCCAGAATTTTTATGCTTTTCGAACGACCATGTCAAAATTTACATTATCTTTTTTATTACACTTACCCGCAGAAAAACGGACAAGAAAGAGACGACGAGTTGTAGCTCCAATTTGGTGGAAGTGGGGACGTAAATGTCTGCTTTATTATGTTCTATGTGGGCATTTTCGTGGCAAAAGAAGGGTAGATTGATTTTGTGGTTCAAAATTGGACACAGAGATGCCATTTGTATATTTTTTGCCATCTTTTGTATGCCATCTAGTTTCAGGCTATCGTTATGTTATTCAGCATAGTTCTCCTTGCACATTCAATCTGTACTTGCAACTTTAACTGACTCATTTTGCGTAGTAATGTTCTAGTGGTTAATTCAAGAAATAGCTTCAATTTAATTTAAATTCAAAATTTAATTTGGGGATTTAGTCAGTTGCCATATATGATTAAAAATGACAATATGTATATTTTTAATTCTCTTTCTCTCGTCCCTTTCTATTTATCTTTCTCGACAATTTTAAGAGAAATAATGAGAGGGAAGAGGAGAAAAAGAGAAGAAAATAAATAAAAATTAATATTAATTTTGATCACATTTAATATTGTCAATTTTTTCATTTGACGGAGAAAATGCTTACACTCATTTTCGTAAAATCCTCAAATCTAAATTTCTTACTAATTTATATAAATTTTTTATATTTTATTTATAAAAACACAACATTATAATCAATTAAAAATATATTTTATTTTGTTTATTTAATTACCATAAAAATAAAAATTTAATTATATTTAATATTTTTTAGATATAATTTTTAATTAATTTTATTTTTAACCTAAAGTGTATCAATTTATAACATAAAATGTATAACTAAATATAAATTATTTATTTGTAGGGAATAATCAATCTTTATAAATTCTCTAATGAAAATCTCCATTTTATCCCTATAAACATTAAATATAGGGATGTGAATATCAAATCTGCTATTCCTCTACCTCATTGACATCGATAACACATTCTATTAATATGTTTTGTTGGTAGAAATGAGAATGAAAATAGAATTGATTATATCTTCGTTATGTTTTAAGAATCTATTTCTAAAAAAGAAAGAATATCAATTCTACCATCTTTTTAGTAATTCTTATTCTAATTCCATACCCATTTTTATTCTAATTTTACCCTTATTAAAAATGATACAAATAAATCCTAATCTAGTCTCCTCTAACACCATTCGTCGCCTACCATCTTCAATCTCCTATAACCCTATTTGCATGTTTCACCCAACTACTCTAGCTCTTTTAACCAACTCCACTCTCAACTGTCATCTGATTCTCCAACCTTACTCGTATGTCCCACCCAGTTGTTCAACCTCTCTCAATCAGTTCCATTCTCAATCGTCGCTTGGTCCTCTAACCTCATTCTCGAGTCTCACCCAATTACTTTAACTCTCTCAACTAGCTCCACTCTCAGTCGTCACCTGATCTTTCACAGTTGGTAGTTTCACCAATTTTGAGGTGAGTTTCTATCTTCCAACCCGTGTCTTCTTTCTCGTATGTCTTGCGACCCCTACAACCCATTCGTAATGTCTTTTTTTATGGTTCTCATGTCCGAATCCATTTCTTTGTTATCGAAATATCTATCTTATTCACACAAAATGTCTCTTTCTTGTTATTGTTCTCTAATATTGTTTAGATTGTTATTCTCTGTTTCTTATTTGCTAGTATTCTCTAGCTCTTGTTCTTGTTCTTCGATATTATTTGGATTGTTATTTTCTATTTCTTATTCTTATATATTTGACTCGTATTCTCTAGTTCTTGTTCTATGATATTGTTATGCAGTCCATTATGAGAACTCCACTATACCCATTTAACTATGAGAATTAAAGAACATTGTTCTTGTTCTTTAGAGAACTCTACTTTCGCCCAAAAACAACGTGTTTCCATGGATTCTGTATTATTTAGGTCAAATTTTAATGTTAATTGAACCCACTAAATCAATAGATCCATCTTATATACTCGTTCAATAGATTCTTCTTATATATTGTTTTTGTTAATTTTTATTTATTTATTATCACTTATTTGTTTTCTTATGGATTACACACGAGTAAGTCTTATATATTATTTTTGTTAAAGTTATCTATTTATTATATATTCTTTTTGTTTGCAACTTAAGATAAAATGGATGAACTTAACTTGAATGTCAAAGAACTGAATGCTACTCTTCTATATATGATAGATATAATATCTATTGTAATTTTTTTTTTTTGAGATGATGGTGGATAAAAAGATAATAATGATTTTAATAATATGTTTTATTTGACGAAAAAATAATAATTAAATAAAATTATTTAAACTTTACTAAATATAGAAGTATTAAGGTAATATATAATATTTTTTATTTTGTTACAATTGCAAACTAAATACTATAATACGTATTCATTCTTTGATTCTAATGATCAAACCAAACAATATAATAGTAATATTATTAATATTACATTCAATTTCATTACCATTTTCATTTTCATTCTATGAATTAAACATCATCTAAATTAATATATTGAATTTTCAATATGTGTGAAAATAGTCATTTTTTGAAATTGTTATTAAACTAGAAAAAATCAATACACATGAGATAAAATAGTTACAATATTTATTATTCTTGAGAGGCAAATTTAAAAAAAAAATTGAGAAAATGATGAAAAAGAGTTTAAGTAAAAAACAAATAAGAAAATTATGATAAATAACAGTAGTAAAATTTATAATAATAAAAATAATATTTTAATAATATTGAATATTATTTAATTAAATTTTGTTTAATATTGAATAGATTTAAACAACTATATTTCAATTTAAATGAAATTAATGATGTATCGGATTTTTTTTAATAATAAAAAATTATGATATATATATAATAGTTATTTTGATATTTTTTTCCAAATAAATTTTGAAGGTTGCAAATTACAATTCATTTTATTATCAACATAATAAGATGTATAAATGATTTACTTATTTAACTAGTTTTATTTTTGAATCGTAATAAAAAATATAAATGTTTATTTTCTTAAAACTTTTAAAATATATATTTATTTATATAATAAGAAAAATAAATATATATTTTTTCTTAAAAAATATAATTAAACTATATTAATTTAATTACTGTACGGTGAGTTTCTGTAGCAGTGGGGGGAGAGAGAGAGAGAATCGGTTTATCTGGTAAAATCGAAGAAGCGGTTCAAAAGGATAAGTAAGAGAGCCCCTCATAAACCCTTACGAAGCTAATACTATTTTCAGAGAAACCCACATACGCTATCTTCTATTTTCCAAATCCCAAATTCGGTACGTCTTACTAGGGTTATTGGTCTTCTTTTCGACCAATTCTCATTTCTCTCCTCTCTTTCCTAATTTAATTTCATTTTTTTTTATCATTTGTTTATTTCTAGGTTTCGCTTTTTCAATTGAAATTTTGTTTCTATTTTGCCTTCATCTTAGTAGGTCTAGACAGATATTGAACAATGGCGTCCAATTTAGTCCGAGAATGGGCTGGACTCAATGGTTTTCCACCAGCTACTCAGGCCAAGCTTTTCGAGTTGTTGAGAAAACTCAAGGAAGAGGTTTTGTCTTTTCATTTCTCAGTTTGTTTTTGAATTTTGTCCCAGAGTTCTTATTGATAATCTGAACTTTTGTAATTTATTTGCGTAATCAATTGTATTCTTGTAAGTTAGGTATCTTATTTGAGTTTGTTTGTGTATGCAAATGATGTAGAACGTCAAAACTCTGACGGTACTTGTTATGGGTAAAGGTGGGGTTGGAAAATCGTCCACTGTGAACTCAATAGTAGGAGAGAGAGCTGTTACTATCAGTCCTTTTCAGGTTTTCAATAATTCTCTTGGCTTTTGTTTTTGGGTTGTATATATTTTCTTGTTTTCTATTTCGTATGACCATTGTAGTGTATTGATGACTTTATATGTTTATCTTGCTTAGTCTGAAGGAACTAGACCTGTGATGGTATCTCGTACAAGGTCTGGATTTACACTGAATGTTATTGACACTCCAGGCCTCATTGAAGCCGGTTATGTCAACGACATAGCACTTGAAAACATCAAGCGGTTTATTCTTGTTCCTGACTCGTGATTTCTTATTTCGTTGCAACCAATGTTGATTTTTTTTTTAATTTTAGTATTTTTTTTTTTGGGGGGGGGGGTGGGTGTTTGTGGTTTGTTTTCTTAACGTGTTTAAGATTTATCTTTCTTTGGGCAGATATCTTTTAAACAAGACCATAGATGTTCTCCTTTATGTGGATCGCTTGGATGCCTATAGGGTGGATAACTTGGACAGGGAAGTTGTCAAAGCTATAAGTAGTAGTTTTGGCAAAGGTATATGGAATAAGGCTTTAGTTGTCCTCACACATGCCCAACTCTCGCCACCTGATTGTTTGCCTTATGAAGAGTTCTTCTCCAAAAGATCAGAGGCTCTTCTAAAAATTCTTCGTCTTGGTGCAGGGTTAAAAAAACAGGATATGCAGGTGCTCCCTCTCTCCCACTGTGTGTAGATTTAAAATCTCTCATTCAATTTTTGTCATCTCCGTTAGGATTTGGTAAAAGCCTCGGTTTATAATATTTCACTTAGGTTAGTGTTTTGTATATTATCCATCCAAAGGGATATGGAGCTTTAATGTAGCCTATGTGAAAGAATATGAGTTTGTTTGAGTATACTTGTGTTTAATCCTTAACAAGGAACTGAAGCACAGCCATTTTTTGTGTTTGGGCTTTCTGGTGTTTTCAACTGTGTAGTCATGATACATCAGGGGTGTATTAGAAAACATGTTTTACTTTGACAATCAAAGTGTGTATTAGAAAACATACTTTTTGAGACTCCAGATTTCATGTTCTTCAAATAAATTCAGAGGTTTTTTAGGTTGTTGGTATTTCTGTTAGTCCTATCTCTTGTATTCATGGTTTGCGTACTAACAATTGTGTACTCCTACTGGTTGGACCCCAGATCCACATCTCTACCTATTCTTTCCCTATTGAAATGAATCAGTGTTTGTTTTCTATTAAAAAAAGTAATGGAACAGAGTATTTTGGTTGTAGAGCATTTCTTACTGAGTTACTTGTTAGTGTTTCATTAGTAGTCCCAGTGTGTTTTGTTTGTGTATTAATTATTTAAGGGTAGTCCTATTGTCAGAGAAATTTTTACTAATGTCAGAGCAATATTTCTAATTTTTGAAACACTATAGAATTAAATTGTTAAGTAAAATATTAAATTATTCTGGCATTAGTTTTTGGAAATATGAATTTCCTTGTTTAATTGCATATTTGCCTGTATCTCTTCAGGCGGCCAGAATCATTCCATGCTTTCTTTTGCTTCTTTTATATTGGAAATCTTTTGGAAGGAATTGTTGTGTTCATGCATAGCATTTTGTTTTATTTCACAAGATCTCCCTGTTTTCTTTCAGGATTCTGCCATTCCTGTTGTTTTGGTTGAGAACAGTGGAAGATGCAATAAGAATGAAGATGAGGAGAAGGTCAGTCAACTTCTTGATGTTTCGCTTCCTGGCTAACATGTTGATGCTTCTTTTCAAGATCTTTCATTTCAGATCATTGACTGGGTTGCTGTTATTTGGTGACAGGTTCTTCCAGATGGAACTGCTTGGATTCCTTCCTTAGTCGAAACAATCACGAAAGTTGCTTTGAATGGAAGGAAGTCTATTGTTGTTGATAAGAAGTTGATTGAAGGGTCAAACCCTAATGACCGATGGAAAGTCTTCATTCCTGTAATCTTTGCTGCCCAAGTAAGCACTTATTTTTTTCCCCGTGTTTATACTTCGATCGTCCTTTCTTGATTCTGGGACAACACTACTATATTTTACAAATTTATGATAATCATAACTGACATGTTATATTATTTGTGATGAATAAACTTTTCCATTCTGGGATCATTGTTCAGTTTTGACTTGTCCTTTTTGCAGTATTTACTCGGCTTTAAGATAATAGAAAGAAGAATCAAGAGTGATATTAGAGCAGAGAGTAGGCCATCATGGGAGTTGCGCGATACAAGCACAGCTACTCGCAAATTCTGATGTGGCTCTGAACCATTCTGTGTATTGAAATTATTTTGAAGCCATTTCCCCTATGTCACTTTCATTCTTGTTCCCTCATGTCATTTATTCGTTGTAGCAGAGTTACCGTGGCAGCGGATTACTTAATGCATTTGGAGTTTTGGGTTTGGTAGTCCGTTTTCTTATGTATTGATGTTTTTGTTTTAATATTGAATGCTTGCATCTGAGAGTTGTTTGGAACTAAAGGGTGGCTCCATTATACTATCCTGAGTTTGTAGTGTGCACAAATGGTGCATAGTCTAGTAGATGAGGTTTCTGTAGAATGTAAGATGAATTGTTGGTGGCATATTTCCTAAAGCTCTATATGTTATCATTAGATGGGTCGCAACGGTATGTAGTTCCTTTTATGGGATATAATATACAGCTGTGGAACTTTGAATTGATTTTCAAACATGGAAGAGGTGATAGAGGCATGTGTTTTGGGGCTTGAGTTTTGATTTTGATCTCCTTGGTTTTGAGAAAGAATAAACTCATCGTCCTCAGAAGTTTTCAACAGTCAAAATTTGTTTGTCAGTGAATGTCTGATTTAAATTTTCGGGAGTTCAAAATTTTGAAAGTGATTTCTGGGAAAACCATTATTTATTAAAAGGAGAACAGATCAACTGATATAGGATGTATGCGTCAACTTGAGGCACTCAACCAAATCTTGCAAAATATTTTGGTTCCAATTTCGCTCATCGACCAAATGTATTTGCATTTCAGGACTGTGGCTGTCCAATTACTTTGTGCACTTGTGAATCAACGAAAGATCTCCGTTTTTGCTTTTACCTGTTCTCGAGCTCGAAACATGATGTGTGTGGATCAAAACCAAAAGCATACAAAATAACAATTATTTTTATTTTTTTTTGCTTGTGAACTTTGAGGCGTATTATATTTTTGAAATGAAATATTTAGGTTTATTAATTTTTTGTGATATTTTTTATTATTTTTTAAATTTATTTCCTATATTTTTTTTAAAATTATTTTAAAAAACTGTTTCAACAATGTTGATGTAAAACCTTCATTTTTAAATACAGCTAAAAAAATAAAGTAAATAAAATTTAAAAATCATAAAAAGTGAGTTGGTGGATTGGTGTTATCATTTTTTTAAAAACGATGGATTAATATATCACAAAAAAAAAATAAAAAAATAAAGGACTTAAGTGTTTTAATTACAATATTTAGTAGATTCTTGTTACATTTGTTCCTTATTTTCTTTTAGGCAAATCACACCTAATACCTTTTAATCTAAAAACACAATATAAGTAGCACAAAATCTCATCATCCCCAATAGGAATATGGTGTAAACGTGATGTCTCATATCTTTTTGGATATGTGATTGATTCCCATTTTGTAGGTTATAGTAATTAGTGAGTGCGCATTTGAAATTGGTTGTATAGATTTAATCAAAAAATGAATTAGTAAATTTATTTGCTTACAATTTTTTTTTATTATTATGAATAAACAATTTGATAAAAATAATTTAAATTTTAGTTGAGAAATAAGAACAAACAAAATATGATTCACACGTTCATGTGAATTGTAATGATTTAACAAAAAATTAACTACTAATTTTATTTGTTTACAAAAATATTAATTTTTTTATTATAATAAATAAATAATTTAAATTTAATTTAAGAAATACTACCAAATACAATACTTTGACACACTCACGTGAATTGTAACGATTTACTAAAATGTTAATTACTAATTTTATTTTATTTTAGAAAGATATTGATTTTTTTTAATTATTTATATATAATTTGATAAAAATAATTTAATTTTAAGTTAAAAAATACGAATACGATCAACATGCCACTTGAAAAATAGGGAATACGTGGCTAAAATTTGTTAAGATAAAAAAGAAAATATTCCACCACCAAGCTTTTAATCATCTATGGCTATCTCGACTATTCCTCTTTTCAAATTTTTTTCCCTTCCAACTCAATTCCCTTATCATCCACATATCAACAACTCAACTTCTTTTTCTTCCATTAAAAATTTTCCTCACAAAAGACCTCACTACCATTCAGAAAAATTGCACTATAATTTCAAGCTTCAAAGTCTACTCTCATATCGATTCTCTTTTGATGATGATGAAGACGAAAAAGAAGCTGAGAATTATAGCTTTGAAGAGGCTGTACAAGTTTTCAACAAAAGGGAATACTACAAGTGTCATGATTATCTTGAATCACTTTGGAATAGAGCTGAAGAACCCACCAGAACTCTCTTCCATGGTCTTCTACAATGTGCTGTGGGTTTTCATCATCTCTTTAATCAGGTACATGTAGAACAATAACCCAATATATCACAAAATTTGTACAATGTTTTATTTATAAAAAAATAAAATTACAATTTAGCAGTTAAAGCTTCAGGTTTTTTAAAAAAAAATAGGGAAAAAGCTGCCATGTTTAGTTTTAAAGTATGTTAGGCTTTAGAATAGAATTATATATATATATATATATATATATATTGTTGTAATTACAAAAGGGTTAAAAAAGAAAAAAAAATCAAAATCTAATTTCATTTAAAATAAAATAATATTATTTGATATACCATGAAAATATTATTTTTTGAGTGATGATAAAAGTAGATTAAAATTAAAAACGAATAAGATAAAGAGCAAAAGATACATTATTTTTCTACCGGGATTGTTGTTGAAGGGTAGAAGAGTCATTAAAATAGTAATTATAGTCATTATTAATGAAATTATTAATTTTATCATTTCTTCACCTTTTAAGAAAAGTAACAGCAATATTTAAAAAAAAATACAAGATTAAACTACTCTAATACTCTAACATAAATAATTATAGTGGCTATTCGCCCTTAAAAATAATACATATATATATTTATTTTAAATAGCATTACACAATTCATAATTACTTATCAAATATTTAATTTGGATTTGGTTTTGGTTTGGTATGTTACAACAACGCATACAATATTAACATGATATGTTGATTTATCATTGATTGAGATTGACTGTTCTTGTTAGAATTGACCCATTGTTTATTGAAATTTTATATAACAATTAATGGGTTTGAGATGATTTTAATTTTAAATTGATAGAACCACAAAGGAGCTATGATGGAATTGGGTGAGGGAGTTTGCAAATTGAGAAAGATGAGGTTCAAGAATGAATCACCCTTTCATCAGTTTGAGCAAGAGATCTCTTCAGTTCTGAATTTTATTTACACTACTCAGATAGAATTGGCTGCCTGTGAGTAACTTGTGTTCATATTTTTTCTTTTGCTCACTGAGACTCAAACTCAAACTTTTTAGGTATCTAAATAAACTTCATGTCCTTAATTCACAATCTCGTTTACAACTTATATTCTTAATTATTATTCCCTTCATTGTCGTCTATCTCTTAGTATTTGATTGAACCACCAGAATCATTGCCCACTACACGTATTTATTAGGCTAAATTGTTTCTTTGTCCTCAAACTTTACACTTACTTCTTAACACTAATGTTTCCAAACGTAAAAACCTAACACTTTCAGTCTCCAAATATTAAAAGTTAACACATAAGTCTTCATTTTTATTTTTTGTTTGATACGTCAGGCAATTCAAGTCAAGTTAAGTGCTCACATGACACGCACATTAACCATACTTTATTTAAAGCTCATCATATCTTTAAGTTAAATTAAGGCATGCATATTTTTGTGGTTATGATCTTCACGTTTCTGACTTCCTTTTATATGCTGATAGCAAATTAAGCATATTATAAATTAAATTACTCCGAGTTTTTAAAGAAAAAAGTGCTATACAAATCTTTTAAATTAATTTATTCGTGTCATTTAACATTTAGATTATTATTTAATTTTTTTAACTTAAAAAAAATGGACTAATTAAGAAAAAATTACATTATTTTTATATTAAAAATAATATAATTTGAATTTAATTGAAACTTTTTTTGTAACAACTTTTAATCTAAGAGAACTAGACGGTATCTAAATTATCAGCTATTTTTCACAGGCTCTGATGATATTTGTATTGCAATGGAGCAAACAGAAAGATCATACCAACTTCTTGGTGGTTATGCAGCAGGACAACGTGTATATAGTCTACAAAATGAGAACGGAACAATGTACATATTGTTTTCTCCACAGAGGTCTTACTTTGGAAACATGGAGCTACCAAAGGTAAAGCTTCCAACTCTTAACGCAACTGAACAACTCTTAAGGGATTTGGACTACGTGTGATTAATTTCCAAACTCCTTTGTTATACTATAATTGCAAATTGAACTGTTAAGACTATAATTAGGGATGCCAAGTCGCTCTGTAGGAATCGAAATATGTGGAAAACTCCAATTTTAAAACCGGTGGGTAATGTCTGTCCGCACCACCTGTTCCTCGATCCCATTTTCTTAAAATTTCTTTTAAAATATATTATGTATTTGTAAAATTGTAGTGTTAAATTAAATGAATTTTGATAAAAAAACAATATTTCCATTAATAAATCAGTATTTTAATTATAAAATTCAATATTATGATCAAAAGTAAATATACTTAAGATTTTATGAGTAATTATCTTAATTTACTTATTAGTGGAGAATCCCAAATCTCATTAAAAAAATCCAAACCTCCAATGGAAAATTCTTGTCCTGTCCCCGCAATGCTTAAATGGGGATGGAGATGGCCTTTCCGTCGCCGTCCCTATCCCGTGGTTAATTAGTTATTTAACTCACCTCCTAATAGCTCTTACAGTGAACATTTTTGCAAACACAATTTCTAGTCATCTCTAACTAAACTTCTGTACTTTATTGATTGGAAGTTTATGAAAGCAGTAAAAGATGGACATGTACTGTCAAATTTAAAATGTCGCTAATGATTTCAAGAAACAAACTTGAGTCTGAATAATTCTGCAAAAGAAACTATCTTTATGTCTGGTAAAGTATGCATAAACTCAACTGTAAGCTTAGAGATACAAAGAAATGAATTGAGATACCAAAAATGGTTGTCCAGATTGCTTGACAAGCGACAGCCATTAAGGCTCATTTGGTTGGAGACGAATGTATGAAAAAAATCAATCAGGTGAAGCACGACGAACAAAAAAGCCTTCAACGTTGTTTAAGTTGGCTTCACTATAGAGAGCGTAGTAATCCGTCATTTGAGCTGGAGCACCAAGTTGATCAATTTAATTAGGTCAATAAATACTTGAAAAGATCCAGTGGAGAGTAACAAGTGTTGTCCAAACTTTAATGTGATTTTAGTTTGTGCGACACGTCTCAGGTTCAATCAAGAAAAGAAGTTCAATACCATTTCAGTTAAGTGACATCAATTGACAACACATAATATAATGTGCCACCTTCACTAAAGCCATAGATAATGCAAATGGTCATCCAAGTGGTAACAGTAATGACAGGTTAGAGTAAAATGTTTACCAGAGATCCAGAGGAATGTAATAGCCAGGTGCATAAATCAGATGTAATATGCGGATAGAAAGAAAGGGGTCTGTGTGTGTGAGTGAGTGTGAGAGAGAGAGAGAGAGAACCTTTGAGGCAAAATTGATTCGGCTATCTAAGCTGCATCAGAATGTCCACATTTGTTGTCTGCAGCTTGGCGTTTCCGGTAACGGTAATAAATGAATTGAGCCAGTATCTAAAAGATGTCCAGGTCTCGTAACTTTAGAAAGTCATGTGAGTGAATACGTCCCATAAATGGGCTTGGTTTCTATATATTTACTAAAACTGAAAATGCATAGTTTCTTCTTCCTTCCGAGATGTAAGGGTAAATTTTTTTTTTACAACCAAACGGTAGTTATAAAACTATCAATAAACTTCAAATTATTATGAACCATTAAACTTCAATTATTGTTATATAGGTACCATTATCATTAAATTTATCAACAATGAAAACATTTATGAAGAGATGTATTTATGTGATTATTTAGTTATTTTTGACAAATTTTAACGGTAATGATATTTAGATAATAAAAGCTAAAGTTTGGGAGTAATTTTATACTAGTTTAAAATTTAGGGATATTTTTGTAAAAATTACCGTGATTAGGTGGTAAAATAAAATCTATTTATTCAAGATGTAATTTAGTAAAGAAGCTATTTATCATAATGACACTTACAAAGCAATCAAGGATCACACATCCTCCTGCATCCACCAGCCATGGTAGATTTGGTCTGATTCTTGACCAATCCATACTGTTCACGAGTATACTATGGAAACAAGGAAGCATTCTTTGTCAGAGAAGCTAAAAAGTAGCTGCCAATTAAGTCAAGAGACTGGACCAAATTAGAGAGACAGAAAGGAAGATAGTTTGTTTACCTTGCTACGTAAGTGGAATTTCCAAGCAAAGCAAAGACAAACATAAAAGGGTTGAGACCCTACAACCATTAGCAAGAATATTAATTCTTACACCATGACACACAGAGACATGTACATTACAACAATATACGTATATGTAGAGGATTAGAACTTCATACGTGAAACAGCTTACCTCAACATTGCCCTTTCTCATCTGCAAGAAGTTTTTCATGAACCATAAGTCAGCAGCTTTCTCATAATTATGATGAAAAAAATAGAAACAATCAGGTTACTTAAATTTGGAGAAGATTTAAAACATTGTATTATGGTTCATATTGTTTCAAGTTAGGGTTGGCAATTCATGCTTATTGCATATTTTTGTCATGATTGTGTTTTTTAGTAAATTTTTTCATATTTTTAATGTTATGAAAGAATTAAATTATTTTTAATTAATTAATTTATTTATAATAGTAAAAAATCTAATATCATTCTAAACACAAAAGAATTAATAAATAGTTCAAACTGAACATAATTTATATAGTATTGTATTCGGTTTGTATTCTAGGTTGTGACTCGAATTGCAGTCCAATTTCAAGCAGCTCATACATGATAGGAGCGATCATAAGACATGTATTTTACTACCTTATGTAGTTACAAAGACTAAAAAAGACTCGACAAAGAAGAACGAAGAGTGGTCTCACAATTAAGAAGATTTGCGGAAGCCGTCCACCTAGGTAAATAGATGCCATTCCCCAACCAAGAAAACTTCCAATTCTGCTGCTTTCTCCAATTCCATTTTCTCGTGACAGTCCATTACCAAACTGGAAATTACAATAGCACTTTTGTGAGAATGCTCACTGTTTAAAATTTTAAATTGAGCCAAGAGCTTTCATTTTCAACTTTAAGCTCATGCAAGCATTCATACAAACTACCTAATATCATGTACCATTCATTTAACAGCTAAAATGAGCAATTTATGAAAAACCCAATAGGAAATAAAATACAATTGCACGTATTTAAGTTCAAAGTTCACGGAACAAGGACTAAACTGCAACCAGTTATTTGTGTATGTGCTAATAGTTAATATTAATATAAAGATAGAGCCCACCACCTGCAATAGCTTTCTTCCTACTCGTAATACGACCCCATGTTTTGCATTTTCTAAAATAAAGTGAGATGCTGAAGAGTACAGATTCAGAGTTCCAAGGAAGGTCACTATGGAGACCTGAAGTATAGAAAAGTTTCAGAAGTTTGTCCCATAAACTGATTCAAACAATTAAATTTTAAAACAAAAACGCCAGCATGAAACTCACCACAGAGAGCATGGTCTTGATATTAGAAGTAGGTGCAGACTGTGTTAATACAGCAGGAAAAAGCAAAGGCTCTTCCATTGAATTTGGAATCTGAACAGGTGTTGAAGTCATTCTTTGTGCTAAACTGGATCCAACAGTGGGAGTATGACTCCTTGATAGAGACCTTGCAGATCTGAAGAATTTACCCGAATGAAAAGGTAATCACACGGTCGTGAATCGTGTCCAACGGTAACATCATCAATAGCTAAAATATGCAAGTATAGACGCAATAATAAGATAGTAAGCTTATGACAATGCAATTTCCTACGTCCTGACTCAGGCATTGAAACTTACCAAGTGTCACAGACTGAGTGGCAGCTGGATGTACACGCGTTCTAATAAAAATGTATGATACTTTGATGTCACCATAATTCTATAACAAGTCTTAACTGTGAATCCATTCACAGATTAGTAATTTTCATGCTTAGCCGTTAATAATCCATTAATATGTAAGTCAATGGTGTATTGTAGTATAAGAATAATAAACTTCAGGCACTAACATGGACCTAGAGAATATATATATCAGAACAAGAGAGGAATTAGCAAAAAATTTAAAGAAGACAAATAGAACCTACACCTAAATGGTAACTTGTTAAGAACACAACCAAATTAACAGTAACTTGAAACCTTGGTTAGGTATATAGGGTAGCAAAACTGCAGAAATAGCTGAAACTTGAAACAACGGATATTTTAAAGAAGAAGCCTAGTTTGACAATATACTTTTAACAGATGGCAAGCCTTTATAGTACATCTATAACCAATTAGTAGAAAGCCACTTACACATAATAAAATTCTTTTCCACGAGTCACAGTTGGAGTAAGAAATGGAATAGGTGAGCTCAAAGCATTTACTCTGCCTGTACTATCAATCACTCCAGCCTGGTCAGCATTCTGCCTAACTTTATCAGCAACCTCAATTTGGTTAGATTTGGTAACCTGCATTGCCCGTACAAGTGTTGAGTACATTTATATGTGCTTGTGAAAGAAGATACATGGGCAGTAAAAGAACTGAATATAGAATGCGTTTGAAGTGTTCTATCAATTGAATATATAGTGTTTTTTTTAAGTCAAGTATTAAACCATCACAAAGCCTTAGCACAATCATTTGAACATCTCATAATACTAGTGCCCACATATAGAACCTAATTCAAACAAATTTGTTGCATCCCTGTAAACAGTACATTTGCTAGAGCAGCTACAATATCATTCCTTTACCATGCCGGTTTATGTTCAAATAATGCGTAGAATAAGGATGTGATAGAACTGCTTGAATTGAGACTATTTGATGGAAGTTAATACCACGTTAGTAATAAGAACAGCCTTTAAAAGATCCCTCAAACTTTTTCTTGCTATCCTGTGTCGTTCCTATTTAGATTTCCATTATTTCATAAGAAAAATGCATTTTCTCCTGAAGTGAATATGAGCAATATGATAAGTTTAGAAAATAAGGAAGTTCTGGCATTATATTTCTATTTTCTGCTGCAAATAAATATTGCCTTGTACAAGTTATATGTAATATTTGTGATAGACTTGTTCTCCCTAAAATTTCCTCTTCTAATCGTAACAGTGTGAATGAGGTTAAATGAAATTCACTTGAAGGACTTATCATGTATTTACGTGTATATTAACTGTAACTATTGATTGTCTACGAAGGCATGTAATCCTTATTGGAAGATGCAGGAGCGTAGTTATTGATCCATCATTCATTATTCAATGTGGACACTATATTCTATCCATGTCTGCAAGAATTTTATCTAAGTTGCACTTTCAAAACTTAGAAGCACTGTTTCTCTCACATTACAATCATGAGTCTACAAACGCAATGTTATGTTTAAGCACGCCAATAGAAAAATTAAAAAGAGAAAAAGATAATTAGTATAATTCTAACCTTTTGCTGTTGTCTACTTCGTTTCAATCTGTTATAGATGTGACCATAGTAGAAGGTCTGTGCAGTAAGAATTGAGGTAGTAATAGTATACAACTGCATCAAGAAAATAACGAAGTATTGAACTAATTATGAAAGTTCCTCGTGAATTTAATCTGAAAAAAACTTGTATATTGTCCAGAAGAATTAACATTTCTTACCACTGCCATATAGTATTGAGTAGGCAGCTGCATAAGCAAGAAGGGAAGTTAAAGTTAATAATCTGTGCATGCTTTTCAGTGAATAAAAGAAATTAATTGGAAATGTGATGGTATACTTATCATTCAGAGTTTTCCACTGCATGTAACTATTGGATTTTTTTGTATTTAAATTAAATGGTTTAAATAGAATTAGTTATGAAGAATCTTTACCAAGTAAAACACATGAGTTTTCTACGGCATTTGAGGAAGCCCATTAGAATTAACTAGCTTAACTCATAAAACTTTAGAATAGGAAACAAGTGCAAAAATTGTCAAAGAAGCTCAACGTAAAAGAGTCACTAACCGTAGCTGGTTCCAGCAAGCAGCCAGCAAGGTTAAAAATGTCTCTGCAAAAGAAGTGGATGCAAAACACATTACATGGCTATTATCCAGTCAAACTTACTATAGCAGAGGCAAAACTACCATGAAAAGAAAAATCAAACACACTTATATGATTGCAGAAGTTACTGAATGAATTAGGATATATTCAAATCAAAACAACAAGGAGCTCTTTACAGATCCTATTTAGATGGTATGTAAATCACCTTTTCATTGTGCTGACTAATGGTCAGACCACACTACAAGTTCCATATCAATTTGGTATAACGAAATATTTTACAGCATAAGTTAAAAAAGAAGTGAAAACACTACCCGATTATCCAAGTCATCAAAAAGGCAATTGAGAGACCTTCTGTTGACTTTTCCCGGTAATTTGTCATTATTTGAGGTATCTCAGCAACAGCCCAACTGGCAACACTAATTATACCCAAACTCAAGGAAAGTTCATCTTTCATACTACAAAGACAATACTGGAAGTACTTCTTTGCCCACTCCGAACAATGTTGATTTGCAGGGCAATCTGGCATTGAAGTCTTGAAGTGCCCCATTGTTATAACTTGTAACCACAAAAGCTTAAGCTCACTCTGTCTCTCTGTGTGTTTAAAGATGCATAGGAGGATCAGAAAAGATAAATGAAATGAGCAAATATTAAAACTTGAATGAAATTTTGGAAGGAAAGAACAGAGAAATGGGTTCGAATTGTTCAAATTTGAAAGCAATGTCCAATAAATCCTGAACATATTTTCACTGAAAATTATAGTTTGAGATTTGAGAACATGGCTGTGTATTAAAATATTCAAAACGTGACAAAACCTTATTTGAATCTGATAACTAAAATAATATATCACTGAACACTAAGAGACAAGGAGTTCTCTTGGAAGCCAAATTTACTGAAATAAGGGGGGCAAAAAAACAAAGTCCAAATATTATATTTCAAACTGATAGCCTTAAAAGTAAATAAATTTATTGGCTATGATCAAATGGCTGTATAGATATTAAAAGAAATATCTGTTGAATTCTCATTTGATATTACAGATAACAGATCCCAATTTCTTTCTCAATTATCCTTATTATTTTATTAATAAATATATTGTTTTGTACCCAAAAAGGCATAAGGAAGAAGACATAGGCGTGGACATTGGAAGCAGAGTAGCAGCAAAAGCTAAAAGCCTAAAAGTAGCTTTAAACGAAAAGTTAAATTTTGAAACAAGGAGAAAAACAACTCAGTTCATCGAAAACAACAATGCCACGGAACAAAACAATCAAACCCAATAAAGATGATGAATACATATAATATTATATTCCGCAAATCGAATATTGTGAAACAATAAATTAAGTACTAAAATAATGTATGTATCCGACAAAACATAAAAAAATAAACACATAATTGTGTTCCGGCGACAACACAAATCTCAAATTAAATAGCTGGATTCAGAATTTGATAAAAGCCGAGTTCAAATCAAATATTAATCCGATTACTCAATCATGCAATAAAACTTAGAAACTGAAAGAAAACAATCTGAAGAACATTGCTAATTTGATACAACTTAGATGCCGTAAGAACAAAACTAAAGAGTTACCTCTTTTGGTCTCTTTAATTTAATTAGAGTGCTTAGAGCTGAGATTTGGGTAGAAGAAGAAGAAGAATAATGTGGAACAGGTGAAGAGAGGGTTTCGTTTTGGCATTGAAATTTAAGCAGCCCAAATTTCGACGTGAAAAGTGTACTACTACAAGCAATTCCTTGAGGCCAAAGATTATAAATCTATTTTTATGAGGATTTGGACACTTTATTTCTAAAATATTAAAGAAAATTAATATAATATATTATAGATATTGAATGAAAGTTTTATAAAATTTATAAATTATAAATTAAAACATTATGGTAAAAGCTTATTATGTGTTTAAATATTTTACAGATTTTATTATAAAATTGATAATATATATAATTTTTAAAATACCTTTCATATCCGTAATATATATATATATATATATATATATATATATATATATATATATATAAATGTAAATTAAATCTTTCAAGATAATGCTTCAATATATTTTATGTTCCTTTCCATATGAGAAAATGTGTTAATTAAAACAAATAATATTAATTTAATTATTTTTTATCAAAATGTATGTAATGTTTTTCAAAATTTTACAAGAATAAATTTAAAATTTCATATATAATATAAATATAATATATAATTATTCATTTAATAGTAATTTGTATAACAGTACGAACGTTGAGTTGTAACTAATATTATTATTTTTAAATAATTATATTATTTATATATTTATAATTAAGATTTAAATTTTAAATACTTTACCTTCTTAAATAAGTTATATGCCATTAATATTATTTAAATTTAACCATTAATATTATATATAATTATATTGATTTATATATTGACATATTTTTTTTCATACGTGTACAAATCACAACATATATTGATATTTAGTAAATTATAAAAATTTATAACAATAAAAATATTCTAATAATAATGAATGATATTTAATTAAATGATTTTCAATATTTCATAAGTTTAAATAATTATACTTTAATTTGAATGACATTAAATTAAACGAAACTTAACATAAAATGATATGAATTTTTTTAAAATATTTAAAATACATGAATTGAATGATTATAAGTTTTAAAGATATTAGCATATATTCTTTTAACTTTTCTTCATTTTATACTTTAATCTCTTAACTATTTTTTTAATAATATTTGCTCCCCTAATTTTTTAAATTTTTAATCAATTTTTTTTAAACTTTTAAATTTTAATCAAAATCATTAATTCTTAATTAAATGTAATGTCTTATGTTAAAAACTCGGTTAAATAATACACATAGTTTCTTAACTTTTACTTGTTTTACACTTTGGTCTCCCAATTATGTTTTTCATAAGATTTGATCTCCTAATTTTTTAAATTAGATAACTCTAATCAAAATTATTAATTCTTAATCAAATGTAACAACTCATGTGACACAAGTGTTGGCCATTTTAAGTGTATTACTTTTGTGATGCAATATTGTTTTTGTAGATATACAAAATTTGATTCAAATATAGTCACAAAAATAATATAGCTTGTAAATAGTTCAGAATTTTGAATTAACATCTAGAGAAATTTCCTAAATGATCCCTAAATTTTTTACATTTTATACTTTCGTCTCTTTATTATTCTTCTTATGATTTATTCACATTATATGCTTTAGTCTCTTTATTTTTGTATGATTTATTCATTTCTTTTTTAAAAAATTTACACTTTGATCTCTTAATTTTTTATTTCATAATTTAATTATTTTACTTATTGATTTTTACGCATTTCTTTTAAATTTAAGACCAATTTGAAATTTAACTTTAAAAGTACAAGAAATAAAGACACTAAAGTTTAAAATTTAAAAATTAAAGGGATTAAATTGTTAAAAAGAATAGGGAGATCAAAATATAAAAATAAAAATAAAAAACAAATGAACGAAAATCATTAAATTTGTTTTACTAAAATATTGAATATAGAAAAATTTAAAAATAATTTGTATAATTCAACCTTTAACAATACATTAATAAATCAAAAAATGTATAATTCATTATTAATAATTCACATATAACTTATTAGTTTTCAACATCCTTTTTCCACGAAAACTTAATTTTTGCTTTGCTTTGTAGAGGTGTGCAGTGAACTAAAACTATTAATTTTTTGTCAATATGAATCTAATTCGATCCAAACAGATTTGAAGATTTTCAATCTGAATTCGATATAGTGATATAATCAATCTGAATTAATTCAAATTTGAACGTATTGAATTTTTAAGGATAAAATAAGTTTATATTAATATTGAAATTCATTTAAGAATTATTGTCATATATAAAATACGATATCTATAAATTTAATTTCTAAATTGATATTTTTTAACAAATATTATTATTTATAATTACAATTAAAAAAATTAAATGAATAAAAAATATATCAGTACATTTATTAAATTATTATAGATATTTATATTTATTTTTTTGTAAATCAGAGTGGTATAACGTAAAGTAAACCGTGGTGACAATTCGATTTTGTTGAAACCGTACGTTGGTTTCAAAATCGAACGAGATTCTTGATGGAAGAACCTTAATAAAGTATCGTGTCCTCTCACTATTAACTGCAAGAATTCAAATACACTATCAAAAGGTATAGAATAAGTGTGAGAAATGAGTAAGAGTATCAAATTGAAAATATATTGGAATTATCGTATAAATGCTAAAATTTGATCAATGACAGAAGGTATGTTTTCAATCCATTTTTGTTTTCGCTATATTTAAATTATGGGTTTATATGATTTTCTGAACGTTTTTGGATTGAATTGTGATGTTACATTTTTAAGTTAAAATAATAATATAATATAATTATAATATATTTATTTGTTGTACGTTCCTTTAAATATAGGAAACAAGATCTTTTATCTTTTTAATTTCAACCATAGTTCAAACGTGGGAGTCTCACAGTATAAATAGTGATTATTATTAAGCTTTATGAACCAATCTTGTAAGCGAAGGTGAAGGTGTTACTGAATGTTCATTTAAAATATTTTAGTGGGTCCAATATGCGTTTAATTTTTTTTCTTTCCTTTCTTTTTACCTACCAAATTTGTTAAAAAAATAAATAAAAATTCTATAAGTTTTTGTGAAAGTAGCCTTTCGGTTAGAATTTCTTAGCGGGCTTTTACTCTGCTATTAGTAGATTGCCATGTCGTCACATAAGAGTAAAAGAGAGGAAAGAGAATAAGAGATGTGATTTTAGGTAAAGGAATGTGTGTCCTGTAATAGTTGAAGGCTTATAGAGACTGAAATAGCTGGCGTGTGCTATTACAGTGGCAGTGGCAGACAACACTCATGTGTGCAATAACTGCTAAGGTTAGTGTTTTATTTTCGTTTCTTTAATATACATAATTAATACTCTTGTACATAAAAACACAGATCAGAAATATATAAAACAATTAATAATTAACAAAAATAATAATATTTGTCCCTTGCAAAATGCAGTTAGGTTGTACCTATTATCTACTTCAACCTCGAACATATTTACAATGGATTATGGTGGCTTTGAGAAAAGGAAAAATATTGTAGAGATGTTTGGCCATTGCCCTATTATGGCCAGTTTGGTTAAAAAGGAATAGAAGCATCTATAATGAGAAAGAAGAGCAAGAAGTGATTTGGAAGAGGACAATGTGTTTGACTATTTTGTGAGGTTATACTTGTGTAATTTTTGTGTCAGTTTAGAGATTTCACATTTCTCAAAAGTTCTAAAATCTTGTAGTGTTAAGGGTTTTTGATATCTCCTAAATGAAATGCACATTTATTATGGAAATTGATGATTATGTAAAAATAAAATCATTAATGCATATTTTTGCTTAATATTTGCTCGTTTTATTCAATAAATAATACTTTTAACGTTAAAAATATTAAAATATAAACTTTGATGAAAATATATTTTTTTAAGAATTTTTTGAATTTTTAATGTAAGATCAATCAGAAGTAACAGGTAAAAAGAGGACTTGATCAGTCGTGGTCACGTGGATGTCACGCAAGTGAGGAGAGCCAATTGAAGCATGTTGCGTGTAATGGGTGATGCAGGCCTTGTCGCGTGTTGGTATGATATTTGTTTTGAGTTTTGTTGTTTGGTTAGCGGATGTCACGTGTTGTCACATGATTCGTTCACTCTTTTCACGGGGGCAAATCACAATGTGCATTGACCATGACTGTTAAGCGTCGCACGCTGATTGATTTCGTCTTTTTACTTTGTCACGTGTTGCATTCTTATTGGTCAATACTATTAATTTTTTTTTCATCTCACCTCTTGATCTAAAGTAGATCTAATGATCCAAATACCTTCTGAGTTAATTTAATCCCCTAATAGCTCACGAAATTCTAATGAGTGAAAAATTATTAATTTTTATCAGTTTTTAGAGCTAAGAAAAAAGAAAAACACAGAAAAATTTAAAAAAATACAGTTTTGGTAGAAATTAAAAAAAAATTGTGCTATAATTCAAAAAATTGATTTTATTTATTTTTCGTTTCATTTCTTTATCAATTTTATATTTTTCTATATAAAAAATATGAAATTTATGAATAAAATTATATCTAGTTAATTTATTAATATAAAGTATTATGAATCTAATTTTTAAATATAATATTTTCTCTTAATTATAATTTAAAAATAAATTTATATTTAATCGATTCTTCAAAATTTAAAACTAAACTAACATAATCGGTCTTTAAAATCCATAAAATTAAAATAGATTGATTCAAATTGATTGAATTAATCAAATTCAATTAACTTTTACAGACTGCTACGCATAATATGAATGTTTGGTTTGAAACTGGACTTTAAAGTAATTGTGGTAAAGCCGAACCGAAATTTTTTGGACGTGATCGGGTTTCACGGTAGATTATGTCTGATCAAGTGATCAATTGAAATACTTAAAATAAAGTTGCTCATATGACGAAGTTTGCTTCATCGTACGAATTTCGAAAAGCTATGAATGACAAGTATATCTCATCTCAAGACATTAAAGTCAATGCGGGTCAATGTAACGTTTGACTAGATGAAGTTATTTTGAGCTATATATATTTTGTACATCTGGGTTATTTTAATTTAAAAAAATGTACTTTTGTATATCTAGTTTGTGTTATTTTAATTTAAAAAAAATGTACTTTTATAACAAATGTATGTTATTTTGTAAATATAAAAATAGGTGTTATTTTGAATAATGATTTCTTATTTAAATGGTCATTAACACCCTTAACTCTACTTAGTCGATTGGTTTGCACATGTATTTTATTCAACGTATTCTAATGAATTGAATTTTTTTAGAGTTGTACATGGAGATTGAAACCAAAATTTTATATATTATAATAATAACATGTAAATATATTATATATTATACATACGTTCACATATTTTAACATTAAGAATTTTATTTATAATATCAAACTTGACACAACAGTTATCTACGGATTAAGAAAAAAAAAGAGTTGAAAATATCTTAATTAATAATTACATGCTATATCAATTTTGGTATTACTAAGTTATTGTAAATATAATTTCTCTTTTTACATGTAGTACTCCTTCATGGTTTATTAGTGCAGTCAAAGTTAAGAATCTTGACAGCTCCATTATCATTGACGTAATTGTCTCCTCTCTTAATGTTTGTTTGGCCAATGTTGATGCCAAAATTGCCATTTGGTGAATAAGAATATGACCTTAATTAGTTTGTGACGTAAGGGCTTATTATTAAGGTCAGGTTCTCTCAAGATATGGTTATCGGTGAGTCAATTGAGAATACTTCGAACTGTTTCATGCATGAATGGCACCATCTAGAGGTGCTAAAAGGAAATGTCACCACACTGGAAAACCTATTCACTTTATCAAACCCTCTTTCTACTTTTATGTCTAACCCTATTCTTCACTTGGGTTAGGTAGCTATATATATTTTCAAAAATTTGAGTCCTTATATATGGAGAGTTGTTAAAAAGGTGGTAGTATATATGAATATACTGTACTTTGTATTACCATACTTTAACTTAGCTTTTATGGGAAGACATGAAGCTAATTAATTAAAAGAATTAAAAACTCTAGAATTACATGTGATCTATATATATATACATTGTATGTGGACTTTATAATATTCACATTTTGATTGTAAACAGTATATAGGATCAGATGCTAGCCCAGTAGATAATAAAATTTACAAAGAGGGATCATAACCAAATCTTTTACCTTAATATTTGATGATAAAAAATTATCTTATTTGTTTGAAATTGTTGAACTCAACTATATCATCTAAAATTCTAAATAATCATTTCATGAAACATTATTTTAAGTCACCAATTTTTCATTTAATTGCATTAAATAACTCTTTATAAATAAACTTTTTATTTTTAACACCTTTTATGCAATAAATATATTTTTTCCATCAACATAAAAAATATATTATTTATGTGTAAGTTAAAGCAGTTAAGTAACTGAAATCATATAAAAATGTAAAGATACACTTTTTTCAAAGAATTTTTTTTGTTATTTAATAGAGTATAATTCTTTTATTCTTTTTTTTTAACTTTATTAATATGCGATAAATATATAAATATAAATATTTAAAAATATGAATATTTATTGTAAAAAAGTAGACATTGTGTATACATATTAAATTAATACACCTTATATAATATTATGTTCCCAACTTTATAATTGAATGGATGAGTTTGGAAAATAACAAGAAACATGCTAGTGAGCAAGGAATCTTTTGGTGTGTGCTATAACAATGGCAGACACAAATGCTCAATGAAGTAAAACATTGAGCAGACAATAATATTAGTGGAGCCATAAAACCTGGATGTGCAGGTTTTATGGTTATTGTTTAATTTTCGTTTTCCTTATATACATATATTGTAAACTCTTGTAAAAATATAATACAGAACAGAATAATGAAATATACTGATTTTGACATGGTATCAGAGCAGGATATTGCTAACTAATGAACTACCTGCTGATTGATGATGAAACTACCATATTTTGATTGCTGATTTGCAAATTTGCAGATTTGCTGATTTCTGATTTCTGAATTCTGAAGTCTGATTTCTGAATTCTGATTTCTGATTTCTGATTTCTGGTGTGGCTGCTGATTTCTGATTTTTGCTGATTGTGGCTACTGATTTCTGTTTTGCTGATTGTGGCTGCTGATTTCTGTTTTTGCTGATTGTGGTTGCTGATCTCTGAATCTGTTTCTGGGGTGGCCATTTTGATTTCTAGAGTGGCCATTTCTGATCTCTCGACACTTTCCACCATCAGTTTCCTTTCTGAAAAAAAAATACAGAACACAACGGGAAGGAACTGCAGTTGGAGTCACAGATTGTTCGCAGTCTATCTACGTAGCCGTGGGCAAACTGAACCAGGTTCCTGACTTTGTGAAACTTGAAAAACAACAACATATAATTTGTGATTTGTCTATGTACGTGTAGCTGGTAGGTCTATCTGCAGTTGTGGGTAACCATACTGTTCTTCTAAGCTCGGACAAGCTTGGAACGAGATGGAACTGCATAGAAGCTGAGGAACGCAGAAGAAGTTGGTTGAGTAACGTAGAAGAAGCTGCGTGAATCTAGCTGAGAAGAAGCATAGAGGTTGCATGAAGGAAGAGTTGCTGTGAAACCACACAGAAGAAGAAGCTGCGCTGAGGAACGAAGTAGAAGTTGGCTGAGGAACGCAGAAGGAGCTGTCTGAATCTGGCTGAGAAGAAGCTGTGCGAATCTTGCCTGAGAAGAAGCTGCGCGACTCTGAAATTGGTTTAGGGTTAGAAACGCGCAGAAGAAGCTGCGCTAATTTGTAAAAAAAAATTTAGGGTTACGGTTTTTTCTTTATATAGTGTAAGAACGAAGTGTAAAAAAAAAAAAAAAGGAAAAACGGAAGGAAAAAAAATTTAGATTTCATGGCAGAATCTAGAGATTTATCTACCAATTTCGTGTTGGAAGATTTGACGGCGAAAATGACGGAAGTTCTAACTAGAGCTCAGATCAGCTCACAACCTCCGCCAACTGAAGCGTCGACTGCTCCCATTAGTATCAAGTTGGGAGGATCCAACTATGCCTTGTGGTCCCAGGTGGTGGAGATGTATATCTCTGGCAAAGATAAACTGGGATATATTAATGGGGATTTTCCTCAACCTGTTGAAACTGACCCCTTATTTAGGAGATGGCGTACTGAAAACGCCATTGTCAAATGATGGTTGATCAATTCGATGGACCCCTCCTTAATTACAAATTTTATCCGATTCCCAACTGCAAAACAGGTTTAGGATTCGGTGGCTACCACTTACTATGATGGGACAGACACGTCTCAAGTATATGATCTTCGCCGTCAAGTTACTCGTACGAAACAAGCGGGTGGATCCATTGAAAAATACTACAATGACCTTCAAGGGTTGTGGCGTGAAATTGATTTCCGTCATCCTAACCCAATGGAGTGTGCGATTGATATACAAAAATACAACTCCATCGTACAGGAAGATCGAGTGTATACCTTCCTCGATGAACTTGATGATAGATTGGATAAAACTCGAAGTGATGTGCTTCAGATCAAACCATTCCCTACGGTGGAACAAGCCTATGGATTCGTCCGTAGGGAAGAGGTCAGGCAGACCGTGATGATCACAGGTGTAGATACGACACCCGGAGCTGTTATGGCTTTTAAAGGGGTCAAGGGACATCATAACCTAATGCCACCAAAAACAGGAACTTCCTTGGGTAGCAAGAAATCCACGGGAAATCCACCATCTCTTGACATGAAATGTGGCCATTGTGGAAACTCCAAACACACCCGTGAAAACTGCTTCAAACTACATGGGTATCCAGAATGGTGGAATGATCTTCAAGCACGGAAGAAACGGGACACTACTGGGCGAGCAGCTGTGGCTACCAATAATGCCTCACTATCCCTTACTTATCAGGCCGAATCTTCCCAAGATCCAGGTATTTCAAGTAAAGCATTTCACATCTCTACTCGTAATGAGAAAGATGAGTGGATTCTAGACTCTGGAGCTACAGATCACATGACATTTGACCCAAACGATCTCTCCAATACAACCCAGCCAAGACGGAGCCGTGTTGCCAATGCAAATGGGGTCACTTATCCAGTTACAGGAGCTGGAACAGTGACCTTATCTCCTTCATTATCATTATCTAATACTTTGCTTGTACCCTCTCTGTCAAACCGACTAATGTCTGTAAGTCAGGTCACTTCAGATCTTAACTGTGTAGTACTGATGTATTCTACTTTTTGCCTTCTATAGGATATTCTCACCAAGGAGATCATTGGGCGTGGTACTAGGAAAGGAGGGCTATATTATGTGGATGACCTCAGTTCAGGAAGAGCCAATCACATGCAACATACTGTTGGTAACAAGGAACGATAGATTTGGCTATGTCATCGTAGATTTGGGCATCCATCATTCGGGTATTTAAAGCACCTACTCCCCAGTTTATTTTCAAATATCACACATTCAGATTTCAAATGTGATACTTGTATCCTAGCAAAAAGTCATAGGGCGTCTTATCCTATGAGCATGAATAAAAGTGTGGCTCCTTTTGCTTTGGTACATTCTGATGTTTGGGGACCTTCCCCGGTCATTACGTCATCGGGTCATCGTTGGTTTGTTATTTTTGTTGATGATTGTACACGAATGACATGGCTTTACCATCTCAAACATAAAGATGAAGTATTTGCTACATTTCACATGTTTCACACCATGGTTCAAACACAATTTTCTGAAAAAATTAAGATACTTAGGTCTGATAATGGAGGGGAGTATGTTAATCAACAATTCCGGACATACTTTGACAACCATGGTATTCTCCATGAAACCTCATGTTCACAAACCCCACAACAGAATGGGACGGCGGAGAGAAAAAATCGGCATATTTTAGAAACGGCTCGGGCCTTACTAATCGGTGCACATATGCCTAATAAATACTGGAGTGATGCTGTTACTACAGCTGTGTATCTACTGAATCGAATGCCCACAAAGACCTTACAATTTCAGACTCCATTAAAGGTGTTATCTGATCATCTTCCTTTGCCTACTATTTTGATGCTTCCGCCCCGAATTTTTGGATGCGTTGCTTTTGTCCACCTCCATAAAAATCAACGAACTAAGTTGGATCCATGTGCTGTCCGATGTGTATTCTTGGGGTATGGTGTACAAAAAAAGGGGTACCGATGTTATGATCCAATTGCTAAAAGAAACTATACTACCATGGATGTCACTTTCCTCGAATCAGAATGTTTTTTCCCATCACCAGTATCCAATTACACTCTTCAGGAGGAGAGTTATGGTGAAGAACGAAATTGGCTTGATGTTGAAATATTAGACACGAGTCCAACATACTCGGAACGTGCCAATAATATGGTGGAGCCCGTATCTAGACCCGAGCTTGAACTTCCATGAACTGAAGCTGAAGTAGTAATTGAATCTCCAGAAGATGAAGTGGTTGATGTACCCCTCCATTCTCTAGTACCCAATGATCCTCCTGTTGAGAACACTCCTGAGGTAAGCTATCCTATCACACCTTTACAGACTAATGCTATAGATACATCTGTTGGTTATGTTTTACCTTTCAGACACAATCGAGGTAAACCTCCAAATCGATACTCCCCAGAAAGAGAAGAACGACAACCCAAGTATCCAATAGCAAATTATGTATCTACTCAAAGGTTATCAGAACCTATCAGGGCATTTGCACAAACACTCTCCTCGTGTCAAATTCCGAGTAGCATTGAAGAAGCCTTATCTGATCCAAAATGGGCTCAAGCTATAAAAGAGGAATTTGAGGCACTGCAGAAGAATAACACATGGGTGTTAAGCGAGTTGCCTCAAGGGAGGAAGATGGTAGGATGCAAGTGGATTTTCTCCATTAAGTATAAAGCAGATGGGTTAGTTGATCGTTACAAGGCGAGGCTTGTAGCAAAAGGATATACACAGAAACATGGGATAGATTATCAATAAACCTTCTCACCTGTGGCTAAACTAAAAACTGTGAGAGTTTTGTTATCTCTTGCAGCAAATTTAGATTGGCCATTGCACCAACTTGACGTGAAGAATGCCTTCCTTCATGGTGACCTTGAAGAAGAGATTTACATGGATATCCCACCAGGATATACTGTTACATCAGGAAAAGAAACTGCATGTAGATTACAACGAGCATTGTATGGACTAAAACAATCACCTCGAGCGTGGTTTGGTAGGTTGAGTTCAGCAATGAAGAAATATGGGTTCCAACAAAGCAACTCTGATCATACTCTTTTCCTAAAACATCGATTAGGGAAGATAACAACCCTTATAGTCTATGTAGACGACATGATCATTACAGGGGATGATAAAGAAGAAATCTCTAAGCTTCAAGAACAATTGTCAAATGAGTTTGAAATGAAGAACTTAGGAGGGCTCAAATACTTCTTAGGTATTGAGGTAACAAGATCAAAACAAGGCATATGTCTTTCCCAAAAGAAATATACTCTGGACCTACTAGCAGAGGCAGGACTACTAGATTGTAAACCTGTCGATATTCCAATGGTTCAAAATCATAAACTCGGAGAATATGTAGACCAAGTACCAGCAGATAAACAGAGATATCAACGGTTAGTAGGTAAACTCATATATTTATCTCATACTCGACCTGATATTGCTTATGCTGTGAGTGTCGTGAGTCAGTTCATGCACTGCCCAAGTGAAGACCATATGGATGCGGTCATGCGAATACTTCGTTACTTAAAATCCTCCCCTGGGAAAGGACTTATGTTTTCAAAGAATGGTCAATTGAAAGTCCTTGGATATACAGATTCAGACTGGGCAGGGAATATGAAGGATAGGAAATCTACTACTGGGTACTTTACTTTCGTGGGGGGCAACCTTGTCACATGGAGAAGCAAGAAGCAAAATGTAGTTGCCTTATCCAGTGCTGAAGCTGAATTTCGAGGAATGGTCAAGGGAATATGTGAGCTCCTTTGGTTGAAAAAACTTCTAACTGAGATTGGTGTTGCTCCTAACTCTGAAATGAACTTATTTTGTGATAACAAAGCATCCATTGCCATATCTCACAATCCAGTTCAACATGATCGCACGAAGCACGTTGAAGTGGATCGGAACTTCATCAAACAGAATCTTGAAGAAAAGATTATTAAGCTTCCATTTGTTAAATCAGAAGATCAATTGGCTGATATACTCACAAAATCTGTGTCTGCAAGGAACTTCTACAACTCACTTGACAAGTTGGGCATAAGAGACATATATGCACCAACTTGAGGAGGAGTGTTGGTGTGTGCTATAACAATGGCAGACACAAATGCTCAATGAAGTAAAACATTGAACAGACAATAATATTAGTGGAGCCATAAAACCTGGATGTGCAGGTTTTATGGTTATTGTTTAATTTTCGTTTTCCTTATATACATATATTGTAAACTCTTGTAAAAATATAATACAGAACAGAATAATGAAATATACTGATTTTGACAGAATCTTCTTCTAAGATGTGTCAATTTATGGGACGACATCCTAGTACAATCTGTATACGACGCGAGTATTAAGTCCTTTGCATATGATATTGGAATATTTCTACGATTTTCACAACACGTTTAATAAATAAATAAATTAAACAAATAGGTTTGGTAATCCACAGATACCAAACTTAAAAAAAAAAACCTTAATTTATGTTTTATTAAATAAATAAAATATTATATAAATAAAATCCAAACTTAAATTTACGATAATATAACAATAAATTATAATACAAATAAATGTCAAAAAACCAAAAATACCAAACTTTCGAAAAAGTAGAATTAAATTCATTTGCTTTTTTTTAAAAGTACATTTAACCTCAATTAATTTGTTGTAGCTAGCCAACCGAACAAATTGACATTTTTATTACGCATACAAATCACGTGTGATTTAAATTAAATGGTCAGACCGGTCCAATGTTTTTGGTGTTAATATAAATATCAAACCGTATGGATCAATCATTATGTAATAGAAACTGTACGAACTGGTTCAGTTTGCTCCCTTTTTGGACACCTCTAACTATTAATCCATTAATTTGTGCGATCGATTATCAAAGTATTTAATATTTAAATCGTATTCATGAGATTATGAAGCTCGGTAGGAAAATAAAGGAGAAGAGACAATAACACAGATTGCCAGTTAAAGAAAAAGGAATAATTCTTCTCTTTTGGATGCTTCTTGTGCGACTTAACATAGAAAATATATCTCATCTTTAATTGTTTAACATGTTATTTTACAGATACACTCTGAGAACTTTTATGTTCTTACTTTGATAGTCGGTCGCGTACAGCCTTTTTCATTTTTGATCTATAGTCAGCCACAATGATAATTGATTTTGGGTCATAATTTGACAATTTATAAAAAAGAAGGATTATTTTTGTAATTTGAATGATATGAATAACTAAAAATGATTATCAACTTAAAAATAAATAGACGATTTTAAGTTTTATATTTACGACGATTTAGCTATAACTTGGTACACTTATTAGCTATAACTTTCGTTAAAAAGGTATTGAAAAAGAAAATGTTTTAATTGGTGCTGAACTTTTTAAAATCTAGTAATTCTTAACCTAACTCTGTTTCTGTACACATATTTTTGACAACCTAGACATATTAACTCTCTTTTTACTACATCAATTTTTCCCTTGTTATAGCATCTTTGAGAATTTTTTAAAAATCAAACCTATAGAAGATTTAAACCCCTTCCTTTTACATAATAGAAGCGACATATAACCGATTTGATTAAAAAAAAAATTGACCTATTTATAATTACTTAAACATGTTATTTTTATTTTAAACATGCTTCACCTTACACATAACTTAGAAGTAGTTAATACATAATACATTCCATTACAACATAGTCGTAGTAATTCATATTATTTATATATAGAGAATAATATTCTTATATATAGACGACCATAGTTACCAATTTTGATAGCCCCATTTTGGTCACCCTGATTGTCTCCGGTCTAATTCTTGATATCATGTATGTTTTGTTGACCTAGCTTGTTATTAGGTTTTTGGGTCACTCGATGGATGGTTATCAGTGAACCAGTTGAGAATACCTCGATCGAGCAGTTCCATGAATAGCACCATCTAGAGGTGCTAAAGGAAAGGTCACAATATCAACAAATCCGTGCAATTTATCAAACCCTCCTTCTACTTTATCTCTAACCTTATTTTTCACTTGAGTGCTCGTCATTTTCTCACTTGAAATTATAAAAGCTAGCCTTATAAACTATAAAGCAACACTTTGCTTGCACAATTTTGTTGTTTTTTTATGTTTGGGTTAATTTTTATCAACTTATAACCTTATATATATAGCCTGGTAAATAGGATAGTTGGACAATACATGATAATATATGTATATTATGATTATATTTATATATCGTAATCTTTAATATTATTTAATTTAAAATAATTATACTATTTAAATTCAACTACTTGTTATCAATAAATAGATTTATTATTTAAATTTTTATATTATTTTTACAAAAAGTTTATTATAAACAAAATTTATCTGATTAAATTTAAATGAAAATATTATATGTATTCAAATTTCAATTATAACATTTAATTAATATGTTATATTCAATTAAATTTTAACACATTATATGTAATAGATAAAAAAGATTTTTTTAAATAAGAAAAAACATTGTTAGAATTATTTATTTATTATAAAAATAACACTTAGATTCGTATTTATTTTTTATAATAATTTAATCTTATTGTTATTGAAATATAACTACAAAATTAATGTTTTTTTATGTCGGATAAATGATATTTTGATTTGAATAATTATTATTGAAATAATTAAATAAATTAAATAAAAATAAATAAAATTTATAAGATATTAATGTACGGTATTTTTTTAATAATAATATAATTAAATTATTATAAAAATAAAAATAAATATAAGATTAAAATATTATATTTTAAAAAAATATAATGGCTGTATAATCACTCCCTCTAAAGAAGAGGCTCCACCAAATTATTCCTAGGAATAAAGAAATCGGACGGAGAAAGTAAAATTTAAATTATCGGATTAAGATTCTTATCTCCTAAATTAAAATTTTAGTCATGAAATTTGGTGAATACACAATTGGTTAGACAACGAAGATCCAATGAGAAATATTACTTATTTTTTTTATAAATTATACAAAATAATACCATAAAATTTATAAAAATAAACATAAAACTAATAATATTAAAAGATATTTAATATAAAATAAACAGAATTCAATATAAAATGATATGTTAATTTTTTTAATAATAAAATATGTAAAATATTATATTTTAATAGTTATAATTCTTAAAAGGTGTTATTTTTATTAGAATAATTAGAATATAAAATATTATTATATGATGTTAAATGACTAATTAATTATGTAAACTTTTATATTTTCACTCTTATAGGAAAAAAAATCAATTATTGAGTATAAGAAATGATAGGGAATATAAACTTACATGATTTCTTTCTTACTTCCATCTCTCACCATTCCTTTACCCGTATTAATTGACTTGACCTATTTGGACGCTTAAAATTAAAGCCCCGAGAAGGTCCTTAATTTCATTCGATGTTGTTTAGATAATGTCTTGGTTGTGTAGCATATTTTTATTGTAAGACATGTGTGACGGAGGATGCTAATTATCTATTATTTGAATATCATAAGATAATTAAGATAATCTTAAAAGCATATTCTTAATTCAAAGAGTAAACACAAGGAATCCTTAATTCAAAGAGTAAAATAAGGAATCCTTAATTCAAAGAGTAAAACAAGGAATCCTTGATTCAAAGAGTAAATCAAGGAATGTTTAATTCAAAGAGTAATTCAAGGAGTAAATCTCCTTATATATAGCTATAGAATTGTAATGAAAATATATGAAAGAAATAATACAACTTTGAGAAAGCTTGTTTTATTTAGTAAGGCCTTAAGGCCTTGACATTTTCAACACCAATTTTAAACATGGTATCAGAGCAAGTCGATCTTCGTGAAAAAATTTGTTATTCCTCTACCGAAATAGCATATACTTGTAGCTCTTGTAATTTTATCTCTACTTTTAATAACAGAGTTTGTGATGTCTTAAAGTGCATTTGGCACTCTGTTAGAGCGATTTCTTGTTCAATTTTTTTCCCCCAAACCAAGCTCTTGGCGATGATGAATTAAATCTCTCCTACAACTTCTACCTACCTGATATGGAAGAGGAGTATGTGGTAAAAGGAAAGGTCTCACATTGAAACCAAGCTCTTGGTAATGATGAATTAAATCTCTCATGCAGCTTCTACCTACCTGATGTGGAGAAAGAGTATTGTGGTAAAAGGAAAGGTCTCACATTGAAACCAAGCTCTTGGCGATGATGGATTAAATCTCTCCTACAGCTTCTACCTACCTGATATGGAGGGAAAGTATTGTGGTAAAAGGAAAGGTCCCACATCGACAACAATATTTTTTTGCTATCGCAATCAGCATTTTTGTTAGTTTTACCTTTGCTGCCTTGACTTCTCATCAATTTCAATGACTTTTGTGCAAGCTTAGATCTATAAACCTTATGGATCCAGCTTGAAGAGAAGTATTGGAGATAAGATTAAGGAGTAAATTAAGGAGTGTTAACTCCTTAATTCAAGGAGTAAATTAAGGAGTTGTAATCCTAAGGAGTAAATTAAGGAGTTGTCATCCTAAGTAGTAATTCGAGAAGAAAAAAAAGAATCCTCAATTCAAGGAGTAAAACAAGGAATCCTTAATTCAAGGAGTAAAACAAAGAATCCTTAATTCAAGGAGTAAAACAAAGAATCCTTAATTCAAGGAGTAAAACAAAGAATTCTTAATTCAAGGAGTAAATCAATGAATGTTTAATTCAAAGAATAATTTAAGGAGTAAATCTACTTATATATAACTATAGAATTGTAATGAAAACATGAAAAGAAATAATACAACTTTGAAAGAGCTTATTTTATTTGGGTTCATAATATTATTCTTAGAATACAAAGACATTTGTGATATAGATTAGGTTAATTTTTCGAACCATGTAAAATTTTCATATGCATATTTCCTTGTTTATTTTTGCACTTTCGTTATTCCCAATAAGTGATATTAGAGCTAATAGTTAGAATATCCTTGTTTAAGGACGATATGTAAACAAGAAAATTTGAGACTCGAAATGACAAAATTAAAGATATATGGGTGCAAAAATGGATTTTTAAGATGTACTTAAATTAAAAATGGATGAAAATGGTGATGTTAAAAGTCATTTTAATAGGTTCAGATGATATGTTTCTAAATGACAACGGGTTAATGTGAAGATACAAGATGATGATTAGACAATAATTTTATTATCTTCACTATTTGATTCATATGATGTATTGGTGTCTTTACTACTTAAACAAAAGACTGCATTGATGATGATATGATAATAATTCTCTTAAAAAGTGGTAATAAGAAACAACTAGCTAGTTCCTTGAGTTATGGACATTGCCTTTGAGTTATGGACATTGCCTTGCTATAGGTGATGATTAAAGAGCAAGCTTAATTAATGAAATAAACAAATGATATCTAAGTAAAGATAGAAATTAATTCAAGCTTATCAAAGATGTAATATTAAATATTTTTACTATCATAAGAAATGATACTTCAAAAGGTATTATAAAGAAAAACTGAATAATAAAAGTGACGGAAACATGTGATACTAAGAATGATATAATTTGTATGACAACTAGAGATAGTTCTCAGAATGATTGGACTTTGGATTCTACTTGCTCATTTCATATATGTGCGAATAAAGAATTGTTTGATTGATACAAACCTTATGATATGTATGATATTGTGATGACTAATGATTCAATAAGTAAGGTCATTGAATAGATATTGTTAAAAATAAAGATGGTTTATGGAGTTGTTCTAACATTAGGTGATATAAAACATGTATTCAACTTAAGGAAAATTTCGATTTCTTTGAATAGGTTGTATACTTTAGGATATGATTTTTTGATAAGAAACAAACTTAATTATAAAGGTTGGTAAATGTTCCTTGGATATTATAAAAGAAGAAAGAAACAAAAACTTGTGTAAATTGATTGAAATCTTATTAGAGGTGTAATTACAGTAGTTGTTAAGCATAATATGAACGTCAGTGAAAAGTTAAACTTAATATCTTGTAAAAATAATGGAAATATGAGGTAAGAGAAACATGTCATATTCAATAAAGAGATTATAGTGTTTGTTGATAAAAATATGATATTAAAGATTTACTTTCAAGATTAAACAAAAATAAATAAAATAATTTTTGGTTAAAAATGAAGTGATAAGTCTACCTTATTTTCAAATGAAATATAATAAAGACGTGTGTGAATATGTCATGGTTTTTGGTGTTAATAGCTTGTAAGTTAAGATGAAGATTGTTGAAAAAATGACTGAAAAAAGAAAACTCGGTAAGGTGTTGAAGACATGAAGCCGTAGGCTTTACACATCCTTACATTATATGAAGCCAAGGGTTTAATATTAATTAGTCAAAGTAAATGGTTCTTTAATATTATGTATTGCTCACCTGCTTATATGTGTTAGTTAATATTGAAAGTTGTTTTTTTAAGAGAAACACCCATGACAAAAGAAGGAAAAATTAGTTTACTCTTTTTTGATTGGTATGATATGATTTGCAATAAAAAGTATAAAAATATAATTAATATTTTGATTTATTTATTTTAGATATGTATGTGTGAGATTTGAATGTAAATATAACTTTGTATTTGAGTGATATTTTGGATTCATAATATTATTTTTGGGATATTAGATATTAAATATTGAATTAAGAATATTGTATCAATATTAATAGTGATATTAGTAAATTTATTTATGATTTTTGGTATTTATTAAATTAATTTATCAAATCATACAAAATTCTTGTACGCTTTTCTTTATTTATTTTTGCTATTTTATTATGCGTCTATGTCCAACATAAACAACTTATAAGATATAAACGTGGTGTCGAATTGGAATCATTATAGGTTTATTAAATTAAAAGCATATAATGTTTGTTGAAATTCGAGCATATAAATTTAAAAATATTTTTTAATAGATAATAAAAGAAAAAAGAACATATATATATATATATATATATAATTATTTTATTAAAAATATACAATATGATTAAGGCAAAAAAAAACTTACGTAAAAGCCCATAAAACTACACATCTCCCAATGTTTATTTCGCAGCTTTAAGGGTTGTACAAGGACTATAAAGACAGTTTCTTCTACAATTTGTCAATAGGATGGGTGGAGTCGATACCCTTTGCTTATTTTTATTTTTTTTTCATTTTTTCCCCTCGATTTAAAATTTCTCTTATTTTATTTAATTTTGGGAGGATATACGGAGGATCCTCAAATAAAACATAAAAATTAAAGTGATATTTTGAATACTTTTTTTTTATCTTTTTAATGATTTTTTATTTTTATTATAAAAATTAAACCAATAATAAACTTTTTATAATAAAAAAAGAAAATTTTAAACTAATAACTAAAAATAAATATTTATGTGAAATGGATAAATATAAAATATATATAACAATAACTATATAATATTTTATATTAAATAATCTTGCTATTTGAAATAATATCAATAAGTTATAAAACAAATAGGACTTTAGAATTTAAATAAATAGTTTAAATATTTTTTATAAAATAAAAATTATTAATGATTTAATAGAATAAAAAGTAACTTAAAAATAAAATATTTAATATTTAATAAATTATTTGTAATTTATTTGTGTTCAAACTTAGCTAAATTTATTTAAAAATTAAAAATATATATTTATTAAAATATGATATATAATTTTAAGAAACAATCAATTTTTATCATCACTTCACTTTGTATTATAAAATATAGATTCTTATTATATATTATTTATTTTTTTATTTTGTTATCACATTTTTATCGCCAAATAGATAATTTCACAAGAATTCGCTATATTTTAAAAAGATGGCATCCATTATCTTTAATCATAAAAAGAACTAAAATTTATAATATTAACCTATTTTATACAACTTAACAAACATATTCTCATATAAAAACAACTTAACAAACATACTCTCATATAAAAACAATAAAGATGTTAATTCGTGACTTTTGGATTAGTTTGTGTTAGTTTAAATTAGTCAAATTAAACCGATACAAGTATAACCTAAATTGAATTTTGATTCATATTATGAATTATCAATTCTGACACAAACTAACAAAACTTATAACAATCCAAATTTGTTCAAATTGATCCAAATTTTTATTTATATGTATTAATTTATCTTTTTTATCTTATTTAACTTGTACTGATTTAAAATATGTATATTTTTTTTAATTTTTAATCTAATTAAAATAATAAAAACTTTGAACTAAATTCAATACATTCTAACATCAAATATACAAATAGAAAATTTGTTACAAGTTTTTACAAAACTATAAAGTAAAAAATTTCAAAGCCATAATAAGTATATTATAAAACAACTCAAGGAACCATTACTTAAAATTAAAAAAATAAATAAATAACTTAAACTTCATGTAATTGTTATTAGTGATAACATAATATATTTACAAAAATAATTAAGAATAACAAAATTATAATCCAATTTAATATACTCACGAACAAACCAATAAAATCGTACTTTATATGAAATAATTTATAAATTCAAAAAAATTATAATAAATCTTATTTTTTAATAAAATTATGAAATTCTTACGTAACTACCTAAGTTTGTTATTGGTTAATAATAAAATATTATATAATTCTTATTAATAAGGCAATAATCAACATATGAAGACAGAAAAAATTACAATAAAAAGAAAAAAAAATATAATAAATTTTTCATGATATAAGTTATCAACATAAAAAATATAATAATATCAATAGTATATAACAATAATTATAATTATTTTCATTTTCATGTTATTGAATTGGTTCTAATCCAACCCTAATATTTTCATCTTATTTGAGTCGGTTTAAATTGGACTCAAATTTAATTCGATTTGTATTTAGTTTGTATTTCTTTGATTTATGTTCCGTTTGGATAATCAAACTATAACATAAATGGTCACTTAAAATAAGAAAAGAAGAAGAAGAAGGAGAAGAAATAGTATTTGCGTTGAAGAGTGAATATTTTAATTTATGCTTCTAGAGGATGTCCTATCTTTCAACAAGTATATGACTTACAAAGCATCATATGTATCAAGTATCCACTACTGAGACCAATATGACATTTGGGTTAATATTAGGCGCATTCCACAAACTAAGCCTCCTCAGCCACCCATATGTCCTAGTCATACTGCTGATGGATATTCTCAATCTGCTAGTACTAATTATAGTCCTATTACAAACAAAATTATGTAAACTATGAATTACATATGCTTTGGATTCTCCCCCAACATAATTTCCATTTTTATAGTTGAATTTACATCTAAGCTATACAATTATTTAATTTGCCAAAAATAAACTATAAAATCATTTAAACCATAAGCAATTTAACATATATTATTAAGTACATTTTGACCATTAAGGCATTAACCAAAATAAACAGCTTTGAAAATATGAGAATGGTGCCAAAATGAGCTCCCCTATAGCCTTGGTTGCGATGGAAAATTTCAATTTTGGAGTTTTGACTTTTGATAACGTGATTTATATCTTCTATATCAGGTAAAATAAGGTCCTTACAAAACTTTTCATTCTAATTTTGTTACAAAACTTCTAAACACCGCATTTTTGAAAATTTTAAAAAAACATATAAATGAGAATTTTTAAATGATATGCTTTCCATGCTTCATATAAAAGATATTATGCAAATAAGTAAACAGATCTCCAAATCGACATTAAAAAGGAAAATTCCACATTTCTAAATTTTTTTATCAAAACGAAGGCTAACATGAATTTTGAAGTGATGTTTTCACAGCTCCATATGAAAGAGTTTAGGATAATAAATAAATGGATCATCCAATCCACATTACATAGACAAAGATGGGAGAGAGTTAGTACATTTGCTCAATCACTTACCCCAAGTTAACCACACACTACTACCCCCAAAATCATCATCCCAAGTGGTTCAACCATTATGGCATTACAATCTCTTTAAGCTTTTCTTTCTTGCATCTATTTTCTTCTTGTCAGCCTGTGCTTTTGTAAATCCATTCTCTTTCTTTTGTGTAATGGCTACTGCTGGTGGTGGTGGTGCATTAGACCCACTAACCACTGTTTCTGTTGCAACTAAAACAGATGGGTGTTCGGGGAAATTTCCCCGGGAAGCTGCAACTGCAATAGGAGCAAATGGTGCTGCAGCATTTGTTGTTGAGCTTTTTTGGTCTGCATTAACTGGAGAATTAGACTGGTCAATGTTCAATGCGGTAGTGGACTCGGAAATGGCCCCGGTTTTAAACTTGGGCTTTGGCTTGGCATGGATCCCAGTGTAAAGCCTGCAGGAGGATTGACAGCACTAGTTTTCATAAAAATGAGCAATTTTATATCTAAAAGTAATATTTTGCTGTATTATTATCCACAACTCTCTGCTTTTCCAGATAATATCAGGGCACAGTCATTTTTCCCTTTGATAACTGGTTTAATTTTGGCGCAAAAATTAAACACCTTATAATCTTCGATTAGTACCTTAATAGAAACTTTACAGTCCCTCCCAGATATATCTAACATTTTCATTCTAAACACCTAAACACTTATCTTAAAATCACTTTTAACCAAACCACTTCATTTTAAACCACTTCTATTGAAACCGCTTTTAAGAGAAACACCCAAACGGGCAAATGATTTTATGATAGGAGACTCTACAACACAAAACATGGCTTTCTGAGCCCAAAACCACTCAAGGGTGGGATACAGTTTGTATGAACAAACTTCACACCAAGCAACACGTCACATGTCAATTGCTTAAACCTATGTACCTAAATATGATGCAGAACACTTACCGGGCATGTCTTGCATACTCTTCATAGTTTTCAAGCAGCATCTTACCAGCCTGCTCATTCAAGGCAGATTCTGGAAATGGTTCAATCAACAAACACCTAACAACCTGTTAACATAAAGCTCAAAGTCAGACTAACCAATATTACTTTATAAGACAGCTTTCTTCTGATAGAGATTTCAACCATATAAAGAACTTACAATAAGAATGTGTCTCAATCCAAGACTTGGATTCCAATCCTTCTTCAACGTGTTAACACAGATTTCCCCTTTAGATGCAACGTTTGGATGAAAAATCTTGGTGAGAAAATAACCTGAAACAGTTGTGTAAAGGATACAATAAGCTATAGAAAAGAGCAAAAAAAACAATGAAAATCAAAAGAATAATCTTGGAGTCTCTGTTTATATATATATATTTTCATACAAGCTTAGTAAAAATAATTCTAGCCTATCTTAAACAACCAAAAATTAACCACAGAAAACATTATGACTTCACTGAATGTTCATAGACAAACCTTTGGGAGGAGAAAGCGGGAAATCATGTGATAGTAATAACTTCATGCGGAAAACACCATTCTCATATGGAGTTTCAACTGCAAGATCAAAGATCTTACATTAATGAACTCCTAACAATTATCAGAATTCATGAGCTACAGAACAGAAGCTACAAGATAACACATGCCTGGACCCTCTATATCGGCATGTATGGTTGAAAAGTCATCATCGTTTACCACAACTTTAATGCCCTCAGGAGGGGAATCATCAAGATTTTTCAATTCCTTAGCAAGTTGCTTAATAACATTTGGTGGAAGATTTTCATTGGTTGCCTGAAATCATGGCAAAATTCAATGAAAATCAGAATAATAAAGAACTGTAAATGAAAAAATTGAATAAAAAAATGTTGTTTGATGAAGTGAGACAGAAGTACCATAGTCACAAATATGGAAATGGCAGAATGCCGATAGTAAGAAGAATTTACTTATTCACCAAATACTGAGAACCAACCCTTCAACCTTGCAGAGAAAAAAGCAAGGAGAATGACTAAGCTGTAGGGAAAGAGGCCTGCAAATCATAAATAAACATTTTGCACCAAAATAGACCATGACAACTTCAGAAAAAGTTTCAGCATTTCAAGTAAGGAAGGAGCCAGAGATAAAGAAAGGTAGCAACCATATATTACAGCATTTCAAGTACATAAATATCAGTTTCCCAATAATCAAACGCTCAATGATTCCACAAAGCTATAACAAGGGGAACAAAGTGACTCACTTTACATTTCACAAGGAGCTAAGTGAAAGTCAATACGTATATAACCATTTTCTTTTTTCTGTGGAAAAGGAAGACATGATGAAGATAAGTAAAGACTCTAACCTTTCAAGATACCCATTTCAGATCAAGCTAAAAGAAAACCCTAATTTCCCATAAATCACAAATTCCATTTCCACAAAGAAAGGAATACAGATTTTCTGCGCACGTATACGAATGAAATTAACCAAAGAAAACAGAAATCGAACTGTCCATATAACTAGAAGATAGAAATACACAACTTAAAAAAGCCAAAGAAAGATCTTGCACATTCATTACTAAAATCCTCCTACAAACCGAGGAGGCAAAACAATCAATCAATTTCATTTACCGTTCAACAGATTATACATTAATCAACCTCAATCGTAACAAAAAAGAGGGTACAAATTAAAGAATAAAAGCAGAATCCATACGAGAAAGCACCTTATCGTTCACACGGAAAAGAGTTCAAGCTTTGAGGTGTACAATTCAGAGAGAGAGTACTGTGTGAGAGAGAGAGACTTGAAAATGAAATGATTGAATTGTTTGATAATGAGGAAAGAGAAAACTAGGCGCTTAACATTTTTTATATTTAAATTGATTGTAAGAAGAAAAACAAAATTAAAATTGAGGAGCAGATATAATTTAAAAAATAAAGAATTATGAATTAATTAACCCGTTACTCACCTATTCAACATATTATACTTTTAATATTCTTGATAAAAAAATATATTTATTTTCTTAAATTAAAAAAATATATATATTTATTTATATTATAAGATAAATAAACACATATTTTTTATTGAGCAAATTAAAAATAAAATATAAAAAAGTTATATTATATTATTAAACCATTAGTTAATTAAAATAATTTCTCTAAACAATGTGCCACGTTGAGGGTTTAATAGTCGTTGGATTTTCTCAGAGGTGGTAAAGAAATGCACGCTCCCAAGTAGTTCATGATTAGTATTTTTCAAACATATACAATTTTTTTAATTAAATTTGAAAGGAGATAGTTATATTTAATTTTAATTTTTATTAATAAAAATTTTGTTTAACAATAATATCATTTAAGTATAATTAATTATACAATTTAATAAATAATTTATACATATTTATCATTTTGTTATCATAAAATTATTATCCATATATCATTGATTTTTACACTTATGTTTTTGGTATCATTTGAATACAAATTTACTTATTTTAAATAAAAAAATTAATAATTATTTTTATTTTAATAAAATCTAATTATTAAATTATATACACCTAACTGTTTTTGAAGCTCCATTAAATTTTATTTTTTTTGTCAAAAAATAAATAAATCTCGTTAGAAGACTTACGTGTTATGTTTGTTCATAATTTAAGAGATTATCAATCATAAATTAATAAAAAAAATTATTTATTCATTTAATCTAAAATATTTCATAATTTTAAGAAATAATAACATCATTTGCATTCAATTTAATCTAAACGGATTACAATACAGACGGTTTTGAAGGTGCAATTTGCTATATATATGGAATTAATCCTCCCCTTAGTATTAGAGGCTTTAATTAGTGCGTGTATTTTAGATTCCGAGTGGATAACGAAAAAGGATTGGTGTTTTGAGAACACAAGTTAATTAGTGAAAATTATATTTGTTAGAAAAAAAATAATAAGGAAAATTATAAATAATAAAAAATTGAAAAAGAAATATGATTTGAAATGTGACAACGAATTGAGTAAGGCCTTCAGAGGTTGGGTGGTCGTCAATCGTAATTAGCCGTTAGTGGTGCCAGCTCTTTTTTCTTTTTCTTTTTCTTTTTAAAACAAATTAAGGTACAACAACTTGTGTCTGTTTGTTAGGGGTGGTCGAAGAGTTGGATATAGTTTAATTCAATAATAGATATGTAATTTATATTTTCATAATATTTTATTAATATCTTATACGTTTAATTTTAAATATATTAATAATATAAAATTAATATTTAGATAAAAAAATTATCACAAGTCCAAACAAAGAGTAAAGAATAAACTTTTTTTAAAAATTTGTTTTCTATCATTAAAGCACTTATCATTCTTCAATTCGCTATTTTCTAAGAGTAATAAAACTATTACAAGTTCTGTTAGTATTGATAAGATATAAAAGTCTTTTTTATTTTTATTTTAAAACCATCATTTTTCTTTTATTTTTCTCATAAAACTACCATCTTAAACATAATTTAATTTCTTTAATAAATTTTTTTTATTCTCTCTCAACTTTCATCATATCAATTTATTTTTTTAATTTAATTAAAAATTAAATATATGAAATTAATAGTCTTTAAAAAAAATTATTTTTTAGTTAGTTAAGGAAGTGTCAAAATAACATAATGAGAATTTTTAATTTTTTTGTGCATGAAAGTATTTTAGTGGTGTGATCATAAAAACAAAAACTTTCGTTTACCTGATAACTATTGTTTAAAGGTTTTTTAAACTTAATATTTATGGAAACTCAAATATAAGATTCAAAAGATAACAAAGATGATAAAGATACGGATGATGAAGATGATGAAGACATGCTTCTAGTTAGGTGAAATTGTTGTCTTCTTTTCTAATCCTTAAATCCTAACAACTTTAGTACTGATGATATTACACATAATGAAAAAATAGTTTTTACTATTAATAAATGGTAAGATGAGAAAGAATTCTTGGTTTGTTATCTTAAAAAGTACAAAAATACATGTTTATTGTATGTTTTATAATATATCACAGTGCGAATTGATTTAACATGTTTTTTTCTAAAATATCACAGAGGGAATTGATTTAACCATACTTTAAGGTGAAGAAGAATATAGAGAGGATATGAAAGGCTCAAGAATAAACTCTCCCAGATAAAGATACATGAGCATAATCACTTGCTAATTTTGATTTTTGTTTTGAAACTAGTAATGAGTGGTGAAACAACACTAATGACGTGCATATAAATAGGATCATTAATTGGATTCTTAAAAAATTAAACACAATCGTTAGATCTTTTTGGTATTCCAACTCAATAATTTTTAAATGAAATATTTATAACTTATTATAAAATAAAACTAAAAAATAACTATTTATTCAATTAAATCTTAATTTTAAACCATTAATTTACCTAAAATTGAATATAAAGACTAGTAATTAACAGTAATGAAAATATAGATCAATACACATATATTTAATTGAATAATGATATTATTAAAATATCAAACTTGATGATCAAAAGTTAAAAATTGTAATTCAGTTTACAATCCTCAATACAAACACAAATCCATCTCATACAAACTATTTTTTAAATTAAAATTAATTATTAATTTTTTATATCGTTAATATATTGAGTTTCGTTTCTTACCACAATAAATATAAAAATTAGTTAAAATAATTTTATTCATTATAATATTAAAATATATATAAATTTTGATAATAATAAAAATATAAATAACATAACGCGAAGATGCAAAATTCACACTTCAACAAATCAATAACTAATTTGAGAGAGAAAGAAATTGAATAATACTTTTAATATTATTTTGCTAAAGTAATTACAACAAAGACTACATTCACCTTTGGCCTTTTATAGCTATATATTACACAATGTATTATACATGTGTGTGATGATGATGATGATGATTATGTTATTTGTAACATAATTATAACAAAATCTAACAACTCTAACACTAACATGATACCCGTTTGATTCAACATCTCACAGGAAACTTATAACTTTGATAAAACCATGAGTTTGGGCATAAAAAACAGAAAAGAAAGAGAAGGTAAAGGTTTAGTGAGACAATCAACTATCTAATCATTGGTAGAGAATGCTCAACAACAAGAGAACCATGCATAACCCGATCCTTTAGAAAATGGTGATCCACGTCAATATGTTTAATCTTTGCATAGAAGATAGGATTGTGACATAGTGCCTTTGCACTAATGCTATTAGTAAACAGAACTGGTGTTTATGAATGAGAGGCATGAGCTCAGTCAAGAGAGATTTCATCCAAATTATTTGAACTAATGCAAGAGTTATAGTCCTATATTCACTATTTGTGCTGCTTCGAGATACAACCTTCTATTTTGAGTTATGCCATGAAACCAAATTTACACCAAACTAGATACAATATTTAGTAGTGATTCTTCTTATCATCAAGACAACTAGCATAATCAACATCACAAATATCCAGTTAATTCCAACAACTCAGACTTATATAGAGTAGGACCAAACTTTACCGTTACATTGATATATCTCAAAACCCTTTTGAAAACAAGCATATGTAGATCAATAGATGAGACCATTAATTGACAAAGCTTATTTTCTCCAAAAGCAATCAAGCCTTATAAGGGGGAGATATTATAGAAAGCCTACCAGTTATCTATACTCAGAAGGATCATACAACATATGCCCATCAATGTTACAAAGCAACTTGCCTGAAGTCATAGGTGTAGAGACATGTTTAGCATCACCAAGACCAACCACTTCTAATATTTACTTTCATGAACTTTTGTTGAGATCAATGTACTTTTGAAACATTATAGGTGACTTCAACACCTAAGAAATAATGATGGCAAAATGAAAATACAAATATGATCAAATATAATCAATAAGAGTTGTTCTTATCTCTATAACCAAAATATCATCAACATATTGTATTTATCACTTGAAGAAATAAGGAAGTATCAACTCTTGAATTATGAAAGCCCATGCCAAGCAAACAATTGCATAGCTTTTAATACCAAACTCGTAGAGCTTGCTTTAACCCATACAATGTTTTTTAAGTTTGCACACCATATAAGTACCATCCACTTCAAACCTAAGGAATGATGCATATAGACATCTTCAAGTAAGCCACCATAAAGACAAACATTATTGACATCAAATTATCAAACTTTCCAACCCTTAGATAATGCAGATGTTAATACAATTCATATGGTGGAAGTTTTTACCACTAGACTAAAGGTTTCATAGTAGTCAACACCAAACTCTTATAAAAAAAAACTCTAATCATAAATCTAGCCTTATATGTGTCCAAAGCTCCATCAACCAATAATTTAATTCTGAATACCCATTTACATATAATAAGAGAAACTCCCCTTTGGTAATGGCACTAACACTCAAGTATTATTAGCAATAATGACATCTATTTCACATTGCATAGCCTTTTCACTATGTAATTTTTAAAGCTTGTTTTAGCTCCTTAGTTCACGAAGGATTGAAAATTAAATAGTTGAAAAAAAATTGGGTTTTATAATACCTCCCTTGGACTTGGTGACCAGGTGATAAGAATTAGAGATTTTAGAAGAAAAATGGGCTCAAATGACATATGCACAAAGAGTTCTAAGTCATTTGATGGTAATGTTTCAAAATCAATATAAGGTTGTTTAGGGTTAGACAAAACCGACATCTCATTTTCAAAGGCAAAGAAAGCTTTTCAAGGCTCTTAGAATTGTCACAAGGAATCGTAGAAGGAGAATTAAACAAGTTGCCTAAAATAGGACTATCATTTTGAACAATAGAGATAAAAGTGTTGAAAGGTGAAGATAAGATAGATATAAGAACTAAGAGGGGGATTATTATTTTGATTAATAGAAGTAGGTAAGTTATAAATATAAGAAGAGAGAGACACAAAATGTGACTTCTCAATAGGTGAAAGACAGGCAACTAGAAAAGTAATTGGAACAAAAATTATAGCATAGGGTTCACAAGATTTAGAAGAGTTAGATGACAACTCAGCAAAAGGAAAACAACTCTTGTTGAAAACAACATGTCTATTCATAATGATTTTACCCAATGACCTGTCCAAACACAAATAACTCTTTTGATGCATAGCATAGCCAATAAAGACATACTTTATAGACCAAGAGTTGAACTTGTCATGGTTATAATCCCCCGTGCATGAAAAGCATTGACAACCAAATATCTTTAAGGCATCATAAGTTAGTGCCTTGCCATACAACATATCAAAAGGAGACATGCCAGATAGCACTTTTGTAGCCCAAGATTGATCGAAAAAGTTGCAGTTTAAACTGCATAGAGCCAATAAGAAATATGCATGTGAGCAATAAGAAGCAAAGTCACACCTAGTTCAATAATGCACTTGTAATGACACTCTATAACCCCATTTTGTTAGGAAGTATGTGGACAAATGAATCTGTGTAAGATACCCTCTTATTGAAGCTAAGCCATAAGTGGCTTAAACACACCACCTCTATTAGTTTGAATGATCTTTTATCTTAGCATCAAATTGCCTCCTTATCATACTTTTCAAAAGAAGAACAACAGATATGGTTTGATCATTAAATTTTAAAAACAAATATCTATAATAGACACAAAATACTTTTGAGATGAACATACATTCTTGAAAGCTATCTACAAATATATGTATAACAAATCAACATGTCGTCTCATTATATTGTGAGAAAAGACAAAAGGTAAACAATGAGCTTTAGCTAATTTACAGTATTTATAAAACAAAGAACCATCGTTTTTTACTACTAGTAGTAATGCTAGAGATATTTTGTTGATGTTGAGCAATTTTAATAATTGGAAAGAAAGGATGTCCCAATCTACTATGTCATTTTTCCAACCAAGCAAGAAATAACATAATATCATTATCACCTGAACCAGATGATGAAAACCCATCCTGCATCTTATATAGACTATGCTGACTAGGGCTTCTAGCCTTGATTTTTTTGGAGTGAAGCTCCTTAACAGAAAAACCATAAGGATCAAATTTCACTAATTTTTTATTATCCTTGCATAATTTATTTACATGAATTAAATTTACAATAGCTTCATAAGTATGTAAAATACTTTGTAAAGAAATATCACAATCACCAGAAAGTTTAACAACACATATACCAATACAAGAGATAGAGATAAGAGTCATTATTACCTAATGTAATGCCCTCAAAGCCAAAGTATGGAATAGAATCAAAAATATCAATTGCATCAGAGGTGATATGATGGCTTGTACTTGTGTCAAGCACCCAAGAAGCACCATATGAAGAATCTTGATATGAACCATAGTTATGATCTCCATATTGCACAACCATATCTTGAGGAGAAATAGACTTTCCAACAAGAATATCTCATGAAACAAAACAAAACAAGATTGAGCATTGTGGCCAACCTTACTACATAATTGATACATAAGCTTCTCAGACCTTTTTTTTTTAATTTTTTGGGAGAACTAACTAAGGCATTCTTAGCATCTTGGGATTGAGATGAATCTTGAAAAAAATATTTAATAGTTCGTGTAGACATATGCTTACCACCTTTGTTATTAAAGAACCTAAATTGTGTACCTTTTTTTAAACCTTGGCCACATTTGCATGAAATGTATCATGATCAACACTAAATTGTTTCTATAACATCTTTTTCCTAACCTTCAAGATAGCTATAAAATGCATTAATCGATGATAAAAAAATTCTCATTCATATGTTTAAAACAAAATTATTGTATCTAGGTCCAAGACCTCTTAATCCCATGGTAAAAGAATTACCAGTAATGGTTTTGGTTTTAAGCATGTACTATACAATAGGTAGCCCACTTTTAGTTAAGGTTTAAGCTACTCTCTCAACTTTATAGCCTTCAATTGAACATCAATTGAATAAGATTCTTCAATTGTAATCCATTTTTGCTTAGCTATCATACCACTATTAAGATATCTCAATCCAACCCTTCACAATTGAATTCAATATGCTCCAATTCAAGAAAGTGGGATATGGTGTGAAAAAATCATCATGAAACCTTAAAGGTAGAACCAATGAACTATCAATGACATCTTCAAGCCTACAGGCAGTGCCATAGGTTAACACCCAGTTTCTTTATATCATGTAATTGGGTTAATCTAACTTTATCGAAAGACACACATTGATAGGAGGAGAAGAAAAAAGACTTTTAGCCATTACATCAATAGGACTCTACTAGTTCACCTTCTGAGGAAGAAAATTTACAAAAGCATTCAAACCAAGTGAGTTAACATCATCTTTTATGGGTTTGATTCACATAGCTTTTGGTCGTCATTGTTCAATTTACAAACTCAAAATTTTGATAATATTCAACAAATCAAGAACTGATTTGAGAGACAAAGAAACCGAATAATACTTTGTATATTATTTTAAGATTCTTCAACTATAGTCCATTGTTTCCTAGCTATCATACCACTATTAAGATACCACAACATAACCATATATCCAACCCTTCATAATTTAATTCAATATGCTCTAATTCAAGAAAGTGAGATGTGGTGTGAAAAAATCATCATAATACCTTGAAGGTACAACCAGTAAACCATCAATGATATCTTCAAACCTATAGACAATGCCATAGGTTAATACCTAGTTTCTTCATATCATGTAATTGGGTTCATCTAACTTTATCAAAAGACATACAATGATAGGAGGAAAAGAAAAAAGACGTTTAGCCATTACATCAATAGGACTCTGCAAGTGCAAGTTCACCTTCTAAGGAAGAACATTTGTGAAAGCATTCAAACCAAGTGAGCTAACATCATTCTTATGGGTTTGATTCACGTGAATTGTGGTCACCATTGTTCAGTTTACAAACTCATAGCTTTGATATCATTTAACATATCAAGAACTGATTTGGGAGAGAAAGAAATCGAATAATACTTTGTATATTGTTTTGCTAAAATGATTACAACAAAAACTATACTCACTCTTTTCCTTTTATAGCTGCATACTACATAATGCACTACACAACACACATATATAATCATAAACTGCTTATAACAGAATTGTAACAAACTCTAACATCTCTAACACTCTCATGATAAAAACTTGATTTGACACACAAATTATCATCCTATCCATACCCAAACCAATTGATTCAACTTGTACAAATCCAGTCAAACTTGTTAAAAATACTAATAAAATTATGCCATTGTATTGAGACATATATGTTATAATAGAGTGATAATTCACGATATTAATATTTGCTTAAATATAAAATTATTCGTATTATGCCAATACATTTTAATTATTTATAATTTGTGTTTAGTTTGTATTTCACAATATGTAAAATCAAATCATAAACTTATATAAATAAATAAATATTTAATATTTTAATTAAAAGTAACATATTAACATACAAATATAATATGTATGGAAAACAATCATATATCAATAATAAAAATATTATTTAAATATGTTGTTTTGTTGTGGATCATATTTTTGTGTTCTACATTGTATCATTCAATTATAATAATAAATTAGATTATTTGGTTTATTTTATATCATGTCTTGTATTTCTTATTCTATTTCATTTCGAGTTTAGGCACAAATTTAAACGACTTTGACATCAAGATCATATTTACATGAATACAACACAAAATATATTTCAACACAAAGACTATTATCTTTCTTTTTTGAGAAAAATAAACTTCTTTGCACCATCAAAAACTTTCCAATTTTTATCAAGAAAATCAAAAACTTCACGTTAATCCAAGTGATTATGAAAATATAACCAAAACTATGAAGCAAAACGTGATAGAGTAAAGATTATGAGAATATCACAAGAAAAGTAAGGCAGAAACTTGCAAAGATACGTGAAAGCCTATATTAAATTATGGGTAAACTATACAAATAGTATTTATATTTTTATATATTTTATACTTTAATTCTTTTATTTTTTTTTTATGTTTTGTTGCCTTCTTTTTAATTTTAATTTTTGTTGGTCTCTTACTTTTTAATTTTAACTCTTGGGTATCTTTATTTGTTTCTTACAATTCAATCTATTTATTTTTTTAATTTTTATACTTTGTCTTTGACAAAATTGAGGAGATAAAGTGTAAAATCTGACAAAATTTAAGTATTAATAATACAATTTAATTTTTAAAATTTAATTTAAAATTAATTTTAGACTAAATGTGTTAAAAATAACGCTATTAAAATATGAAAAATTAAAATAAAAAATAATAAGAGGATCAAATAGAAAAATGTATAGACCATTGGTGCACTTCATCTTAAAAAATAAAAAATAAAATAAAAAGTAATACAACCAAGGTATAAAAATAAAATAAAAAATGAAGGGGCAAATTATAAGGAAAAAAATTAAAGATATCAAAGAGTAAAAATTAAAAAATTAAATGGATAAATCATAATAAAAATAATAAAGGATTAAAATATAAAATATATAAAAATATATGTATTGTTTGTGTAATCCATTCATAAATTAATAATGTAAAAAAGTGAGGACTAAAATGCAATCTTGCTATCTATTCAACAAATCCGAACATATTGAAGAACATGCACGTGGAAACTTACCAAACCAAACAATGCAAAGGGGTAGCTGGGGACTTAAATTTTGTGGTAGTTAAATAGGTAGCTACAAATTTGGGTTTAAGAAGAGCAGACACTACGTCATCTCTTTTCTTGTGAGAGCTGAGACTAGAGAGGAGAGAGAGAGAGATTGAGCTGAGTACTATAGAGAGTGAAAGTGAGACATGGAGGGCCAAAAAGCAAAGAAAATGAAGATTCTATGCCTCCATGGTTTTAGAACCAGTGGGAGTTTTCTTCAGAAGCAAATTAGCAAATGGGATGCTTCAATTTTTGATCACTTTGACATGGTATGCATACAAATTCTTTGTTAATTCATAACCTTCTCTTTTTATAACTTTCTATGTTTGTTTGTAATGATGTTAAAAATAGCTTTAAGTAGAAATAATTTAAAAAGAAAGTGTTTTAGGCATAAAGTAAGTGGGAAGGCTTAAAAGTACTTTTACGAAATAGATGGATATTTTAACGATGTATAATTAAAATTGAATTTATTTGTAAAAATCTAATCATTTTTTTTTAAATAATCTTATTCGATAAAATATGTAAAATAGATGATAATTGTAATATTGAAATTATAGTTAATGGAAATCGAAGATATATTAATATTATTATTTTATATACATATAATTATATAAAAAATATAATTTTAATAAAAAACACACACAATATTTTATATAATTAGATTAAATTTTATTTATTCTTATTTTATATATTTTTATTTTATTTAAAAACACGTTTTAAATAGTTAAAAAATAAAAATTAATTTCAATATTTTAAATAATATAATAAATTAATAATTATATTAATTTTTAATTTTTATTAACTACATATATTTTTAATTTTTATTAACTACATATATTTTTAAATAAATATAAAAAATAAAAAACATTGTTAAATCTTAAAAAAACTATTAACAACTCATAATGATAATTATTAACTAAATATATCTAAAATTAATATAAAATAATTATGGTTATTATCATAAAATCATTCTCTACTTTCTAACTTTTTTGGTTGATTATATAAAGCACTCTTTTACTCGTTTTTATGGGGCCACGAAAGGAAAAACAAACAAACACTAAGCCTGTTTCCTTATTTATGTTGAATATGATTTATATTAATAGTAATTTTAATAGAAACATAGAAACAGAAGCTTAAAATGTATATTTTTTGGTTAGGATTATTACCCCACCATTTTTATTGTTTCCGCAAAGGTTAATTTTTTAAATTGATAAAATTACAATTTTGTATTTATTATATTTTTTTGTTTCTATCAATTAAAATCTTCTAATAATTTCTTTGTCTGTTATTAAAATTTATGTAAAATTAACAAAAAATATACGACAATAACCCAGTTTTTTTAAACAGCATTTACAACATCCTTTAAAACTTATAATCATATAAATAAAAATAAATAATATTACAATAACTCACTTTTTTTATAAAGAACTTGTAATAATAATAAAAAATATTTTTATAACGAAAAAAATCCTCAATCCATAGATTTGACATCAAATCCAACTAATTAAAAGAATTCAATGTTAAATTAGATCAATGTTATTAGAGTATTTTTTTGTTATAAATTTTAAGTATGTTATTTTATGTAATTTTTTTCTTTTTTTAACCATAACAATGCTTATTACAAATTTATTCGTTTGCCTTAGAAAACGCAATTTTCTAACGTGAAGAATTCATTTTTTTTATCAACGTCCAGCAAGAAAAACCGTAGAACTTTCATTGATGCATGGAACATTTATTTAATCCGTTTAGTGTCTTATTAGTGTTAATACACTTTGGATTTTGGACCTCCTTTATGTGTGCAACAAAAATAGGATTTTCCAGATGGTATATTTCCAGCACAAGGGAAATCTGATATAGAAGGTATCTTCCCACCACCTTATTTCGAGTGGTTCCAGTTCAATAAGGTAATTGATTTTATCCTTTCTTTTTTTTTTTTGCTAATAATTTTTAAGTGTTTATGAAAGGAAAAATAATTAATATTTATGGAATTATGGTACATAATCATGTCATTAATCTGCAGGAGTTCACTGAGTATAAAAACTTGGAAGAATGCATCAACTATTTATGTGATTACATTACAAGCAAAGGACCTTATGATGGTTTGCTTGGTTTTTCTCAGGTACATGCTCCCAATTCAATTGTCTTTTTTATATTCAATTCCAAAAAAAAAACAAAAAAATAAATAAATTAATCTTTCATTTATTTATTAATGCCCAACAAGAATTAAATTAAATACTTAAATTCAAAGACTAAAAACAAACTATTTATATGTAAAAGTGTTACCATGATTTTGAATTGGACCCGTTCTCAAATTCAATTTGTTTGTCATTTAAACATTTTGGTTATTTAACTTTAATAAGGAACACAAACCATTCAGTCTTCAAAACTAGAATGCGTTAATCACAATTCACAACTCTGGCTAAAAAGTGAGACTAATTATAAAAAAAAAAAAAAAAAAAACCCCTTTAACCACACTGAAGTAAAAAAAATGTTATAAAAGTGTCAATTTTAAAGTTTATATCATTTGTATAACCTAAGTAACCAAAACGACCAAATAACATAATAAACACCAATCACAATGAATCATGCTGAACAAATGTCAATGAAAACATAGTTCAAATATTTTTTTTCTTTTTATTCTACTGATTAAAGCTCAATTGACTATAATCTAACTACTACAAACTGAGATTTGAAGCTACAAACTCGTGGGCATGGATTCTCACTGAAGGGTAATCAGCTCTAATATGTGAAACAAGATATTTTGTGAGAAGAATAGATTTGTTGTTCCTAACCTGGTTCACCTTAATTGTTATTTGACTAAATAAAAATTCTCTCTCAGACCAAACTTTTACTTGTTCCAAATGAGGAACAACAAATCTTTTTACCATGCAAATATTATATTGAAAGTGTTCTCCATTACAATAGCTCAACAAGGTAATATATTTGTTTTTCCTTTTGCAGGGTGCAACTCTATCAGCACTTCTACTAGGATACCAAGCACAAGTGAGTCATTTCATTATGTCTCTCTTACTATCTCATTAAACAAAATTAATTGTCTTGCAAATAAAAATAAATTGTGCATATTGAAATAGACAATGTGGAAATACAGGGAAAGGTGTTAAAGGAGCACCCACCATTCAAACTGTATGTATCAATATCAGGATCGAAGTTCAGAGATCCAAGCATATGTGAAGTTGCTTACAAAGATATCATCAAGGTCAAATCTGTACACTTCATAGGAGCTAAGGATTGGTTGAAACTTCCTTCTGAGGACCTTGCCACTGCCTTTGACAACCCTCTTATTATAAGGCACCCACAAGGCCATACTGTCCCAAGACTAGGTAGGCTTCTCTCTCTCTCTCAATTAGGGGTGTCATTCATATCATGTCGTGTCTTTGTGTTCATGATAGTCGTGCTACATTCACATATATATTTTTTAAAATCCAGAATATTTGCAAACTCCAAAAGAACTAGCAATCAATTCTAAGCAAAATCAAATTTGTGTAGTGAGACAAATGATCAGCCCTACTCTCAATCAGTCTCTCTCTAACTAATTTTCATATTGGGTAATCATATAAGCAGATGAAGAATCAACTAAGCAGTTAAAAGAGTGGACTTCTGGAGTCCTCCAAGGCAATGTTGTTGCTAGTAGTAAGCATGAAGTAGAAAATGGAGAAACAAAAGTGAAGGATGAAGAAACAAGTCATGAGATCCAAATCCCAGAGAAGAATGCAATAATGAAGAATATAATCAAGAATGAAATAAAGGTGGTGGAGACAGCAAAATCAAATTAAAGAGTGGCTACGAGAACGAGGATTGATGCCAGCTCCCTCAATTCATTTAAATAGATATGACTATATGACTTGCTTTGGTGAATGAAAATGTGGAGGTTCGAATGCCTTTTCTTCACTACTTGTATTCCTTTACAATAAGTTAATCAAGAAATGGTAATTAAGTTGAAGTTAGAATGTTTAAGTGACGTTATTTTTAGTTTTACTTCTCTCATGTCAACATGATGAACAACTCTGACTATCAAGATCTCTTTCACCAAATAACTCAGCAAACATAAATTTGTGTTAACGTTGGTGAATGAAAAGGGTTCTCGAATCAAAAGTACAGATCAATCTCACAAATTTAATCAGGAATTCAACAATGCAAACTGACAAATCAACTTCTGGTAAAGGAAAACCACCTTCCACTATTTCATTCATAAAGCCTAACATAATTAAGAGCACCCAAAAAAAGGAACAAAAGTTTGCACAAGTGGACTAGGACCAATATATAGGATATATAATCATTGTCAAGAATAGGAATTCCTTGTCTTCTCTTGAACATTATTTGGATGAATGAGCTTACCTCCGGATGTCAAACGAGGCAGGCAATTGTTGTCAACAATATTTTCAATAACATTGTTCGCCCGTGATCCCATCATCCACAAAGCAGACCTCTTTGAACTGCCTTTACTGAGGAGGGCTAAATCATTTTACTCCAAGAACATAAGAATAAATTAGGCTAATGTCATGTCATGTTTCATCTTCGTTGTCTACAAGTAAGCAATCTTGTATTTGCTCTCTGAGAAAAAAATAAAAATTATTATGATTATAATTGCCTAGCAAATAATAATAATAGTAATAATAATAACGTTACGTTAGTCACAGAAAAAAACTTAAAAATGAAATGAATTTATATTATATCTTTCTATTAAATGGAAACCTCTTACATTGTTAGAACAGTTTCAACCAAATATTCACGTTGGAAAAACTAGACTTTCCTTTGTCTGCCAATTTAAATACAAGCTCCAAGCTCAAATGCCACATTTTAAACTCTTAATTTCAATTTAGGTTTTAAAGACCATTTCCAAGCTTATGCCAGGAAAGAACAATACGAATAACAGTAGTTGATGCGTGTTACTTACCTTAGCATATCATGATTGTCACAGCCATCATACTTTGCTCGGGCAACTAATGGCTGGGGTAAAAGTGTATAAAAACCTTCAATTGATAAGGAATCATTAGGAAGTATTTGAAACCTACAACTTGAACAGCACTCAACACTAAATGGAACAGAGTTTGCGCTGCACCTAGCAGCATCATTCAAACTTGGCAAATCAGATTTGCTGAGTGGGCTATTGCACATAGGACAGAATGACTGTGAGGAAATGGATTCATTGGGCTTAAGATTATATCTCTTCTGACGCCTCCGGGTTGCCAAAGGAACATTACAGTCATTAATTTCAGGAATCCTGTTGAAATGAAATGGTGTCAGCTTTCCGGCTGTTCTCACGATAGTGGACTGTCTAGAAGGATTTTCTTCCTGAAAAAGGAAGAAGAAAAAAAAAGAGGAACAGCCATAAAATCACAATTCCTGAAATACTGTAGCCTAGCAAAGTGCACAAAGACGCCAAGCAAGAAATTTATTCTTCAAAATTCGCAAGTGTTCTAAATCCACTAGAGAAATATTGTGGTACACCCATAAAACATCAATATAGAAAGTCTCCGTTTGGTACCTGCAGTAGTGTCACAAATGATGAGACCAAGCCATTAATGCTGCTGTAAGAACTTTTGTTAAACTCCAGAGTCTGTAGGCTGCCTTGCCAATATGAGAAATCTTGCCAATTATTCAATAAGGAATTAAGGATCAGAAAAATAAATGTAGTAAAAGGGGGCATGAATTACAAACCCATCAAGGCGGCAAAGCATGTTCAGTTCTTGTGATAGACAATCACGAAGTGGATGCACTACTGGGGTATCCCACCTTGCATCAACATACTGTATATCTGCTGGTAGGGAATATCCTTTTCCCTGCAATGGTAAAACAAATATGAAAAATCAAATTCCATTCCAAGATTAACCAATAAATTAGCATTATCGTGGATACAAATGATTGTCACTCAACAATTGAACAAAAATAGTGGAAGCTATTTATCATAAGAATACCAAAAGAAATTAAAATACAAGATGATATGGCCTTCCATACAAATTTTACATAAAGGAAAAGCATCAAAACTACATGAATTTTGGTTCATATAACTTACTTTGATGGGGATAAAACTTTTACTCTTTTTCTTGGTAAAGTTAATCCATCAAGATGATCCTAAGTATTTTCTTTTAAAACAAATGTATGGAAAGACAATAAAGTGAATAACAATCAAGGATTCAACTTTGAAAGGATTATATAAAGGAGATAGTGGACAACAAAAACAACAGTCATCTATATCTACATGTGAGGATAAGAATCCCCAAATATGCAAAATTTCCCAGGAAGAATTATTTGAAATAGCCAATAATCTATTTCAAGTTTCAGCTACTAAGGCCAAGTACTTTATTTTCTCTACTACCCAATTGTCATAACCATTAATGGCAAACAATACTCAACTCTTGAAAAGAAAACTACAAATTTGGTGTGTGAAAGCATTGCCAACCTTTAATAGTCCACATATGCTTTATTTTATTAATGTCAAAGATAATATTAAAATACAATGCCTCCATCCAAAGAAATCTACATGCTGACAGAGAAGATCAAAGGTTATATTTCAGGGTGGAAAGAGTTGAACATAAACTGAAATGAATTTAGAAAATAACCTTCACTACGGCAGAAATGACATGAGAAGCAATCCTCGATGTGCACAATCCAAGTAGAAGTCTGTTGTATCCATTTTCTGCCGCAATCTGCAATAGAAACAATATGTTATGAACAAAAGGTTCTCTAAGCCTTTGTTGTGTACTTCTATATAAACATTGCTTCTATGGGCAAACCTTTTGCAAGCAAAGCATCCGTAGATGTACCAAAAGATCTTCTTTACCAGTGGCATCACTAACAGCATCTAGTAACTTTCTCAATCTTTCCTTTCCATCACTGGAATTGGAAGAAAATATACCTTCAATAGGAACAATGTACAAATCTTTTGTTGGTGGGCTCAGATTTGACACAATCATTTTGATGTCCTGGTCAGCTTCATGAGAAGGCACACCAACAGAACTTTCATCTATAAATGCAATTCCAACACCAAAAACTGGCAATGATTTATCCCTACTCGCATCAAAGTTCCTTTGTGCTTTCTGTTGCATCTCATGTACAAACTCCAAAGCAACCCTGCAATGAACATACATTCAGAGCCTCTTATAGTATAAACTCGAACGAGAAAATTGTAACCCATCTCGAAATTGTAACAAATCCAATAAGCAAGCTCTCTGATAAGAAAGAAGTAACTATTCCCACTCCCCCCCCCCCCCTCTCTTTTCCCTTTCAATAAGAAACATGCATAATCGCTTAAAAAAACAATTTTGGTTGCCAATGTTATCAATAGGGCAATAATATTAACAATACGAACAAACTTCTCAAATGATTCAAATAAATAATGAAAATTTAAACACTAAAACCAGCTCCTTTTTTTCAATATCTACCATAACTAAGTACACATCATACAGACTAACAGACATATCCAATTCAAAGCTCATGACAAGTCCTAATAAAATTATTGTTTAGCTTCCAGTTAACAAACAAGCTTAGACGTAAGAAATACATAAAATAATTGCCAAAATTCAGTCTTTTTCTCTCATTCATATCAACCCAGCACATACTCGAACAATTTACCCACAAAATCAAATCAAAAAGAGCCACAGAGAGAGAGAAGAACCTGGAACATGGACCACCAGAAAAAGCAACAAGGACTTTATCAGTCGGAGTTAGCATCGCGTGCGAGGTAACTGCCAACCTGAACTTCCCGAACAGATTGGTCCGAAAGCAATCTCTACAGAACTGAGCATCATCACCGATACCATTATCACCTGAAGACATGGGAAGTTGAGATTTGCACTTAAGGCATAGATTGAGATTGTGGTTGCCATTGCTAGTAGTTGAGCTTCCCGGTTTGGTCTTTGAGGTTGGATTTACTGCTTCGACTTGTTCTTCGTCTACCTCATCTTTGTAGCAATTTGATTGGCACCCTGAAGAATTGCACGTCATTGTAATGCTCCTTACAAGTGAAAACCCTTTTCTCCTAGTTTTCAAATGGGATGTCAGTTATGGAGTGAGAACTGAGAATTGGGGCTTAGGGTTTTAACTCATACCTTCGAGAGTATCTGCCTATCTAACTTCCTTTTTAAATTTTACATTAAAAAAAAAACACTTTTTAAATTTTTGTGAAAATTGAAAAATTGGAGAACTATAAATGTTTAATGAATTATGGTGTAAAATAGCAAAACTCAAAGGATTAATAATATAGGTTTCTTGTTTTTTCCTTTTCATTTTACTCTTACTCTAACAATCTATTGTAAGGTAAATAAGGGAGAGAGTTTTTAAATTTATTTTTTAATGACAAATTACAAATTATATCTTCCAACGTAAAGCATTTTCATTAATAACTTAATAAATATGTGAGCAACCAATCACAAAGAAATAGAAGTTCTTAGTGAATGTATTTATATATTTTTAGAAATATTTAAAGGGGAGATAGGTGGTAAAGAGAAAAAAAAATTCTCTTTAAAATTTGGTAATTATAATCCATACAAATTATTTAAGCAAATATATTTAATAAAATATCTTCTATGATGGATAAAATTTATATCAAAATTTAGGTTTCTTATTCTAATTAATCTTTCATTAATTTTAAATTTTAAATTTTAAATAATAATATAATTAAAATTATTGATTTTATTTAAGAAAAAAGTTAACATTAGTTTTTTTTATAAAAGATGTTATTTATTCTTTCAATTTTAAGAAAATGACATCTAGTTTATTTATTTATAAAAATAATGTAAACAAAATATTTAATAATTTTAAATTTATTTAAAAATAAATAAAAAATATCAAAGATATACCAATTATACAATGGACTTAAAATATGATAATATCCTTATTAATTATGCTTATAATTTTTTTAATTTAATATAATGAGAATAAAAAAATTATTTGTAACTTATTTTTTATTAGTAAAATAACTAATAAACATTTTTTTATAAATATAATAACTAATAAACATCTTAAAAATTTGAGAATTAAAAAACATTTTTATATAAAAAATAATAATAAACGAGGGATTATAATAACATGTTTTCTTTTAACTTATTGTGTGGTTATAGTGATATATTAAACTCATTTGTCATCTAGCTAGGTAGATTTATGTAGGGTTTAAGAAAGATAATTATCTTATTTTAAAATTAATATTTATAAAATTATAGATAAATTATGTACATATAATTTATTTGTATTAAACTTTTGACATTCAATATCTCAAAAAATATATATAATAATTTAAATATATTTTATTAAAATAAGATATATATAATCATTGTATTTTTTTTAATTAAAGATAAAAAATAATTAATATTATTTTTGTTATATATATAAATAAATTGAAATACACATAAATCAATGCATAATTGTTATGAATATTTTTTTTCATTCTAATATTTTTTTAAATTATCAAATTATGATGTGACTGACTTATACCCACTTATCTCAATTATATAGTCTTGAGCTGGTTTATATTTGTATAAAGGTGCAAAAAATGAACATATAAAAAATTGTATCATCGGCTAGGAATTTTTGAAACTCTTAATATATTTTTAATTTTCTTATCAAGTATTATTAGTTTAAATTTGTAAATTGAAGTGAAGAACTAGAGAGACTCTCGTCCAGTCTATTATCACAAAGTGAGCTATATTTCCTAATTTGCCAATATTAATTATTTATAGAACATTTTTTCAATACTTTTGGACGTGAGAAATGGATGAAAGATGTATGCGAATCAAATATAAAATTTTAATTATTTTTATAATATATAATTTAAATTTTATCACGTATTAATATAATCTAAAAAAATTAAATTATTTTTAAAATTTTTAAAATAACTATAACATGTATCATAGTATAAATATATATATAAATATGTATAAAATTAAATGATATTAATATTTTTAATAAATAAAATTGGTTTGATCAATCTTACCCATCCATTAACCTTACAATCTAGTTTGATAGTTTAAATGGTACGGAAGGAAGTGACTTGTAAGATTGTATGATTTGTATTTTAAATTTTTACTTGATATATCAAAATATAAAGAGCATGATAAGTTTCATCTTATCATCTAAAATGGAATATATGAAACATAAATTTTACATTTATTTTCATATGTATGTTATTTAAATTTTTTAACATGTTAATATTATAAAAAAAAAAAGTGAATCATTTCACCATATTCAAAACATATATAACAGAATAATATATATATAATTGATATTAACATTCATGTTCATCCCTTTATCTTTCTATTACAAGTTACAGCCCATGATTTAAAGTGTTTAATTACAAAGTAATCATAAAGTTTTTTCATCCGCAGAGTTTAAGTGAACCTTGCTTTACATAGCCTACGTTGTTTTTTTTTTTCGCATGAGGTAGAAATTGTGATATGATTTATGAAAATTTTATTTTAATCAATTGTTTTTCTGCTTTTCTTTCACAAATTTATATTTGTTTGCTCATATTTTGTTACATTAGGAAGCTCTCATGATGAAGTCAATCTTAATTAAAGTTGAAATAGAGGATTCAAAAAGAAAAAGCTCATAGTTAAATTTTAAATTATATGATAAGATGTTATTAATTAATAACTAAAATTAAACATATATAATAATATTTATTAAAAATTATTATATTAATTATAATTATAATATATTTATAATAAGTAACGATAATGATGCAAATGCAGATGATGAATATGATACTTGGGTGAAGTTAAGGAGATATTTGTCGGAGCTTTAAGTTCCAATGAATACGATAATACTGAATAAATCTTTAGTTATTATTTAAAAAATGGTAATGATATTGTTAATTATTAGAGTTAAAAGAATTTTTATTAATGATAATTTTATTAAAAAATAATAATATTTTATATATTTTTATTATAATAATAATAAGAATTTTGATGATAATTATTTGAAAAGAAAGTAATATTTTAATTGATTTTTTTTTTCGATAAGATAAAGAATATATCAACTTCATGTTGCTGACCGAAGAAAGAAGAAAAAGAAAAAACGTACTTTTTGGAGTCTTCAATTGTGTGTGACACAGAGAAAGAGAAATTTGATTCCAAAATATAAATATGGACAGAGAAAGTTAGAGAGAGATTGAGAGAGATCAGTGTGTATCTGCTAGGTTCTTGGGGTCAATGAGTAATCTTGGATTTCGAAAATCACGTACCTCTAATCCTAACCGCAATGGAAGGTTAGCCCCCTTTATCTTTCTTTGATAACTGACCTAATATTAATCGTTCGCCCCCCTTTTTTTTTGGTAATAATTTTTTCAATTCATGTAATCATATTATTTCTGGTTTTGAGCATCTTCAAGTGAGTTTAAGTGGTAGCAGAACAAAGAGTTGCGTGCTTAAATTTAGCTTGGCAGTCTCGTCTTAATGAGATATGTGTATTAATACCTTTAGTTTGTATTTTGAAAATTTATGTAATTTAAATTTGTTATGAATTTAAAATAATGTGATACAGTAAAGTCGGATTCAATGAAAAAGTGTCATCTCTATACTCCTCTTCACTACTCTTCGAACAATGCTCATAAATGATCTTCAACTAACACTATGATGACTATCTACAATGGAGGAATCACTTAAGTATCATTTATTTGGCGAAACTGTTTCAGGAGGCAAAATTTCATTTTGGGTCCCCCCCCCCCCCCCCCCCCCCCCCTTCCTTCTCTCTTCTCTCTAGTAGTGAGGAGGGAAACGGAGAGAGTAGAAAGAAAGTGTCGTGAAAAAGCTGGAGTTCAGTAGGGAGGTAGCAGTAGTTATTGAACTTTATTTTCTTGGGAAATTATATAAAATAAGACCTTTAAAACTTATAAAAAAAATAACATCTTATAGGGTTCAATTTTATTGGGTGAGAATTTTGTCAAATCTATTATCATTCATATGGATGGCTTGAAAATTTCTTGTGATCCTCTGGTATGTACTTCTAGATATTTGTTCATGACCTGAAATATAAAGGGGAGAAATTGTTAACTTCACGTTATAATTTGTAACCTAAGTTTCTTATAAACAACTTTCATTATACTTAAATCTTTAACCGTCTTTTTCAAGAGGGGGCCTCGAAGACGTTAATTTGCATCTCAGACATGTTAGTAATTGATCATGAGGTTTCAACACATCTTTTCAGTTTAGGCTTCCATTACATTTTGCAACCACTGTGTGCCACTATGGGTTATTTCTTGCTGACTGGATTACCAGCTTGTAGGTAGCCATATATTAACGCTTTCATAAATAATTACATAATTGTGTATTGCATGTACTTGTGTATCTTGAGAATTACAGAACAGAAGTAATTAGCCAGCAAAATTTAATTTCAGAGATCAATGGGTTTAACAATACTAGATACTATATTTGACAGGTAGATCCTCAGACAAAGAATCAGTAGGATCTGGGACAAAGAGATCCAGTTTGTCATCTGTCAATAGGCCTCAGAATAGAAAGGAGTTTCTGAAAAGATTTGTGGATAGTGAACAACTTACTATAAAACTTAAAGAATGGTTTGAATTAACATGCAACAAACCAACACGTGAAAAACCTGCTTTTGGTGTTCCTTTTGAGTTAATAGACCTTCAAAAATTTGACTATGCATTGGAAGGGATTCCATTTCAGCAGCTTATTAGAATGCCTAATGCTGTCTATGCCTCAACATCTGATGCTGCAGAAGCAACTACATATCTTGCGATAGAAGATTTCTTACATGCCAGTGTTAAGGGCTTGTGGGAAGCTTTTTGGAGTCATAATGAGCCAATGCCTTTCTCTGTTGCTTGTTTGTACAAAGAAAACTTGAAATTCTACCAGGCTGAGAAGGCAATTGCTAATAGCAAGCTTGAAGGCCTTTGTGCTACAGGTATATTGCTGAAGAACCCTAGACATCCTCATGGAAAGTGGGATCATATTCTTGAATTAGCTCTTCTAAGACATGATGTTGGGAGTTTTTCTTTAGATAATGTCAGAGATCCCTCAATATCTGTTTTAGGCGAGGCTCTTTTCTATGCTATTCGCCTATTGTTATCAAGAAGCTTGAGCAGATTGAAATTATCTCTATGTTCAAATTCTGTTTTTATTATTCTTGTCGATTCTGAATATGGTGGGGTTATCAGGGTTGAGGGAGATGTAAACAAGTTGGAGTTCGATTTAAATAATGTTTATGAATGTGCTGCTGAATGGATTAAAAAGCATTCTAGGATTGCTGTCTCCCCAGTTGATAGAATCTGGAATAAGCTTGGAAATGCCAATTGGATGGATATTGGCGCTTTACAGATACTTTTTGCCACCTTCCATTCCATTATGCAATTTGCTGGACTACCCAAGCACTCAGTTGAGGATCTAGCCGCTGACCATGGTACTTGCCTTCAAACAAGAAGAATAGAGAGGCAGCTGGGTAACACTGGGATGAATGGAAATGGTTTATTTAGGTTTCAGCGTCGGAGTTTTTTTCCTGAAATTGTTGAAATTCAGGATGATTCCAACAAAATGGAATCAGAAGAGATAATGAAGTTAGAAGTGGGATCTGTGTTATGGGTGGAGGACTCAAACTGGCAAAAGGGTTATCATATTAATGAAGTTCTAAATACCGATGATCATCTGTACTATGTTGCATCTCCTGTGGAAGATCCAGGAAGTAGCCTCTTTTTGTATATTGGTTCTCACCCTTCTCAGCTGGAGCCAGCATGGGAAGGTATGAACTTATGGTATCAAGTTCAGCGGCAGACTAAAATATTGACTATTATGAAACAGAAAGGTATATCTAGCAAGTATCTTCCTGAGTTGAGTGCATCTGGCAGGATAATTCACCCGGGTCAGAGCCAAAGATCCAGCTCAGGTGGAAATACTGACCACCCTTGGTGTGGCACCCCCATTCTTGTGACCAGCCCAGTTGGTCAAAGAGTAGCTGATATGATTAGTAGAAGTCGGTTTGGTACCGAGGAAGCAATCAGGTGCTGTCACGATTGCTTATCTGCACTGTCTACTGCTGCTTCTGCAGGAATTCGTCATGGAGACATCAGGCCAGAGAATGTAATTCATGTTACATCTGGGATCACACATCCTTATTTTGTCCTTATTGGTTGGGGACGCGCTATTATAGAAGAGAGGGACCGTCCTGCTATGAACCTTCATTTCTCATCGACTTTTGCTCTTCAGCAGGGAAAGTTATGCTCAGCTTCAGATGCCGAGAGCCTTGTTTACATGTTGTACTTTTCCTGTGGTGGGGTTTTACCTGATCTAGATTCAGTTGAGGGGGTGTTGCAGTGGAGAGAGACATCTTGGTCCCGTAGACTAATTCAGTTGAAGTTAGGTGATGTCTCAACTCTGTTGAAAGCATTTGCAGATTATGTTGACAGTCTATGTGGAACACCGTATCCAATGGACTGTGAAATATGGCTTAGAAGGTTGAGAAGAAGTATTTGCGAGGAAGATACAGGAAAGGGGATCGACAAAACTGGATAAAATGTTGACCATGGGACATGGCTTTACATCTGCCTCCTCTAGATCTTCTCGATCATTAACATGCCCCGATTTTCATATTGTGAACTTCGGCAGAAGTCTTTCGGAATTGTCATTCATTTTGACCATTCGATGATCTGGAGTCTATTCTTTGGGACCATATGTTGGCAGGATCAGTTGGTTAAATTATAATTACATCTTGAGTAACTAAAAATATCTTAGAAGAAAAGAGACCATTCATAATTATAGATGACAAAAAGATCTTTGTTACAGAACTTCCCATCATCACAAAAGATATAAAAAACAAATAAAAGAGTCTGAAAATAGTTTAGAAGACCTAGCCAAAAGAATTAATTTAGATATATGATGTGAATTATCACTATATACTAAGACATAGAAGTCACATATCAAGAAGTTCATTGTTATGCATAATATAATAAATATAATAGAAGCATAATGGATCCCACATTATATTAATTAAGTCATCGTCAAAAAAGATAAAGATAAGGATAAAATCATTTACAAACTAGAAAAATTCAACAAATTTTACTCTATAAATAAGAACCTCTAATAATACATTAGAGACATGAATTGTAGAGAAAACTTAAAAGAGCATAAAAAAATCCTTAGTAGTAAAAAACTTTACATAATAGTTTTCTTTTGTAAAGTAATTCTCTTACAATATCAAGCTCAAGTCATCATAATAATTACAAGAGAATTATTATACAAAGGAAATTTTTTATGTAAATCTTTTTACTACTGAAGATTTATGCCCCTTTAAGTTTTCTTTATAACTCATTTCTCTAATATGTTACTAGAGGTTCTTATTTATAGAGTAGGATTTGTTGGATTTTTCTAACTTGAAAATTACTTCATCTTTATCTTGTTTTAATAAAGACTTTATCCTTATTTCTTTGATGATAACTTAATTATTATAATGTGAGGTTTATTATGTTTTCATAATATTTATTATATTATGCAGCTACTCGTCAGCGATATCGAGTTGACTCTTAGTGCCTTGACAAGTGGTTTCTATGTCTTCAACATATAATGATAATCACATGGTACATTTAGATTAGTTCTTTTGGTTAGGTCTTTTAAAATATTTTAGACTCTTTTATTTGTTTTTAAGATCCTTAGTAATGAATAAGAAGTTCTGTAACAAAGATCCTTCTATAATTATGAATGATCTCTTTTCTTCTCGTATTGATAAGATATTTTTAGCTATTTGAGATATATAGATGAAATTTTGCATTAAATATTCCTTTGTACTCATAATTTATATTAACTCTTTAGAGTCATTTAGATGTTCTTGTTCGAATTCTTTTTCTTTGGTTGTTGTTAATCACCATATTTGATAAGATTGGAAGAATTTTTCTCTTTTTCACCACCTAATCGTGTTAGCAATCCAAAAATTTAAATATCTGGTCTATTTATAATTTTTTGCATAATGTTAGACTATGAATTTGATCATCATTGAAAATTGTATTAATTCTATTATATTAAGGCTTTGAAAAATTACTTGATTAATAATTTTTCAATCAAATATCCTCTATAAAGTTAATTTAGAAAATCCATCAATTAGATTAATTGATAAATTATTTCTTTGAATAATTTGTTTTATTTTATCTTTATGATCTAACTCTATTTTTGATATTTTGGTATTTTTTTTTATATCCAAAACGTAATAATACTTTAGTTTTTTTTAAAGAGATAGATCCTCTTATTTATCTTCAGGTATAACTTTTAACACACATCTCCACCATAAATTGAAAGCATATGTTTCTAAAACTAATTTATCACTTTATTTAGAAAAATAAACTTCTAAAAGATGTTGTATTTCTTCTTTCATTTTTTTAAAGATTTGTTTATCTTTTTCATCCAAGAAAATTTAATATTTTTCTTTAATTTTTTGATAAAAAAAAATTCTTTTTGAGATAAGTTTTTTATAAAACTCCTTCCATAATTAAGAATTTCTAATAATCCTTGTAATTGTATTTTGTCACTGATTTCTTATAGGAATTTTATTACTTTTGATATAATATGTTCTTTAATTTTTATTCCTCATTTATTTAAAACTATCTCTAAAAATTCAATAAATATTTTTTGTACTTCTGTTTTCTTTGGAGAGAATTATTCCATATTTTTGGAATTTTTGACATAATAATTTTAAATGTTATTTGTATTCTTTTACTGTTTTAGAGAAAAAATAAATATCATCGATATATAGCATACAAAAGTCTTTAAAGTTTTAAAAATACTATATATCCATTTTTTGTAGACTTGTGAGATTATATTTAATCCAAAAGGAATTACATTCCATTGATAATGTCCTCTTGGTGTGCGAAAGGTTTTAATGGTTTTGAGTTTTCTGTTAATTTGATTTGACAAAATCAAGATTTACAATTAAATTTATTAATTTTTTGGCTCATTTAGTTTGATTAATTAACACATATTTTCTAGGATAAAGTATCCATCAAACTCCAAATGCTCATTTAACAATTTTTAATTAATGATCATTCGAGTTTTTTTCCTTTTTATTTCACTATGGTTTCTTACTACGAAAGTTAGACTTTTTTGTTTCTTCGATTAATTTTTGATTAATATATAATTCATTTATTTGAATATCAAATTCATATATATATATATATATATATATATTGTTTAGTATAATTTATTGGTTTAACTCGAATAATTACGTTGAGATCACGTAATTTTAAAGTACAATGTCTTGGATTTCTTGACCAAATTTTTAGTGGGTCTTTACTAAAATTTTCTTCCAAAATTTTATATAACTAATGAGTTTCTTCTAATTAGTTGATGGACAATATATGATCACCATACTTGCTTGGTGCAAAGTCTTTATCACACTTATATTTATGTTGTTGTAAAAATAAAATCTTTACAAATTCTTTATTTAAAGTAAAAGATATAAAATTATGATTTATTTTTATTAGATAATATTATCATAAAATTATTTTCTATGATAAAATTTCCATGCATATTAGCAAAACATAATATTTTAGGATTGTATTGAATAATGATTTCTTTTCCTTCTATTCCTGTAACTAGAATAGGGTTTTTGATAAGTATCCATTTTTGAGAAGGTATTGCATTAGTTCTTCAAGAACATATTGTTTCTCTTATATCAATTAAAGTACATAAACTATATGATTTATAGCCTTCAAAATTAAAATAACCTAAAACATAATTATAATATTTTTTTTATCATAACTTGGTGAAAAAATTATTTATTTTTTACCTATTTGGATATGATAAATTTAAACTTGAAGGATTTCTTCTTTTTAATTAATTTCAGATAATATTGAAACTTGAACATTTTTTACAGCAAACTTATCATGATTATCTTCAATTTTAGATGATGATTTACTAATTCTTGCCTTTATGTTTAAAGTTTTCTCAATCATGTTCAGGATATAAAGTTTACCAATATGTGTTGATTGAATTTTTGTTTCTAAAATATACTTGATTTCCTAATACTTGCATTTCTATTATTGAAGAAATTTTTTGTCTGGGATTATCTATGAGATTTTTAAATAACCATTATTTTGGTATTTCTAAGTCTTTTCAATTAATAGGTCGTGGTTGAATTTCTGTTTCATAAAGTATTAGTTCAAATAATTCTACAAAACTCTTATCAACTTCTTTTGTTGAAGTTTTAGAAAATTTTATTAATTTACAAATAATTTTCATAAGGTATATTTTTCTTATTATTAATTGTAACAGATCTTTTATCCTTCCATCTAAAATTATCGAAAGTAAAGGAATATCTAATTATTGTCTAAATAAACTTGTAATTGAGATTTATATTAGACCTATATGAACATATTAAATTTTGAGTATTTTTTCTTCCATCTTTCTATCTTCTTTTTATAAAAAAGATGTATTATATTGAGACGAACAAGCTTTTGAAACATATTAAGTAGAATTTAATCTTGCTCATCTCATGCCTAAACAAGACATCAAAAAATTTGAAAAACAAATTAAAAAGTCTAAAAATATTTTAGAAAACCTAACCAAAAAAACTAATATAGATGTATCATGTAATTATCACTATATACTGAAGACATATATGACAACTGTCAAGACACTCAGAGTCCACTTGGTATCATTGACGAATAGCTTCATAATATAATAAATATTATGAAAGCATAATAGACACCACATTATAATAATCAAGTCATCATCAAATAAGATAAAGATGAAATCTTTATCAAGGATGAAGTCATTTTTAAGCTAGAAAAATCCAACAAATCCTACTCTATAAATAAGAGCCTTTAGTAACACATTAGAGATATGAGTTGTATAAAAAACTTAAAAGAGCATAGAAAGTCTTTTGTAGTAAAAAGCTTTACATAAGAGTTTTTCTTTGTAAAATAATTCTCTTGTAATATTGGTATAACTTATCTACAAGATGATGGTCTAGTTAAAACAATTAGAAAAGTTTTCGGGTAGAGAACAAAAAAAATTCCTATTGTCAAATTTTCTTAAACATGATTATATATTAAAATAATTTATTAAAATAATTATAGAAAATTTGATTGAAGATGCATGATATTTCAAGTGTTAGTTTGTTTTGGAAATTGATTGGACTCGGTTCATACTTCGTGTTTGATGATGCCTTGCGTTTTTTCAGAGTATGCAAAACACTCCGTTAATCATGTGCTCATGCACCCCGTGAGTTACGAAGTTATTTCCAAGAAGGGTGAAAATATCATTGCTTTCTGCACAGATAATGAGTTTGTTATGGCCGGTCCTTATGGATGTATACTATATTTAATGTTACTTCTATGTAAAGATAGGAGTTGGGTGATTCATGTGGCCCCATTTGTAATATTTAGGCATTTGATTAGGTTAGCAGTCCTTTCGTTTAGATGTAAGAACATAGAGTTTTCATAGGATTTTCGATAGTTCCTTTGCCATCTTTAATTTATTGATTTTTTTTCAAATGCCAAGAGGATGTAAATAAAACTGAAATATTCTAGAATAGAGTTCATAGTGAAGGAAGCTTAGCACGGTTAAAATACGTGAATTAATTTGTAAATTATTTTTATAACCTACGACTTATAGTTGATGGAAAAACAAAAGTAAAAAAATTTAGGCAGTTGTATCAAAATTTTATATGCATGTAAAAATTAGGGATAAATGTCAACAGTTTCTTTAATTTGAGTAAAAAATATATTTATTAATACTTTCACTTATAAAATAATAAGTAACAAAGAGTTTTTATTATTAAAAACATTTAAATATATATCACCGTCTTTTACCTCCATTCTATTATTGGAATACTCATAATAATTTTTATTTATTTCAAATAAATTCAAAATTGTTAAATTTTTTTTATCATTTATATTAATAGATTAAATATCACTTTTTTTAAAATTAGACAATTAAATAATACTTTTTATATAAATAAAATGACCAATATAACCTTCTACCTTATAAATTATACAAGTTTGTAACTTGTTATGAGTGTATAAACTTTACACGAGTATGCATTGATGTTAAGTTTGGGGAAAAAATAAAAACAAATCATGAATAATAATGAATAGTGACCATTGAGAAAAAAAAACATTTTGTAAAATAAAACTAACTCAAAATACATAATAGATATTAGCATATTTCCATCATATTTTTCATAATATAGCTAATAATTTGACATTTCTTGCGGAAGTTTTCAATTTGATTCTCTTGTCCCTAAGTAATCATCAAAGCACTGGCTTTTGTACATAAGAGCTTCACTCTTGCCACATTGCATGAGGTAGTAGATCGCATGATTTGACAAAAAATATGATGATATGCATTTTCTCCTACGAAAGGTCAGGGATTTAGAGAATGACTAAAAATATATGAGAAGAAATCAGAAGAGCTAGTAAGCAGATGCGAACTTTTTTTCCCATCAAAGTCAAGCCTCTAATACACAAGGGGAGCCAGACAAATAACATGATTTCGCCTCAGTAGAAGTTGAGAACAGTTGCTTGATAAAGAAACCATCAAATGGATTATCATTCTACCACAAAAATATGAGTTTACAACTTGTCGCCTCTACACAAATGCTGGAACACAATGCGACTCTACACGTATGGAAAAATCAGCAGATAACAATCAGAATTTCAACTCTCTACAACTTTTCGTGTAAAAAAGCACAGTGAGAAAGCTGAGGGATGCAGTTGTACAACAAACTACATACAATTGTGTTACTCTGAATTGGCAAGAGCTGAATGTAATACATCTTCTAGATACTTTTCGGCAGCATCATACTGCCTTTTCTTGTCCTCAATTGCTAAAGCAGCCAAAGCCTTGTCCTGCATATACATCAGCTAATATTTAATGATTGTTCTAGGACCCAACACAAATATTTCGACTAAGACCCCATGACTAATCTCCGGGGCATAGCCCACGCGATTAAGCATAGCCTGAACATAAAGTTCTAAGTCATCAATGGAATTAAGCACAAACTTGGGCTAAAATTTTGGTAGTATGTGTGGCAGGGTATAAATAAATCTAGAATTTCACTGGTAAATGCATTTCTGTAACTTCAATACTGACATATGATGCTGGCAGAGTTTATATCTTTAAAATACTATAGTGAATAAAAAGAGCCAAAATCATACAAAAGCATATTCGCATGGGAGTCAGAGTAAAAAACTAATAAAAACTAAATAATCATGTAACAATGACAGAATTAGACAACAATGATAATATCAATAACATAGTTACAGTCCAAATAACAGCAACAAATAAAAGTGAGCTCTGCAACTTTTTAAAAAATATACCATACTGCACCACAAAAGTCTGAAAGACAAAGCCTTTTGTCCCAAAAAAATAAAAATAAAAATAAAAATAAACTGATGTGTCCAGTGTTTATATCCTTGTTAAATGATACTCTGAATTATATTCTTGTTCAAGGAACCAAGCATTTAGAATATAATCTTGCCATAATTTCTAGTTGTTCTGTTAAATTTTTTTAGCTTTGCATGCGGAATTCATCTTTTCTTTGAAGACTATGAAAACTAGACAGCAAAGACGCAACCTAGACCCATTTGCAAATGCTTCGTCTCATATTTTCAGATTCATTAGCAATACCTATCTTTATTTAACACTGGTCAGATATTAGAATTTATGATAAATTAATCTAACTTGTTATCCACTTTTTTCAGCTTTAATCTGGCTTCACCCTGGTATACATGACTACTATGCAACTCTAGAGAGTAGAGACCTTCGTTGGGAATTTTATTTCTCCAATCCAAACACATTATCTTTTTTTTTATATTATACTGTTTCACAATCCACGTAAATACTAAAACTGACATAGTTATTAACTAAACTACAATAGAAAATAGTTTCATACAGCAGTCGGCAAAAATGAAAAAGAGTAAAAGGTGTAGACAAACTATTAAGTAAATTTAGCCACGATTCTATGCAGCTTAATCATGAATATATGAACAGGTAGACCTTCTAACTCATACATTATTTCATATAGTATTAACCAAGTCATCAGGCAAATATATTTGAGGAAAAGAAGCAACGTTACCCGGTGACTAGGCTGAGTTTCAACAAGTTTGGTAATACATGTGTGAGCATGTTTCAACTGTTTCCTCCTTTCATTTATTATCAGATAACACATTGCAAAAGTCAGATATTTTACCTAGAAACTACATATACTCAGGACGGTGACTACTCATGAAGAAAGCAATAGTTTACCTTATAGTTGGCACACTGCTGCAGGTATTGTCTTTCCTTTGCAGCCATAACTGCCAAGTTTGTCTTCCAATTCTCCATTTGTGCCTCACTTGGGGCCACATCATCCTCTAGTTGTGCAAGCATCCTAGCAGTTTGATTTCAAAAAATAACAACGAAAAATTAGCATCTCCTTCAAATATAATGACAGACATTCTCCAAATTTCCGTAGCATAACCCAAAAAGTTCCAAAAACATTAACTTCTTTTACCTCTTCAAATAGGTCAATCGTGCTATAGCCTTCCTAGTATAATCAAGTAAAATCTTCGATTCCTTTTGCACTTTGGCCCTTTTCTCCTCCACATCAGTTTTTCTCAATGAAATATCCCCCGTAGCTACAAGAAAACTAAATCCCAATTCTCCAATTCAAACACTCAAAATAAACCAAAAACCCAACAATTTTTTTTTTAAAAGAAATTCCATAAACAAATATTAAACAATAGTCTTACCTGCTAAGCTCAGTATCTCTCGTATTCAACAAATTAGCCACATTTGCAATAACCTGAACCGACCCAACAACATTTGAAGCCAGACCGTCCATTGCCAGCCCCACATTTTCCAATATCTCTCTAATCCTCGCTGCTGTATACAAAAACCAAATTACCAATATATATATATTTACCATAGTCATCGATCTCGAAGAATTGAAATGTATAAAATAAAATATTAATGATAACCTTGGGAGCGATACTCAAAAGTTTTGAGGTGGAAATCGGAGGCGAGAATCTTAGAGGCCTGAGTCTTGGCTTGAGAAATAGAGGCAATGTTGTGCAAATAAGCCACGGAACGTGGTGTGTATTCGAATTCTGGAACTTCCTTACCGGCCTCACCAAATTCATTCTCCAACCACTGCTTTACTTCTCCGATCCGCGCTGCCTCTGAAGAATCGCCCATTGTTCTTCACTCGGTGAACTTTGGTGTTTGTAGCTGTAGTTTGGGAGTTAGGACTATCAATCAAATTTTGTTGATGGAGAGGTTTATAATTTTCTATTCAGAAGAGAGACTGATTTTGATGCGATGGATCAACCTTGATCAACTGCAAATCATCATGTTAAAATTGAAGTGTATGAAAATGAACATTCAACTATATATATATATACATTCTATAATTTCATTTTTAAAAATATATGTACATATATTAAGAATCAATGAAATTATCCATTAGTTCCACGTATATTTTTACCTTCAAACAAGTGGGATCGATAAGACGTACCAATATTTTAAATACATTTTGCGATATATTGGTTATAATATGTTTTTTTTTGTTAAATTTTTTAAAATATTTTTTCATATATTTAATAAATATATATTTTATTATAAATATTATCATTATTTACCTACAAACATTATAACATGTATTGGGATATAAATAACGGAAAAGATAATATTAAGTAAATAATTTGATAAATTTATTTAAATTAATAAATTTAATCTCATTCGTGTAATTTGGATTGTATTTAATTAATATATTTTATAATCCAATTAAATTTGAATTTAAAATTATACATATTTTTTCAATTCGAATTAACAGATTTTATAATTCGATTTATTCGATCTACATCAAAATTATAAATAAATTCATATTTTATTTTATATTATGTTTTATTTAAATATTATACATATTATATTTATATTATACTATTATTTTAACTTTAAAATAAATATAAATATTTATAATAATTATACAAACATATTTTTTATTCTTTTAATTTTTTAGTTTTTCTAAAAATAATAATATTTGTTACAAAATATAAATTTTAAATTATATATATTGTGTTTTATATATAATCATAATTTATAAATAAATTTTAATACTAATATAACTATTATCTTAAAAAAATCTAAATTAGGAATTCCAATGATGTTTGGAAGATGAGTTTTTTACATACTCATGATATGATATTCTTTTTAGCGAGATATTTTATTTAAGTTGGGATGTTTGAGGAATAGTTTATCATTTTATTTATATTTAAATTGCTTTTGAAATATTTTAAAGTAAATAATAAAATTTATCGAAAATTACTTTAAGATTAATTTAACCAAATTTTAAAAAATACTTTACACTATTCTAACTATCTATAGATAAAATTTTAAATTCAAAATATTTATTTTAATATAAGAATAAAATGACTATTTTATAACTTTATAAAATTTAAAACAAATTAAAATAAGGTATAAAATTAAATTATTTAAAAAATATATAAAATGGTATTGGGTTTCTCACATTAATATTTAAAATTAGGAGAAAAAATTATTCAAAGTTAAAATTTTTAAAATATTAAATGTATTACAAATTAAAGAAGCAAATAAAAGAAAATTGTAGTTTTTTATAAAAAAATTAATTATATTTTTGGATTGTAATTTTTTAATTATAGTAATGTAATACATATTTAGATTTTTTTGATTTTTAATTTTCATTTTACAATATTAAATAATTATTATAATTATCATAAATATTTTGATTTTTCTTTTTTAAATTTTTACTACAAAAATTTATTACTTTTATCAATTCCATATAGTAAATAATAATTATAAATACATTAATTATTTAACAAATAGTTGATTATATTAAGAGTTTTTTTTTCATTTCTATTTTACCTTCTCCATCGAAATATAAAATTAATAATTTTTTTTACAATAAATATAACTTTAAAAAATAATGAAAATTCAATACATATTTATAGACTTTTAAAATAAATACGCTGCTTACACATTTTAATAATGAAAATTCAATACATATTTATACTTAGATTGGTTACAAAATTAATAATTTTTTGATTTTTTTCTTTTAATTTCTCTAAAATAAAAAATTATTATAATATTCATATGTCTTTGAATTTATCTTTTTTAAATTTTTACTAACAACTTATAAATTTTAAAAAATCTCACATAAAATCAATTATTTTAAAATTTATTTTATTTTTCCTTTTAATTTATCTACTAAAAAATAATACTACAAAATCAATTATTTTTTTACATTAAATATAATTTAAAAAATAAATTAAAATATTAATTTTTTTTAATTCTTTAATAATAGAGAACTATTATGAATTTTTGTCTTTTAAAATTATGAATAAGATAATTTATAAATTTTAAATCTATTCACCTATAATCAATTATTTTTATTTTTCTTAGTAAAAATTAAATAATATATAAAATCAATTATTTTTTATACTATATATAATTTAAAAGTTAAATTAAAATTTAACACATATTTTTTTAAAAAAATTCTTTTAATTCTATAATAATATGCATTTATTGTAATGTTCACAAATATTTTGATTTTATCTTTTAAAATTTTTACTAAAAATGTATTTTTGAATTTTAAATATGTTAATATTAATTATTATTTTATGAATTTTTTTATTTTTAATTCTTCATTTAAAGATAAGTAATTCATATAATTATTTTTTTTACATCAAATATAATTTATAAAATAAAATATTAAAATTATTTACTATTAAATTAGATTATATATGCAATATATAGATAATTAAATTATATGTTAATTACTATTTGAAATGTCATATATGAAGTAAAGATAATAATTTTCATATTAAAATAAAATAATTTTTTTTTATTATATTTATAAGATTATAAGATTATTATTATTATGTTCCAAGAATATACACAAACATGAATGAAAAAAGAAAAATATTAATATTATATAGTTTTATACATTTTTTTTACTTATAATTTTTATATCTTATAATGTATTATTATTATTTTAAAAATTAAAAAATTATCTAATTTTTATGTAATATTTATGGTAAAATTTAAAAAATATAAATAAAAATTACAAATTTATATAATACTAACATTCTCTCACGAAACAATTGAAAACCCTTAAACCCACGTTCCACCTCTGCGAAGGGTTTTCCAAGCTCCAAAGAAACCAATCCACCTTCTTCCCCAACACACGATGAGCTTAATAGCAGGATCGTACGAGAGATTCATATGGGGCTTCAAACTCAAACCTTTCAAACAAACCTCCTCTGAATCTCACCAAACCCTATCACTAACCCCACTATTCTCCTACCCATCCCACCTTTCCTCCATCACCGCCGCTGCTGCTACCGGAACGGCAGCTGCCTCGGGTGGTTCTGACGACACCATCCAACTCTACGACGTTGCTTCAGCTTCCTCCCTTGGTTCCCTCCACGATCACTCCGCTACAGTCACCTCACTTTCCTTCTTCACCCCTCCAAATCTCTCCTTCCCACGTAATCTCATCTCCGCTTCTGCTGATGGATCTGTTTGTATCTACGATTCCGACCCTTTTGTTCTCCTCAAAACCCTGAAGCCACACAAGAAGGGCGTCAATGATTTGGCCGTACACCCTTCTGGGAAGTTGGCTCTAACTGTGGGTCGCGATGAGTGTTTGTCCATGATCAATTTGGTGAGAGGTAGGAGGAGCTTCTTTTGTAGGTTGGGAAAAGAAGCTAGCTTGGTGAAGTTTGATTCTGATTCTGGGGATAAGTTCTATATGGTTATGGATGATAAGGTTTCTGTGCATGAAGCTGAGGATGCGAAGATTGTTTGTGAATTTCAGAATCAGAAGAAGATTCTTTGTGCAGCCCCTGGAGAGGTTAGTTTCTGAATGATTCTGGGTCTTATTTGTTTTTGTATATATCAGAACTATTTTAATTTATTTTTTCTTGTTCTGGCTTGTTTTTCTTACGATATGTTCATGATATTGTAAAAACTATCTTCATGATATGTTCTGTTCTACGAAGTTTGAGGCTTTCAGGTGCCTTTTCCGAAGATGTATGAGTTTTATAAATGTTGATTGGATCATTCTAATTTCAACAAGTATAATTGGGTTATATTGCATTTTAGTCTTATGATATGTTGATTGAACTTTAGAACCATTTTAATTTACTTCTCCTAGTTTAGTTCCTTTGTTGTCTTTGTGGTTTTGACATTAAACTTGAGGCGTTGTGTGCTTGTTTCTATGACAAATTTTTTCTTTGAATTTTTGGAACAATGTTGTTCATATTTCCTTACAAATGGTACTAAGTATTATAAATGTTGACTGTACCGTTCTTAATATAACAAGTTTTATTGGTAAGTGGGCTCTTTTGCATTCATGTTAACAAAAGATTCAATATTCTCCAAACTAAAGGTCTTTTTATTTATGTTTGTGACCCAAAAGTGCTTCTAAAGCAAATAGAAAAATATGGGTCTGTTTGGATATGCTTCTCCTAGAAGTGGTTTGATTGAAAATGGTTTTAGGAGAAGTATTCGGATGTTTGGGATGAAAATATTAGAAGTGGTTTTGAGTGACACTATGATAATTACTTTAGGATGAGAGCATGCATTCAAAACAATTTCTCACAAAAGTAAATATTACTTCTCTTAAAAGCATAAATAATGCTTCTTATCTTTTGAAAGTACTTCTCATCAAGATTGCCAAAGACCCTTGAAACTGCTTTAATTTATTTGAAAGCACTTTCTACTTATATTACTAGGATTTTTTAGGATACTCGTAAATTTTTTAATATATATTCAAATGTTGGATATATTAATTTTTTTTTGTTTTGTAAATTTACACCCAATTAGAGTGTTCAAGTATTAACACATGTCTATTTCCACGTTCTTGTCCCTTTGTTACGGGTACTTTACGAAATATAAAGAATTTAAGTAACATAACTTTCGACTAAAAGGAGATGCGGTTTCAAACGGATCCTATTTATCATAAATGCTTTCAGACTAAAAAACATTTTTTTCCCATTTGGAAATCACTTTAATGGAAGCACAATCAAACGTACCCTAAGTTACACAAAGAAAGGGGAGTTCTTTGGTAATATTTATTCAGTCATGTAGTGTTTACAGCATTTAACTTTTATTTCACGTATAATTGTATAAGACATGCATAGTTCTTCCGTTTGCATTCTGCTTATGTTCTCTTGGTTTTTTGGTTTTCTGTTTGTAACTATGATATATTAACTTCTGGCAGAATGGGCTTCTATTTACTGGCGGCGAGGACCGGAATATTACAGCATGGGATACTAACAGTGGGAAGGCTGCATATTGCATTGAGGGTGCACATCCTGCCCGTTTGAAAGGAATCGTTGTGCTCACTAAAAATGCCGGTTCTGTTGCTGACGAGGATCAATATCTAATAGCTTCTGCATCATCAGATGGTATCATAAGAGTGTGGGATGTTCGAATGGCTATGAAGGAGGAGAAGCCTAATCCACTAGCCGAGGCTAATACAAAATCAAGACTAACTTGTCTTGCTGGATCCTCATTTAAATGTAAGTTATAGGTGGATATGATTTTCCTATACTTCTCCATTTGCTTCATCTTTTGGAGGACTTTCTTTACCCTTTTGAAGCCTAGGGATTTTGGCATAGTATTTCATTTTCTTTCTTTCATTAGCTTGCGATGGCTTGATCTTCTAGAGAAAAAAATAGTCGAATGTTGTAGACTTAGTAACGTATTTGCTTGTAGAAATGACCATTTATAGGATTTCTTTACTTATCTTTAGACAATCTTCAATTCGTTGCGTATGAAAAGTATCTCATAACCTTGTTATCATATTGCATTTTGCTACGTATTTTTTATTGTTTCATTAGTTGCCTATGAGAATGTGACTTAGATTTTGGCCTCACCTTTTGAGTAAAGTGAACTTCTTTCAAGATGTAACAAGTTCCTTATCAGTAGGGAAGTAAATTTAAATCCAGTCTATCAAATCCCGGATGACTTGGCATAATCTGACCGGGCACAAATCTCATTTAGGTTCGGTCGGATTTAGGGTCAAATATTTATAATACAAGTCCAGTTTAAACTGGTTTGAATTGCGAGTTAAATATAAATTATATGTAAATTTAAATATTATGTCATTATTTTATAATTTTTTTGATATTATTTAAATTTGATACTCTTTCAAGTGAATTTAAAGTTTAAAAAAATCGAGTTTCTACCTACTCAAATGTTTTAGGGTTAGGGTTTGTAATTGCATTTAATTTAAAATTTTTGATCTGAATTAGGCTCGAAAACATAAATGACTTGACAATACATGTGTTAGTTTGTGCGGGTTGTGCTTATACGTGTTGTATTTGTTCTTTTTTTTTGTTCAAACTTCCATATTTTTAATATTATAAAAAAATAAATTATTTTTAATTATTTAATTAATTTATAATGATAAAAAATTAAAAACTTTATAAGCAGAAAATAATTCATTTCGACTAGAATTGCCACTCGACTAGGCTTATGACAGGGATAGGAATTTTGGTGTACTATTTATCTTTAAATTTTAACTAAATTTACATATAAATTTTTAAATTTTTAAAATATACGATTTGATCATCAAATTTTTAAATCTTCATGTATAGTTTTTTATATTTTAAATCATATTTTTAAAATTTTACACATGGATTCTCAATTTTTTTTATTCATAAATATGTATTTTAGTAATAAAGTTAAGATTTATGTGTAAAATTTTAAAAGTTTGGAATTGAATTGTAGGATTTAAAAGTTTAAGAATCTATACATGAAATTTAAAAATTGAATACTAAATTATATATTTTAAAATTTGAGAAATTGCAAAGTAATATTAAACAGCCCATTAGTTGTCATTTAGTATAATGGTAATCGATTGGTATTTTTTTTTTTCAAAACTCATTTCGTTTCCTTGTTCCATTCATTATTTGGTATTAAAAGAGAGAAAAAAACAATTCATCCCAAGTTTCAAGTTCAAAATGGCTATCAAATGAGGTAATTTAAACCAAATTATTTCTTAAACTCTTTAATTTGATCAATCTGACCCATCACTAACCTAGTCCAAAATATTTTCATTCAATCGATTAGTACTAAATAGTTATAGCCAATTTTGTTTTTTACTAAATAGTCACTCAATCAATTTAGTCCATGATGTTTTAATAACTTGAAATAATACGGGAAAACTACAATAATAATAATAATACCTTATAATTATAACAATGAAAATAAAATCTTAATAATATTAAATGAATTTTAATTCAACGATATTTAATATTAAACGAGTTTAAATAATTGTAATTTAATTTGAACAAATATGATTTAACGACGTTTAAAATAAAATAAAGTGTTAGGTTTTTTTAATAACAAAAATGTATGAGATAGAAGATAATGTTATTTGTGTGATTAAGTTTTAAGGGTGAAAGATAAAAAATTCGTTATATGACGTAAGAAAAAAAAGAAAGAAAAAAGCTCACTATTTTTTTTAAACTTTAGATAGAAATTCGTACTCATTGAAAAATATGAAAAATATGTGTTTATGACTGTTAATTAATTTGTTGACAATATAAGATAATAAGAAATGAAAGAAAAAAATACAAGAAGGAGAAACAATACATTCTTTGGTATAAACTGAATTTGGGAGCTCTCAAATTCCTCTTCAAGAATGGTTTCTAACTTAGGAGAGGTTGAACATCTTCTATGTGATATGATATTGGCAGGTTTTATTGCACCCAATTTTCTCAAATTTCTCGTTATCTTCTTTTCCATTTTTACCCCCTCTATAAGTTTTGAAGGTTTGGAAGAAAAATTGATACCCAAACAATTTAATTTGTATTTTACATGTTTATGAATGTTACAAAAGTTACAATGTCTTATATATAGACAACAAGGAAGATAATTATAAGAAGGAACTAAAAATAACCTATCTAATTTGGAGAAAATGCCCATATAATGATTCTTTTGATTCTAATTTTGGAGTAGTCAATAACAAATAGATTTTATTAGGAGAAGGTTAACAACTAGATATTTAATTTTATATTTATGGATGGGAGTTAATACTTATAAGTTGTGACATACATACATAGAGAACAATTAAATTAAAAAAAATTAAAATACATACATCAAATAATTGTAGGTGTAATCCAAGAGTATATTTCTAAAGATATTCCTTAATTCTTTGAATTCTCCATCTAAATTGATTCTTTTATTAGTTCACGATATAATAATCTTCAATAAAATTTGATTTGAGATGGGTTGATATATTTAATATTTGAACTACAATAAAACTTAACTAATGATATTTTATTTAGATTTAGACATAAGAAAAAAAACTTTCAAATATTACTAAAACATGCATATATTCACCTTAAATTAAATTTAGGTGACAAAATTATTTTATTAGATCTATTCACCATAACTATGTGATTTTTAGTGAATGAAATGAAAAACAACGATCTACCCAAGATAAAGCTCTTGTATGTAGAGAGCCCTTGTTTTTTTATTTCATTTCCTCGAAATTCATCTTTTAAAAAGTCGCTAAAATATATACAATTGTATTTTTTAAACGTGTGGGGAATTTTGCAATTTCACCATATTTAAAGAAATGTATTTGCAATATATCTATATTTAAAAAATAATTTATTATTAGACAAAAAGAGAATAATATAGGAAAATTACAAAAACAAAATACGATTAAATTTTATAATAGTAAAAATAACACCATAATAATATTAAACATGATTTAATTAGACAGTGTTTAATATTAAACTAATCAAAATAACAATTATTTAAATTGAGTAAAGTTAAAATTGATGACGTTTAATATAAAATGGTGTACTATATATTTTTATATTAGTAAAAATGTATGAGATATAAAAATGTATTTTTTTTATTAAAAATTTTAAAGGTGATATTTTTATTATTTTTCTTAATATATTATATTATTTATAAAAATGATAATTAAATAATTTTATTACTCATATGTTAAGAATGTATAAAAAGAAATATGACAAACTATCAATTACAAATTTAACCTAATATTATTTAAGGTTTATGATTCGGTGGGTTGTGTTATCAAAACAAATCAAATCAAATAAGGTAAGGTTTTATTAGATAGAAAACCACCCTTAAATATGTACTCGTTTTTCTTTCAAAAATTCTTACAATTTTTTGTTGAAAACTATAGTAATGGAAGAAAAACTTGTCAATAGAAGGAAAAAGATTGAAACAAGAAAGATAGAGAATGAAAGGGAAAACGTTGAAATAAGAAGATAATAGAATGAAGATGATTGCCATATAACGTTTTTCCACAAGCCCATGAGAGAACATCTTTATGGGATGCTTTAGGTAAAAGAAAGCATATTTGGAGGGGAAAAAGGATAGTGGAGGATCCCAATTGAAGAACTTCAACAAATAAATTCTTAATTTGAAGAGCTTTGTGACATTTTTGACAACCATTTTAATGGTGTAATTTTTATGCATTTAATTTTCATCTTGTACTTAATAGTTTGGTGTATTATAAAATCTTTACTCTCTCTATGTATAAATTTTATTTTTCTACTTGCATTCAATATCGAATTATTTTACTATAACATGTGTAAAAATACATAAGATCATGTGGTTTAAAATCACAAATATTTGGTTAAATTAATCCCATATTATCATTTTTCTATGAAAATTTTCAATGCATGAAATCGGTTCATTAATGTTTAAAAATATTATATTAGATCTAAATCTTGATGAACTAAAATAAAACTCATATAATTATATGATTTTTAGTTAAGGAAATGGAAAACAATTAATGGGAGATAAAGCTGCTTTATGCATAACACCTATTTAGTATATGAAAATGAAATAGAGAGACCAGAAAGAAAGGCACATAGATTTTTTTTTCTTTATAAATCTATTACTTGGCTTTAAAATATTACTATGTTGTATAATATCGTGTTAACATTATTTTAAAGTATAATAGGGAAGTACTCATTTTTTTTTAAATTACTTGTATTCAATTAAAATTTAATATGTCTTTAATAATCTAAGTGTATTAAAAAATATAGATTTTTAATAAATTTTTTTAAAACTCACCATTTTTAAGAACTTTGATAAAGTTTTGAGTTAAAAATACATATGATAAAATATTGATAATTTATTGTATTTTTCATAAAATATGCAAGTATTTAAAAATAATCCTAATTAAATATTAGATTTTTTTTGTTACTCATACAATCACCAATCATATTCTAATATTTATAAAATGAATCTTCTAATATTTGTCCCAAAAAATAATCTTAGCCCATCAACCCAGTCACTTGGTGGTAAAGATGGTAATGCCTCGTAATTTTGGATGTGTGTTTGAGTCCCCTCCCATTATTTAGAATTGCTAGTAGGAGAGTGTGTATCCCAAAATAAATTATATTAATTAAAAAAACTATAATATTTATATAAAAATATTAATTGAATTTTTTCAAAAAATTAAAAACCTTCATTTATTGAAATTGAAAATACAAGTAGAATCTAAATACATAATTAATTACAATTTACATATATACTACAAAAACAAGCACCATTTTAGATGGTGTAAGTTGTTTACATGAGAATAACTTAATGCCTTCAATTAATATTATTGATTTCACAAACTTAGATTCTAAATTACCACCATCTTTAACAAATAAAAATGATGCTTGTTTAACAAATAAAATAATATATATATATTTAAGATAATATTTAAATAAAAAAACTTGGATAAATAATTTATTTTAAGTTTATTTGTTTATAAAAAATTATTTTTAAGTGTTTTTACTCATAAAGAAGGTATCGATCAATACTAAAATTAATTTTTTATTCATTTTTATTTAGTATATTTTTCACAGAAGAATAAATTTTAAAATAATTTTTTTATAAATAGAGTGATTAAAAAACATCTTTTCTTAAGCTATAGAAACGAATAATATTTATTATCTAGAAAAAATGACCAAATTAACCCTCTGCTCTTTATTTAACTATAATAAAAATATAAAAACACTTATCCGATGAGAGTTAACTTCAATATAAAGATGAAGAAAAATCCAAAGTACGAAGAGAAACAGAAAAGAGAACGTTTTGTGAGAAATTTTGTTGATATTATTCAATAGACCGCCCCAATTATCATTACGTAGCCAAACAAAAATTTCTCTTAAAATTTTCATGCTCTAGACATCACTTAGTACTTACCATTAAGGCACACCTAAATTAAGCCTATGATTTTGTAGTTTTATGTTCATCAATGTTTACAAATTTTATATGATTTATTTTATTTTATTATTCCCAAAATTCATAATTATTTTTCTTCTTTTTTGTAAGAACATCTTTCAAAAATGTTGCTAATTTTTTTGTAATCTCAACAAATTTAGAGAAATACATTTGCAATATTTCTATACTTAAAGAATAATTTATTATTTGAAAAATAAAAATAATTATTATATTACTTAATGGTTATGGATGAACGTAAAGTGATAATTAAATAATTTTGTTACTAGTACGTTAAGAATATATAAATGGAAACATGACAGCCTAAGAATTACGAATTTATCCTAATATAATTTAGGGTTTGTGGTGGGACGACTTTGACCTCTGAATATTTCTTCTATATAAACAACTCAAAGAAAATCAAATTAGATATTACATTTTTCAATAAAAATCCAACCTTAAATATGTCTTCATTTTGCTTTGAACATTTTTTAAGAGCTTTGTGATAAGCTAGACCATTATTTTCATGGTGTAATTTTTTCACATTTAGGTGGCATTTGGTTCGTGGAATGTAATAAGAATTAGAATCGGAATCGGAATGGAATGGAATAGAAAATAAATAATGTTGTTTGGTTTGATCATTGGAATCAAGCTTCGAATCAGGATTATAGTGTTTGGTTTGCTATTGGAATGAAATGAAAAAAACTGTAAATTACCTTAATACCATTATATTCAGTAAAAATCAAATAATATCATTTAATTACTATTTTTTCGTTAGATAAAATACATTATTAAAATAATTATTTTTCTAAATAATTATTATTTAATTAAAAATAAAATATACTATTAAACTTATTATTTTTCTAAATATGATTTAGGATTTTGAAGTTTAGGATTTGGGGTTTAGGGTTTAGGGCTATAGTTGTGGGTTAAAGTTTAAGGTTAAAATTATTATTTTTCTAAAAAAGGTTTAGGGTTTTAGAATTTGGGATTTTGGATTTAGGGTTTAAGGTTTTAGGATTTGAAATTTGGGGTTTAGGGTTTAGAGTTTTGGCTTTTGGGATTTAGGGTTTAGGGTTTTGGGGTTTAGGATTTAGGGTTTTGGGATTTAGGTTTTAGGGTTTTGGGTTTTAGGGTTTAGGGTTTAGGGTTTAGGGTTTAGGGATTTGGGATTTTGGATTTAGGGTTTAAGGTTTTAGGATTTGAAATTTGGGGTTTAGGGTTTAGAGTTTTGGCTTTTGGGATTTAGGGTTTAGGGTTTTGGGGTTTAGGATTTAGGGTTTTGGGATTTAGGTTTTAGGGTTTTGGGTTTTAGGGTTTAGGGTTTAGGGTTTAGGGATTTGGGGTTTAGGGTTTAGGGTTTAGGGTTTAGGGTTTAGGGTTTAGGGATTTTGGGTTTTAGGTTTAGGGTTTAGGGTTTTAGGATTTGGATTTAGGGTTTTGGATTTGAGTTTGAGGTTATATTTGAAATGAGGGTAAAATTGGAAAAAAAATTGAGATGAAAATGAAATCATGATTCCAAAGGAGAAAAAAAATATAATTCCTTTAATAATCGATTTCATTCGGTACCTTCTATTCAATCCAACCAAATACACAATAGAAAGAATCAATTCAGATTTCTTTACATTCCTTACAACCAAACAATACCTTAGTTTATTACAAAATCTTTACTTTTTACTGTAAAAAAATTATATATATAATCTACGTGTATTTAAAGATCACGTTTTTACTAAATAGATATGTATAAATAAAAAGATCGTAATAATTTAATAATATTGTCTAATTAATTCAAAGATTTTCCATACATCATAATTGATTAAGGAATGATTTGAAAATATTAAGTTAAATTTAAATGTACGTAAATTAAAATGAATTATATATTATTACATGATTTTTTTCAGTGAAGTAGACGAAAAATAAAATCTATTGGTAATAAAGATACTATATGAAGCCCCTCTTTGATATATGAAAATAAAATACAAAGACGAGGAAGGAAGGTGCAATTAAAATTTTTAAAATAGGGAGATATGCAATTAAGATTTTTATAGACTTTATAAAAATTTATGTGTTTTTTTTGTTGTTGCTGCTATTGGAGTTTTTGTGCAGTCAACTAAAATTTTATAAAGTACTTAAAAATCCAGGAATATTAAAAAAAATCATATGTTATCTAAAACATTTAAAACTCATAATTTTTTATGAAATTTGATAAAGTTTTGAATTAAAAATAAACATAATAAATATTTATAATTTATTTTTTTATCCATAAGTTTTTTTTATAAATTTCTAATAATTTTATTTTTCTTTTTCTCTAGTCTACATCGTTCTCCAATCATAAATTTCATAAAGGTCTATGAAATTAAATACATTAAGATCACGTAACCTTTTCAAGTCTTTAAAAAAAGAAAAAAATTATATTAATCACACAATCACAGATTAAATGCAACCAATCATTCATAAATTATCCATATATTATCATTTTTCTTCTATTTTATCATTATATAAATATTATATTAATTTTAATCCTAAGTTATCCAATTATTTTTTCTTATACAAATATTACATTAATTTTAGTACATAAGAGTAAACACGAATACTAAAATATATATTAAAATTATTTTATATTATCATCAATTAAGTAATATTTTTTTTAATTTTTGGCATCTTATTAATCATTTTTACTCTATTTTGAAACATAATCACCCCGGATAATAATAACATTTTTGTTTATTTTTCTACTCTAAGTTAAAACAATTATTTTTTTTTACTGTTTTTAAGTGTTGAACTTAAAAGCATGTTAAATAGTAATAAATTTAACCACTAAAACTACATAAAAATATTTGTAAAAATATAAACTATAAATATAATAATATAAATAGTATAATTTATTCTGAATAATTTAGAATTTTTACAAACCAAATCAAATTAGAAAACAAATGGAATTTGATTATTCTAAACAATCAAATTTTCCAATCCAATTCGATTTATCAGTTTTTTTTGTCTAATCCTACCATATACTATCATTATCCATCCATTTTTATCCTTATACAAAAATTACATATATTTTAATCCTATATTATCATTATTCACTTATTTTTATCCCTATACAAATATTGGTCTCAATCGTTAATAACTCCTTTCATTCTCGTCACTCTATAAATATTACATTGTTTATTGTCTATAAAATATCAAAATTAGAATCCAATCAGTCCAATTATAAATTTTTTGTTAAATCTAACAAATTTTTTTTTTTTTTTATTATCTTACATGTAAGTTGCATGTGTCTATAACATAATAATAAAATAGTGTTTTTATTTTTTAACATTAATAATGTTATTTATTTTTTCAAATTCACTTATAAAAAAAAATACTTCTAATCACATTTTTTCCTTCTAAAACTCATTTAATATCTCAATGAGAAATTTAAAAACAATATTTCAAAAACCATTATTTTTTCTTTCTTGAAGAGAAATTATATAATATTGTAACTTCTATTAGAGAGTCGATAAAATTAATTTTAGAAAAGAAAAGAACCATTTTTAAAATTTTATTTTTAAATTATTGAGATATTAAATAATGAATTTTGGATGAATATAAAATATGGTAGGATATTTTTTTATTTATTATTTTTAATTTTTTTATAAGGAAATATGAAATAATGAATAAAATTATTAATAAAAAATATAAATAAAATTTTATCTTGATATATAGATATATGCAATTCACATATAAGAGAATAAATAAAAGATGTTGGGAAATTACACAAATTTTCGATAAGTCAGATTTATGAGAAAACAAGAATAGAAAATAACACACAAATTTGATAACGGAGTTCGACCAATCTTGCTTACGTCTCCGGACCTACTGTAGATCTTTTTACTGAAAGAGAAGAAAGTACATAAAGTATTACACAAGGTATTTTAATACGTCTCCATGTTTTGCTCTTTAATTTGCTCCTTAAATGAAGGAGTTTTATAGCAATCTCCAATAATTCTCTCACTTGAAAATTGATTTTAATATGTCTTCACACCTCGATCAATGCATCAACTCTTCTAGTCTTATTACTCTAGTAGACCAACTAAAGTTGAGCACAACTTTAGTTTGTCAACAATCACCACCTTTGTTAACATATCCGTGGATTTTTGCTACCTTGAATCTTTTCGAGTATTAACACTTCATCTTCCAATAGGGATCTGATGAAGTGATAATGAAGTCCAATATGCTTGGTTCTAGAATGAAATGTTGAATTATTCGCCAAGTGTATTGCATTTTGACTATCATTGTGCAGAACATTTTTTTCTTATTTGAATCCCAGCTCAGTTAACAAACCTTGAAGTCATATCATCTCTTTACTAGCTTCAGTCACTACTACATACTCAGCTTCTATAGTGGATAGAGTGACAATTTTCTGTATTTGTGACATCCAACTAACAACTATAGTTCCAACAGTAAATATATAATCGATGGTACTTCTTCGGTGATTAACTTCGCCTCCAAAGTCTTCGTCTACGTAGCCTTGTACTTTTAAATCTCCTTTACTAAAGTACAAGCACTTTTCTATAGTGCCTCGTAGATACCTCAAAATCCACATGACTGCTTCCCAATGAGTTTTCCCTAGGTTTGACATAAATCTACTAACAACTCCCACTACATGGCCAATGTCTGGTCTTGTACAGACCATTGTGTACATCAAACTTCCAATGGCTGAGGCATAAGGAACGTTTGCCATGAATTCTTTTTCTTCCTTTGTCTGAGGGGACTGATCCTTGGATAGGCGAAAGTAACTAGTCAAGGGTGTGCTAACTGGCTTGGTATCACCCATGTTGAATCTCTACAAAACATGATTGATGTACTTTGCTTGAGATAACTGCAAGGATCATTTCTTCTTATTTCTTGTGATTTGCATTCCAAGAATATTCTTTGGTGGACCCAAGTCTTTCATGTCAAACTCCTTCGACAATTGATGCTTCAACCTTCTGATATCATCCTTATCTGAACATACTACTAACATATCATCAATATAAAGTAGTAAAATGATATAACTGAACCTATATCTCTTGAAGTAGCAACAATGGTCGGCATTGCACTTATGGAAACCCTCATTGTGCATGAAGTTGTCAAAATTTATGTACCATTATCTCGGGGCTTGTTTCAGGCCATACAAATTCTTCTTAAGTTTGCACACTATGTTCTTCTTCTCTCTTTCTAAGAAACCTTCTAGTTGGTACATGTATATCTCTTCATCTAAATCTCAGTTAAGGAATGCAATCTTCACATCCAATTGTTCAAGATGAAGATCTTCAATGGCTACAATACTCAACACTGATTTGATAGTATTGACCTTCACAACGGGAGCAAAAATGTTAGTGTAGTCAACTCTTTCCTTCTGTTGAAACCCTTTTACAACTAAGCGGACTTTGTATCTCTTGGAACCATCATACTCCTCTTTCACCCGGTACAACCATTTGTTGTGAAATGTCTTCTTTCCCATAGGTAACTCAGCTAGTTCTCATGTCTGGTTAGAGATGAGAGATTTCATTTCTTCTTTCATGGCAAGTTCCCACTTGCTGGAATCTCGAGTCTGACAAGCTTCATCAGAGCATTCAGGCTCCCTTCCATCAGTTAGCAACATATAGTTCATGTATCTCTTGTTAGGCACATGAGTTCGAGAAGACCTTTTCAATACAGGAGTTAGAGTAGGAGATTATGGTATGTCGAACTACTGCGTACTGCTCTATCCAACAAGTTCCTCTGGCTGAGGACTTGTTACAATTGGTTCTATTGCGGAACTATCTAGGACATCATCTGCATCTGCAAATACTGACTCATTCTGCTATGAGTCGTTGGCGTCTATTTAATGCATGTCCTTATACATAACCCTTTCGTTGAAAATCACATCTTTACTATGGATCACTTTGTTTTCGTCATCCCAAATGCAGTAGCCAAACTCATCCTTACCATAACTGATGAATGTGCATTTCTTGGATTTGGGATCAAGCTTATTCTTTCCTTGATCACTCATATGCACAAATGATACACAGTCGAAAAATTTTAGATGTGATAGTTTCACCTTTTTTTTCTCCATACCTCATCTGGTATTCTGTGCTCCAATGGAATAGATATGTCTCGGTTGATCAAGTAAGTTGTCGTGTTGACTGCTTATGCCCAGAACTACTTCAATAGACCTGACTGTATACGAATGCTTTTGGCTCTTTCTGTCAACGTTCGGTTCATACACTCAGCTACACCATTGTGTTGAGGCGTGCCTGGTACAGTTCTTTCCATTCTAATCCCGTGCTCATAGCAAATTTTTTTGAATTTGGTGTCTTCATATTCATCACCATTATCGGTTCTGAGATTTTTGATCTTCAAATCCGTCTCATTTTCCACCATAGCTTTCCATTTTCTGAAAGCCTCAAATACTTCAGACTTATGATTTAGAAAGTAAACACATACCTTCCGAGAGTGATCATCGATGAAAGTCACAAAGTAGTATTTCCCACCAATGGATGAGATGGTCGTTGGTCCCCAAACATCAGAGTGAATAAGCTCTAGCCTTTCCTTCTTTGGGGTTCTGCAACTTGTCTGAAAGCTGACTCTCTTTTGCTTTCCAAGTATGCAATCTTCGCACACGTCTATCTCCGCGGACTATAGACCTGAAAGTTTTTCCTTTGAGTGCATAATCTTCATCCCCTTCTCACTCATGTGGCTTAGTCTCTGGTGCCACAAATTTGATGTTTCATTGCTTGTTGCAACTGCGATTGAACAACGTGCTCCTACTGTCATGTAATGAGTGTCACTTTTCTTGCTTCAAGAAACTGTCATTACGCTCTTTGAAATCTTCCAATCATCACCATGGAAGATCGCAGTGTAGCCTTCACTGGCCAATTGCCCTACTGAGATTAAGTTCCTTCTTAGGTTGGGAATATGCCTGACATCCTTCAGTTCCCAAACAGACCTGTTCAACTTAATCTTCATTATACCTTTTCCAATAATAGCACATGGTTGGTCATCGCCAAGATATACCTTTCCAAGGTTTCTGGCGACATATTTATTGAAGAATTCTTTTTATGAAGTAGCATGGAACGATGCTCCAGAGTCTAACACCCAAGATTCTTCCTTACTCTCCAAAAACATATCAATGCATCATTTCCTCCTGAGATGGAAGTAGCATTTGCCTCTACCTTCACTTGTTTTTCCTTCGGTGCATTCTTGCACTGATTTTTGTAGTGCCTGGTTCTTCCACAATTCCAACACTCGATAGTCTTCGAGCTATGGGAATTATTAGGATTCCTAGATTTGGACCTCTTGTCCTTTGATCTACCTCAGTAGTTTTTTCTTCCACGTCCATTCCCTTTGGTTGAATTTCTTCCTCTTGACTCTGTATGAAAAACTGAAGAAGTTGACGATTCACATGACTCTCTACGTTGGATCTCTTCACTATGAACCAGATCACGAACATCATCAAATTTCAACTTATTGCTTCCTTACGAGCTATTCACAACCGTGACAGTAGCATTCCAACTTTCTGGTAAAGAAGACAAAAGTATCAATGCTCGTACTTCTTCATCGAATTCAATTTCTACTGAACTCAATTGGGTTGTGACTGTTTTGAGTTCATTGAGATGTTGAACTACTGATGTGCCTTCCGTTATCTGCAAATTGAACAAACGCCACATCAAATGCATTTTGTTTGAGGCTAATGGCTTCTCATACATATTGGAGAGAACTTTCATAAGACCTATCGTGGTCTTTTCCTTTGCTATGTTGAAGGCAACATTACGGGATAGCGTCAATCGAATAACTCTGAGGGCTTGTCTGTCTAGAATATTCCAATCTTCTACCTTCATAGCCTCTAGCTTTTTTCCTGAGAGAGATTGATATAGATTTCTTTGATATAGATAATCTTCTATCTGCATTTTTCAAAACCTGAAATATGTGACATCGAATTTCTCGAGTTTTACCCTTCCTTTATTTGCGGTCATTGCTCCCACTCAAATCTGACTTTCTCTGGATCGTTTCTGACTATTTCTACAAACCATCGTGTATTAGAACACCTCTATCACATGAATAGTAACATTGTAAGAAATTGACAAAAATCACCACCAAAAACTCTGATACCAGTTGTTGGGAAATTATGCAAATTCTCGATAAGCGAGATTTATGAGAAAACAAGAATAGAAAAATAACACACAAATTTGATAACGGAATTCTGTTAATCTTGTTTACGTCTCTAGACCTATTGCAGATATTTTTACTGAAAAGAGAGAAATTACACAAGGTGTTTACAATACTCACAACTCACAACCCATAACCCAATTACACCCAAGAAATTTTCTCTCAATTTTCTCTCACAAAAATTTTTCTTTCTAAGTTTTTCTCTCAATGGGAATAAACATTTTGGATAATTAATTTATTACAATTACACATATATTTATAGGAAAAACCCACTCTTTAAATTAAGCTTATTATTTTGTTCTATGTTTTACTCCATGTTTTGCTCTTTATTTTACTCCTTAAATTAATAAGTTTTATAACCATCTCTAACAAAAAAAAAACTTTAATTTTGTTAAATTTAATTGTTTTGATTGATTAGATTATAATTTTGATATTTCAAGATTAAAATGAATATAATATTTATACATGCTCCGAAGATAGATAGACAATGATATTAGGTGGAATAAAATAGATAGAATATTTATACATGAACAATAATATATGGCAAATGATGGTATAGAAATAGTTGGTGTATTTAATCTTACAATCACCAATCATATTCTAATATTTATATATAAAAAAAAATCTTCTCTTTGAGTAGTTTAATGATAAGATAGTTCCCTGTATACTTTGAACGTGGGTTCGAGTCTTTTTCCCATTGTTTAGAATGGTTAGTAAAGGATTGTGTATCCTTTGTATATTGTATAGATTAAAAATAATCTAATATTTATAAAAAAAAATCTTAATTCAATTTTTTTTAAAGAAAATAAAAAAACTTAATTCATTCAATTAAATCTACAATTAAAATTGATTACATAATTAGTTACAGCGAACATACATATATTTATCTCATTAAGTGATATTTTATTTTCATGTATTACTACAAAAATTACATTAATGTGTTCAATCAGTTTCATTAGTATCATAAACTTGGACTTTAAAGTATCATAATTTTTAAACAACTGTAGATTTACATTTAAGATTAGATCTAAAACAATACGCATAAATAAAAACAAAAATATGCCAAAAAATTAGAATAGATGACATGTATGCGAGAAAAAACTTAAAATTATGAAGAGACATAAATGAAAATATATGTACCAAAAAAAGTAAAAAAACTTAAAATATATTAATTAAAAAAAAGTAAAAAAATCTTACCCAGCCAAATTCGATAGAAACTAACTCTTCTTAAGGTAGGTAAAATCTAAAAGATGAAGATAAATGGAAAAGAATGAAGATCAGACAACCAATATTACTAATCTTAATTCAATTGCTCACCTCAATTATCATTAAGTACCAAAAAAAAAAAAAAATTAGTCCCAATACTTTCATTCTGCAGACAACTTAACAGAGCCTGGGCGCTAAACATCATACATATATATATATATAATGTATATTAAATTGGTCTCAAAATATAATTTTGTAGTTTTATGTTTATCAATGTTTACCAATTTTATATTATTTATTTTCTTTTATTTAATTATCCTCAAAACTCATAATTTCTTCCTCATTTTTTTTTTTTGCAAATACAACTTTTAAAAAAGTTGCTAAAATATATACAATTGTATTTTTCAATCATGTGGAATTTTTTTGTAATTTCAAATTTTTTAAAGAAATGTATTTAAGATATTTCTATATTTAAATAATAATATATTAATTGACAAAAATATAATATATTATATTACTTAATGGCTAAGGATGAACTTAAAGTGGCAATTAAATAATTTTGTTACTTATATGTTAAGAATGTATGAATAGAAATTTGACAACCTAAGAATTACGAATTTAATCTAATATTATTTAGGGTTTGGGTTCCGCAATGTTGTGCTTTGTGTATTTCTTCTATATAAACAACTCAAAGCAAAGCAAAGTACATCATATGATTTTTTTTAATAGAAATCCGACCTTAAATATGTCTTCATTTTCCTTTGAACATCATTGTTACAAATATTTGTTGAAAACTTTAACCATACTAGAGAATGAAAGAAAAAAACATTAAACTTAAAAAGAGACAAAATAAAAATAATCATCGTTTTTTCACGAATACATAAGATAATTAGAATTTTTTTTATATTCATGGATTATATACTTTCTTAGAAAGCAATGCGAAGAAAAAACGAAGATAAAAATGAAACGTAATCGAGATTGATAATATATAAATGAATTTAAAATTATGAGTATATTTTTTTTTCTCAAAAATATACAATTTTTAGTTGTATTGAAAAAAAACTTTTCCCCGATGGGATGCTTTAGGTCATGTATGGCATATTTTCAGGAAAAAATTAATAGTGGGAGATCAAATTGGGAAACGTGACTTGGAAGATTTTCAACAAATAACCATTTTAAAGGTGCAACTTCCTTACGTCTAACTTTCGTGGACTTCTGCACTTAATAATTTAGTCCATTACGTAATCTTTACTCTTTGATATAAGATTTCTATTTTAGATTCAATCACTTTACAATATAGTTATCTAGGGGGAGTAACAGATATAAATAATTTATTTTATCATAAATTTAAATATGATATGATATAAATTAAATTTGAAGATTTTAGATTTAAATTTGATTTTTGAATCTAAATAGATAGGATTATTTTAAACACTTATTAAATTATTGTAGAGATTTAATATTTATATTTATTTTTTAAAATAAGATAGTAATTTAATGCAATTTTGATATATATAATATTTAAATATAATACATTATAAAATAAAATATGTATTTATTTATAATTTTAATAGTAACGTGATCTAAATCGAATTGCAACAGATAATAAAATATTTTAATCTGATTTTTATAAAAATTTGAATAAATTGTATGTATTTTAATTTAAATTCAATTCCATTATAAAATCTATGGATCTAATCATTTATAAATTTTATAAATTAGATTAAATTTTTTAATTTAAATTTTACTATCAAATTATTTTATCACTCCTATGTATTAATAAGTAAGTTCGTCTAGTAGTTCAAAATTGCAAATTTTAAGTCAAATTAATATGATATTTATTAGGGTGGTGAATTGTAATAACCCAAATCGTTAATGTACAAAGGTATAATAATATAAATAAAATTAATGTTCTATACATATTGTTACAACAATAGAAAAATAATTATAACAATATTAACAATATCATTTATAGTATTATAAAATCAGATTTGAAAATTTTAAAATGCAACAAATCCAATTCAATGATAATTTGGATTGTTTCATGAAATCCAATCAAAATAATATGCCAAATCTATTTTTACCTTTCAATTATTTTATTTATGAGATAAATACTTTGAAGTCATTTATTTATTATAAAAATAATATTTAAATTATGTATTTATTTTTATAACATTTTAATTATATTATTATAAAGAAATGATCGCATGTACATAGATAAAAAAATTATTTATTTTAATTTTTAATTTTATTAATTACATTATACAGATACTTATAACTTAAATAAATAAAAACATAAAAAATAATTATTGTCTTAATACAATCATATTTTTATAACAATAGAATTAAATTATTACAAAAAATAATTACAAAACCTAAATAGCACTTTTAAAAACCTTTGCAATCAACTTTAATCAACTTTCCTTTATTTATTTGATCTACAATAAAGTTATTTATGATTTTAGTTTACTCAATACATGAGACAGGCTTGTGCCTGGAGTTTGAAATATATTGTTTTAAAAAAATAATGACCAAACACAATATTATTTTATAAGCAAATTTTTACTTTATAGAAAATAACTTTTAAACCATTCGGCCAAAAAAAAAATCCTTAGTTTTCCTATTGCAAATTTTCTTTTGAAATGATTAGTAATACACACTCAGATGTACCCTTGAAAATTTTGGAAAAAAGGAGCAAAAGGATGCTTCTTATTTTTATAATCGAACTAGGGTTTTCTGGGATAGTATGGAGTCTATCACTCTATTAAACAACCGTTGGTGTAAAGTTAACCAAGTTTTGAGAATCCTGCTAGTGAAACTGTTAATTATAACATCGGAATCCACAGCTTATACATGATTTGGATCAAACAATCTAAATGGAAAAAAAATTACAAACAGCACGGGTACGTCAATCAATCATGAAAATAAACCATCTTATCGTTTTAGCACTTTGGTTCTAGGGTTCTGTTACAGTTTCACAGCAATGAAGAGGACAAGTTCTCATAACAGTTCTCTAATCAGCGTCCATTTCTTCTAGGGCTGCTTTAGCTGCTGCCTTAGCTTCCTCTAAGAGGTCTTGGGGAACCTGAGAATAATTTTGGCAAAATCATGAAGAGGCTAGTCAACAATTTAACTCAATATTCTCCATCTTAAAGCCAAATTAGTTACCTTCTGATGTAGCCGGTTCGATTCCTCACAGACCCAACTCATTTCCAATTCAAACTCCTTGTCCTTAGCCTCATCATGTATTCCGTAAATGCTGCATATCATTAATTATATATGTCAAATCTATTCAACAAGTCAAATTAAGCATCATATGAATATCATATAAATATGCTTGTTATATAGTAAACCAGAATTGCTAGCCTGAAAATTTCATTCGTTTTACGATCTGAAAAGGGTATAACATGAAACCCCTTAAGGCTTCTGTTTATAAAAATTTCATAATTTTTTCTTTAGTAAGTGATGTATATCCTTTTCAATTACTCAAAAGTTCCTAACAAATCTTTCCACTTATCATTTCTTGATATTTCTCATACTTCCTAATCTGAAAATAAAATTGTCATAACAAAGCTTGTCCTGCAGCCACATTTTCCTAATTATTTCCAGCTAATCAACAAATCATCCATTGATCTCTGACATGCTGTGCTACAACTGAACAATGTCACCATAATTCAGAAATCAATATACGAATAAAAGATATCACTCACATCTTAGCTACTTCAATAACTCCTTGACGACAAGTCATTTCTGAGAGCTTCAATTTTTCGACCTCTCTGTCAATACGTAAGAACGGTGTATTAGTACTTTAGTTCAAATACACTAACATGAAGAGGAATTCTCGAAAATATGTAAACATAATAAAAACACCCAAAACTACAAGCAAATAACAACATGATAAATTAAACCATCAGTTCAGTAAGATGTCCCCATCTTGTAATAGACGACAAGCAACCATGACATTGAAAAATAATCAATGAATTTCATATGTTCAAGAATATATGGTGTTTCCAATGCGTTAGTTCTTATTTAGTGACCGGGACATGTTGAATATAAAAGTTTTATGGTTTCAACACATAACAGCAAGTAAACAGGTATTCATGAACCGAATGTCTTAACACTTATTTAGCTTTGTTTGAGACAACCTCTTTTGAGAAGGACCCAAGGGATTGTTATGAAAATGATAACTGAGCAAAAGTTTAGCAATAAAATCTACAGAAATACTTTCGAAAATAAATGAACTATGAATCCAAATAATTGTCCACCATAGGTGGAAATACATGATTCCTTACTATATGGACATGGAAAATCTTACAATTAAAAAGTGAACCACAGATCAGTGGCATTTCTCTCAAAAGCACTTCAACAAATAAATCAACTGCAGCTGGTAGTTTAGAATTTCAAAATCTAATTCAGAAAAGCATCCATTCAAGTGCTTAAGGAAGCAACATCATCCTTGCTGAATTCAGGTGTTGACTTTTAAAGGCTTGCTCATCTGTTTGATCAAACATCAAACATTGTGCTCGGAATGAGCACCTGACCGGGTGCTTATTCGTGATATATAAGCTCTTTAATTCTTATATCGCTGATTGCTCTGAAAAGTTCTTTTATCAGTTTGCTAAACACTTATAATGGTGCTATGCATTTTTAGACATCAATCTTTTGGCAGTGCTAATGAAAATAAACCCTTGTTAATTCATGCTAGAGTTATTTTTTAAAATTATTTTTATTTTTATTTTTTTTGGTCTAGGTAACGTATTCTTGTAGTACATACAGTTTGCATAAATGGACATTATAGTAAACAAAATCCAATTTTTGGCATCCCCGAATTTTAGACTCTTGTGCTTCACCCTTTCCCTTGAACTTCCATTTTTCTGTCTCTCCACTTCCCCTCTGCATCACTCACTGATATGACTATTAAGAAATAAAATTACAGAAATATTATTATGCCTACTGCGCCTAGAAACTTACATACCCATTTAAGATATGCACCTAAAAGATTTATATAGTAGAAAGAAAACCAAAACCTTGGAAACTATAGTAATCTAAGATATTTAGACTTTTCAATTCTGCTATATTTGTGCAATAATAATTCCACACAAGCATACATAAGTCGTATGGCCACATTTGTGCAGCCTATTCTAGGTTAGCTTTTAAGACATGAGTGAAGGCAGTTGGAAAGCCTGCCTGTGCACGTGCCACTATAATGAGGTAAGCAAGCATTGGCACATAAAGATATACATAGGGGTCGATTAGGGTTAGAATGCTGCCAAGTAAATTAGTAGTTTTACTCAAGCCCACCTCAATAACATTAGAAATTCAAGCATGAAATTATTAAAAATACTTAAAAATGCCAAAATATTTTGTGATCGAATTTTAAGCAGAAAAGACATTTACTTACGTTTTAGCTGCCTGTTTGCCCTTCCCAATTGCAGCACCGAAGTACCTCTAGAACAGATCCCAAAACCCATATCAGTAAAGTAAATCAACTGATTAGGTTATGAAGCAACGAATCATGACTTAGGATAAATGACACGTTTTAAAACCAACAGCGTAAAGAAAGTAAGCTACTTACATAAGAAATGCCTGAAGGTTCAACCATGTACAATTGTGGCCCATCTCTGTCATAACCTCCAAGGATTACTCCGCAGCCAAAAGGTCTGCAGCATTATTAAAAATTATCTGAATGAATAAGGGGTGCACGAAACGTAAACAGTTAAACAATATTTTATAAGTTCCCATCATACCTGAGCCACCAATACAATGTACATAAGTGCACATAACTAGCAACACGTTCAGCAAGTTCCTTAACAGGAATTGGTTCTCCGTACACACTGCAAAATTCGTAGAAAATCAAGTAAACATAAAACAATGTGCTAAGGAAAAAAACGGCAATGAAAGATCAGGTAAAAAATGCATATGTGCATGACACAGCCATATTAGATATCCAGAGAACAAATAACCTCTCATAATTAGTAGCTTCAGACTTTGTCCGAGCAACAATTTGCCTCCCGTCAGCAGCCAAGCCAGCCACAGCCTACAATTGAAAAAACAAGAACTAATTAACAAATGCAATGGGAAAAAAATTTAAAGACAAGGTCTATGAGGTTATGTTGGAGAAAGTTGATTCAAGCATAACATAATGCTTATGGCATCATTCTTCATGTCCTAACAAAAACAATAAGATGTTTTACCTCAATAGGAAATTGAAGAAGAAACTCATGCGAAACCATAGACTAAATTCAAGAAAATGTCTATATCCCATATTGATCGAGATCAGTAAACATTCATGGAAATAAACCTAAAAAACAACATGCTTCTTTTTCTCCAAGATAGATATTCTTATTTCTCACATAGGAAATTGAAGAAGAAACTCATATGAAACCATCGACTAATTTCAAGAAAATGTCTATATCCCATATTGATTGAGATCAGTAAACATTCATGGAAATAAACCTAAAAAAACAACATGCTTCTTTTTCTCCAAGATAGATATTCTTACAAATCCTTGTTTCTCACAGCAATAGTTGAAAAGTATGCTCATTAAGATAACCAGAGTAGGAGAAAAACAATGGTGTAATGATTGGCAATCAATGGGGAGATATGATAACACATTGCTAGTACAATTGTCTCCAGCTATCTTTTTCCTCTTTCCCAGGAATATCTCAGGCATTACCTAATTCTACTATCAAGCCCCTTGTCATAAGGAGGGGAAGTCTTATAGGGCCTGTTTATATGTGCTTATGTTAGATGTGGTTTCAATGGGAGTGGTCAAAGAGGTTTCAACATAAGTGGTTCAAAATGAAGCGGTTTAGCTAAAAGTGCTACTAATAGAAGCACTTAGAACTTTTGTATTAAAATTGTTAGAACTAGTATTGAGTTAAAATATAGTTATTATTTTAAGACGAAAGCATTCAAAACAGCCTGTCTTAAAAGTAAAAGCACAATTTTTTAAGCAAATAGTACTTCTAAAAGCACTTCTCTTAATGATATCTAAACATCCCTTTGAACCATTTGAACCAAATGGAGCCCATAGACACAAAGTTAGTCTAGTCTAACACGAAACTCCATTGGGTTTCCAGAAAAAAGTAATTTTGATCAGAATGCAAAAGAACAACAACTCAACATACTACATGCTTGGATAAAAAAGGGAAAAAAAATAATGGAAGAATAAAATTTGAAATTAAAAGGAAAATACCATTCCAGAGTGGCGATGAACAGAATGAATTCTGCGATTTGAACCGGGCAACATCATCTTGGACGCTATAAGTTTCTCCACACCCTAAATTCAAAATCAACGATTACCCAAAATCCAAAAAAAAGAAAAAGAAAGAGAAAACTACAAATAAAAATAGAAAAACAAAGAAATGACCAAAGAGAAAGCGAGAAACTTTACCATAACTACACCATCCTTGCATTTGATTCCAATAACAGTCCTGCACAAAACGATTTACTACAATAACTTCCTTCTCTTTTTTCACAAAAGTCGTAAACCATAATAGGAGTTTTATTTTTACTGAAAACTCAGATCGGAAAATTGAAAGTTTAAAGGATTCAGATAATGTTCTACAAAATTTCTATTTTTGTAATTCTTCGGAGTAAAAAAAAAAAAAGAGGTGTGAAGGAAGACAAAGAACCCGCTGTTGTCGACAGCTTTGGCAGCGTATTCGATCTGGAAGACACGGCCATCAGGAGAGAATGTGGTGACTGAGAGATCGTAGCCAGTACCTATGCTGCTCATCTTTCTCTTTGTTTTTCTTCTATTGTCTCTGTTAAGCTTCTTCTCAAGCAAGGGAGAGCTACAAGTTTAGTGAATGGAAGAATGTATAGAGAGAAATACCTCTCTTTCTTTTTCCTCACGACAGTGAATAAAATGGGGAAAATTAGAATCGTAAAAATGATCTTGCTCAGCTAACTTAACTTTAGCTGGGTGATTAGCGGATAAAAAATATATTTTTTATGGATTTGAATTTGATTGTATCTATAATAAATTTGATGGTTTTTTATAAAGTAAAATTATTATTAAAAATATATTATTTAGATATTTTAATATAAAAAATACATAAATAATTAGATTTTTAAAATTTATATCATAAATCTAAAAATAAAATAACTTATATATTTATTCCAAAAATTATGTGAGTATTCTAATATACAAATAAAATAATTTAAATAATTCATATTCTTTTATAAATATTACGAAGCAATTTAAATTAGAATAGGTCCAGTTTATCTGATCGAATAATAGCATATAAAAATTTATTTATTTATAAATTATTATAATATCTAAAATATAACAATATTATATTTAAATTTTTAATTGACATATTTTTATTAAAATTTCTTCTTTATAAACATAATTAAAGTGATAAAAAATAAAAAGTATAAATACTTATTAAATTATTATAAAATTTAATATTTATATTATTTTTTAATTTTTATAATAATTTAATTCGAATGATATACATTTTAATATAAATCTAATTTAATAATAAAATTTATCAATTTAATTTGAATATAAGGGTTAAAATAAATAAATTAAATTATTTGTTCACTTTTAATCATAGATTTAATTCATTTTTTAAAAAATAAATAAAATTTAAATAAATTATGTTTTTTACTCTTTATTTTTCATTTTATTAATTATCTTAATATTTTAATATTATATTTAATAATTAGTTTTTTTAACAAAAATATAATATATTGATGCAAGAAAAATTTAAAATTAATTAAATATTATAAGTATTTTTACTACTCATCCAAAATAATAATATAATAAATATTTAATCTTTTCTTTACACACTACACATATTTAATCTTTTAAAGTATAAATGATAGTAATGATTACTTTTATTTTTATTTATTTAAAAAATAATAATTAAATTTTTTATTAAATAAAAGAATATTATATAAATAAGATTGAATTTAAATATATTGGATTGAGACGGGAGTAATAACATTTAAAATACAAATCAATCTAAAAAGTTAATTTTTTAAAAATTAAAAATTTAGTAAAAGTTATGAAAAGTTTAATTTTAGATGAAATAATTTAAGTACATTAATTATTTAAAAATGAATTAAAAATTCAAGAATTTAAAAAATATTAAAAATAGAGCACCTAAACATATGTTTTTTAAATAAATTATAACTCAATAAAATATAACATTAAATAGATTTATACATATAATAATCAATTTAATAACTATTATTAACTTAAAAAGATATATAAATATATCTTCACTCACTTCATTTCTAATTTTCTTTTTTTAGATTTAGATTTTTCAAACTACTTTCTAATAGTTAGGGGCGTCTAATGTCTTACCCTGTAAACAGTCCTTCATACTAGGTTAAAAATGTGGCTAATTTAGTTTTTTTTTTTTTTTTACGACTAATGTTCTATTTTGAAGGAGGTCGCAAGGTTGCAGTAGCTTGATAATTCAATCCGTACACTGTTACACATAATGCTCACTACTCGTTAGTTTATTTCTGAGAAAGCTAACGTTAGAGCAATGCACCTCTCAAAAACAAAAGCTTTCTTCATCATCCTTTCTCAATTCTCTACAACCACAACCACCAAAAAGCTTCAAAAATTTCCAAGCCTCTCTAACATTCACACCAAGTATAAGCCCCAAGCAATCCAACAAGCTCAAAAAGCACTCACCGATTACCTCTACACGACCAGATCTTTGCCTTTCACCTATGCCGATCATATTAGCAAAAACTCTCTCTTCTCTCTCTCCAATCTCATCCGCAAGGTTGATTTTTCTGTCCCAACTTTCTTTAAGAACTTCCAGAAGCTTCTCAGGTACAACCCCATTAATGAATTTGAATTTTTCTTTGAAAGCATAGGTATAGATTACAAAGATGTTCCTTCATTTTTGCCTCCAAATAAGTTCTTCTTTTATGAAGATAATGCCCTTTTAAGCTCTGCTTGTGCGCTTTCTGGTTTTGGATTTCCTTGGAATAAATTGGGGTTTTTGTACAAGGAAGAGGATTCGATTTTTGGGCAGAGTAGTAAGGAATTAATGGTTAGGCTTAATGGGTTTAAGGATTATGGGTTTAGTAATCTATCTGTGGTTGGTATTTGTTTGGCTTTTCCTTACTTGTTAAGTGGAAAGTGTGAAATGGGTAGCGATATTGATGGGTTTTTTGATGATTTGAAGATGGTTTATTTGGAATTTGATATGGGTAGTTTATTTGAAGGAAATGTAGATGCTTGGTATGAGATTTGTAGGAAGATTAGGGTGTTTTATGATTTAGGTTGTGAGAAGGGGAAGGTAGGTGAAGCAATGTGTTGGAGAAAAGATGTTTTTCTTGAGTGCCCGGAAGAGAATATTGTACAAAAAGCTGAGTACTTTTCTAAGTTTGGTGTTCAGAAGGTTGAAGTGGGTTTGTTGCTTCTTCAAAGCCCAGATATTTTGAATCTTGATTTGGAAAATCAAGTGATCTCAGTGTTGGGATTGTTGAAACATTTTGGATTGAATGGGATAGAATTGAAATCAGCTTGTCAAAAGTACCCTTATATTTTGGGTAGAAACAAAATGGCTAATTTACCTCATTTGATGAGGGCAATGGATTTACATGAATGGTTTTTCAGTAAGATAAATAATTCATATGAATTGTTGGCCACTTACACAATTAATGATACCAACGATGTAATGGATACAGAGTTTGTTGATGGATTGAAGAAGATTCAGTTAACTAGAACACCCACCCACACAATGAATAAACTAAACTTCTTGCATAGAATTGGATTTGGAGAGAATGCTCTAACTTTAAAGGTCTTATCTCATTTACATGGGACTGATAGTGAGCTACAGCTACGATTTGATTGCCTTCTTAATATGGGTGTCAAATTCTCAAACCTCTGTGCAATAGTAAGAATAGCACCCAAGATTTTAAGTCAAAAACCAGAATTTCTTGAGCAAAAGGTGAACTTTCTATGCCAGGAGATGAAATCGTCTTTGCAATACCTGGACACTTTTCCATCGTTTTTGTGCTTTGACTTGGAGAAACGGATTAAACCTAGATACAGAATGTATGTGTGGCTTATAAAGAGTGGTTTATGCACCAAAAACTACTCCATTGCTAGCTTGGTTGCCACCAGTGAAAAGAGCTTCATAGCACGCCTTTATGGAATCCACCCAGCTGCTCCAAAACAATGGCTGGAGTGTTTTTTACTGAAAAGATCCATTGATAGTTGCCTTGAGCTTGAGAATGAGATGCATCCTATAGTCCCTACCTAAATCTGTATTACTTTATTTAGGATGCCATTGGGAATTTGTCTGTGAACTTGTTTATTGATCTCATTGCAAAAGATCTATGGACTTTGTGCGTTTTATCCGAGGTATGAGAACAATATTTATCTAACCAAAGTATTCTCCCTTTATGGCATTAATTATTAGTTCGTTTTTAGAATACTACAGATATTTCATTATTTGCAACTCTTGTTTCTTAAATGCTATCAAATCCATTTTGTGTGAGATTTATATTTGCAGCTTACTTGCCTGGGCTATGTTTTAAAAAAACAATAGTGAGTTTTCACACAAAAGGCATAGTTAAACTCTTCTAACATTGGTTAAACTTCAAGAGATTGTTGATTATTTTTCCCTTGATATTTCCCTTGTTTGGTCTTTTCTCTTAGAGCCCTTGTTCTTTGCACTTGATAATTATATTTTTTTTGCTGAAAGGGTATGTGGTTAGAATGTGGTGGGAATCTCAGGTTCTCAAAGTTAATCTCGTCTTGTATGAGGGCTAGTGTTATGTTCAGTTGGTTTTTGCTTGTTAATTTGTCTATCTGTGTTTGACCTATGGACATTGCTCTGAGAATGAGAACTACCCAAATGAAATTGCAAGTTTCAGTCTGTTATTTCAGTTAAAAGAATGTGACAAACACAGTAGCAAAATTCGTCACATTTATGTTTCTGTTTTAATTATTCATCTATTTTTAAACATTAATTTTAAGATTCCCTTGTACCATTTTAGTAGGGTGGAAAACAAAAGGTTTAAAAAAAAATATGTTGATTTTTGGCTGAGTAGATGCTTGGAGTGGTTGTTATTGTTAGATGATTTTGTGTTTGCCTTAGCAATTTAAATTACTTTTCATCAGAAAGAAGGTATTTTTCGGTCTGCTAGACTTTATATATATGTGTGTGTGTGTATTTTATTTATTTATTTATAGATGGTGTGTGGTTCAAACCTGTGTCACATGCTTTAGGGTTTTCATCTTACTTGTACGGCTCAGTGTCTCTCCCCTGGCTCTCTTGCTTCTGCTTGGACTTGTGATTGTCATTACTCATTAGACTCATTACTAGTTCTTAGTTCTTAATGTGATAATGGGTATGGCTGTCCAGGCAACTGAGAAATATGGATTTTGCAAAGAGATCAAAGGAGAGACAAAGATGTATATGAAGGACCTGTAAATGAAAAGTATCTCGAAGCAGAACAAACGAGATTGCGACATTATGTCCCATTTTTTCTGTGCTAAGAATTAAGCATTTCAACTCAGTTTTCAGATGGGCAAAACGATACATTTAGCTCCTCCACAATCAAACGAAAGTCTGAACTCTGAGGTCTTCTTGTTGGGTAAGTATCATAAACTGTTCTTGATTCTTTTCTTTATTGAATATTAGTGTAATTTTATGATATTTCTGCTGTATATTTAAGTTCAATTAATGTGAAATAGTTCCTTTGACAAAAAAAAAATTTTAATTAAAAACAATGTATATTAAATAGTCGTTGGCTTTTTTCTCTTCTTTTTTCAATAGCTCGATAGTGGCCTTCTAATGCCCTAAAGTAGTAGTACAAAGCTTGGATTGATTTATTTGAATAAATGTTATATATACTCTTTCATTTTTTTTAAAGTATTCATATGTCCAAGTGACGATATATAAGCATGGGTGTGAGTATTCGATATTTTAATTTGATAAAAGCTTACAAAAAGTGAGAAAGATGGGTGTGTCCGATATCCAAATACATATCTAAATATCTTTAACACGTAAACTGGACCTTTGTACAATCCGAATGCACTCATTTAAAAGTCTTGAGATGTGGGTTGTAATGCATTTTTTAACATTAATGGGTCATTCATTGTAGACAAATTATATACACAAAGAACTATGTTTCATGGATTTCAAATTTTAGGTTTTTTAACACCCAAAAGCTTCTAATAAACTCAATAATTTGAGTATATTTATACTAAAATTGATATAAAAGTAAATCTTTTTTTAATTAGAAACAATTAATATTTTTTTTACTGTTTATATGGCAGGTATCCTAAGTTCGAACACTTTGAACCCTAGATTCGTTAGTGACCAATGGTATACTTCATTTTCATATTGCACTTTTATTTTCCGTTTGAATTTATGAAGTTGAACTCATCTTATAAGTATACTTATTTTGTGAAGTGTTCAAATGACGAAATTTATTCATAAGACTTCATTATTTACATTTACGGACATGTTTCTTTTTAAAAAATGTAATTTTTTTTAATATCAATTTGTGTTAATAAAAAAAATTCAATTAAGTTGGAGAGTCTGAGTCTTTGAACAATTGTTGTGCCACTCTTAAGTTTTTATTGTTTCAAATTTGGTATCCATAACATTTTCTCTATTCTTTGCATTTAATAATAATATCTTCCCTCGGTATCTCAGAAATCAGAAACGATGAACAAAAACTTAATGCTGTATAAAAGTATAAAGCAATCAGCCAAAAAAAATTGTATAATAAGGTTAATATTTAGATCAAAATTTTAGTGTGCATTATTAGTTTTAAAAAAGTATCGGTTTAATTTAAATCGTTAAATTTTAGGTTTTTTTAAAAGATGCATTTCTTTAAATAAAAAATTCAATTGTATTTGAAAAATTAAAAAAATCATAAAAATTGATCATTTAACATGTGTTGTTATTTTTTCAAAGATGATATCTTCTAACAAGTTAATGGAATTATCCGGTCACCCATGTCAAATATATATATATATTCTTTAGTTATCAAATTTGAAGTAAGGTTCAACTCCAATAATGAAGCCTTTATTTTCATTTAACCAATTTAGTTATGATGATCTTTGGCATGTGAATTTTTTAGTTCAAAAAGAATATCAATTTATATTAAAAGTAGTAACAATTCAAACATACGGAGTGTCATGTCCTATTGTAATACGTTCCTTTAATAATTGTTGCAACTCTTGGGTGCTTTGAAACTTTGCTAAAAGGATATTAGACATAATACTTTGGTGTCCGCTAAAGCCGACCAAATGTAGGATCACGCTAACTAATGTTGAGGTCATGCTACTATGCTAGTGTCTAACGGAGTATCTCTACTTCTTGTTACAAAAGCATAGTTAAACTTTCGATGAAGGGTAAGGTAAGATGCTCCGCTAACTATAAATCATATGTACAAAAAATTACTAATTTTTAAATGATATATTATAATTTCATTAACAATTCAAAATTTGAAGAAAAAAATAGAAATAAAACATATAAATATATATATATATATATATATATATATATATATATGTTTTTTTTTAAATTGTTATATCTTTTTAAATTAATTATTGTTTGTTTCAACTATTAATCACTTGTAATTTACGGTGTAAACAAGCCACTTAGGCTGCCTATATTGGAGCCTATATAAAGTTATTTCCTTTAGTTAAATAACATTAAGAAGAAAAATTCTAGTTGCTAGAGCTTCTAGTGAGAAACTTTAAGGGGGAGAAAATTAAGATTAATTTTTTTTCAAGTATAAATTAAGTTATGGGTAGGAAACACTTACAATATTTCCTTTTTTATTGAAAGATGTATAACGGTATAAATAGGATGTTTTAGTTTATTTCTCCTTCTCATAAATCTAATCCTCAAGAATTTGATATTTTTCTCTATATATATTCAAATTTATATATATATTTAGTTACAATTGATTTAGTAAATATATAATAATTAAAAAAAATACATGTGTATTCATGTGTTCAATTTCTATTATTTTTTGAAGTTTTTAACTTTTAATTCATTTTTTAATAATTAATAAACTTATAGTAACATATTCAAATATTAGTAAATATTTATATATTATAATTAATACATCATTGTCATCCTTCGTCCATTAAACTTTAGTATTTTTTTTGTGTGTAATTTCATTAAAACTTAACTAGTAAACATATTACATTTACACTTTGGATGCAAAGACTTAAACCACAACAGTCATTTAATATAAAGAAACTCATTAATAATTCATATTATTACAATATATTACTCTGAGTAAAAATAGTAATTAATAATGTATATATTTTTTTTCTAGTGGATTAATTAATTAATATTTTTAACAGGTATCGAATTGAAGACTTTAATTATGAAATTAGGTTATAAGATAATTGATATTAATATTGTATATTTAAGTTATATTCGAATTATATAAAATATTATTTTATTATAAAAAAATTAATTTAAATAGTAATTAATTTTTTTCTTTCATATAAAAAAAGATTTATTTTATTTCCTTAAATCAAATATTTTGATTACCTATTTACAAAATACAAATAACCCCGTTTGACATATGGTAGAATCGAATACAGCTCTTATTAGGCTATCTACTTATTTTAAAGGCACATTACTACTAAAAAAAAAATACTATAAGAATCTTTTTATCACAGTAGACATGTTTAAGTTTTTTATTTATTTGTAACAGCTTAGTATATTATTATTAAAAAAAATTATACAAAGATAAAATTAACTTTTTTAATTGTTTTAATTTAAATAATTAAAGAAAAAAATTAAATATTTTTATATAATTATTTTTAATAATATAATTAAACTATAACAAAAAAATAAATATAGAAATATTGCAAAAAAAAAAAAACCAAAGGGAACAATACTATAAGTTATATCAATCTAGTAACTTTCCATTCTTATCAGATTAAAACTCCTTTTGCATTCTTAGATAGTATATGATATTTATCAAATTTAAGAATAAAAAATATAAGAAGGTAAATTAGTAAGCAAAAGATTAGAAAGGAAGAATAAAGAAGAACAAATAACTAAAAACAGAACGCGCACAGAACTACTCAACGAGATTGTGTGTGTGACGGCACGTTTTGATAGATTGGTGAACTATCTCACGATCTCAGAACCAAATGGGTAATGGAGAAAAGTATAAAATAACCATAAACATGAAAAAAAGGAGTGCTTTTTTAGTTGTTAATTGAGCTAAACATTATAAGCATCGAGAAAATGACAAAAATAATAAAAAGAAAGAGAAATGTTCATTATAAGCGGAAAAGCCGCGAGAAAATTGCAACATCCGCCCAAAGTACTAATACTCACATCATTGCCAGCATTTCAGAGAGAGAAACATTCTTCAATGAGAAAGAAAGGAAAGAGAGAGAGAGGGAGAGGGAGAGGGACCAAAGAAAGAGAATATTGTTGCTTTGGTATAGTCGGTTGCTTTGGAGACCCACATAGATAAAGGAATTGGTGAGCGACAGAGAGGCAGCTTACATCACCAAAAACCCTCTCTCCCCTCTCTCTATCTCTCTCTGTCTCGCTGTATCTGTCATTCTCTGTCTGCCTAGAGCTCAATCTCACATGTAAAAGTTATAGAATTGAAATCCCAATTTGAAAGTTGGAATTTTGAGATTGTTTTGTTTGTGGGTTTTAATTTTTATTTGTGGTTTCAGAACTTTTATTTGTGGGTTCTGAACGTCGTTGAAGGTTTTTGGTGTTATGGATTTTGTGGAAGAGGAAGAAGTGAAATTCTGAAAAGTAGGGAAAAGGGATCAAAATCTGGGTTCTTCCTTTTCTTGAAGGTGATGGCCCAGAGTAAGCCTCACAGACTCTACAAAGTTTGGAAGGGAAACAATGTGAGTTTTCTTCTTTTCTCTATCTCAATTGGATTTGCTCCACATGTTATGGAACTGTTGGATCATGTGTTATATTGGGTGTTATGGGTTGAATTTAATTGAACTGCCAAGTTATGTTAATTTAATTCCTTGTTTAGATCATTATGAGTTTCGCTTTCCTTTGTTTTATGTTGTAATCTGACAAATTGTTAGTGTTCCTGTTATTGTTTGTCTATGTTTAGATTTTTTTTTGCAGAGTCTAAAATGCTAGAAATTATGATTCACTTGGAAGAGTAGATACTAACATTTCTTTACTATTTTGTTTGAAGTATATGGACTTGGGGTTTTCCAGGAGCTTCAGTTTTCTGATTATACGTTATATTTTTATCAGCAAGAATTCTGTTAGCACTCTTATGGTCTTAGCTATTTTACAATATTGTATGATTGTGGCCTATAGATTTCTTATTCCTGGTTGCTATTATCTTGAGTGATGCTGCTTGAGATGTATCTAGTGAGTTGCTAGAATTGTATTGGTTGTGATATTGGGGTTGTAGGATGTTGATCTGATTTTGGGACCACTTATGAGCAGGGCCAGTTACATTTGGATATGTGGATTGATGCATGTCACAACTCGAGACAATAATCATTTTTCATTCAGCTTAGCTACTCATTAGAGTTCCTGATGCATTTCTATTTTCTTTCTTCTTGTCATGTTGTAATTGACTGCCATGGCTATGCTTGTTGTTTGTATATTCAATGAAGTACCGTATATGTTTGTTTGTTAGAATGGGCTATTCTTTTGTATATTGAATTATCTGCATCTCACTGTGGCTGATTTATCAAGAATCACAAATCAGTAGTCAATGGCAATATGTTTATTTTGACATGTGGCCAGAGGAATTAGAAATAACAAATTAGCAGTTCCCATGGTTTACACTAGATAAATAATTTAGGGAAGTCAAGAGTATATTGAGTTGAAGAGATCAAAAGGTGACATCTAACATCGCGTCAATGAGAAATTGTGTAGCATTATACTTGAGAGCCAGGTAGCATTAATTCCTTGGAGACTAACATGTTATGTCCTTTATAAATTTCTTAATTTAGGTCCTTTATGAGGAAGGACTTTTCAATGGCCTATGATACTTTGTGAATGTTTTTGTTAGCTTTGCTCTGTAGCACCGAGCTCTATTTCTTTTTTCTTTATCCATCACCTTTTACATTTGAAGCTATTAATTATTATATTTTTAAATTAGGGAGCTGATTCTTTGTGTGCTGATTGGCTAGAATTAACTTAGGTTCTTGTTAATGACTATATGCAATAATATGATTTTTTATTGGTTTTGTCAGAAATTCCTCTGTGGTGGGAGACTTGTCTTTGGTCCTGACGCTGCATCTCTTTTTCTATCCACATTACTTATTGCTGCCCCTGCTGTTGCCTTTTGTATAAACCTTTATGTAAGGAACAAAAATTTCCAGAATGAAAGTACTTGCTACCTTGAATTATTTGTGGGCGTGCTTCTTACTATCTTGGTAAGCACTTCCGTCTTTTTACATTTTCTACCGTTATAGATAAATCTATTGTCTTGTATTTGAATTATCAACACTAGTTACTACTACATTGTTTGATGTCTGGTTTTAACAAACATTTACATTGTGTGTACAGCCCTAGTAGATCACATCATTACAAATGAGAGACACTCTAATTGGGTGGACTCTTTGAAAGGATAGGGACTGTTTGTTATGAAGCAGTTATCTATATTTACTGTATTCAAAACTCTCTCTGAGGTTTGGGGAAAATAGAATGGTCTCCCTTTTACCTGTGCTATAATGCTATTTTCCGTGCAATATGTACAAAGACTATGTCTTTGGCATCTTAATCATTTTTCCAAATATCGAACGGTAATTTGGTGTGAATCGAACCAGTGGCATCTTAATCCTTAATTAGACATATTAATGTGAAATGGGTACAAAATTGTTATCATGACAAATTGGTTTTGCTGTTCTTATGTTCTTTATGTCTAGTATCTCATATTTTCTTCTAAGTTAAATATATCATGAGAACCTAGTATAATTTCCTTACAAAAGAAAGGGGATTGTAATTTACTTACTAATTTGAAATTCAAGGCTATTTATTCAACTTTACATGAAATTTCACAAGAAGGCATAATTTTTCATGTTGTAATGTTTGTGTTAATACATCCTATTGAAGCACTGGAATATGAAAGACATTTCAAATTAGTAAGGAGTATTCACCTATTACATACCTATTGCTAAAATATTTTTGGGAAATTACATAAAAAAAAATAACTCCCATAAAACTTATAACAAGAAAAATAACACCCCAATAACATTGAATGGGATCTAATTGAACGGGTCTTAATAACTTTAGTTCAATTTAAACGTCTAATTGGACGATGTTCAATGTGAAATGATGTGTTATATTTTTTTATATTAGTGAAAAAGTATGAGATAGACATAGAGGTGATATTTTTTGTTATTACAAGTTTAAGTGTGTTATTTTTTCATTATTATTCATTGCATTTACATGGGGTTTCATATAAGATATACTTCGTGAACCCATGTGAAATGTTTTGCAATGGCTAATTCTTCTTTTGCCAAAAAGTATACTTTTTTAAAAAGAAAAATGTAAAGTTGTTGATTCTGTAAACTTCGATGCAGGATTTAGTATTTCTTTTCTTGACTTCCGTTAGAGACCCTGGTATTATTCCTAGAAACTCAAGGCCTCCAGAGCACGATGAAGCATTTGATGGACCTACACCCTCAATGGAATGGATTCACGGTGCAACCCCTCATTTGAAACTACCTCGAACTAAAGATGTTATTGTGAATGGGCATACAGTAAAAGTGAAGTACTGTGACACATGTTTGCTTTATCGCCCTCCTCGTGTTTCTCATTGTTCCATTTGCAACAATTGTGTTCAGAGATTTGATCATCATTGTCCGTGGGTTGGTCAGTGCATTGGAGTTGTAAGTTAAAAACTAATGTAGATGATGTTACTGAAGAGTCTCACTCAATATCTCAATGTCTTATTTAAATATTATTCAAAACAATATTAATATAAAAGAAATTTAAGCATCATCTCCATTTAAGAATAAGCAAAATGAATGGTTGACTTTCATTTTCTCTTGACACTAACACTGCCTAACCTATTGGCTTGTTTGCAGCGAAACTATCGATTCTTCTTCATGTTCATAACAACATCAACCATCTTGTGCATATTTGTGCTTGTGTTTTCTATAATGAACCTTCTTAAGCTACATAAAAGCTTCCGGAAAGCTGTCTCAAGTGACATCGTATCAGATTTTCTTGTAGTTTACTGCTCTATTGTTGTCTGGTTCGTTGGTGGCCTCACTGCTTTCCATTTCTACTTGATATGCACAAACCAGGTGACTCTCTTCCTCAAAATGTTCAGAAGCTGACTTAATTTGCTTATTGTTTTACTGAGTTGATTGAATATTACTTGCATTTCTATAATATAAAAGTCATCTTCCTGACTAAATTATCAATTGACATTATATAACATTGATCGGCTAACGAATTTGTGGCTCAGCAGCATACAATCTACTTGGGTATGTAGAAGATCTGAGATTTGAATCTCAGTTACAAGTGTGTAAGTAGTGTAGTTATTTTAAAAAAAAATTGACTATTTCAACTTTAATGGAATTCTTTTCTAATATGTGATTTTGGTACATTTTTCGGCCCAAATGCCAAAAAATGTGCATTTTAGGGGCTGAATTGCATTTTGTTTCCCATCTGTCCCTTTATATTTCGAGTGCCAGCATGACAAAGAAAGTGAAAGGTCCCTATAGCAGTGCCCAATTTTTTGCCTATGTGCTGATGTGGATTCTAGTGGTTTATGAGTTAAATGAATGTAGAAAGGTCACTATTTATGCAATACTAAGTTTGTGTGTGTCCACTTCTCTCATATCTTGCAAACTCTTATGGTTTGGTTTTATATTTCCGTTCTGATCCTTTTTCTATGTAGACTACTTATGAGAATTTCAGGTACCGATATGATAAGAAGGAGAACCCATATAACAAGGGAGCTTTAAGGAACTTAAGAGAAATGTTTTTATCTAAAATCCCTTATTCAATGAATAAATTCCGTTCATTTGTTGAGGACGAAAATATTACAATTGGTCTTGCAACTCCAAATCCTGCAGAAGGTATTATGAGTTCAAAGGAGAAAATTGATATTGAAATGGGAACTGGTGTTCCGGAGGACAGTAATTTCCCACTTCCAAATATTTTGCGAAACCTGGATTATGAATACGACAATATAGAAACCAATTTCAAGCATATGGATGATGAACAAAGACACGGTTTAGATCCATTCCTTTCTGTTGAATCTGGAGAAAAGGAATCTATGCAAAGCTTGACAATCGGGTGCATAGAACCTGAACAAAGCTTGACTATTGATAGTGGAGTGAGAGAGACAGTTTATTCATCTTCGAGAAATGGAGAGAGACAATCTATTCAGTACAATATTTGTGTGGACGACTCTGTTGGAAGAACTGATGGTGGAAGAGAGACTTGTCAAAACATAGAAAATGCTACTCAAGCATAGAGGTATCATCAATCCTTCATATTACTTTCACACTGCTATAAATGCATACAAAGACCCTTTTTAGCTGCAAGTCTCATACTTTTTTGTACGGCTTAGTTTGCTTATAGTAGATAAAAGAATGTGTATGACAATAAAAAAAATGTACCACTAAAGTTCCTCTAGGTTAAAAAAAATACCGGTTAATTCAAAGGTGACACATTTTTCAGACTTGACGAACCTCTGACGTCTTATTTTCAAAACTTAACTGACTTCTAATTTAATAATTTATGGTACACTAGAAGTTCATTAAGTTTAAAGGTAACCCATTTTTTTTTCAAACTTGATGCACGTTTGACGTCTTATTTTCATAACTTAACTAACTTCTAGTGTAATAATTCCTAGTATACCAAAGGTGTTCCATTTTTCAAATTTGATGGATGTTTGACATCTTATTTTCAAAATTTAACTGACTTTTAGTGTAATAATTCTTGTACCTCAAAAATCCATTTGAAGGTAATCTATTTTTCAAACTTGATGGACTTTTGAGCCTTATTTTCAACAGACTTCTGTATAATAATTCCTTGTAAACCAAAAGTCTATTAAGTTTGAAGGTGTTATTTTTCTAAACTGATGCACCTTTTCAACTGAAATTGCCCTTTTGGCCAAACCTAATGGACCATGTCGGCACCGCACCCTACTTTTATTAACTGATATAGCAGTGTATGTTTTATATTGAATATAGTTTTTGTTTTTGGTTACGTAACTCTAAATCAATATCTTTAAGATGCTATGTGTTTTCGTTAATTTGGTAATGCATTAGGATTCAACAAATACGTCTGCAGGATAAAATGAAAGATCTTGTTGTCTGCAGTTTGTTGTCTACAGTGCATTCAATTCATGAAGACAACTTAAAAACACCTTTACTTTGAAAAACACTCAAAATAATAAGTGTTCTAAATATCCCTTTTATCGTTTGGTCAATCAATGGTGTCTTCTTTCTTGTTATATTTGTTGAGCGGCTCCCATTCCTCACCTATTTATCTTTTATTTTTCTTCAAAAAAACAGGATTTGGATACAGCTCATCATACTCTGTACATCATCATGAAGCAGATATTCAGTGTGATTTGCTTTTGTAGTTATATACTTATAGTTGTTGGCTCAAAAACAACCGTTAGATTTTATAACATACAGTTTAGCCTTAGGCTTTTAATGTTGTTTACGGCAAGAAATCTGCGGAGATTGGTCATTTTCTTGTATGGTTCTTTTTCAAAGCTTGGGCAACTCATTTCATTTGCAACGACACAAAGACATTCCTCATTTATGTTCAATTTCTTTCCTCAATCCATTTTTTTTTAATATTATAAATGTAACATAACAAGGTTTCGCCTCACCAAATTGTCAGATAGTTATTAACAATTTAGAATGTTCTTAATTTGTCTAAAAAGAAGAGGGTAAAATGTTTTAATACTCTAATAGTTATTGCAGTATTTTTTATGATAATTTAATTTATTAATTTTAAAAAAGTAATATTATAAGGTCAAATAATTATTTTTATGTTTTTTTAATTGCATTTGAAAATATAGTTTTAACAACTGTTGAAATAATTTTTTTAAAAAAATAATCACTTGTTCTTGTAAAGTATTTTTTTAATTAATAAATTAAACTATCACAAAAATTATTTACTCAATATAAAATTCATTTTGCTAAACCAGTCATTATTTCGTAAGTCGCTCAACGACCTCGTTTTACTCGAGCAACTTTACATTTTTGTCGATCTCTCGATTTTCTCTATTAATATTAATCTTAATTGAATTTAATGCAATAACCGGGCAGAGTATTGTGTTCGATGTGATATTATTTATTGTTTTTAGAATATAATTTTTAATAATTAAATTAATTTTTTGATTTTTTATTAAATATATTTTTTAAAAGAAAATTTGTACTAATTTTAAATTTTATTTATTCCAAATAACATATCATTATATAATTTATTAACTATAAATAATTTATGGTGCTTAAAAGTATGATGTGTTCTTAAATATATATATATATATATAATGAATTGCAAAAAAATCGTTAGGTTCAGTTATTTGTGATAATTTGAACTGACAGTTTACTTTTTATTCGATAAATTTCAAAGATTTATACGATTTTTGGGTATAAATTGAACATGAAATCACGAATATAGTTCGATTACGATTATATTGAAAACAATACCTGTTTGAAATCAAAATTAATTATATTTATTTAATTTATTTATATATTTAATAAATGAAATTATATATTTTTTTCAAATATTTTTTAATAATCATCTTAAACTGTTGTCTTCATGTAAAAAATCGTTCCAAAATCGTAATAATTTTCGAAAAATTTCGAATTCAGATTTTATAATTCGATTACGATTATATTAAAAATTATTCTCACTCGTACCTATAACTATCTCTAAGCATAACCAATGTGTATTAATTTTTGTATTCTAATTATTATATTTTTATACTTAATATATTATACTTATTTTTTTAATTTTATATGTAATATATTGTGTTAATTTATATTTTTATATTATATTTATTTTTTTAGATAACATATTATATTTATTTTTATCTTTATATATATAACATTGAAGTTAGTGTGAAATAGTCAATAGTGACTTGATGGGATGATATATTATTAAAATTATGAATTTTTAGGAAAATTATTATAAGTTAATTTTTTTTATCAATTTATAAAAATATATGTTATTTAAAAATAAAAAATAAAAGATACTTTAATTAAATATTTTATTTCCAAAAACTACGTAGATATTTATGCTCGCCCATCCCAAGAAAAGCAATTTACAATGCAATAGCTCTCAATTTAGTGATGTAACTGGTGGTTTCAATTCATGCCATTTTATTAATATAAAAACTTGCAAGAAATGAAGGGACCAATCTACTATTTTACACACCAGTATACCCAATTGCATAACTATATATTAGTTAGAAAACTATACAGTTAAATATAACGTAGGCATAGTTTTTTTTTTTTAAAAACATACATGTAAACTTTGTTAACAAAAAACAAAGTATGCATATAAATAAAAACAAAAAAATAATAATTTTTGATATACTAGTTTGCGTAATATAAATGCACAATTATAACAGGGATTAAATTGCAACAACCCTCGTATCATAAGGCAATTCGAGAAAATGAATCTTAAGCAACGTGATTTCCCATTTATAAAATGGTAATACTTTTACTCAAGATGGAGTAATTAGATTTTTGGTTTTTTTTTTTTTGTTCAAATGGAATCATAAGATTTGATTAGGTTATAAATATTAGTTATTCATTATACTTTAACTAAAAGAGAATATTTACGTAATATAGAAAATTTTGTTTTGATAAAATTTAAGTAACTACTAAAATTTTATTCCAAAATTTATAATTTTATATTCATAAATATTAAAATATTTATATAATATAATTCAATAAAATAAAAAAATTAAATATCAGAATAATTTTAACAACCATTATCAAAATTCCGACAATCGATTTGATGTAAGATGTTATATTTATTTGTATATTTATATACAATATGATTAATATATCTCTAGATTTACTTCCATTTTTATATATAACATATTATATGTATTTTTAATAATAACATAAGTAGTAATTATTATAGTATTAGTGGGATCTCCAAAGCTTTTGATGTGATTGTCGATTAAGACTAAATAAGATCATCTGATTATCAAAAAAATGATAGAGTTATCTTAATTTTATTTTATTAAAATTATAAAAAAATGATATTTTTATTGAATAATTTTGTATAAAATAACAAGTTTTTGAATGAGTTATTAATTGTTATTAAAAAAATCAATATATCAAAAATAAAATATTTTGATTCAAAATTATAAATATATTCTCATTAATTAAATTATTTATTTTTATAATCTATTATTAAATATTTATATATTTTTAAAAGAATTATTATATTAATTTTATATTTTATTAATACAAACTACCATATCATGTAATTTCAAAGGTGATAAATTATTATTGACAAACACTCATGTAAGTATAGGACTTGAGATTGTCCAAAATTGAGATAAATCCAATTATCCCTTGTGATTATCCCACACTATAAGCTTCTCTACTCTACCAAGTGGCATTATCTTAAACAATCAAGTAATCACCACCATAAGAATGTCAGCGACTTCACAATCCACAAACACCACAAAACCTTCTTCAAAGAAATCTGCCAAAACTGCTATAAAAGAGACCCTCTTAACCCCAAGGTTTTATACTACTGATTTGATGAAATGGAGACCCTTTTTAACACTGAAATCAACAAGAAATTGAACCAACATGAGTTTGAGGCTCTACTTCAGGAGTTCAAGACTGATTACAATCAGACCCATTTTGTGAGAAACAAGGAGTTCAAGGAAGCTGCTGATAAAATGCAAGGTCCTTTGATTTTTGAGGAGTTCTTGGAAAGGTCTTGAACTGCTGAGTTCTCTGGTTTTCTTCTTTATAAAGAGTTGGGTAGGAGACTTAAGGTCTTGGTTCTCATTTTTCAATCTCTCTCTTAAAATACTATTATATTGTGGTGGTTTTTAGTTTTTACTATATTTATTGGATTTCTATCTTTTGCCTATTACCCATTTGATTAAATGACAAAATGAAGGACTGAACTTGTTAATCCAGAGAGTATTATTCCGGAGTGAGAGCATTCAATCTCATAAGTTGATCAACTAGGCATTCATATACAACAGACTTGTGATTTGCTTGTGTTTGTGTTAAAAGTGCTTTCAGAAGATAGCGCTCGCAAACACCCTTTATTACTGTTATCAAACAAATACCATGTTGAAGGACCCTTCTCTTCTAGGATGTTTTTTCCTTCTTGGTTGCCACTTGGTGTTCATTTCAATACTAGATACAACTGAAAGGCACTTGTCAATTTAATTTAATTTTTTCCTCCCTATTAAAGGAACTCTATATTTTTAAATCTTTATTCTGATTAATTGTCTGTGAATTGATGTTACAGAAAACCAACCCAGTGGTAGCTGAGATTTTCTCTCTCATGTCAAGAGACGAGGTCAGATATGCTGGATATGAAAAGATACGAAAATCAACTTCTTCCTTCTTTTCTTAAATGCACTATGATTTCAAGCAATATTGTTCTACTTAATTCAGCATTGTACATATAAGCTCTGATAGACGGAACCTTTAATTACATCAAGAGTGGTAAATTTTTTAATACATTCGTGATGTTGGACATGTTTATGTTTCTAAATTTTCAGTTAATTTATCTATCGTTAGAAGTTGTTAATTTATCTATCGTTAGAAGTTGTTGAGAAACTAACTCTCTTAAAAGTTTAAACTATTGAGAGAATGGTTGATATTTTTTTTTATATGTCTACCACTCCCCACAAGTATCGAATCCATACATAATGTATGCCAAATACTTTAAAATCAAATAATTAGATTTATTAGGGGTTTGAATACATGATCTCTAGTTTTTGTATTATGTTAGAAGTTGTTGAGAAATTAACTCTTCCAAAAGCTTAAACTGTTAGAATAAGAGTTATATATCTATCATTTACACCAAATTAGAGTGTTTAATTATCCACACACATTTTCATGTCATGTCTCTTGGACACGTACTTCACAAAATGACAAGTAAAGTACATATGAGTAACACTTTCAATTAATCTGTTTCAGGTTTCTGAACAAGGTTTGTCTGATTTCAATTTGGCACTGGCTTGGGAGAGTTTGACACGCATGTTATCATTGAGGTGAGAAAGACAAAAATATGTGCATAAGCCAGTTTGGCCTTAAATTGCTCATTTTTGGACATTGGTCTGGAAATGTCTCAAAATTGCTATATATGAATAAGGGTGGGGACTAAAGTATCTCAAAACTTAAATTTATGGAACACAGGAGTACTTTGTCCTATGAATATGAATAGTCTCCCCACAGGAAGCCTTAGATAACTTACAACCTTACATGACTCACATATAACCTATACATATCAAAACTTGCAATTTTGGGTTAATGTTCGGAAATATATATACATAAACTTGTTCGGCCTTAAATTGCTTGTTTTGGGACACTGGTATGAAAATATCTTAGAATTGCTATACATGAGTAACATACAGCCTGTGATTCACTTAATAGTTTGATGGTAAGACTCACTCTCTCATTCACCTAGTAGTTTGATGGTAAGACTCACTTTCTCTTCCACTTAAGTTAGGTTCGAACCACATTAAGTATCATTTGTTAAAAAAAAGAATAATATGTAGCCTTAGATTACTTATAACCTTACGACTCTTGTACAACTACGAACCCAAAAAACCTGCAATTTTAGGTGAACTTTTGCTCAAATTCAAAAAACACTCTATTTTGGAGTCTCGTATCAAGCATAAGCAGTGATGTATATATATATTGATTTTTTGTTTTGTTTATGCAGACAAATAGAAGAGCAGCTAGGATTTTCCCAGCAGTTTTGGACGTTGAGAACCCAGAATTCAAGAGAAAACTAAACAGAATGGTAGAGAGATTAATGAGAAGCTGCTTGCTGTTGGAGAGACTGATGGCATTCCTTTGGTGAAAAACTTAAAAGAGGATCCCACTTGTTGCTGCATTGGCCTCTGAACTGTTGGCTGCATACCTAATTCCACCTATTGAATCAGGGACTGTTGATTTGGCAGAGTTTGTGCCACAACTAGTTTATTGGTTTTCTTTTTTCCTTGAACTTTCTTGGTGGCTCTTTCCTGCTCCAATTCAAGTGTTATGTATGATACTGTGAGGAAATGTCATGAAGAGAAAACCTTGTATTTTTTTGTAAAGATAGGACATATTATTGCACTTAGTAATATTTTTGTATCATGAAAATATGTGCTCGTTTCAACATGCTTCTCTAGTGGTTTCGAGGGAAGTGCTTTAAAATGAAGTAACTTGATTAAAACTGATTTCACAAGAAGTATTTAGATGTTTTACATAAAATTATTAAAATTAATTTTGAGTATTATTTTAGTAAATATTATTGATAGAACACCTGCATCATAAATTACTCAATATTTCTTATTTTTCTTAAAAAGATTAATAATATTTCTCAAAATTTTAAAAGAAATTCACCTATAGACTTAGCACCATTAAAAATATAATTCATTTATTTGAAAGCATTTTCAATCTAAATGAGAGCATATTCAAACAAATCTATTACGCTTTCAAGTAAATTTTTTTTTTTTGGGTTGGGGGTTGGGGTGCGGGAGGGATGTTAAAGTGGTATTTCATGCTTATACTTTGCTCACTGTGTGCAATACATTCCTAAACTAAACAAAAACTTGGTCATAGTTTTTCTAGAATTTTTTTTATACACCAGGAATATTTATTCTCTTAGAGAGAGGAAGAAAGTGAGTTGACAATACAAGGATAGGTCTGGAGTTATGAGTATATTTCTCCTCCAGATTACCCACTTTTCGGTATTCTAGGAGTATTTAACAAAAATATACTGTTGATATGGTAAAAATAGATTTTAGTTAATCTTAGTCTAAATGATTAATAAATTTCCCCATTTTCATAGGTCAAACTATTGAACTTAAGCTTGTTCTATTAGGTCACTATCCATAATGAAGGAAGTGAAATTTTTATTGCATGTCTGCAGCGAAACACCGTGGTTGAGACAATATTGACTAATTTTTTGTTCGTGTACTATTACACAAATTAGACCATCCTTGTACATACATGACAAAATGAAAGGCTAAGATGAATTAATTCCACCACATGTTAATTCACGTTGCTGTAAGAGAAAATAAAAAACACCTAGCTACTTGATTTCATGTACACATTTGAACTGCATCAAAACTGTGTGCCAATATCGCCCGCATTGCAGTCAGGTCCATTTTTTCCAATGCTCAGATAATGCATAAGACTCAAGGGGATGCACAATGGTGGAACTTCTTTGATCTGACTTGGTCTTTGTGTTTACTTTTTGCTCTCTCTGTGCTGGAAAGATTAACCTAAATGTCCACACAGCAAGTAAAGTTGCTTCTATTGGGGCAAGCCAGTAAATCAATATATGCTCCTTCCTTATATGATTGTCACGAGCATAAGCCCATCCCATCACCTAAAATTAATTAGGTTTAACTCATGAAGGTTCTAATATAAGCATAAATTTCCTAAACAAAGGTCGGTGGAGAAGGCTCATTTTTCAGTTCAAATTACACTAATATCGTTTGAACCAAAAACATTACATTAAGGCACTTACAGAGGCTGGATTCATGCAACCACCATACAGATCAGAGCCAAGTATATGAATTGTCAACTTGAAGACACCTGAGATCCAAGTCCTAATGAAGAAACTTGTTGGGGTTTTCCTACGAAGCCCGAGAGAAATTATAACAATTACAAAAGTTAGAATCCCTTCTGTTAATGCACCTTGATGGATGTCAATATTCAAACGTGGCCCTAGATCTACTTCAGGAAAGGCCTCTAGTATGTTCCTTACTGCAACAATAGATCCAATTACCTGGGAAGAAAAAGGGAGAGAAGATGAAAGACACATTGGGAAAAAAAATAGTGGACTTCATGAGAAATTTGGAACTGTATAGAATTAACAAATAAAAATTTCAAACTATTTGGAACCAACAATATACCTTTTGAGTACTATATGCTAACAACATGTTATGAAAGTTAGAGTGCACATATAATTTAGCAAAGCTATTCATATGCTTCAAATGATAGTCCATAAAACTTTTTGATAAAAGATCGATCCGAATTCACAAATAATAATATTCTCCAAAAAATAAGATTCCTCATTTGAAAATATTCCATATGGGGTTACAATGATTGGGGTTTCAACCTAGAAAAGAGTTTACTACGGTAACTTTTTACAAGCGCATATCTTGATGCGAGGTAACCTCCCACGTGTAAGCATGATCTGTATGTGATATTTTAAAAATTTGACTACTAAATTATACAATTAAAACATTTAAAAAATTATATATGAAGTTCTAAAAGTTTATGAATTTGTATGAAGTCTAATGAAGTAATTAAGCCTGATTAAAACAATAGTATAGACTCAAGAACTTGTTAACAAAAAGCTTACTAAAAAACTTCAGCTTCCCAAACGGATATGATTTGGTCAAAAGTAATTCAAAGAAAAGTCTTTAGGTGTTGGTTTGAAGCATGCATCCAAAACTATCCCAACTTCACCAAAAAAAAAGAAAAGAACAAATACTACAATGTTGAAAGCACTTCACTTAATAATTGTAAAACATACCCTAGTTTTCTAAACCAGTTAACCTTATAAGATTGAGCAAACAAAAAAGGGATCCCCAGTCATTTAGATTTCCGAGACTTTCTAGTTAACCAAATCACTAAGAAAAGCAAACTCAATTTAGATCAAATGAAATAAAACAAACCCATTAAAGAGGATTTATACCTGAGCAGGAATTCTGGCACCAACAGTAAAGAGAAAGTGGCTGAAATTCCCAGAAATTGCAGAGGACAGAACAATGAGTGGATTATAAGCTCCACCTTTAGTAACCTTAGCCAAAAAGCTAAAGAAGAACATTTTGATAATGGCGAGAGCACATTTGATTACCTTACCAAAGGGTTCACGACCAAATCCAAGAATATTTTGCACAAAGATCTGAATTAGAATCCCTGACCAAACCCACATGAAAGATACTAAGAAATCCGATACAAGCCAACCAATCCCAGCCATTTATTAATGTAGATATTGTATTGATGCTTGCTCTGTTTCTTTCTAATGTGTCAATTTTAGATGTGGAAGGTAAAAAAGGAAAATCGGATTGAAATTGTAAATGATTGAGACTTTTGGTAGGAAGGGAATGAATCTGACTCACTCACGTGGAAGGAATAGTAGAAGAAAATATTCATTTGTACGAATTACGATTGTCGAGGAAGAGTAAATGAGTAAAAGATAAAATGAAAAAAGTCAGATTTACTTTCATAATTGATTCAAAATTGTTATTTTTATTGTGTAATTAATAAATTAATTGAATTATTTATTTATAATTTAAAAAAATAAATTAATTTAAATGACATAATATTATTAAAATTAAAAAAATATACATAATACAAAATATATTTATTAAACCATGTCTAAATAATTAAAACTAACTTAATAATTTCAAGTTAAATGTAACAAAAGTACTTAAAATCTCTTTTTCTCATAATACATAGAAAATATTTGTGATTTAAAAATGATAAAATTTAAAGATATTATTATTTGAGAAAAAAAACTAATAAGTTTCTTAAAACATATATACACCTTGTAAAAAGAAAAAAATAACAAATAATCTAAATAAAAATAGAATTTAATAAAATAGACTAAAAATGTAAAAATATTAAACTAAATAACACACTTTGATAAAAAAAATGTTATAAAAAATGAAAGTGACGTTGATAAAAAGAAATACTCTTATATAATTTATAAGAAACAATGTTGTGTATTAATCTTTTAGAATTGATAAATTCATATTTTTTATAAACTTTGACAATGTAACTTCTTTTGATATCAAAATAATTATATCCATCTAATACACGTGAAGAAAAAGATCACATGTTTTTCATATGTATTTTTTTATTTTATTTAAACAAAAAATCACAATTTAAATTTATATTCCTTTTGAGACTTCAAAAACAACAACAAGAGCCTACATCCACTAACAAATAAAAGGGAAACTAAGTTACAAACGTTTGCAAACATCAAAATAGAATAACACTTGAAAAGGTTTTTGGATAGATAAAGCTTCCAAAATCCAAGTTCAACAAGAGATTTTGTTGATTAGATTTCGTCTGTTTATGGTGGGGAGCCAATTTGATGTGAATGAAAATTTGGTACGAGATGAGAAAACTAAAAAAAAAAAAAAAAAATTGAGGATAAAATGAGAATTATTTTTATTTAAACAATTCAAAATAGATTTTTTTATCTGTCATTATTCAAATGAAAAACCGAAACTTTTTAAATATTATAGATATTAAATGAGAATTTTTATTCGTATCATAAATATTTAACAAAAAAATCTTTTAAAATATATTCAATTTATAGATTTTTTTATGCAAGCACTATTAGTAATCGGATATTTTCAACGTTAATTGTTAAAATGTTGATAAAATCAAAAATTTAAAAATAAATTAAATTGGTTCTCTTGATATGTTGGTAATAGATTATTATAATTTAAAAATAATATATATTAATTGTACTTTTAAAAAAAGAATGTGTGAGGTTGGAGAAAATTATATACTTTCTCCTCAAGTGGAGTGAATAAAATAAAAAATAAATATGGGGCCATGTGAATCTTTGATGTTCTTGCCTTATTACGTGTTGTCGGGTTCATTCGGCTATTTTTTTCTAACCCGTCAAAAATAATGTATCTGGATGATTTAGCTGGAAAAAGAAAGTTAAAATTGATTTAAAATATTGTATTTTTGTAGGAAGAATGACCATAGAAATTCAATAAATTTTAATTAAAATGCATAAAAAATTTATAATCATTAAATAGTTTATAAAAAAATTATAATTATTATTATAAAAAATTTATGAATTTTAAAAAGATAGATATTATATTAAATTGATAATTAATTATTTTTTTAAAAGTATTTATATGTCAAACACATTATAACATTTTATGTTATATTTTTAGCTAATTTCTTTTCTTAATTTTTCAAAGGTTAATAATCATACATTGTTTTAAAAGTTATAAATTTTTATATATCATTTAATAACTATATCCTTTTTATACACTTTTATCAAAAATTATAATATTTTCACTATCTTTATTTTTTTTAACCAATAATACTTGCTAGAATTCAAATTTACGTTATATTATATAATACTATAAATTACTCATGCGCATAAATCCACAATTTTAGATTTTTTTTGGGGGCCAAATTGCTAAAAACATAATAATATTTCAAGCTTTCGATAGATTTAAATACCTTAATATTTAAACATTTATCTATCATCCAACACATATTTAAACACTTATCTATCATCCAACGCATATTTTAAGAATTAAAAATATAAATATTAAAAATCAATTAAAAAAGTAAAGAATTTTTATCCCATTATTAATTAGGAGTCTTTTAGGGAGAAAAGAAGAAAAGAAGAAGATAAGAAATAGAAAGTTTTCATCCCATTATATATTTATATTATTTTATTACAAATAAGATGTTTAATCTAACCTAATTTATTTAAAATTGGTTTAATTAATTTATGATTTAAAAAAATTAACTTATTTAACATATCAATTTAAATGTCCAACTCATTAACTTATTTAATGATTATTTTGGTTTAACAAAATTTGTTAAATGAATATAGTTTTTTTAACAAAATATTTTTTTTTGTTGAACATTTTTTTGGATAAAAACAACCAATTTCTTTTTTTACTAAACAATTAACTTTTTGGTTAAATAATAAACTTGAATAACTAATCATAATATAAATAATTATATTACTATCTAATATTAAAAAAGAATATTATAAACATACATGATATCTATAAACCTACAAAAACGACGATAAAGAGGATAACATAGAGCAAATAAATCGAGGTTTAGAGTTTTAGGAATGAAGTGAAATTTTGATTTATTTTTTTATTTGTTTATAATAATTAATTAAATAATTTAAATAAATATAATCAATAAAAAAATTTAAATAAGCTACCTAAGAACTCATTTGAAAAATAAAAGAACAAAATTAATTTATAATTCACTTAAAATGAATTGAGTTTAAATGAATTTGACAAATCCAACTTACTTGACACATTTTCTCGTATTATTATATCTTAATTTAAAAATAAATTAAATAATTTATTAATTACAATAAATTCTAAATGATTTAACAGTAAGATCAATTAGTTTATATTTTTTATCGATTGTATGGGTTTTCAATTGGGTTGGCAACATTTATATTAACATCTTAGCTTTTAAGAATTAGGATGGAACACCGACAATAGGAAATATATATTCTCTAAATATTTTTGCAAATGAACAAGAAAATAACAATACAAGCTCTTGAAACCATCAGCTACTTTTGACATGCCCCAAAAAACCAGCATGAATGACAATAATAATTAATAAGTGGAGAGATCACCAATTTTTACAAGTAGTTGATAGTTATTATTCTCGGTCAATTCTTTAAGTTCCGAAAATGATCCAGCAAAAAGAGAGAAAAATTGCCTATTAGGCATGGCCATGTTCCGCATGTTAATTAGCTAAAATCAAGTCATATTTTAACCGATAATTTGAAAGGAACTGTTTGGGTTGAGTCGCGAACTAGATCGCTCTCTTTAAAATGTTTTGCGGCTCTGTTCAATTTGTGCAAGCAAATACAACCCCGTCGTCCCTAGGATAAAACAGCCCAGAATCTTAATCTCTGTCTCATAACTTCATTACACTGATGAATACTGGAATGTTACACCTGAAAATTTGTTGCTCAGAAAACTAAAAAAAAACTTAGAATTGCAAAGAGAATTGTTTTTTGTAGATAGATAAGTTTGCAGATTGTTATGTAAAACTGAGAGTTGAAGCCCTCTTTTTATATGTTTTAGAAAACGTGTAGCAATTATGATAAAACGGTAATGTCTGAAAATTAAGAGCGTAACGGTCATTCTGAGTAATGAAGAGTAACGACCATTTTCAAATTAAAGACGAGTAACCGACATTTTTGTGAGTAAATACGAGCAAAGACTCTTTTTCTCAATAAAGAAGACAAACAACCATTTAACGGTCATATTCTTGATAAAAGAAAATAACGGTCATTTTTCTGAAGAAAAAAATATATATATATAACAACCATTTTTGTAAGTAGAAAAGTTTTCCTTAAAAAGAATATTTTTCCAAAAAATAAAATACTACCTCACCTCACACACACGCACTCAGCTCGGCACGGCACGGCCGGTCGGACGGACGACGGCGGCGCGCGTGTGTGGTATCACATTTACCTAGGTCCTCTTCCCTTCCATAAAAGTGGGTGCCCTTTGGGGCCCAATCCCAATAGCCAACTCTTCACTATTTTTACATCTTTAAAATAATGCAAAAAAGCAATGTGTTACAAGGATTTACAATTTTTTATTAGCTTCACATTTTCCAACAATCAATTTTTTATAAATTTCATCTTTTCCAACAATCCCCCACTTGAATTTTATATAAAAATAATTTTCATCGAGCAACCAATTAATTAAAATTATAAGATTGTGCATAAGCGAAAATGTGTTTATCGACTTGAACCTTTGCCTAGTGTTGATGCTTTAGAATATACTAGAGTAACTCGTAGTTTTGAACTCTATCTCTAACAATCATCACACACACAACATTTCCAAGGTGTAGTTCGAAAAAGCATGTGTTTTACGGTCATGCACGTGTATCCCAGTATAGTGAATGCTCTAGTAAATTTTTCCCAAAAACAATTTCATAGGAAGCGACCACACTTCCACATTCACATAGGTGAGTCTATCAAGAGTACTCCTATAGCTATGTACTCCACTCCACATAGAGTATAGAACTCATTAAGAATTTAACAATTAACTCATCATTTTCTATCACTTCAGGACTTCATGCTTCTAACAATATAGAATGGGATTTGATAAATAGTATGATACATCTCATATCACTTCATGACTTGTTATTACCCTTTGAACTTATTTATTGGGATCTCCAGTCTATAAGTTGGATTACCATCATAAGTGACTCTTCATTCTAAGGGAATTAATCTCATTCCTTTTGAGGTTTTGAAAACCTTCTCTCTTGGTAATCCTTTCGTCAAAGGATCTGCCAAATTTTCATCAGAACGTACATGATCCACTCTTATAGCTCCCGTAGAGAGAAATTCTCTAACAGTGTTATGCTTACGACGTATTTGTCGTCTCTTGCCGTTGTAGTAACGGTTCTGAATCTTTGCAATAGCCGCGGTACTATCATTGTGGATCAAGACAGCTGGTATCGATCTTTCCCATAAAGGGATCTCAGCTAACAGACTTCTTAGCCAGCCTGCTTCTTCACTAGCAGTGGCTAGTGCTATCATTTCAAACTCCATTGTAGATTGAGCCAATATTGTCTGTTTCTTAGACTTCCAAGAAACAACTCCACCAGCTATGTTAAATATATAGTTGTTAGTTGCTTTGGAGTCTTCTGATAAAGTGTTCCAATCTACATCGTTGTATCCTTCTAAAACAGCGAGAAACTTTTTATAATGTAATCCAAGGTTCATAGTTCTCTTAAGGTATCTCATAACCCTTTCAATAGCATTCCAATGCTCTACACTAGGTCTACTGGTAAACCTACATAGTAGTCCCACAATAAAATTTCTCCCCACCAATGGGAAGCAGCACCAGAGTTTAATAAAATTGCAACAACTGATTCAATAAAAGTTCTATTTTTTCTTTCAGCTTTGCCATTCATTTCAGGAGAATAAGGTGCAATTTTTTCATGAATGATTCCATGAGTTTTATAAAAATCATTGAAGATATTGGAATCATATTCGGTACCTCTATCACTTCGAAACCTTTTTATTTTCCTATTAAGTTGATTTTCAATCTCAGTCATAAATATTTTAAACATGTCAAATGCTTCACTTTTATTTTTCATTAGATATACATAAGTGTAATCTAAACAGTTATCTATAAAAGTTATAAAATAGCGTTTTCAATTTCTTGTTAAATTTCCATCAAGTTCACATATATCAGAATGAATTAATTCTAAAGGTTTAGATTCTCTAACTACTGATTTATGTGAAGTTTTGGTTATTTTAGCTTGACTACAAAAATCACATTTTTCAAAATCATTTAAAGATAGTTTAGGAATTAGTTCTAAACTACTCATATTCTTGATTATGCATTTATTAACATGACATAGTCTAGCATTCCAAATATTAAAAGAACTCAACATGTAAGCAGAAGAAGAGGTTTTATTGATTTCAACATTTAATTCAAACATGCCATCAGTGGCGTACCCTTTCCCAACAAATATATTATTTTTAGTTATAGTATATAAGTCAGCCCCTAAAGTTTGAGTAAACCCAGCTTTGTTAAGAAGATAGCCTAAAACTAAGTTCTTTCTCATCTCTGGAGTATGCAGGACATCCTTCAAGATGACAGTCTTTCCAGAGGTAAACTTCAATACCACCTCACCAGTACCAGCAACTTTAGTGGAGTGGGAGTCGCCCAACAACACTTTCTTGTCCTCAGAATCAGAATAGGACTTGAACATGTCTCAATCATAGCAGACATGGCGAGAAGCACTGGTGTCCACCCACCACCCCTCGGATCCACCAACAAAATTGACTTCAGATATCATAACAATAAGTTGATCTTTGGTATGGTTCGCCTGTGAAGTAGGACGATTCATGTTCTGGCAGTTCCTAACCAAGTGGCCAGGTCTGTTACAACTATAACACATGAATGTGTTATTCCTTAAGGGGGGTTGAGGTCTATTCTGGGGAGGATAATTTATATTTCTATTTTGGTGGTTGCGGTTTTGATTATTACTACGATTATGAGTTTTCATATTTCTACCTTTAGGTTTCAGAATTGAAGATGAGGGTTTCTTATCGGTGCTATTATTTGAGACTACGAGTACTTCATCTCTTTGGTTTTGCTTTCGAGCTTCTTCTTCTATTCTTAAACAGGTTATAAGACTTTCTAAAGAAAATTCCTTAGTTTTATGCCTAAGTGTATTCTTAAAATCTTTCCAAGCAGGGGGTAACTTATCTATTATAACAGCTACTTGAAATTGTTCATCTAAAGTCATACCTTCAGAAGTTATTTCGTATGCTATCTTTTGTAGTTCCTGTAATTGAGCTTCCACTGATTTGCCATCAATCATTTGAAACTTCATGTATTTACTGACAACATACTTCTTAGTTCCAGCTTCCTCAGTGTCGTATTTCTTTTGAAGTACTTCCCAAATTTCCTTAGCAGACTTATCACAGTTATAATAATCATACAAATCATCAGCTAAACCGTTAAGAATATAATTTTTGTATAGAAAATCATTTTTCATCCAGGTGTCTAAATCCTTAGTTACAGCTTCAGTAGGAGGATTGAACTGTATTGGTTTTTCAGTAGTAAGAGCATAAACGACTTTTTTCATGGTTAAGAAAAACAACATTTTTTGTCTCCATCTTTTAAAGTGTAGTCCCTCAAAACGGAATGGTTTGTTTAGATTAGCAGTTAGCATTTCAGTAGACATGGTAGATTAAATTCGTCTTAAAATTGTTGATGCAAGTTTATAATAACAGTGTAGGAACAATATTACCGATAACTTGAAAGGAACTGCTTGGGTTGAGTCGCGGACTAGGTCGCTCTCTTTAAGACATTTCACAGCTCTGTCCAATTTGTGCAAGCAAACACAGCCCCATCATCCCCAGGATAAAATAGCCCAGAATCTTAATCTCTATCTCAGAACTTCACTGCACTGATGAAGACTGGAATACTAAACCTGAAAATTTGTTGCTCGGAAAACTAAAAAAACTTAGAATTGCAGAGAATTATTTTTCGTAGGGAGATGAGTTTGCAGATTGTTATGTAAAACTGAGAGTTGAAGCCCTCTTTTTATAGGTTTTAGAAAACGTGTGGCAATTATGATAAAACGGTAATGTCTGGAAATTAAGAGCGTAATGGTCATTCTGAGTAATGAAGAATAACGACCATTCTAAATAATGAAGAGTAACGGCCATTTTCAGATTAAAGACGAGTAACAGACATTTTTGTGAGTAAATACGAGCAACGACTCTTTTTCTGAATAAAGAAGACAAACGGCCATTTAACGGTCATATTCTTGATAAAAGAAAATAACGGACATTTTTTCTGAATATATATATATATATAATAACCATTTTTATAAGTGGAAAAGTTTTCCTTAAAAAGAATATTTTTCCAAAACATAAAATACCACACACACACACATGCACCCGGGCTCGGCTCGGCCGGCGGTGGCACGCGTGTGGTATCACATTTGCCTAGGTCCTCTCCCCTTCCACAAAAGTGGGTGCCCCTTGGGGCCCAATCTCAACAGCAAACTCTTCGCTATTTATACCTATTTAAAATAATGTAAAAAATTAATGTGGGATAAGTCGTTACAATTTTTTATTAGCTTTACATTTTCCAACAATCAATTTTTTTATAAATTTTATATTTTACAACGCTTAAACCATAATAATTATTAATTTGTATTAAAAAGGGTTAAAGTCTTGTGCAAGTCCCATAATTTTAAAAAAAAAATATTTTAATAATTTATATTTTAAGGTATACACTGATATCCTATAATTTATCAAAATATATTTTAATCATCTATCATTTTAAGACATATACTTGTTGTCCTATAATTCATTAAAATATACTTTAGTCTTTCATCTTTTAAAATACATATTTAAGATTTTCTAATTCTTTAAAAATTTCAACCAAATTTAAATAGTATTTTTTTTCAAAATGATAACTTTAAAATTTTGAAAAATAAAATAAAATAAAAGGTCATATATAATTGAAAAACAATTTATATCTTCTTTTGTATTTTCTTTAATTTTTTTGGGTACATTTTCTTTTTTTCAATTTTTTTTTAACTTCTGCATTTAGAAAAAAGATTAGAAATATTTTCTATTTAAAATTTAAGTTTTTTTTTGTTTTTTTTTTTGTATTTTAAAATTTTAAAATCTATTCTTAGAATTAGAGAATCCTAAAAATATATCTTAAAAGATAAAATATTAAAATATATTTTTTGAAAAATTACAAGACCTAATATATATCTTAAAATATGGAAGATTAAAGTGTACATTTGTAAGAATTATAAGACTCGTAAAGATTAACCTTTAAGAAGGGTAACGGTGGAAAGGCACTAACAAGCTTATAACTTTGAGTAAAGAATAGTGTTCGTCTTATAGTTTTTAATTGTAATGTTTTAATCCTATAGTTTTTTTAATTAGTATACTTTAGTCTGGTAATTTAAAAAATGTATACTTTTGTTACATATTTTTGATGTGAAAGGTACATTTTTGTCTTATATTTTGAGTTTTTTAAGATTAAAGTGAACTTGTTTTTAAAATTATAGAATAAAACATTCTAGTTAAAAAACTAAACACAGAATTGTGAATTTTGTACCTTGACTGTGTAAAACCAGAGGCCTCATCTAAGGTTTGCTACGCCATCCTCTTGTCTTGGTCATCACCAGCTATGGAACCTGGTTTTGAAATTTTTGTTCTTGACCAATAGGATGGATTAAATGGAACATTTTTATCTCCATCCTTGCTCTTCAAATTATTATCAAGACCATTGTAATCTACACTCTTTCTCTTCATATTATCATCAATCCCATTATAATCCAAATTCTGTAAAATATTTGGAAGTTTCACAGCACCGTCTTTGGAACCACTCTCACTTGTGGATTTATTAGATCTCGTAGTAGTAGTAGTACTATCATCATCTATTGACACCTTTTCTCTAAAGTTGATCATTGAAGGTGGAATTCTTGTGGAAAAAACATCTTTCAAATTCCCAAAAACTCCCTTACTATAAGGGTTTTCCTTCTTATCATAACGGTATCGAAAATTCTCATAAGTTGTCTGTGAAAAAATGTAATAATAAGATCAATTAAGAAGGGTTATAGTATTTTGAATAGTTAACTATAGCGTACCAAGAAAAATATTAAAATATAAGGGTCGGTTTGGAGGTGCTTTTTTTACGATGGTTTTACAAAAAGTGGTTTTATAAAAAGTATTAATAAGTTAGTTAGAAGTGATTTAGAATGATATTTTAAAAATTAATTTATATGATGATTATGCATTTTAGACTGCTTCTTAGTTAATTAGACATAGATATAATAAATGCATTTGTTTCGTTATGTATAACACTTAATTTTGATGGCTTTATGTTAATTAGACAATTTTACTACTTTTATTAAATTACAAGAATTTATTAATTTAACCTAATTATTATAGGATTAAAATATCTATTTTGTAATAATTATGAAATTAATTAAAGATTTTCTCAAAAAAGAAAACTAAGAAAAGAAGAGAAGAGTAAAGATTTTACCTGGTTGGTGCAAGTTAGATAAAAATGCATCACTGTAAGTCCACCAACAAACCAAACAACAATTAATGAAGCAATAAATAATGAGACTAACTGATTAGATCTCACATGCCATGACCCTCCTTAAGTTGCCCCCTTCTCGAAGTATGTTGATCCATGAAAAAGCAAAAACATATATACACAAGATGGTTGATGACGATATAAACAATATGAAGTATGGATAATTACGCTGCAATCACAACATGGGAAGGTTCAGTTTCATGTATGAAAAAGGTACTCAAAGAAAATAGAATTCTTAGGGTTAAGAAATAACTAGAACCAGTTTGGAAGTTGTGTTTTTAAGTTCATGAAATTAATAACAAGTAAACTCAGGAGCTTATATTTTAGGTTGAGGTACCCTACATTTTTTAAATTATACCATTTATATTGTTTAGTCCCTTAGATTAACAATAAAAAAATGAACTAATTAAAAATAATTTATATTATTTTAATGATTTTTTTATTAACATATGGAAAAAAAATACAATATAAATTTCTTAGATTAATTCATTAGTATCGTTTAGTCTCTTAGATTAAATTTAATATCATTTAGTCTCTTAATTTTAAAAAATAAATCATTGTTAAATATTAACGTTTTAATTGTATTTAATCAATTGACAAAAAAAAATATTAATAAAAAATCATTAAAATAATATATTTTATTATTAATTGAACTATTTTTTCATAGTTAAACAACTAAATGATACTATTACTAAGTGACAAATAATATAATTTAAGAGAATTTTAGGTCATTTTTCTCGATATTTTATCAAGATCTTATCTGAAACCAATATGCAGATCACTATATATACATGTTGCCATATAAAATCTCAGACTTTCACGAACCAACATTATGATATAAGAGATAAGACATTAAACACACATGATTGTTAAGGATGCAAAAAACTTACTATGAAGCTATAATTTAAAATTAACTTACTTGCCCAATACACTGACCTACCCATGGACAGTGGTGATCAAACTTTTGGACGCAATTATTGCAGATTGAACAATGGGATGCCCTTGGTGGACGATATAACAAACAAGTGTCACAAAACTTAACTTTAACTGTGTTCCCATTTATCGTTATGTCCTTGGTTCGAGGTACTTTCAAAGTGACTTTACTGTTGATCCATTCTATTGACATACTAGAATCAAGTCCATCAGATTCAGGAGAATGTGAGTTCCTTGGAATTATACCTGGATCTCTACCACATGTCAAGAACAAAAAACAAAAATCCTACATAAACCATCATCAAGTTAGAGTTGAAATTTCTTGTTTTAAACTTCAAGGGAGAAAGAAGGGGAAGGGGGAAGAATAAAGGTGATCAAAACTGGAATTCCAGTGAGCTATGCTAGGCACCAAGTCTAGAGGTGGAAATGGAGGACAGGGTAGAGGCAAAAGAGCTGGAATGCTTGCCTCAGCTATAAGAGCTACAAGATGGTGCTGGTGTGGATGGTGATGGTAGGGTGCTGAAGGAGATGTTGTAACTTGTGCATGGCGCTGCTATTGGTATTTTTGGCTGTTTTGGCTTTTCTTTTTTTGTGACACAATGCTCTATTTGTTTTGCAGCTTTTGGTTTTGGTGTTTGTGTGGCCTTACTATGTGTTATTATGTATCTCGGTTAAATGTTTTTTTACTGGTTTTGTATGCTGGTTTGTTTGGATTGTTGTTGTTTACTTTGTTGATTTTTTTGGTTGTATTGTGGTGTGTTAGGCTGATACGGTATGGGTCCTAGCTAGAGTAACTAGTGTACCTGTATGCTAGTTGTACAGCCTAGGCCATGTTATTGTCTAAGTTTGTGATGTACTGTCTTGGGTGTTGGGTATCCAAGGCTTGTAAATTGTGTCCTTGTAGGGCTTGGCATTGCTCAACTGAGCACTTAATTAAGACTTTCATTGTTGAACCAAAAAAATAAAAAATTCCCTTCATATTAGAAAAAGCTTCATTTACCAACCAAAACAGTGAGGACAAAGCCCCCGGTCAGTACAGGATAGACAAAATGTGGGTTATCTCCATTAACCATCAAAAGCATTCTTACGCAGAATGTAATTGCAGGACCTCCAATTAGAAAAGCAGTAAGAAACAATGATGTAGCATCAGGACCAAATACTAGTCTTCCACGGCACAAAAATTTCTGTCATAAAAATAGATGTTAGTATTCATTCATGTGTATTATACAAAAAGGAGCGTTATCTTAACCAATTATCTTAACCATAGAATAATTTAAATGAATAATAAAAAACTTATCACAACCTGAAATGTGAAATTAACTAATAATTTCTAAAACTAAGATAAAAAACAAATAACACAAAAACATAATCTTCATTAAATAGAAATAAATTAATATTTAGATATAATTGATTAGTTTTATTAGTTAAAATCATAGGATCTTAACCCTTTATAATATGTTAGATACGTGTTAGCAATTTGTCATTTAAGGCATTGAAGTACATAACACTAGATCAAATGATGGCCATGTGCATTTTGGTCAAGAAAGTCATGTATTGTTGCTTAGTTTGATCAGGAATATTTTCTACTAATATTTATCTTTCTTACAAGAAAACAAGGAAAATGATAAACCTCATGAATCACTAACGATCTTAAATAATTAATTGTTGCATTCCAAATATTAATGATTTTAACTAATAAATCTAATCAATCATATTTATCCTTTGATATATTCTTATTTGATAATAAGTATGTTATTATGTGTTACTTGATTTTTACCTTAATTTTAAATTTCAAATTTGATAAAATATGGACCATTAATTTCAAATTTGTTAAGATATTTGATCTACAAAAGGCTCTCTTATCATAAAAATATTAATTTATAGATAGGTATTAACTAACATGAATAATAAATTTGTATGCAAAATTGAAAGATTTTAAGGAGAGGATAGTAGAAAAAAAGTTTATTAGTTCAGATAGTATAACTTCAATAATTTATTTGTATGCAAATTGTATATTTTTAAGATAGGGTACTAAACAATATTCCATCGAGACTAGAAAATACCTCTATATATCACATATTTACTGCAATCATAATTAAGTGATTTACTTAACAAAATCTCATTGCATAAAATTTTGTAACATAATTATATTATATAATTATTATGTAACATTATAACTTTAGTATTTAAGTTTTCTCATTATTTACTTAGAGAGATTGAATAAAGTCTAGGAAGAAGAAGAATTGTATCGAGTTCTTTTAAGAACTCGTACCTTCTTAACATAGCCGGGGAGGGGTATAAAGAAAATAGGGAAAAAATTATTTTAGATTTAATTTATTTTCATAAATTGAATACATCAATCATCTTGTTTTAAATTGATAAACTCTATTTATTTTAATGTTACATTTGTATACGTTTTAGTCATTTTAGATTAATTTTAATTATTATTTTTTTTAATTTTTTAATATATTTTTTGTTTTAAATATCTAATAGTCCTTTATTAGTAATTTTCAATTCAATCTAACTTAAATTTTTCTAACAAGAGATAAAAATTGACAAAAATTAGTTAAAGTGTCTAAAAAGCAACCAATTTTAAGATTCAATTCTACTTAAATCTTCTACCATACATATAACATAATTGCAACCTAACGTTGTTTACATTGTTCTTTTACATGGGCCCTTTAAATTCTCTGTGTTATTTTTGCCACCAAGAAAGCCTATACAAAAAGAATGACACTTCATATATGTGTTTAGACATGCATAGTACACAGCAAGAAAAACAGCCCACATATAATCGCAAATGCTAACCATCATTAAATCCATGAAAAACACTATAATTGTAAAAAAAAATTAATTGTTTATCTATCAACCCCTGTTGTCTCTTTAGGAGAACATAAAACGTGCAAATATATACGGTCACAAGTAATAAAACTTATAAGTAAAGTATCGTTCCCACGGAGAATTGTTACTACAGTTTGTTGATTACTAAAATTATATCACTCTGATTTTATCCAAAACGATCATTGATTTGAAAAAGTTAACTAAAAAATTGTACAAGAAAATAAAAGAAATCTAGGATTGCATTTTTTCACCAAATTAATCCACTCGAATAATGTTATTTTCTAGTGATTTATATTTTTTAGTACATTTAATTTGTCAACCGAAAACTTCTATTTTTATCCATACATCTCTTCCGAGTTACGTATAAACACACCTCGTTAAATTAATTCACTATATTCCTATGAGAATTAAATTCACCAAGATTCATTACGTTCTAAGTTCTCAAATGGTCACACATACAATTAGGGTATATTCTTATCCTTCATCATACATATCATTCTATCTATGAGCAATATATACAAAAATGTTTCTTCCAAGTTTATTTAAGTGTCACAGATCATTTGATAAAATTCGTAAATAATCAAAAGCATTAAGCACAAAATAGAATAAACAAATCGAACGTCTTATAAATCGTTCAAAAATAATTAAAATAAAAGCTTCATAAATTTAGATCAAATGCAACCCTAGAAAAATTAAATTACTTCATAAAATTAAAATTAAAATTACAACAGATACAAAAAATAAGATGAAGAACAAAGAAAAATTAAATCATTTCGTATCGTGAATATTTGGCACACGAAGACCATAAATGGCTTCTGCGTGTTCCACAGTCCACCCCCGAATACTACTAAAAATCTAAAAATCTAAAACTCTAAACTCTCCAAAACTTTTTTACTCTATCATACTATCCCCTATTTATAACATCAAATTTCTAAAAAAATATACATTTAAAAATATATTTTTAATACACGCGGGGGACAGAGAGATATGGTAAAAATAATAAAATATTACGCGTGGGGGACAAAATTATATCGAAAACGCAAACTGGTATCATGCGCAGCGCTGTTTCTTATTTTCAAATCCCACTGCCACGTGTCGCGATGTGATTCGCTAAAAATTAAAGTGGGACACGTGGCAACATATCATTCGTGCTCAAGGATGGGCGTACGCAGAAAATGTCGCACGGGATTAGAGGCGCGCGAAACGTGGGGGGCAGCGGCTGGACGCGTCAGACACGTGAGTTTCACCTGCACGCCAACCTGCACAGTAGGTGGACCCCACTCGGGCACCGAGGGGCGTGAAAGACAGAAACCTGCAACCACGCGAGTTTGTCGGGTGTGAAAGAGACGCGCACATCATAGCCATTTTGTGCTGATCTGACAGTCCACGTTGCGTGCGTGGATTGGGGCACGTGGACTTCTTCTCACCTGCGTAGAAATTTAAATTTTAATTAATTGCATTGTAGCTCACAAATTTAAATCAAATTACATTTTAAACTTTATTTAATTACAATTAAGATTTTTTTTAATTTAAATTATATTTTTGACTTTTATAAATTGTAATTAAGCACTATTTTATTTGAAATTATATTTTTGGACATAAATTTACAATTAAATAAGTTTTCGATATAAATTATTTAATTTTCTTAAAATATAAAAAAAACAGTAAATATTAATTTATTAAACTAAAATTAATTAAAAATACAAAGAAAATAACCATTATAATTAATAAAATAAATGAAAATTCTTGTTTCAAATTCTAATTAAGTGACTAAAACCATAAAGAATCATGAGAAAAGGAGGGACACTTACATTATTACCCTTCCAAACTTGGTAAAGTCTGTTTGTAGTTCCCTTGGGAGGAGACATAGCTGTGTCTGTGCTTCCATTAGAGGGAGAATTCCAAACTTGACTCTTATGTTTACTCATCAATTTTTTTCTTTATAATATCCTTATATATAAAATTTTCTCCTTTATTCACAAATACACAAATGAAATCTGATAAAAAATAATTATTAGAATTTCACGAACCCTTCGGAGTTTAGATCAATGGGTTCTTTTCTGGGTATTGCAAAATAATGAGATTTGATTTTTGAGGGACGACTCTTTTCAAAGTCGAACCCCATAGATGTATCTGACAATCTCTCTCTCGCTAACAAATTTGCTATAATGATTTCCAACTTAAGCGTTTTTTTCGCGGGCTAAAACCAACTATGAGGAGGGTCTTCTTCCATTATTCTCAATTTGACTAAGCACTTGGCTTTCTTTCGTTTTAATACCTTGTATGTTTATTATGAAAACTTATATAAGAGTTGAAAAAGAAGTTGTTAAACTTGATCGAATTAAAAAACAGATTTATCACATATTTATTGATTTATAAAAAATTTAATCCAATTAAATTAAATCGGACGATTATATATAAATTACATATTACAAGTCAATCAAAACAACAGGATTTCTGTTGAAAAAACAAGAAATAACTCTACACAAAAGAGTTCTCTAGTTTGTATTATTTTCTTCATGTTTTCATTACAATTGTATAGCTATTTATAAGGAAATTTTATTCCTTCAATTACTCTTTAAATTAAGCATTCCTTGATTTACTCCTTGAATTAAGCATTCCTTGTTTTACTCCTTGAATTAAGGATTCCTTGTTTTACTTCTTGAATTAAGGATTCCTTGTTTTACTCCTTGAATTAAGGATTTCTTGTTTTACTCCTTGAATTAAGCTCCTTGTTTTATTCCATGAATTAAGGTCCTTGTGTTTATTCTTTGAATTAAGAACTAATATCCAATACTCCCCCTCAAGCTGGATCCAGAAGATTTATGGATCCAAGCTTGGACAAAAGTCGTTGAAATTGATGAGAAGCCAAGGGCTTGGTGAAGATGTCAGCCAGTTGGTCGAAGCTTCTTGTATAATGTGTCTGAATCACCTGTGATTGAACTTGTTCACGAACGTAATGACAATCAACTTCAATGTGTTTCGTCCTCTCGTGAAACACTGGGTTTGATGCTATATGCATAGCTGCCTGATTGTCACAAAATAAGGACATAGGAAGAGTTGTAGGAACACCTAAATCACACAGAAGACCTTTAAGCCATATCAACTCACACGCAGTTGAAGCCATTGCACGATACTCTGCTTCGGCACTTGATCTGGCAATCACAGTTTGCTTCTTACTCTTCCATGTGACCAAGTTTCCACCGACAAATGTACAGTAGCCAGTGGTGGACTTGCGATCAATTGCATTCCCTGCCCAATCAGCATCACAATACCCCATGATTTGTGTGTTGTCATTCTTCTTCATGATAATACCACGACCCACTGATCCTTTTAAGTAGCGTAAGATCCTTTTAACAAGGGTCAAATGCTTAAGTGTTGGGGAGTGCATGAATTGGCTCACAATACTTACAGAATATGTGATGTCAGGTCTGGTGATTGTTAGGTAGATCAACTTACCAACCAGTCGTTGGTAATAACTTATATCCCTGAGTGGCGTGCCCTTCAAGCTAGGTTTGAGCTTGCTGTCAAGAGGGGTAATGGCTGGTTTAGCATCGCTCATGTTAGCTTCCTTAAGCAAATCTAGGACATATTTCCTTTGGTTAAGAAAGAGTCCCTTGTGCGAGGTTGCCATTTCTATACCAAGAAAGTACTTCAATATCCCAAGGTCTTTAATTGCAAACCTTTGTTTGAGGGACTGTTTGAGGTTGAAAATCTCGTCAGCATTATCACCTGTAATTATCAGATCATCTACATAAATCAGCACAACCAATTTGCCCATAGCTCCTGTGCGAACAAATAGTGAGGAATCGGCATTGCTGCTTTTGAAACCAACACTAGTGAGAACTGAGCTTAGCTTGGCATACCAAGCTCGTGGGGACTGTTTCAAACCATAAATGGATTTGTGCAATTTGCACACTAAATCCAATTCATTGCTTTGAGGATGCCCAGGTGGCAATTTCATATAGACTTCTTCTTTGAGATCACCATGCAAGAATGCATTCTTCACATCCATTTGGTACATGGACCACCCCTTGTTTACAGCCACAGATAGTAACACTCTTACTGTGTTCATTTTTGCAACAGGTGCAAATGTTTCTTTGTAATCCACCTCGAATGTTTGAGTGAATCCCCGAGCCACCAATCTTGCTTTATACCTCTCAATTGATCCATCTGACTTGAATTTGAGCTTATAGATCCATTTGCAACCCACAACTTTCTTGCCTTTTGGAAGTTTGGTGATGCTCCATGTGTTGTGTTGATCTAGGGCTTTAAGTTCTTCTTGCATGGCTTCCTTCCACACCTCTTGGCTGTTGGCCTCATGAAAGTTTTGAGGCTCACTGTAACTCGATATAGTGCTGAGGAATGCGGCATGGGTTGGTGTCACTCTCTTATATGACACATAATTTGAGATAGGATGTGTGGGTTTGTAGGTGACAAAGTCTTGAAGTCTTGTGGGAGGTTGCCTAACACGCATTGGATTACGTCGTGGAGCAGAAGGAGTTATCTCACACTCGTTCACATCTTGTACCATATTGTGAGGATCATCTTGATTATCACCATCTTCATGCAGTGTACCATTAAGACGAGACCCTTCATTGTTACTTTCAGTGAGAGATGCATCAATGTTGACATGGCTGGGATCTTGTTGTTGTGGAGCCTCAAGTTCGATTCTTGGTAATGGAAACACATCCAAGATGTCATCCCTTTGACTTGTGATTTCATGTGACTTGCTAAAAAAAGGGTTAGTTTCATAAAATCGAACATCTTTAGACACAATTAATCTCCTAAGTTGGGGATCATAACACTTATATCCCTTTTGTGTAGATGAATAACCAAGAAAAATACATTTAACAGCTCTAGGATCCAATTTATCTCGATGATGAGATTGAATATGTACAAAACAGATGCAACCAAAGACTCTAAGGTGTGAAAGGTTAATTTTCCTTCCTTTCATGACCTCTAGAGGAGACTTGAAATCTAAGACTCGACTGGGTAATCTATTGATGATGTAAGCAGCTGCCATAACCCCTTGGGACCAGAATCTCTTTGGTACATTCATTTGTAGCATTAATGCTCTAGTTTTTTCAAGTAAGTCCCGGTTTTTGCGTTCAGCTACACCATTTTGTTGAGGTGTGCCAACACAACTTGTTTGATGCATAATGCCATGAATGCTCAAATATTGTTTCATGATATGGGACATGTATTCGGTGCCATTGTCAGACCTTAAGGTTTGAATTTTAGAAGAAAAGTGATTTTTAACAAGATTATGAAAGTCCTTAAATACTTCCATAACTTCATTTTTAGACTTTAAAAGATATAACCATGTGACTCGAGAGAAATCATCAACAAAAATCACAAAATACTTATAACCATCAAAAGATTCATTAATTGGTCCCCATACATCTGAATGAACTAGTTCAAAACACTTACTAGCCCTAGACAAGGAAGAATTAAAAGGCAATCTAGTGGCCTTAGACAAGTGGCAAGTTTCACATGCAATTTCATCATTTCCTAAGTTTGGAAATAAAGTTGACAAAATTGGTAGAGAAGGGTGAGCTAAACGTTGATGCCACAATTGATTATCTTGGATAGGATTAAACTTAGCTTGAAACCCTCTAGGATTGCTCTTGGATATGTAATAGAGACCATCTAAGTAAAACCCTTCACCAATCGTCTTTTTGGTGACACAATCCTGAAAAATGACATTGTGAGGAGAAAAAATGGCTAAGCAATTTAAGGTATTTGTGATTTTTCCTACAGACAGAAGTTGGAAAGGAAAGGAAGGTACATATAAAACTGCCGACTCGATTTCATCTGACATTAATTTTATTTTTTCCTTTCCTAAAACCTTTACATTCTCACCATTTGCAATTGAAACTTGTGAAGGATTTGCTAATTTTTCAAACTTATGAGACTTTGACACATGGTTTGTCATATGATCTGTGGCACCTGAATCTACAACCCAAAAATCATGCAACATATTTATTTTAAGAGCAGTTTTAAAGGCTTTTATGATACCTTGCATGTCCTCTTGTGGTATGAGTTTTGTATCTGCCAAGAAGCCCGCAAACTTGCCTAGCAATGCTGTCGAGTTTCCTTCTTCTATGCTATCCACACAGTCAATTCTAGCTCCTCTTGTCTTGCTTTGAAGATACAACATAAACTCATTCATGAGTTCAGCTGGATTCGCTGTGAAGTTCTTGAATGGATCAGACCCATTAGAGGTAGAGGCAAAAGCATGATTAGCACGGAGTCCAGTACGATTCACTTTCTGTAAACCCTTATCCTTTATAAAATCAGGTTTTAATTCTGGATGTAGAATCCAACATGTGTCCTTAACATGGCCCGTATGGTTGCAATGTTGACACTTCAAGTTTGGATGCTTCCCTTTGTACTTCCTCTCGTTGGTTAGATAGGCTCTTGCCTCAGGTGAACTAGTCATTGTATCCTTGTTCATGACTTTCCTTCTTACTTCTTCACGTTGAATTGTCGCACATACATTGGTGAAGGAAGGAAGTTCAGTATTCATGAGTATATGGCATCGTATATCTTCATATGTTGAATCCAGACTGGACAAAAGTTGAAATATCTTATCTTCTTCCGCTCTCTTTCGTAGCAGTGCTACATCGGTTGTATGAGGACGATATATTTTCAACTCATTCCACATGCTTTTCATGCTTCCTAAGAGTTGTACAAAAGGCTTGCCATCTTGTTGCAGATCTGAGATGTCTTTCTTTAATTGAAAAACTCGTGCAACATTATTTTGACTTCCATACATTTCCTTGACCGTCTCCCATAGTTGGTATGTAGATTCAGAGTAACTGAATATTTCAGCTAATTTACGTTCCATGGAATTTAGGAGCCATGACATAACCAACTGATCCTTACTAAGCCAGGATTCATAGGTTGGTGAGGAAACATCAGGTACTTCGATGCTTCCATTTATGAACCCCAACTTGGACCTTCCACCTAGAGCCAGAGACACTGCTCTTGACCAAGGCAAGTAATTAAACTCATTCAACAAGACTGAGCTTAATCTTTGATTTGGGTTGACATCCACCTCATGCATATTCATGAAGGAAAGCACTGATGAACTTTCAGCTTCTGATCCTAGCGGCTTGTCTTCAGACATTTCAAAGATTGAAGATGCTAAGATAATAATAAAGCAGAAGCAAGTTAATTTTCCTGCTTTGATACCATGTTGAAAAAACAAGAAATAACTCTACACAAAAGAGTTCTCTAGTTTGTATTATTTTCTTCATGTTTTCATTACAATTGTATAGCTATTTATAAGGAAATTTTATTCCTTCAATTACTCTTTAAATTAAGCATTCCTTGATTTACTCCTTGAATTAAGCATTCCTTGTTTTACTCCTTGAATTAAGGATTTTTTGTTTTACTTCTTGAATTAAGGATTCCTTGTTTTACTCCTTGAATTAAGGATTCCTTGTTTTACTCCTTGAATTAAGCTCCTTGTTTTATTCCATGAATTAAGGTCCTTGTGTTTATTCTTTGAATTAAGAACTAATATCCAATAATATCGTTGGCAAGCCCATAATATTTATGTTAAAGGCTCAAGTTCGAAGCACTATAGTTATTATTTATTTAGTTTTTCATTTCAAAATTTGATCAAAATTGAATAAAAATGTATAAACTAAAATTTAAATCCACTGCCACAGAAAAATGAACAATACCATTCTTCACTAAGCTAACAAATAACTTATATACTCCCTTACTGTTCCGAACATTAAATTTTGTGCAAATTTATACTAAGCAATTAAAATTAAAAATGCACCGGATTTTTTTCGGTCTAATTGGTTCAATCCAATCTGATTTTATAAAAAAACATTAATTTATTTCAATTTATTAAAAAATTAAAAAATTAAGGCTAAATCAAGATGTGTCTCGTGTTCACTATTATGTGATCATTTAATTTTCATTTAAAAATAAATTAAATTTTGTATCAATGATCAAGAATCCTATTTTATTTAAAAGTATACTTTGTTTATAACAACTAATAAAATTACATATATTGGTGGGAATATAACCCCGCTATATATATAAAACTACTTGTTTATTATGTATGCATTTTTTCTTTTTCTTTTTTTAATTTTGTAGCCTCTAGTCACTGTTGCTTTTAAAAAAAATATTAGTTTGGAATAAGGTGAATAGAATAAAATGGATTTAAGGGGAATTTAATTTTAAATGGTGATTTTAAATGAGTTTTTAATAACTATTTTAAGAGAAATATTTTTTTAAAATATTTTTTCTGGTAAATATTATTAATTTTTTATAAATATAAATAATATTTGTCAAAATTAATTTACGAAGAGATTTCTAAAACCCCCTACAAATATTATAGTGTATTTGAAAACACTTACCTACAACCATTTTAAATATATTTATAATAATTAATATTAAAATATTATGTAATTTTATTACCTATTAAAATAATTTTACTATAAATATTTATTTAAATTAATATCTTATTTATTTATATTATTCTTACACTTTTATCTAATTCGATTTGAATTCATTCCCATAACTCTATAAATTATACAATTTGAATAGCAATTATGTTTGCTCCCTATGTGTCGAAAACGGTTATTTGGAAATAATATGTTAGCACTTATATGTTTCCTTCGTATTTTTTTTTAATAATAGCATCTTTATATAAGTAATAAAAAAAATTCTTTTTTTTTTCCTAATCAAAACATGGGTATTTTAAAGAAACTAAATTCGAGAAAAAAGTTCACTTATGATATCATTTATGATTTTTTTTTCCAATAATTCTCAATTAATTTTAACCGACTAACATCACCTACATTTGATGTAAGGCCAATAAAATAAAACGTGATCAAAATGTTAAAAATAGGAAGGAAAAAAATAAAGTAATGGTTTATATAAAAGTCATATTTTGATGACGGGTTTTTGTAGGTAACATATCCTGTTGGAGGTTCTTTTTTAATAATTAAAAAAATAAATCACCTATAGTACCTCAACTGGCGTTTTCGATCATTTTTGGTCCCATTTAGACAAATTTAAGTCTGAAGGTCCATGGCTATTCCGCTGATCAAGCTTACTCCACTGTGGACTTATTGCACAATCATGTGCATCACTAGATAATGTTCAAAAGCCCAACATCAAATTTGCAACATGACCACTACATACTTGAAAGAGGGCCGTCAAGAGTCAGATATGTTATGGAACCCAACATAATGAAATATCCGATCATCTGACATTGTTTTCGGTTATGGTAGAACAGCTAGTCAATCTGCTTATGTTTTTGGTTCTCTTTATTTCCACCTTTTGCCGATGATGAACATGAGGAACACTTCTATCTGCCATATACAAATGGTCACAACTTACATGGAAAATTGTCGCAGTCCAACTACAACATTCACTGGGTCATTCAAGAACCATCACTAATTTGTGATGAAGACACCTATCCTTCGCGGCAATTGGGTTCAAAGATCGTACCACTTCAGTAGTACGAAGTGTGTTCGTCCCAACAATGAAGGATGACTTCCAGTAAATGTAAAGAAACTAAATACAAGTACAAACATAAAATAATATACAGGAGGAAGCTAAACTGAATATAAACACAAACTAGCGCCTACAGTTCCTAAAACAAGTTCAGAGTATCAGTTCATAGTCAAAAGGAGAAAAAGACAAGAACTTGCTCATAACACTAGGAACTAGAAGTCACAAACCATCCTCCTAAAGCCAAAAGGTCAAGCACTACCATAGTCAGCATGAGCACGTCATCCCTGTTAAAAAGAACAAGTTAGAGAGAGAGTTATTAACATAACAACACCTACAAAGACAACTTTATTTTCGAAAACTTAAAACATTTTAAACAATTATTTGTTGGTAATTGGTACAGCTATAGCCAGTTTAATTCTAAATTGTTTTCACAATCCTCATCAACAATGATTATTTTCTTAGAAAATGCTTTAATCAGTGTTCCTTCTCATGAGATTAAAGCATTAAACTTCAATCAACAAATTTAACCATAATTAGCAAACCATGCAAGCATAATGGAAGAGAAAATATGTATACAATAGAGCTAAACTCTTTAAATACATAGACAACGATATAATATCCTTTCTTCAGATTTTACTTCACTACTTAGTTGAATAATTCAAAGTCCACTTACTTTTAGGAGCCCTTTTATCACTGACGGGAAAACAAGGGATAAAAGAGAAAAAAAATCAAGGTAGGAATAAGTGGTATCAAATAAGCAACTCAGTTCGGTTCAACTCATTTAAGGTTAATCCAATGATCGGATGAGTTGAAAAAGTCCCAACCTACCTAACTCATAAGCTTAAATGAACTAGTTTGCCTAATTCATAAGCAACTTGTGAGCTCATTTGACAAAATGTATTTATTAATGATAGCATTTTCATAATTACAATACAACTATTATGGAAAAATCACAATTAAAATATACTACCTTATTTTTTTCCTTGTTTTACAAAAATATAATTAAAAGGTAATATTTATACTCACATTTTTGTTTTTAAACAAAATTATAAATATTTTTTATTTATTTGTTTCATTTTTTAGAAGGATAAATGAATAAACTTATGAGTTGCTCAACCCAACTCATTTAAAATGAGATGAGTTAAATTTTACTCACCTAAAATTTAGATGAGCTAAGCTGAACTATAAATCACCTAAGGTGAGCTGAATCTAAGCAAGTTGGACCAGTTTAACTCAATACACACATCTAGGTAAACGGTAAATTTGAAAACTAGATGCCTCTAACCTTTTCTACAAGCAATGCCTAATCAGTTTTTCTTCTCATGAGTACAGCAGAGACAAATTAGATATGAAAAAAAATATTCAGATAATATAGACACCAATATAATAGCTTTCCCTAATACTTTGCTTCACTACTTAGTTGAATAATTCAAAAACCAGTTACTTTAGGAGCCTTTTATCATTGACAGGGAAAACAAGGGATAAAGGGCAACAAAAAGTATCAAGGTAAGCAATAAATTAGAAAACTCTTCTAACCTTCTCTACAAGCATATGTAAGCAAGGTTCACCTTCCTCTTAATGCAATTAGAAAACCATTAACAGATGTACCCTCTACACCTCGATGACCCACAAAGACATTTCTGCTTCCTCTGATCCTCTTTTTCAGGGGAGACCATCCCATAATCATATGTCAACTCTGTCAATGGAGGAATGTGTCCAACAGCATAGAAAGAAATATGGAGATCGCACTCGTTTTGATTTTCACATAAAACTAGCTGCCATAATACATTTGGAGAACAGCTATGATTCAAGAAACGGGCAACATTGCCAGCGTATTTTGCACTTATTTTAAGAGGAAAAGGAATCTTTGTATCCTCAATGGAATCGCCAGGCAGAACTCCAAGTGGCTGACAGCTATGAGTAATGTCAAAAATAAAATCATCATCATCTGCTGCAGCATTATCAATAATTTCCCCTGCATATTCACATATGAAAGTACCTGCTCGAATAGGGTCCAAGGACCTCAGACCCCAACCTCTGTCTTTAGTTTTGAAGACCTCCAGATGTAATTTCAAGCCACCTTGGGACGTTCGGTTACGACAATTTGATGGGCATTTACAGGAAACACCACACTCTAATAGTAAAGACTTTTGGTTCACAAGAAGACCATTTGGAGTATATGGGAGTATGCCTCCGTTTTTCTGAATGCAAGGACAGTTAGAATGACCAGGGAGACATCCACCAGTGCAAACGCATCCTGTAGCAGGTTCTATTGAGTTGACTGGTTTTGAATACTTGAGACTAGAAATGTATGTGAAGTGTGCAGGACCTTTTTCTCCATCGACGTCATTTATCAGAGTAACAGGTATATTTTCAGAACCTGAAGTAAGATCTGGCAGTATAACTCCAACCCTTGAAGCAACTCCTCCTCTCCATTGATCAATTGATTTCCATATTCTGAATGCTTCTGTCTGGCCAGGCAATCTAATCAATTTATACTTGAAAACAGAACAAGCACTCTTCCCTTTTTCCACCCATGATTCCTGGACTTTGTAAAGACCATCATAAACATATATCTTACCAGTTGCATTTGCTACATCCCTGACACCCCGAATAACTCTTATTTCATTACCTCGGCGAGAACTGTTGTTCAAAGCAAGATTACCCCTTTCGAGCTTCTGATCCTTCATTACATTATCTTTCCTGTTAATGCCACCTTGGCCACTATAAATCAGCATGTCTGCATCATCTGCATCATCATCATATCCACCAGATGAAACAATGCTCACTGCTAAAGACTCTTCCTCTGTATTTTTCTTGCCACCCAAGTAATCAATCCCAGCCATGCTTGGATAATGCAATCCAACCAAGCATAACTCCATTCGCATAAAGAAAATATACCCAATTCCAACACCAGGCACAGTTCCAATCCTCTTTGTCAAATTTGTCCTGATTCCCTTATTCAGAAAGAGTGTAGCAGCCCTTAGATCAGGGCGTCTTATACCTCGTGAAGATGCTATTTTTGCTTCTTCAATTTGGGAAATCCTTCTGCGAAACAAGTTGTACGCAACAAGTATATATCCAACTGTTTCAATGTCACCATCAGCTCGTCGTTGTGTATCATTAAAAGACACAAGAATTTTATCGCATAACAACTCTATTTCAGCATCAGACGAGACAGCATTGATATCCTGGTAGCCCCTAGCCCTCCTCCCAGATCTTCCGCTACGCTTTCCTCTGCTAGTTGAATCTTCACCATCATTAACATAAATCTGATTTAGACTTTCACTAGACTCATCTTCCTCTGCAACCCCACTTTGAGGGAATGATTTGGCACGACTTTTAATGGCCCGTCTTTTAGATGGCCCAGTATCTCCATTTGAAGTATGCGGAGAGGTCCTAAATGAATTCAGAGGAACTGCATCTGATATTGGATTGCTGTAGCGAGAAGCAGAAGCATTCCAATGAGGCTGTCCTTGAGATTCCGATGACATGAAAAAGGGGTAAAACGGAGCAACCCCATTGGGAAAAGGGCCAGATGGTGGAGCACGGACAAAAGGAGGAGCACCTTGGGGAGCTGAGGATAAATTGTGTGATGATGTGAACACGGGAGCAAGAGACCTTAAAGGCTTCACATTCAAAACCGTAGACTTGTCAATTGACCCAGAAGGAGGAACTGAGTCTTGGCCTATACTTTGTTCCATTAAATACTTTCAGGCAATACAAACAGCTTTCCACGACACTAGTAGCTTTCTCGTTTACTTTTCTAAAGTAACAGCTGCAACATTATGCTACAAACAGAAGATAAAAAAAGCTATTACACAACATACCCCATAAAGAACCGCAAAGAAGCTCTGATAAATACAAAGTAAAAAGGGTGTGAGTGGAAAATCATTGATAAGAAAGCCAAGCCACAAAACCAAACACTGCAGCAAAAGAATAACCATTTGAGTACGAGCCGAAGTAGAAAACAAGCTGAGAATGATTATTCACACAGAAATTTAGTAGCTAGAAAACATTTATTAAAAAATTAATAATAATAACCCCTACAAATGAGCTAGGACCTATTAAATGTGATACTACAACACATTCAAACCCAAAAAAAAATGAACTTTAATTTATGTCCGCAAACTTTCTCCGTACCAAAACAAGGGTTCAAAGAATCAAACACGAGAATATAAATTTTTAACCTTGGTACGAGATACAAAGACAAAAGTATGAGATCAGAGAAGAACCATGTAATAAATGAAAGAAAATGAGCTAGGACCTAAGTTAATAAATGTGACACCACAACTCATTCAAAACCTAAAAGAAAAACACATTAAACTTCCATTTTATGTTCGCAAACTTTGTCAGCACCCAAACAAGGGTACAAAGAATTAAACACAAGAAGAGAAATTATTTACCTTAGCACTACAACTCATTTATTAAAAAAAAAAAAAAACTTTGATCGTATATTCGCAAATTGTCTCATAACCCAAACAACGTTCAAAGAATTACACACAACGAGATGTTTTTTTTTTTTACCCTCAGCACAATGTACAAAGACCAAAAAAAAAAAGTTCAGAGAAGAACCCATGTAAGAAATGACGATTAATAATTCGCGTGGATCAGAGAAAACAAAATTGCTTGCAAATAGAAGCTGCTATAACATGCATAAATGAACAACTATAGTCCCAAATGCGATGGGAACGAAGATATAAAGGGTTTGAAATTTTGCAAACAACTGTACCTGATGCGAAAATCTAAAGCAGATTTGAGACTCTGAACTGAACAATCTTTCTTTGTACTAATCAGTAATCACAAGTTACTTCTTTATTTTATTTTTTTACATTTGCTTTTGTTTTTTGGAATAAGAAAAATAAATGTGAAAATCACCTTTCGCGTGTGTTTGGCAAGAGAGAGAATATCTTGTGGTACGCAAACCAGAATACGTAGGTACACACCAAAACACGTGCAAATGAATGAATAAGGGCACTGTCGAGAAGGATTATTAACAATAATTATCCTGCACTAATTTCAAGTAGACTCAGATAATAACCTTCTATAATGATCGGATTGTAGTTTAACTTCAAACATATTCAGATAAATAACCCTCTATAATGATAGGGTGATAGCTTTTGTACGGTTTCAATTTCATGAACCTTTTTATTTTTTAACATTTTATAAAAATGGAAAATATTATACTCATATAAATTTATATTATTTTAAGAGATAAATTATCTAAATAAATAAAATCTTCACTTTTCCAAATAATCTAATCAAATTTCACGATATAAGTTATATAAGTACAAAAATGTATATTCTTTAAGGAATCTCTTTAAAATTATATTTAATTTAAAAATTAAAATATTAACTTAATACATTCTATACTACATTATTTAAAATAATTACTTTAATTTTATTTCTTATAAATAAATATATATATATATATATATAAACAAAATGTAATCTAATTATTTAAAGTTTTAGATTTTAAAATATTATGTATTTTAATATTAAAAATGTTTTTTATGTAATTATATGTATATAAAAATATAATATTAATATAGATGTTCAACTTTAAATAATCATAATTTTGATTATTTCAAAGAAAAATTGTTAAATTTTTATAGATAAAGTATAATTTTAACTATCCAAAACTTCCTTATGATAGGAGTAAATTTCACTAATGTCCTTTTATTTTAGAACACTATCACATTACCTAAATAGTAATAAATTTGTGATAAAAATCCTTCTAATTATATCACAAATATATTACAATTAACCTCATATTTTTTTATAAGATATAATTATATAGATTTTTTATATTATTTAATATCAATATAAAATTTGAGATATAAAGATTTTTAGTTATTTATAACTAATACGTTTGTAATATATTTTATACACTAGGTTAAGTACAGTAATATCAAATTAATTTATATTATAATTATTATATACAATATATAATTAGATAAATTTAATAATAAATATTTTAATAAAATAAATTATATGTAATTTTCTTAAGTTTCAAAATAACTTTATTATAAAAAATTATTTAAATTCATATTTAATTTATATTTATATTTTTTTATATTTTAAAAATAAAAAATCTTATTTTTATTAAAAAATTGAAAGAAAAAACCAGTAACTTAATTTAAAATTAAAAATTCAAATATCCTGCTTTAGTCCTAACCCCCTTGGCTTGAACAACTGTAACACCTTTTATCACGTAAAATACGATCTAATATTATAACCAAATAAATAACTATATAAAAATTATACAATTGTAATCTAAGATTATGAAACAAACGTGACTTAAGAATTGCTTCTTAATTGTGTTTACTATTTTAAATAGGAATCATGTTTGCCCCCTATATTTCAGAAACAATTATTTGGAAATAATATGTTGCCAATGCTTCGTTTTTTTTTAAGCAATGCTTCATGTGTTATAAACACGTGACTGAAAATTTTGTCTGAACGAAATATGAATTCTATGGATACAGAAGTTGATAGCCTAGCAATAAACATGGATAAGCAACAAGTAACTGTGACTGGATATTTCTAACAAAGGAAAATCCTAAAGATTGTGAGAACTAGAATGAAGGCAGTGTTTACCCCATTTTCATGTGAAAGTGAATGCCATTTTTATGCATATCAATACTTGGATGAATGCAATACCTCATCCTATAACTACTACATGCATGATTCCAATGAGAGCGTCCATGGCTATTTGTCCAATCAAGCTTACTCCACCGTGGACGATAACATCGTCCATCTCTTACGTGATGATAATGTTCATGCTTATTGTATCATCATGTGAATCACTTCATAACATTCCAAAAACAATGCATCAAATTTTGAACATGGCTAATACATATTTAAATAGGGCCCACAAAGTTCTCAAAGTCATATGTGTTATGGAACCCAACACAACGTACTAGGGTAAATTTAACTTTTTAAAATTAAATTTACGCTCATGTTACAAAAATATTACCAAATTAAACTATTTGTGTTACAAAAGTACTAAGATCGTAGCTCCACTGTGGAGGCTAGCAAAAAATAGTCAGATGACACTCATATGACAAATTTGAACACCCATAAATGCCCTGGTCACAGGTACGTGACTATTTTCTGCTAACTTCCATGAAGGAGTTGATGGAAACAGTCCACCTGTGGGCTGTGTTCATGGGAGAAACAAATAGATTATGGGCATATTATTCCCTTTCATGCCTTCTATTCACTTAGGCAAATATGAAAAAGGAATTGAAAAGACTAACAATGATATGTAACACCAATGCACCATTTATGCGATCCAAGGATCAATCAAATTATGCCACATTCTTCCAAGTTCCAACTTTGGCATGGGGAATCATATTCTATTGAAGCAATTAGAGCCAGCCGCTCGAATCAGAATGGAAATGAAATATGCAAATGCTAAATGCTAATACGAATTTAGGAAACATGAATCTCCAATATCAACTTCTTGTGCTTATTATCAACTACATTTTTTTTCCTTTCATTTAGATTTTTTATTCATAAATATCTATTTCCTTTTTCCTAACCAGAACAAGCAGCATATGTAGTTTCCTATAAAAGCTGTTTACTCAAAGTTTCAAATGCCATCATGTAACCATCTCACAGAGTTTTAAATATGGAATAAAGAATTATACTAGAGTTTTGATGCAGTTCTCTCTCCTTTCCTTTTTTATTTAACTTTTGGTTATGCCTCCTATTTTGTTTATCCTTATTTAAGGAATTTGGTACATCTAGTTAGGACTTGGGAGTTGGATGCGTAGCCAGTGTACTTCCCGTCTTCTCAGGAAGAATATATCTCAATGACTTAATCTGACAGACCTATACTCCCTCTCAGAGGCAGATTTGTATAAAGATGAGGAGGGTACGTGCCCCCTCTCATTTTTAGACAGAAATTTTAGGTGTTATATTTATAAAATTATAGACATATTCATGAATAAAAAAGGACTGCCCCTGGATTTTAAATATTGCGTTTTTAACACTCAAAAATTCATTTTTTTAACATATTTATACTCAAATAAGATATATATATATATATATATATAATTTTTATTTAACTAAACGCAAACGATAAATAAGCAACATTTTTTACTATTTTGTAGTGCTCCTCCTGACCTCTAATTCTAGATCTGCCACTGCTCCCTCTAAACTTATCCAAAATAAATATGCTGGTCAATTTAAAATCTATAGAATTTTGTTCTGAAATTTCAAACTGACAATTATGCTTTCCATTGTGACATTGTCTTTCGTGCATAAAGGATTAATCACTAATGTTTACTAGTAAGTTTAATTTGGATACAAAATTACGCACAATTTGAGAGAAGCTGAAGTCTACATACATGCATGAAGAAGTCCTTTTCAGAACCAATGCAACAAAATATATATATATACATATATAAATATATGCCTTCTTGGAATGTATTTAAGTATACAGTTTAAACTTAAAACAAATACATTAAATATGGTAAACAATTAATTATTCGAAAAAAACAATGTATAAATGAATCAGGGACTATATACAGAAAAGTTATAAAATAATTATTATAGAAACATTTCTCATTTAATATGTATTACACTTCTATGTGACTGAGACTCGTGCATTTATCAATCTGCACATTTATTATACGGTTACCTGCCTACATGAGCTGAACTTTAAAGTTGGAGATATCACATACGGGGAAATCAGTGAACGCCCTCTTAAGTCCTATCTTTTTGTCCTTTTGCTTTCTCAATAGACTCCATGGCTTCTCTGAATGATTTCTGATTGGTATATGTTAAAATGTGAAACTTCTCAGTAAGAGAATACTGATATTAGGCATGATTAAAAACTTAATATTAGACTACGGACTGCAACATCAACAGTGGTCAAAGACTAATGATTAACTTCTCTATAACTGCTTTGCCCTAATGGAAGAAAGATTTGAATAAACCTAAAAAAATGTGAAATCCAAGCTGTATGAGAAAATACAGACATACCCCAGAATTCTGTTTTCTCCATAAGGCCTCACCACTTGTATCAATTATAACCATCCCACTTAATAAAACACTGCATGAAGCCACGAAATTTCTCAATGCGCAAATGCTTTTCAAACTTAAAAAGTACTCATATAGCTCGGGAGAATGAATGAGCCACAAAAGGTTCACAAAACACAGGAATCGATTACAAGATATGAATACCATTAATGTAAAGTTGGTATGTATTCAAATTGATGAACTAAATATATCAAACAGGAAGTTGCATGATCAGTACCATTTCTTTTCCTAATTAGATTCTTCGTTTTTAGGAAATTAATTCCTAGAAGTCTAGTACCATTTACAAAGGCAGAGTAGTTAAAGAAAATGGTGGAATTTGTAGATCTGTACAGGTAAATGGAGTGTGTTTGATTAACTGAATAACAAGTCTTTGCACAAATTTATGCTAATTAGAAAAGCTGAACAACACTTTGGTCCCCTAACTTTTACAGATTTTACACTTTAATCTCCTAACTTTTGTAGATTTTACGCTTTAATCCTCTAGCTTTTTTCCTTAAAATTTGATCCCTAATTTTTTTAGTTTTGACAAATCCAATTCACATTAAGAAAACTCAGTTTAATATAAGTTTTGCTGTTAAAATGAATCAAGTGTTAATCACGTTCTCTTTAAATTAGTGGTCAAATGTGGATTTCTTTAAAGAGGACGTGATTAACACTTATTCATTTTAACAGCAAACCTTATATTAATTTGAGTTTTCTTAAAGTGGCCTGTATTTGTCAAAAATTAAAAAATTAGGAACCAAATATTAAGAAGAAGAAAAAAAGTTACGGGACTAAAGTGTAAAATCTGTGAAAGTTAGATGACGTTGTGTTGTTCATCCAATTAAAAATATCTCAACCATATCAAACAGGAAGCTTCCATGATCAGTTTTGCATTTTTCCCACTTAGATCCTATGTTTCCAGGAAATCAATGTCTTGTACCATTACATGAAAGCCAAAAAACAAACACATCATTCAAACCCCACAACAGAATAGTTTAATTAAGGAAATTAGCTAAAACTAAGCCAAGAAAATACCTAGCAAAAGCGGCATTGAGAAGGAAAGCTCGAGTGGTAAGAAAACGAAGTGTGTTCTCGAACCTAGAAACAAAGCCATTGAAAGCAGAGGTAGAGCGAGAGTTATATGAATATCCACCCCTACCATAACCAGTGTTGTGAAAGCCATAACCGTAATTGGAGTGCTGATGATGATGATGATGATTAGGGTTTGAATAACTTTTGTTACTGGATCGAGATCGAAAATTGTAATCGGCGCGCTTGCGGTCATCGATTAGAACCCGATAAGCCTCGGAGACTTGCTTGAATCGGAGGGTTGCGGAGTCCCTCACGGATTTGGGGGAGTGAGAATGCTTGTCGGGATGAAACTTCACTGCTAATTTCCTGAAAGCTTCTTTGATTTCTTCTTTTGTTGCGTTATTGCCCAATCCCAATACTGCGTAGTGATCCATATTTCTCTTTTATCGCTTCGTTTTTCTATAATTCGATCGCAAATGGTAGTTGGTGTGTTCTCCGGGAAATTATCTCACTTGCCGGCTAAAATATTAATAATTTTAAATATAATATATGATCGTCGTGTATTATAAATTTATGTAATTCTTATTTTAAAAATAAAATCAAAATATAAATCTTTAAAATTAGATTATACTTATAATATATAATAAACATATATTATAAGTATAACTGTTAATATTTCATTCATTAGATGAAATAATTTTCCGTATTCCCTGATTAGAAAAATATCACAAGAATTTTTATTTTTAAAAAACTGCATTTAGTACCTTAATTTTTAATCGATGCATTATAATTTATTTATTTATTTATAAAATATAGATTATTTTATTTTATTTTAATTATTTTAATTTAATTATAATTTATGTATAAATATTATATATTATCATTATTTGAAGAGAATTTTTTGGTCAAGGATTCTACTTATTTTTAAAGAGAAGTAAAAAATATGGATAAATGAATAGATAATGTATTCTCTTTATTTAAGGAATATATATATGTATGACATCATACATACGTGATAATGTACGTATTAAGCGATTTGGATACATGGTTACATATGTAGTACAATTGTACACAAACTAGTTTAAACAAAAAACAGATCGTTATAAGTGTTACACACAAATAAAGGGAGGTCGTTATATGCAGATCGTTCATGAAGAGGGAGGACCGTGATCATGTCGTGAGATCATAATTTTACCAAGTCTTGACATCTAAGACCTCACAGTTTGATAACAAAGTATTTTTGTCAACTGGGTTGTACACTCTACCAAGTTTGTTAGTCTCAGGTCATTTGTCAAGTCAGTCATATATACTCGCTATATCCTAATAAGATACATGTACTTATTAGGTCGTATGTCTGTTACATATTTAATACCAAACATTAACTTCTATATTCTATTGATTTTGATAAGTCAAGGGAATAATACATGATTGTTGATTTTAATTTAAATAAACCATATAAAATGATTCAATGTATTTAAGTATATAACGGTCACTTAAACGATATAATTTAAGGTTACGAGGTTATTTAACTACAAATAATATTTCTTTAATTAATTTTATTTTTTGGTTAAACCTTTCAATTTCCTGTTATCACTTTATAAATAGTGAAGATTTTTACTTTGTCGTATGCTTTAAGTTAAATTTATTTTCAAATATTTTTGACTTGTTTATTAAGTGTATTCCTATTATTCTACTCTATCATTCTCTTAGAGAAATACTTAGTCTATTTTTTAGTTTGTTTATTTAACGACGTCAATGGGAGAATCAATTCACTCTTTATTTTTAGGTCGAGATTCAAACAACCAATATTTACATTGAGTAATTTATTCCTCTTAATTTTATTTAATATGTCTCAAAAGGGAAAATAGGTGGTCTATCCTATGGCGATATGATCTAGGTTGTTGAGTAGCGTACTTGATACTTATATAATATCAAATGTTATACTAACTCCCCTATTTGTGAGGTTACCAAGTTGTTAAGAGTATTTCTATTATTAATCCGAGTTTGAATGGGTAAGCCTTTCAAGCTCTCCTTAGGTCTCATTATTAACTATAAAATCAGGTTGCTATTTAAGTGTTGCATGATCATCATATAAATGTTACTTGATTAGGTCTTATATGCGTGCGTAGCTAACTTAGGTTGTTTACTTTAACCTGAAGGTCTTTGCCTTCAGGTCTAAACTCTCGGGTCGCTAGGCGAATGGTACTATGCCACTCCATTATCACAGAGGAACAATTAAGTAATCCTTATGAATAAGGAAGGTTGATGGTCTTGTTATTGGAAGTCATATATCTAAGCCTTTATTGGTCACATATTATTATTAAAATTCTCTAATAGTGTGTCACCTATCAGTGACCTCCTCACTAGTTTAGGATGAGTTCATTTATTTTGTAGGCATGGATTATACAAAGATCAACCTTGAAGATTCAATCGATGTGTGGTACCAATGACCTGTAGCCCAAAATACCAAGGACTACGCCATGAGAAGTGGGGCTTTTATTGCACCACATTATGTCATAATATGGTCTTTTCAAACTAGTAGGACTAAAGCACCGTCTTATAGTGAAAAAATGGCTCATATATCCTAACTACCCCAATGAACCAGGGATCGAAATGCTCTGCCTCAATGAAAAATATTTGAATTGCTACGTTTATATTGCTTCTAATACCAAAGTTGTGGGGTCAACTGAGGTCTCTTTGGAACGAAGTAGTGGAACTTGTCAGAAGAGATTAATAGCCTGCATTCAGACGCAACATGTAAGGGTGAAATATCCAATCCCTCACATGTGCTTTCATAAAATGAGTGATTTACCATGGAGCTTAAGTTGCTTTCTTAGGACGTATTTCATATTGTGATTTGATCACTTAATAATGCACGCGTTTTTACCATGTTGGAGCATATTTGGCGTCTCAAGTGAGGGTCAGGGGACTATATCTCTAATTATAAGGTATAAGACGTATCTCGCATCTCAAGTGGGGGGTCAGGAGACTCTACCTCCAATCATGAGGCATAGGACGTATTCCCCATCTCAAGCGAGTGGGGGTCAGGGGACTTCACCTCCAATCATAAGGCATAAGACATATCTCACATTTCAAACGAGAAGCTCAAATGACTTTTTCCAACTCGAGGGCATTAAATAAGGTGCCCAAGACATGCAATCTAGAGAGGCAAATATCTTCCTCATGTATGTACTCTTTTGGGTATATTTCACATCTCAATGGGGGATCAGGGGACTCCATCTTCAATCATGAAGCATGGGACGAATCCCGCAACCCAAGCGAGAAGGTCATTTGACTACTTCCAACTTGTGGGGTTGTTGAATAAAACATCTCAAGTGGGGCCAGCTTCTATGAATCCCATGTTTGAAGTTGGAGAAAGGCAAAAGAAATGTGTCGTAGCTCAATTGGAGGTGGAGTTTACGGACCCCACTCTATAAAAGTTACGAGTCCACGCAGATAACCCTTATAAAAAGGTATTTTTTTAATTGATACCAGCTTCTATTAACCTAAGGTATTTAAGGACTAGGTCCTAGATTCGAGACTTGGAGAAGGCGAAAGAAACTCGTTAACGTACCTCGGATTGGAGACGAAGTCTAAAGACCTTTACACGGTAGAATACGGGGCCACACGAGTATATCCTAACAATCATAAAAAATAATTAAAATTTGTTTATTTTTAACTAAAATTAAATATATATATTTGATAAATATATTTATTATAAATAGTATTATATAATTTGAATATTTTTAAATAAAAATAAAAATAAAAATAAATTTATAGGTACATTTGAATTAAATAAATAATTTTAAATATATTTTTAAAAAATATTAAGAATTAAAATATACATATTTAGAAACTAAATTACATCTTGTGCTGTATAATCTCCTCTATTGTCGTTAGGGAATATTATGTAAGATTAACTCTTAAAAGCGTCATAGTTTTAAACTCATTTTTTTATGTATTAAAAAATACATATTTCTCAATAAAATTCATTTACAAACGAATTTCAAAGAAAGAAAAAATTATGTTATGTCTCAAAAATTAAGTGTGAAATTATGATAATTATTTTTATATATGTTTAAATAAAATTTATTTTTACACATATTCAAATTTAAATATTCTTTCATTTGAAGTTAAAAATGAAAAATATAAAAAAACAATTATTGAAGTCTCACTCAAAAATTACGTCGACGTGATTTAATTAAAATAAAATATTTGGATGTGATTTAATTAAAATAAATTTAATATCAGGATTTATTTTATTATCAAAGTTTATGTGTAAGAAAGTTATCCTAATTAATATTGATAACATATGTTAAGTTATAGATGATGATATCACATCACGTGATGGTAGAGTTTTAAAAAAAAGTTAAATTGATTTGATAAATTTTTTGAGTAAACAACTTAATGTAGTTTAAGTATAATTAGAACATCTGTCTTGATTTATAAATATATTTAAATATTTTAATCAAATTGTATATTATTAATTTTATAAATTATCACATTTAGTCTTAATATTGAATATATTTCCATATAGATAAAAAAGTAAAAAAATCCCAATTTTTAGCAAACTATTTCTTTTATTATTATTATTAAATCAACAAAATTAAAGTTATGAGTCGAATAGTTATTATATTATTATAAATAAAATTAATGCATTATTATGCATAAAAATTAGTTCATTTCACCAAATCAACCCTTAATATATTTCTAATGAAATAAATGAAATAAATATTTGAGAAAATATAAAATATTTAAAAATTATCATTTTATAAACTAGTTTTTTAAAAAATTGAATTATTTATTTATTTTTCATTAAATATGAGGATTATTAGTATATTAATTTGATAATACGTGACTAATTATGTACCATTTGTTTATAAATATATCACTAAAGTTTCAAATCGAAGATAAACTAATAAATATATCATCAAATTATTACTAAAGTTATAAATATATCATCTAATTTTATCGAATGACAAAAACAATATTTAAATATTATTAATGGTATAAATCTATTATTGTCTAACCAAATCTACCATAACACTTATTATTATTAATACAAATCTATTACCAAACTTTATCTTAATTGTATACATTTATCACTAAACTCTTTTATTAGTCAAATATATCACCAAAAAAATATATAATAATTATTATAAAAATAACATAATAAAGTATTTATACTGTTAATTATAATTAAATATTAACACATGTCAAATTCATATCATAAATCAACAACATAAACTTAAACAAAATTTTGAATTGCTTGTAGAAACAAAATGAACCACTTTTATTCTTTAGAGATGAGGTATATGAAGAGTAGTTATTTCATCCCGTGGTTAGGATATCGTCTTTTCATGCCAATAAAGTTAAATAATATATTTAACATTTTTTTTAATTTACCCGTGTTTATAAAAAGATTTTTTTTTAAGAAAACTTGATTTTTATTACAAGACATCTTGATAAATATAAAATAATTAAGAATCGATTTTATTATACAGAAAAGATAAATATACTGATGCTTAAAATATAACAAACATCACACATCCCATATATCACATTCATTCATTCTTTTTCGTCTATACATCCAACTTATTCTTCTTAAGTTCTACATCACAATGTTTCTTCACCCTTCCATTCATATAAACCATACCCAAATCCTAACATTTCGATATTCAAGATATTAAAAATGAAAGAAATATACATAAAAAATGTGAAAATGAATAAAACTCGATGAAAATGGAGCCACAAAATAATTGAAACAAGTATTTGTACATTTTTTCTATAAATTGTTTGTGGTTCGGTAATGGCCTAACAAACATTTATGAAAGATTTGGTAGTGTCTATCGAACATATGGATGTTTAGTAGTCTTTTATTAAACTCAATTAAAAAATTAAAAAAATTGTTTTGGTAGAACTTACTGAACATTTAGGATGTGTTTGATAGATTCTTAATGAACTTCTGTATTTTTGAAATGTAATAAATTTTTAATTTTTCTTACAGGATGATAGATCATATGATTTACAAGATAGACAAAACATTAACTGTGCTAATTTATTCGAGATAGATAAAATCATATATTTTATACATATATAATAAATAATACATATAGTTGTTTATTTTATACATTATTGTAAGATATTAATTTATGTTATTTTAATATAGATGTTTATTTAAAAATAAATTTGATAGCATGGGCGATATCTAATGGAAAAAATAATGAAATGATGATTATGATGAAAAAGTTTGACAGAGGTTTGAATGGTAGGAGACATGAGATTGATTTTGTACGTGAAAGAAGAAAAGTTTATCGTTCTAAAATAAAACCAAAATACCACAAGGTTAAAAGAATAAGATGAGAAGGAGAAATGATTCGGAACAAGAAAATAGAACTGTCCATTATCTTTAAAATGAAGAATAATATAAAATAGTTCTCATTGGAAGTTAACGTTGAGTTATGGTATACATAATCACCGATTAGCACGATATCTTAAAGGTCATCTATATATAGTAAAACTCACTAATGAAGAGATTAATTTGTTAGTTGATACGATAAAGTGCAACGTTAGACTAGGCTGAGGCAACATAACGAGCAAAACTATAGTATAATAAAACATATTTACAATACTCGTCAAAAACATAGATTCAAATAATAAGATGGAATGCCAATTTCTCAACAACTGATGTATCGTTGGTTCTTCACAATTATATAGAGTGACATAGGATACTAATGAGGTTATTACAAACCTATTTTTTGCTTATCCATTATCCATTAATTTATTAAGAGTTTTTTCTTATGATTATCATGGGTTATACCTATAAGGCTAATAAATAAATATTATCGCTCTCTTGAGATTGTTAGATTTATTTCTACAAATATGACATGTAGTGTCGTCATAACAAATTGAGAAAAAATTATTATGAATGCAATCATATAAGTATTTCCCATATCTGCTCACCATCTTTGCAGATGACATATTTTCAATAATGTATTGGCAAATATGAAGAAATTATTCAAAGATAAGGAACGATGGAAAACTTTCAACAATGTATGGCGTAATGTTGTATTATCCAAGTCTATTGAAGAATATAATTTGATTATTTTAGAGTAATTTTTTTGATTGTCAAGAAGGAATTGATTATGTAAAAAATGTATGGTTGAATTCATACGAATAAAAATTTGTTTCAACATTGATAGATTTACATATGCTTTTAGAAAATATAACAATAAATAGGATAAAAAGTGCATAAGCAATGTTGAAACGACAATTGAAAACATCACAAGACAACTTGATACATAATTAGGATAACATTAACCAGTTACTTAAGCTCCAATATACATAGATTAAAGCTTTATTTCATATGAGTTTGTATACTATTCAACTTCATTTTAAACCTGAGTGGCTAATTAAGAAGTTAAGACGATTTGTTTCACGAACTATACTATATCTTATTTTGAAAGAATATGAGAAGGTAGATCAAGTATAATTTGACTTTACTAAGTGTGGTTGTGCAAAGGTTCGAATTTATAGACTATCGTGTGAACATGTCATTGATCAATACAAACAATTAAGTCATCTTATTGAGGTGTCTTCACTTCATGCCCATAAGATGAAACTCAATTTTGCACCTACATTACAATAGGGATCTAAATTGGTATTGCACCCATTTAGTTGAGAAGTTCTTCAAACGTTTTCATAGTAGCGATAGACATATGAAATCAACATATATATAGGGCCTTAAGTATCTTGCCAAATCCAAGTACAACTTTTTTGAATGAGCCAATTGTGAAACAAAGAAATTGAGGTCGTACTTCTAAAGTTAATTTTTCAACAATATGTGATTCTTTTGGTTTTTAGTATGTATTAGCTCAGAAGGCACCTGATACATTTTTGTCTAATTCTAAACTAATTGTTTATTCAATTGAGAGAAAATGAAAGTTACCAGTGAAAAGAGCTTAACCAAAACTATCAGTTGAATCTTTAAATATATAAAGGTCAAATGTCCATTGGATTCAAACCATATGTAACACGTTTTAATGATGTATTGGGTGATGATAATTATGGGTTTAGAGATATGGTTGTTGGACTTAGATTAGGGGGAAATATGGCCTCAAGTTAAGGTTGACATGCTCAGTAAGTTATAAAATCATCATGAAGATTACACTTTCATATGATATTTTTGAAATAACGATGAAACTTGTTTATAAACTTTCTCATTTTAATGATAATAGTGATTCTAATAAATATATGACATTATTGGATATGGGAGATATCACTGCTTCTATATACAAAGTCGTGGTTATAACATTTAGTTTATACATATTATGGGCTTTTCTCCCTCTTTGATTTGAGGTTCCAACCAAACATAAGTTATATGCTATCTATTTTGTCAATAAAAAATCATTTTGTACATGTAAGATTCTAATGATATTATTTATTTTTGAATTGTATAATTATTGTTAATATATTGATTTATTAATTACATGCAATGAAAATGCAATTAAATTTGCAATCAGGGGCACCAATACCACCTATATACTCAACTTGGCATGTATTTCATAAACCACGTGCTAACGGTTGGAGTATATCTTATGAAAATCAAATTAAAGTTTACAAATCATTACAAACATCTTTAAATAGTACAATGACATATTCAATAATTATATTTGATTTAGATTGTGATGATTAACCATGTTTTTATGTGTTAATCTTGTTAGTTATGTTAAGTATCTTCAAATTGTGTTGGTGTGTTAATTCCATGATCCTAATTGTAGGGAAGATTGTTTATAAAAATTTAAATAGTATTTTAAACTTTGATTAACTAAACATATAGCCAACCAGTTAATGTTAATTAATTTTTGACTTTTATTTATTAAAGAAATTATCAACTATTTTAAATATCACAATTATTCTTCATTTGATATAAATTAATAGGATTGACTTTGTAAGTTCAATAGAACAAGATACAAAGTATATAGTCCACAAACCAAAGACAAACACACAAATCAATATAAATACCATTAAAAATTGAAAATAATTAACTAATTGTCCTACATATTCATCTAATTAAAAGATGATTGATGGACATTTGTGACTAATGAATTAACACATCCTTGTAAGATATTTCGAATCTTTTTGAATTTCTTAAATCATTTCTTAGATTGTTGCTTTTTTTCTCTTGATAACGTATACTCAATAATATCCAATGATACTTTGACACTCTAATAGATACAAACAACAAAAAGTTAATACACATAACAGAATCATGTAAAGTTACAAGTAACTATGATGGTAATGAATACTAATCGCCACATCTCTTTTTATATGTTAGTATGCACGATATGTTTGAGACATCATCATTATCATCATTGAACTACTCTATGTTAATCTATGTATTTGGTTTTGTATTCTTACATGTGATATATTTTGACATCAATATAATCAGAAGAACAATAAGATGGGAGGCAATAGTTGCACCTCTTAATTGTCAAGATAAGACATGACTATCTCTACTTGTAAAATACTGATATGCGTAATGAAATTTCACTTTATACCTCTTCTGGTTGGACATTCTATTAGCCTTAGAAGGCTTAATTGGATTTGGTGGAATAGTCTAAATATACTTAAATTGACGTAATACCCTATGACTATGATAAAGTTTGATGACTTCTAAAAAATGAAGACATCCATGAAAAAATGGTATCTCTGGAATATCAATACAATATGGATCCCAAATAACTTGATAAATGGAAATAAAAACATAAATAAATTAAGATAAATCACAAATTTAAACAAACAACAATAACTTAAAATACATAAAAAAAAGTAACATATGTCATATGCTGGTAGATCATCGAGTGTCCCTCTCAACTCCTTTTAACAAATTCTTGTCGTCACTCAACGTTATACACATGGAAGTTGGCTATTGTAGTTTGGGTTCAGTGATAGAGCGCATATAGGAAAATTCTTGTAAATTTATACTTGTAGCGATGTCATATGTCCAGATACTTGCTTGACATCAAATCAAATAATTGTCTTCAATTGTCAATACAAATGAGCCAATGCAGTTGCACTCCAAGCATATTGATTTATATCGTCTAAGTCTTTCAACAATGTCAAGTAAAAAAAGGGACATTGTTTCCATTCTTATCAATAAGTAGTGTATAACCTAACAAATGTAACAAAAATATCCTAATAACTTGGTCTTCATATCTGTCTCTAAAAGTAGTAAATAGACTCATCAACCAACTTAATTTGACATACATTCTTTTTTACTAGGTTGGTCCTTTGCTACATCTATATTAACTCATAATGCTTCCACGAGAAGTGGAATATCATCACTCATCCTTAATTTTCATTTCAGTGCAAGGTTTTTTAGTAATCTAGAGACCTAATAATTATTGTACATCATAAAAGATGATAGTCATCTCACCAAATGACATGTGAAATGTGTTGATCTTTGGATGTCATCTCTCAACAAATGTTGATACTAATACCTTGTCGTCATGTTTGTACGTGGCTTGGCATAAAGAAGTAAGTTTTGGATGATCTATGTGTTATGCAATATGTTGATTATGGGATTGATCGAGATTCTAATCACTCTGTCCTCCAGAATGATCAACGAGTCTTAACAAATCACGATCACACTAAAAATACACGACACAACTACAAACAATTAAATTAAAGTTAATATTATAAGTCCAATTATAACATTTTACTTTTACCATACTTACAACTTTGTTCCAAATTTTACATGTACGTGTGCTTTAAAACTCTTCAGTACAAACATATTAACTTCATGATTTAGGGATGAGCCATTCGTGTCTCTATGTTAATGAACCTCTTTCTCAACTAGCATATCATAATTAGAATCAATTGACTTATCTGAAGAAAGATCCACCATAAACTTTATAAAAAATTGATCCATTATAATATCTAAAATAGATTAAAGTACTGTTTTTGGTATTTTTCTTCTCTTATATACAAGATCTTAAACTTCATATAATTCTTTACTTTTTCTCATATCATAATCAGTATGAGTTTGTTTACTTATACTTAAAATAAATAAATTATTTTTTGATTGTACAAACATATTAAAAAAAGACTGTTGGTTTGGTAAGAGAATACACGAATATATCAATAAGGCTTAGTGAACTCATCGATATGGTTTTGTAAGGCCTACCAAATAAACAAATACATTCAATAATGACCAACCAAGCCAAACATACATATTGGGTAACCACCTAACGAACAAAATATACATGTTCAATAAATATGTCATTTTTTACTTCCATACTCCTAACATTCTCATTGTTATTTTTTCAACTAGATTTTATTTTTTCACATTTATTTTGGTCATAAAATACTTAAGAATATAAAATGTGAGATTTTTGAAAAAATGATAGATACTTGAACATCAATTTAAAAAAAATACGTAAGAAAAGAGAGATAGTGGTTGATGAACCAAGGGAGATAACGTGATGGGATTTGGTGAGAGATGATTGTGGCTTTTGTTTTTTGTGTAAATTTAGTAAGAGATAATTGTTGGATGTAGGCGTATCCAAAACCAGACAGAATCAAATTAAATCTGAAAATCAAACGGTATAGTTCAATTATATTAATAGTTATAATTAAACCGATCTATTATATATATATATATATATATAACAAAACGTAAAAAACAGCCTACCTCAATACAGAGATAGAGATGACAAACCGGCTTACAATTTTCAACAGTTTGCATTGAGATTGAAGAAACTCGTGGATGGAAAAGAACACCACCTTCAGCAACAAGAATACGAGACATGCCGTATGAAGTTATACACAATGGGTAAAAAGTAAGATGATAAATAATTCCATATAACAAAAAGCCGCTGATACATTCAGGAGGTCAAAACATGAGTAATCATTGAAACATTATTGCTCAGGTAAGATATTGAAAAGGGCTTAGTAGTAGCATCTAAGTGCCATAAAGTAGACTCGAGAATTAGTAAATTGTAGTACCAAAAAAGCAGGTAAATACCAGTATGTACCAACAAAATTAATGAATAAACCAAGCAACTCAACGTGCTTTAGCAGCATATATATGCAAAAGAGGCTCCAGCAACTATTGTCACAGCTGATGACGCCAAAGTCCAGAAGTTCTTCTTCTTCTGTGCCTCACCTGCTGAATGCTGCAGAAGCTTAACTTGTTCCTTCATTTCTTCAACCATATTCTCCTTGTTTCTAAAAGCAATTCTTATGGCATCCATCTCTGCTACATGTGGTTGAATTTCTTCATCAAGTTTCCTCTCATTGATGATTTCTACTTCTCTAATGTTCTTATCTTCAGACTAAGAAGAAAACAATATTGCAGTTTGCTTCAACATGCTTAATACCCTCTCAGAGTTCATGCCTACTAATTCAAATTTGGTCTTCCAATCTTCTATTTTTCTCTGCAACTCAAAGATGTTTTTATGGGCAGTATCATTTTCCATAACCAATGTTTCCAGATGACTCTCAGTAACTTTACCCTTTTCAATTAAGTTCTCATGTTCACTCTTCATGTTATGCAACTCTTTCACAAATTTTCAATCCTCTTCTCCTTTTCTGAAACAACCAAATTCAATTTTTCAACTTTCTTTTGCTCCTCGTCAAAAGCATTTTGAGTCTCATTCCTTTCATGGCTAATACTCTCAAAAGCTTCTTTGTTATAACCAACTTCAGTAAGCAGTTCCATATTCTTCTTCTGTTGATCACTGTATGAGTTTCTCAATGTGAACACCATGTCCCTTAATTCATTCACTTCAATTTCTAGCTCAACAATTCGTAATTCTTGACTAAATTTTGCCTCCTCGATTACATTTTTCTCTTGAATTAACTTTTCAATCCTTAGCTGCTTATCATATTTTTTCCAAGTAATCATTTCTAAAAGTTTCTTTCTTTCATCCCTTTCCACCTATAACATCTTAATACTTAGTTCGTTCTCTTTTCTCTCCCACAAGTGACTCAATCTCTATCTCCATATCTCTGGTGCTCTGAAAAATATACTCCTCCAACTCCAAGTTCTTATCTTGTAACGTTTTGGTTCCTGTTTCCAGCTCCATAACAATCTTATTTAGTTGCTCCATATATTTGTCAGACTTTTTAGCCTTTACTTCTAGAGCATTTTTATCCATCTCAATCTCATTTTTCTCTTTTAAAATCCCTTCAACTTCTCCCTTCAAACTCCCAACCATTCTGTCCAAATCCACAATTTTGATCTGGTCAAAGTCCTTTTCCCTAATAACTGCCTCAAATGTTTTGCATTGAATTCTCTAGAAGAAAAAAATCAATGAGAGAGATAGAGATGGCAAATAACAGTACACTAACCTAAGTAGTTCCTAGAGCACATTTCAAGTTTCTTTGAAGGAAAAAAAGTGTTAGACAGTTAATGATACTAGGAATCTAATAATCAAGACGGTTGTGTGTTTTCTTTGGTCAGAAATACATTTTTAAATAATTTAGTTCTTAGAATTCGAACCAAAAATTATTAAAAAATTCGAATAAAGAGAGATAAAGGTGTAGATAGAGCGAGAGAGATTCACGTATCTATTTTGTACATGTATGACAAAACTAGAAACCAAACGAGGACGATTGGTTGATGCGAGAAGCGATGCAAGGATGACTAGTTGTGTTGGAGGTGGTGACAATGATGCAAATAAGATATTAAATTGGGAAGTTGCGAGCTAGAGGGAGTGTGATCGATTATTTTTTACGTTTTGTTATATATATATATATATGACGTTTTAATTATAATTATTAATAAAATTGGTTTGATATAATTAGATCGAATTATTTAAAAAATGATTTTAGATAATATAAATTAGATCAGATTATTTGATTTATAAAAAATTGATATAATTAGATCGGATTATTTAAAAAATAATTTTAGATAATATAAATTAGATCAGATTATTTGATTTATAAAACTGTTCGGATCGCTATGATTGGTCATATTTTCAGACAACTAGTTGGATGTACGTATATTTGAGTACATTTTTGACATTAAATTAGTTGTTAATTTTTTTTAAAATTAATTGATTTAAAGTGGTGTACGGTAATAAAAAATGGTTTTTCTATTAAAAGTAAAAGAAACAAATAACGAAGCCCCGGTCAGTCGGTCAGTCGCAGAAGATCCAAAACCCTAAAGCCTTGCTCCAGTACTTCCAACTTTCCTGGCAACGGAGGAGACAAGAGGGACAACAATCCTGGACTGAGTAGGGCCAACATCCCATTTTTTGAATTCGTGTATTCTTCAATTGTATAACTTCGTTGTATATGATTTTGACCCAAAATGGCATCTGCTCAGGACCGTACTGAACCAGAATCAAAGGTTATACATTCTTCTTAAAAAAAAACCTCTCCCTCCTCTTTTTCAATATTTTCTTTCTATTTGATTATGAATTAATGCTTAGGATAAGACATTGGATTATAACTCGGATGACAAATACAATGTTGAAGCTGCTGAAATTCGAGCAAACGAGGCCCTGGTACGTGTTCTTCTTCAATTTATTTAATTTTCATTACATTAATTTTCTTCAATTTGTTGTAGAAGACTTTAATTTAGCTTATTTTATTTATTTATTTTGTTTCCGCTTCTCTTTAGCGTTTGCCCATCACGGAGGCAGCACCGATTTACGAGAAGCTTTTGGCAACATTTCCGACAGCTGTAAGCCCTTTTAATTCGCTTTTAATGTTCACATTGTGAATTCACATTTGTATATATATGTGTGTGTGTGAGCATTTATTTAACCAAATGATATTTACGGGGCGAGGGAATCAATCAGGGAATTCTATGAGGTCTTAGGGAAATATAATGTAGACCTCCAACATTCGATTATAGCTATTAGAGGGCCGTTGGCATGTGAATTAGAAGAAAATCGCTTTCAAGTTCAACGATTGTAATATAAAGTTTTCTAAGTGTCTGGTATAGGTTACTTATTATTGGTTGTTGGTTTCGCAAAATAAAAGTGTAATTATCTTTTCCAGCATAATGTTTGCATATATGAGAAATTATTTATTGGCCCAGGACCAATGGTCCAGGCTAAAATAGCATGCCATAAATCACGAAGGGGAGAGAATAAGAAGAGTTAAAAATTCCCTCACTTTTTCTTTCTTTGACCCATTTAAATTGTCATTGGTCTAGATTGGTCCTAACAAATGTATAACTTTTATGAATATACAATACATCTCATTGGCCTGAACCACCACATTAGTAGGTATAGTTTTATTTTTGTATGTCATTTGATTCCGAGATTTGACACAAGATACTTGTTTGTTTTATACTTGAGATGGGAGTATCTCTATTCGGTATTAGAATTATGTAGGAACTTATATTTCTTAGTAGATTTTTGAAATCATTAGTGTTCAATTTTCCATGAGCCAAAGCATGTATTAAAATTTTAGAATGCATTTGGTTGGTTTGTTATCCCTAAAGCAGTTCTTGCATAATAAAAAATGATCTCTTTTGAAACAATATTGTAAGGTAGGAGCAGGTGCATGGAGAATTGAAAGTCCTAGGTCATTTGTATTTTGTATGAAAGGTAGGAACAAGGGACTAAAGATTCCAGCAGAAGCAGAGAATTCTTCCACTTCTCTGTTATCAAGGTTTCAAAGAAAAAAACTTGGTACTGCTATACCATCCCCCCCTAATAATACAACCAGTTTCATACGATATGTAAATTTTATTTAACATTTCTTGGACTATGCCACAGAAAATTCATTATTAAACTAATTGCCAAAATCATATTCCTGAGGGAAGAAGTGTATCTTGCATTGTGAAACGTGATTCAATCCAAATGGATTTCTTCATTTTGGTTGGTGCTATAGGGCCCTTACTGTAATTTTTCAATGGCCGGTCCAAATTTTTTTAGGTCTAAATATATTATCTAACAATCTAATAGGTGCTTATGTACGATTGTCAACCCGAGGCTTGAAGGGGATGTTTTGAGTAACATAAAGGAAAAAGCAGGATTAAACAAACTAAAATTGTTTGCTTGGGTTTTTACCATTGTGCCAATTTGACTTTCACCATGGTAGGATGTAAATAATCTGGTGATGTAAAAGCATTTTTATCTTTATCAGGCAAAATACTGGAAGCAATATGTGGAGGCGCATATGGCTGTAAATAATGATGATGCCACAAAGCAGATATTTAGTCGATGCTTATTGAATTGTCTTCAAGTTCCACTTTGGTATGTTGTTTTCTAGTTTTATATGTGGATGGGTGAATGGACCATAATTGCTCTGATATTGGATTAGGTTGAATTTATTTTTGAATTTCCATTGTAAAGAAAACGCTAATTGGTATATATTAAAATTACATGTTAATTGGCTTATTCATATTTACATGAATTTATAGCCTTTTCTTTATCAAGAATTTAACAATTAATTTTTCTGTAGTATTTTTGTCTTATATTGTGAATGCCTTCGCATTATCCTGAACCAAGATAAGAGCCTGTGAGTGTTACAGGGGCATAGCTCTTCATGAGACAAGGCTTGCCAAATTCTTTTGATCATTTTTTTAAAACGGTCGGCATTGAGCAGCTCATAGTGTTTATCATGTGGTGTAGATATACTTGTTTTTTCCTTCTTGTTAAAGCTTAAATATAGAGCTCTTATAATTTTTAAATGTTTGTACCGGAAAGTAATGGAACAAAACTAATGCACTTGGCTGAGTTTAGAGGTCATAATTATATAAAATACGTAAACCATATCATAAATTCCAGGTGTGTGATGTGATGTATATCATTCTTCAGTAAAATTTATAATGTAGAGATTACTCCAGTTTCCTCTGAAGATTTATCGGTTAGCATTATTTTGTTTCTTTTGCTATTAATGAAAAATATCTTCCTCTTCCAAATCCTTCTTTACGATCCTTTAGCTGGTTTGATATATTTTGTTTTTCTTTGAATTGTCTTTGCAGGCATTGTTATATTCGGTTCATCAGAAAGGTGAATGACAAGAAGGGTGTAGAGGGTCAAGAAGAAACCAGAAAAGCTTTCGATTTTATGCTCAGCTATGTTGGTGTGTCCTATCACTTAAGCGGGACTCCATTCATGTTAATCCTGTTAATTTTTTTCTTGTATTTTGTTGTTGTTTTTTTGGGGGTCTTGACTTGTTCTTTCTCCAATTCAAATTGAATCAATTAGCTTACTAATTTTCACTATATATTTGATATAAAAATGTCTGTTATTAAAGGAATACAGTTAGTAGAGTGCCTTGTATTATGATCTTAATTTTTGAAAAATGTTGATCAAAGACTTTTGTTATGAATTCCACACTAGTGCTTTTTGATTTATATTTTGACAAATATACTGGTGAGGATGCATAGAAGAATTTGTGATCAAGGTTGCTATCAGCAACCTTTCAAGATCTATAAAGGGGGGTGTACCAAAGCTAACATCTATTAGCAACCTTTCACGACCTATAAAGGCTACATCTATTCCGTGATTATGGATAAGGAATTTTATTTTTCTAGACCCTCATTATTTGTGATTGTTAATTTCAAAATCCTTTTTTTCTCTCTCTTTATGTCAGCAGGCTGTTGGCTTTACTTAATTTATATATCTTTTAGCTTTTTGGCCTACTTTGTATTGCTCAATAATATACTCCTAGCTTTGTTGTAGGAGGGAAATAAACTAATTTTCATTTAGAAGAAGCATTGATACCGTGAATCTGGAAATGAAATTGAAAAAAGAAAATAAAATAAATGGTTTTATATTAATAAAGCGCACCCTGACATTGTCGCTAAGAAAAATAAAGCATTAGATAACTTGATGCTTAAATGCTTTAACAGTTTGAATAGACAAAAACTGGCTTTTTGACTTGAATACAATTATATGTATTAGATATTATTAATTAATATTCGTATATAATATAAATTTCTAATAATTTTGAACCAAAGAATAATAACACTAATAATTTGTTGGTGGGTGGTTGTCATGACAATTTTGGTATTAAGTACTGATTGTAGCAAGGTGACTACGGTACCAACAAGCATGGCTCTTACAACAGTTGCAATTCTGAATATTGGCAGGCTAGTTGTCTTGTTAAAGGGTCATGGATGATAGCAACAGTTGGTGCGGTGGTTGGTAGTGATGTTCAGGGTACTATCAATTTAAATAAAGAAAGCTATTAAGGGCATATAGAGTCCTTTGAAATTTATTTTAAGTGAGCCATTTAAGGTACTTCTTTTTTCAAAAGCAGACAAAGTACTCTTTTTTTTGGGTCAGAAATAGAGCTAAGGTACTTCTTTGAGGAGCATATTATGGAACAATTAAATTTCTGAAGTTCTTCAAGCATCACGTTTAGGAGCTTGAAAAGCAATGTGAAATGCTGCATGTCTACTTTGTAATTTCCAGTTCAGCATTTCAACCTCCACCAAAATGAAAGGAAAAAAAAAAGCTTAGCATTTGGCAAAGAGGGTGTTCTAGATCATAACGCTGATAAAATCATCGATTTTCTTTATTTTTCTAGTAGTTCCTCCTACTGTTTCATTTCGGAAAGGCTTTTAACCGCATCAAGATCTCTCTCTCATTTTTTCTTAGTTGGAATTTATGACATGTTTTATTTTGTACATGGTGAGCTTTTGACCAAAATTTGTCAAACCTCCCTGATGGTGTTTGTTCCTATTGAACTTATAACCAGGATCAGATATAGCATCTGGGCCTGTGTGGATGGAGTACATTGCTTTTCTGAAGTCATTGCCGGTTTGTTCTGTTTTCCTTTGTCTTCTGATTTTTCCTATGCCACAGAAAATGTTGCTTTCTTGTAAACAAAAAAGGAGCTTTATGGTTTTAGTGGAATGAAGCCCTAATTGCTTTCACCAAGCTTTTTTTTTATTTTAAATTTTCTGAGGTAATGTTGCAGGCATTCAATACACAGGAAGAGTCACAAAGAATGACTGCTGTGCGCAAAGCATATCAAAAGGCCATCATTACTCCTATGCATCACATTGAGCAACTATGGAAAGACTATGAAAATTTTGAAAATTCTGTCAGCCGTCAACTGGTAACTTTTGGTTTGTATTGCATTTGTGATATGGAAAGTCTATAGTTGTCATGAAATATTATTTTTTCAATCACTATGTGTGTTTCTTATTATTTTTGTATGAAAAGTCTGATTCTATTGCATTAATGAGCACAGGCAAAAGGGTTGATATCTGAATATCAACCGAAATTTAATACTGCCAGGGCTGTCTACAGGGAGCGGAAGAAGTATGTTGATGAAATTGACTGGAATATGCTGACTGTACCACCAACTGGCTCCTTCAAGGCAAGTTTGTGCCTTTTTACTGTATTACTTTCCAGTCTGCATATGTTGGTATTTCTGTTATGAAATATGCATTCGTTTGCTTTTGGAAATTGATGAACCTAATTCTGGCAAGTAAACAAGTTGGCAGCATTAGATTTTCTTTTCTTTACATGCTAGGCAGTCGACAAAGGTAACTACAAGTGCTCTAATAATAAGTCTGAAAAATATGTGGAGACTCTATCTGGTGTACATACAAGTCTACTCCCCTACAAAATACCGGGGCTTTAGATTCATAAAATTATTTTTTTTGGTAGGCAATATGTAATAAAATATGTCTGAATGAGATGCATCTTTGACCACATTGCTATTTGCTATTCTGATTTTTTTTATCATAATTTTTATTTTTTTGAAAAGTTGAAGGTGGAGTGAAAAGAACGGGTGATTTGCATTATATTCATTATACTACTGAGAGAATGAATAGCTTATTTGTGGATTCAAGACTTCTGAATCTAATAGGACAATACAAGGAAACTCATGTTGGCAATCAAACTTGCAATCTAGAAATACAAAATTACTTGTGGAAATAATTTTAGCCTAATTTTATTTCCAATATCATTGTTATTGCAGGAAGAAATGCAATGGATGGCATGGAAAAAGTTGTTAGCTTTTGAAAAGTAAGAACATTTTCCATTCTGAACATGTTTCCAACATGATTGACTGTATATGTATGAGTGGGATATACTTACATATTTAAAGCCTTAATTTAATTTTGTGATAATCAAAGGTTCACCATGTATTGTTTACTTAATTGATGGAATCTTAAAACGTCTTTAATGCCAATGTTATCATCTAATCATTGTTGCCTTTGTCCATAAGAAATTGGAGATCTTTGTTCTTGCAATAATAACAATGTAACATATTATCTTGTAATGGTATGTTCAAAGACATGTATTATTCTTAGAAACCAAATGGCCTAAAAAGTACATTGTTAAAAGTCAATCTTACCATTCTCATGATGGTTTTGCCAAATGGTAGGATTCAACTCACTTGATTGTGCATAGGTCTTCTGATGCGATTGAAGTGACTTCAACTATTATTGTCGTTGGAATTTAACATGTCGGTTGGGAGATTCAAATTTTGCATATCATTTCATTCCCCATTAATGTTAAATTATATTGTTTTTTTTTTCTTTTTGTTGCTAAAAGCCCGTACTTGAACGAAGTAGGCCATACATTACGGTTATATTTATGTTGTTACATATATTCTAATACCTGCTTACATTGTGGAGTGTACTTGATTATGAAGGTCTATTATGTTATTTGTAAATATTTTAAGGATGAAGGGTAGAAGAAGTACTATAACTATGATAAAAGTATACAAAAATCCAGTAACTTTTGATTGGACACTACAAGTTCACTAATTATTAAAAAGTATATTAGAAGTCCAAAACTTCAAAAACTATCAGAAATGGAGCATGTGAACACGCATTGCGTTTTTTTTTTAGTTGCTATACGTTCCTAAATCAATTACTATGTGTTCAAACTTGCCAAAATTCATAATTTTTGAGTTACAATAGATTTAGGGAACATATAGCATCTCAAAAAAATACGCACATGTGTGTTTATGTGCTCAATATCTATTTTTTTTAGAGTTTTGGACTTCTTGTATACTTTTCAATAGTTAGTGGACTTGTAGTGCCCCACCGATAAATTAATAGACTTTTGTATACGTTTGTCATACTTAGTGTACTTATACTACCCATCATCCATATTTTAATATGGGGAGAAAAATGAGTTTTTGGGATTTGAAGATCTTTCCCTCTGAATCTCTGATATATTCCAAGTATGATGCTTACTGCTACCACTTTTCCTAACTCAAACTTGCAGGGGATGTGCCAATTATAAATTTTATGTTGACACTTTGCACGATAACAATTTATATATTAATTTTTTGCTTATGTATTTTAGGGGGAACCCACAAAGGATAGACAATGCATCATCTAATAAGAGAATTATATTCACGTACGAGCAGGTAGAAGCAACTATAGAGTACATTTCTTCTTTTTAGTCTAAATTTTTATTTTCTGTTCTACACAGTTTGGTTTTCACTTATATATATTATGTTTGTATTATATGGATTTTTTCAAATGATTTGGTGGGCAGTATAAGCTAAGTATTGGACTGTATATCTTCATGATGCATGTCTGAAGTGTCCGGGTTTTGATATTTTTGGAATTTTACTAACTTGCCAAAATAGAAATATATAAGTTGTCATCCTAAATTTACGAAAGCCTCCAAGAGTAGATCTTTGATCATGCTAACTAGGCAGTCCAAGTTGCTTGATTTCATCCTTTTATGAAAAGATGTTCATAGGATCTGTACAACACTTGTTATTGTTCCAGAAAGAGCAAATTTGCATTATTATTCTAATATACTTCTTTTCTTTTTGGATCAATTATTGCACTTTTTGTTGATGGTCATCAAATTTTGCCTGACTCATTTCATTCTATTGGTGTCCAGTGTCTAATGTACCTATACCACTATCCTGATATATGGTATGAGTATGCTACATGGCATGCCAAAAGTGGCTCCATAGATGCTGCAATTAAAGTATTTCAAAGGGCTTTGAAAGCACTTCCTGGTATTTATTTGTACAAACTCAGTACTTTGTGATAATATTGTTTCTTGATCAAAGAAATTCTCAAGTGACACTTTGTACTTGAGTCTTTTTATCTTGCCACTTTGGCATGATGAAAACTGCTGCTCTGTGGTTGTGTTTTTGCCATAGAAGATTGATATCTTTTGTCTATTGCATGGCTTAAAGCATCTCTTGTTTTTCCCACTTTTCTTTTGTGAAATTCTTATAATTATTTCACTCTGGAATCTTCCCACTTTTCTCAATGTCATTATTTATCATCAGACTCAGAGATGCTTAGATATGCTTTTGCGGAACTAGAGGAATCCCGTGGTGCAATTCAGGTAACGAAGTTTGACCTCCTAGTCTCTACTTATTGACCTTTTAGTTCAAAAGTTTTAGTTAAGTCTCAATGCAGCTAAATTATTTGGTTTCTTGGCCTATGATTGTATTTTCTGCTGCTTCTTTTTTGGCAGTCTGCTAAGAAAATATACGAGAGCCTTCTTGAGGATGGTGTTAACACAACAGCACTTGCACAGATACAAGTAAATATTTTTTTAATTGATTACTGGTCAAGTTCTATCTGTTTACTTTCCACAGGCACAGATAACTGGGGTCTTCAGATGAACAAGACAATCATGCTTTTTAGTTTACAATTTGCTGAAAAATATTTGGTAGCATATAATATAACTCTGTGCTGTTCTTAAGAAAGATTAAAGAACATGACTTTGGTCTTTTATGCTGCAGTTTATTCGCTTTCTTAGGAGAAATGAAGGAGTTGAAGCATCACGGAAGTACTTTCTAGATGCACGGAAGTCCCCGAGCTGTACATACCATGTTTATGTTGCTTATGCAATGATGGCCTTTTGCCTTGACAAGGATCCGAAGGTTCTTGTTTCTTTAAATAAAATTTGGATTTTTGTGATTTATGCATTATGCATAGAATGCATTCCTATCTATCTGACACTTTAAAAGGGCACGTCGAAATAAAATTTCTTAATTTTATTAAAATAATTATTTTGTTGGTAGTAATATAGCATCGAACCCCCGTAGGGTTGGTAACAATTTTACTTCCAATTACTAATTTGTTAGTGAGTTAATTAAAGTTAACAATGTGGTGTTTTGGGTTGATTGTGAAAAAGAGAAAATAACAAAATTTATAAAAATAGAAATGACATGGTTTTTGGGAGCAAATAATGAGAGATATGTAATCATTAAGACTATTCTCACCACTAGTCTACAATTCAATAATCATGTCATGAAACAAAATTAGTTTCTCAAGTTTTAAATCAAATTCATAATCTAAAATCCTTCTTGAATCCCTAACTTTAGCTTTAGAAATCCTATATCGCTTAGGACTTATTACTTTTTTTCAATACAATTGATTAATTATTCAATCATTAACAACCTAAATTCTGAGCAACCTAAAATTATGATTACTAGATTTAATTCATTCATTGTATTATGATCTACAAAGATAATAACTAAACTATGTAAGATTAAATCCATTTATAATCTTTAACTTAAGTATTTAATCCTAATTGCAATAGAAATCATAATTTGTCACTTTAATTGCAAGAATTAGCAATTTCATATCAAACTCTTGATTTAACAATAAATACACATATGCAATAAACTAGTTGATCACCTTAATTCATAACATGCAATGTTTTAACATTCAAACATAGGATTGAACATATCAAGAATTCAAGAATTGAAACTAAAATAGTTCATGATATTAAATTAATTAAATTATAGTCTATGGTTTGGAAATTGCTCTTGACTAGACATAGAATTCATCAAATCCATAAAAATAACTAAATAATTGATAATAAATAAGAGAAGGAAAAAACAATAATTTGATTTTGTTAACGAAGAAGTGGAGCCAAAGGAACTAATTGCAATATCTTCAATGTTGTTCTTAAATTGTCTTCAAAAATTGTTTAAGAATGATCCAAATCTTAAATTTTTCTCAATTTTTGTGACTTTTGGCTATTGATTTGATTTAATGGGGTGGTGTTTGGGTATTTAGATGGGAAAATTAAGTTTTTATTGTTAGATTGAATCGGGATTGTTAGATGAGAGAAAATAGATACAGATCTCCATGTCCATGTATCACAGAGAGAGAAAAGGTGGTTAATGAGGTCAAAATGCGATCAGGACACAAAAACCACACGCACCGGGGGGTGTATGACACATGCGTGACATGGCGCACTACAGGCGAGTGGTGAGGCACGCGTGGTTGGGGCGCGACGCAAAGGAGAGTTAGTGATGGGGTGCCACATGTCATAGCAGTCTTCTTGACATGTGGCACACAGAGGTAGATGCAGACTGGGAAGGGTTGTCTAAGTTCATCCATGGGCTTTCTAAGTTAATACACATGATCCAAAAAAATTCGATAAAAGTCCACAAAAATTTCCTAAAATATCGAGAAATTTATGTTTTCTCAAAAATTATAAAATAAACAATTATAGCACACGAGAACACTAAAATAAGTGTAAATGTAAAAGAATGTACACCTAAAATGTGTATAAAATATCACTTAGTACTCACTCCTAGATTTAAAATAAAAGGCTACTTTGTCCTCACCGATTGTAGTATCAAGTCATATCTGACTTTTGTTTGAGATGGTTCTAGTATGCACTTATAGAGGTAGTTTGTTCATTCCATCCCTTTCCTCACCTATTGCATCTAGTTCCATTGCTTATGTTCCTAAAGAACATGTTTTTATCTAGGGAATTATGATCAGCCACGGTTGAGTTGTATAACTTCTGGGATGTATATCAAGGTCACCATTGCTAATTTTTATGTATGCTCGTGCAGATGGCCCACAATATTTTTGAAGCTGGATTAAAGCGGTTTATGCAGCCTGCCTATATTCTTGAGTGGGTTTCATCAACTCTTATGAGAATTATAAGTATTATTTTTAGTGCATTCAAAATTTTCTTAAATGCAGATTCCTTTGCTTGTTATTTTGGACTTCTCTTCATTTCATGTTCACTCAGTTGAGTATATGTTTAACTAAGGACTTTTGTCTTTGGAACATTCTCTCCTCCTTAAACATTGGATTTATTAAATTTTTGGGCCAAGATTAATTTATTCAGATCATGCTTATGGCAAATTTTAATCCATCTTTTGGAATCAGGTCATATTCTAAAGTTTAAAAAAATGTTACCAATTATGATTCTAAAGTACAGCGAGCTAATTTTGCTGCAAGGTTATTGATAGAGTGGTGATATTAATTCAAAACCTATGGCCTCTCAGCTTAGATAGATTTTTACGTACCATGGGGGATTGATACGTGGTGGAACAGATCTTAGCCTTCCATTTTTATAAAAAAGAATAAAGTGTAAGAAGTGGAGACTGATAACTAATATTAATAGACTGCATGCAACTAGTTGTACATAAGATGTTCTCAGCCTGTCTAATGTGTATTCATTGGCCTAGAAACCTGATACCATAGTGTCATCTGTCTTCACTGTAAACATAGAAACTTTACTTTTAGTGGAGGGAAAAAATAAACAATTAAAACAGAGGAACTTTACATCTGGTGCTCAGATAAGAAAGTATGAATATGAATGTACTGTAGCTCTCTGCTGGAGAGAGAGAGAAAGAGAGGGACCCTTCTTGTAGCATCTGCTATATCTTGTCATTGACAGTTTTCGTGTTACGATTTTGCAGATATGCCGATTTCTTGACCCGTTTAAATGATGATAGAAATATCCGTGCTTTATTTGAGAGGGCCCTGAGCTTACTACCACCAGAGGAATCTGCTGAGGTAGACACCAAAGCTAGATATAAGTGAGGCTAAGTGTGGACAATCTCCATGATTTGATATAATATTAATTGGATTTTAAAGTTATGAAAAATATGCATCTGAACACCTATTGGGGTTTCATTGATTGTTACTGCTGGTCTTAAAGTTTAAGCTATTAGGTGATGAACTAACAAATCTTCTTATTTTTCCCCAACTCTCCCCTTGCATACATTTAAACGTTTGATGCTATGATTCTTATTTGATGGTAGATCTATATGTTTGTGAATACTTCCATTGTTTTACATAAAATAAAATATTTTCAAGGTCCTTTCTCCTTTCATTTCTTGCATTGGATAATTAGCATGCAACTGAAATACTTTCTTTGCAGATCTGGAAACGATTCACCCATTTTGAACAAACTTATGGAGATCTAGCGAGTATGCTGAAGGTTTGTGAATAAGTTTCTTGATCTCCCCTCCCCAGTCTTTCTCTTGCAGGGACTACAATCCTATTGTGATTGAATGAAGTAATACACCAATACTAACCTGCTCCTCTATTCATAATAGTGCTGTATTCTAGAAATGCATACAGAACTGTCTGTGGTTAAACGCTGCAGGTTCTTTGATCAGTTCGGTGACTGCATAAAATGAGCATGGGATGCATATGGTGGTATAAGAGTCCATTCCAGCCGACACTCCAACTTTTGCAATTTATAAAGATGTATGTTTGATGGAGCAACCCAGACCTGTTAACCAGTCATATATCCCTTGAGTGCCTCCGTCTGTATACAACTTGACACTTCTTCCTACTAGTAGAAACTACATAGATTCCATGAGAACATTATTTGCACTTCCAATTGTGTGATATTTTGGTTGGAAACAATACGTACAATATGTACTGGATGTCCATTTGACAATGCTTCAAAATAAGAAAACAAGCTAAACAAAAAGGATACTACAACCGAGAACATTTAATCAAATCAGGAAGACTCACTCGTGCAGTTTATGCATATCTATTTCTTTTCCTATTATTTATTGTTAGATTTTTGTTTACTCTCATGTCTTTATTCTTTACTTAAAGCAAAGTTTATAATATGATCTGAGCCTTGATGTTATTGGCTCTATTTAGGTTGAACAAAGGAGGAAAGAAGCACTTTCTGGAACAGGCGAAGAGGGTTCATCAACCTTAGGGAGTTCTTTGCAAGATGTTGTCTCACGTTACAGTTTCATGGATCTCTGGCCATGCTCTAAAAACGATATGGATTATTTAGCACGACAAGAGGTAATCTTATCCTCCCTTTTTTTTCCTTTTTCTTTTCCAAAGAAGTAAATGGTAATGCACTGAAATGAAGAAACACTCTTGACTTAAAGCAGTAGAGCACAATCCTTCTATACACAAAAAAGAACTGAAGTTAAACAATAAAAGTATAAACTGTTTCTTTTTCAATAATCAGAATTAAATTCCATAGACTCAATTAGATTAACGGTCATAATCGATTTGGGAATTTTGGACCAAAAATATTAAATTTAAAGATAGGAGACGAAGTTGACTAGGACCCAAAAGGTAAGGACTAAATTGACCTTTTACTAAAAAGATGAAGATTTGGAGTTGTGTATATTGAATCCCTCATGACACTCAGAATCATATTGTCAATTCTAGGGGAGGTTATCTACAATGAATGACGGATCTCTTGGGCTATTCCTCCATTTTGATGGAACAGAGTGTAATTATTTGCTTGGAATAACAAGGTTAAAAATAATGCTGAAGGATTTAGGGTTGCAGCAGAGCATATTTGTCAGTTTTGTACTGAAAGAATTTGCATTAAAGACTGGAATTTTTAAAGTGCTTACGTATCTGACTGCAATAATCAAGAAAAAGATGTCATTAGGTTTAATTGTTGCTTTGTGTACTTTGACATTCATATTTTGTGAATTGAATGTCGACCAAAATACTAGAAATTTGTCATCAGAATTTGATGGTAGTAGTTACTGACTAGATTTTGTTGAAGTGCTGAACTCTCTTTTCACTTCTGCAGTGGCTTGCTAAAAATATTGATAAGAAAGTTGAGAGGCCAGCTATGCCAAATGGATCTGGTTTTATAGGTCCTCGTATAATGCTTATACTTGTATCTCTAATCTCTGATACTCATGGTTTTTTCTTTTCTTTAAAAGGTCTGTTCTTCTATGCAGATAAGAGTAATATGGGATCAGTAAGTAGTGGAATTACAACTGCAAAGTTTATTTATCCTGATATTACTCAAATGGTGGTTTATGATCCAAGGCAAAATCCAGGTGAACAATCCTCCCACTCTCCCCCCAACCCCCCCCCCCCCTCCCTGTTTTTACTGTAGCTGCTTTGGCATTGCAGAACTCTGAATTGGGTTATTTTGACACGATTATGCGCTATCCTACCATATATACTTTTGTATTTCATATTTTAAAGCAAAACTTACCAAGTAATTGAAAAGAATCAGTATGTGGTGATGATTCTAAATAATCAGTATAAACATGACCATCTTGTGAAGAAGTAAAAGAATTACATGAAGTAAGGATCATTTATTTCATCGTGTTGCTCATAAGAAAGGAACAATTAATACCATATACAATATCTTGCAACATGTGATTGAAAACTAACGTAACATAGATTATCAAAATTGTATATTATATTTTTAAACATCCATTTATTATTAATAATGGTCCTGGTTTTTTTGGCTCCATATGAGCAACCAACTAAGTTTAACTGATTGAGGAAATGCTATTCATCCCTCATATACTTAACTCCCTGGATATATATGTCATTAAATTTTGTCGCTTATACTCAATGGACTACATATGGTTGCAGGAACTGGAACTTTCCCAAGCACAACATTACCTAGTTTTTCCAACGCATCTGGCACTGTGTCAAATTCCACCATTGCAGCAGTGAGTGGTCGAACAACAAATGCGTTAGATGAAATACTGAAAGCCACACCACATGCTTTGGTAGCCCTTTTATCAAATTTACCTGCTATTGATGGTAATTTTCAAATTTATCGCTCACATGATTCCTTTTGTAGTCTGTCAAGTTCTGATCATTTTATTTCCTTTTACTCACTAATTTAGTCATCAGCTAGAGTAAGCTAATTATAATCTGGAGGAGGGCGTATTTTTAAATATCTATGGGATGGTATTTTTTAGTATGTATAACAGGAATTCTACAACTTCATTTTCTAAATTTTGTATCCTCTTCCAACGTTGAATAGTATTGATACAAGAACCTCTGGATGTTACTTTCTTTAACTCAATTAAATGATATAGGCATCAGTTATATGAAAATTTGTTTTTGGACTTTGCAGGTCCAGTTCCAGATGTGGATGTTGTGTTATCAATTTGCTTGCAAAGTGACATACCAATAATGCAGAAACCAGGAACAACCACAACCCATCGTCCATCTGGTTCGGCTCCTTCTACGAGTGAAGTCTCTGGTTCAAGCAAGACCCACCCTGCCCCAAGCGGTTCATCTTTCAAGTCAATGAGGGGAAAAAGGAAAGATCTAGAGAGTATGTGTTTCCTTCCATTTTGATAATTTCTGACATTTTCAAATCATCTTATACAAGTCTAAATCAAATCAGGCATTAGCTGATGAAACTTGTTGCATCTGTTAATATACATGTCATCATTGAAAAAACTAATCATGAAATAGTCGGCGTAATTGAATTCCATTACGAAAATTCACTAAATACAATTTAACAAGGATTGTCTTTCTAGTGTTGGGTCACAGTTAGATGGTGCTAGTCAACAATACTTCTAAATTCAATTACGAAAATTCACTAAATACAATTTAACAAGGATTGTCTTTCTAGTGTTGGGTCACAGTTAGATGGTGCTAGTCAACAATACTTCTAAAACCGCAAGTTATTGGAGATGTACCAACTTTACATTTATACATTTAACACCCTTCAAGGATTGTTGGAGTTTGACCAAATGCTTTGATATCGTGTTAGATTGTGTTAGTTAACAATCCTCCCAAAAAGCTCAAGTGTCTGTTTGCTTGTGCTTGTATTAAAAGTGGTTTTCGATAGAAATGGTTTTTGAAATAGACAATTTCCGAAGCACAATATGTGCTTTCTGAGCCCTTAAAGCACTTCTGACAATTTTTTCCCTGAAGTACCTCTTAGCTGTCATAAGCACTTTTATATAGCACCCTAAGTTATTTGAAGATGTACTAATAGTACATTCATGCATACTACTAGTCGTACGTGCAACACATGTGAAAATTTAAACTTGTTAATTAAATAGAGAATTATTTTTATTTATGATAATACATTTGTATTACGATATTTAAAATATATTGTGAAATAATTATTAATTTTATAAATATATAATATATATTTTGTTTAAGTAATGATATTTTATTACTTTATATGAATAATATTTGAAAGTAACGTTATAAAATGTCAATCATAATAAGCAAATGAAATATATTTTTTTATCAGTGATTCATAAATACTCAGAAAATATATAACATAGATGTTAAAAAAATTAAGTATTCTTAAATTCTAAAAATACTGTGAAATAAGTAAAAATTTAATCATAATTAATTTAATAAATTTATTACTTTTTATAGCATTGAAAGTGAAACATTTTAAGGCAAATGAAAAAAAAAATATAACAAAAAAATTGAATAACTTCACAACAAATTTGAGAAAAGAAAAAATTATGGTCATATTACCTAGTAAGTTAGATATATAATAATTTTTGGTGTTAGGAGCATCAAAGATACATCAAAATAAATAACTATATGTGATCTCTAACTATTTTAATTTTATAAAAAAATTGATTAAATAATAAAAAATGAAGATATTTTGTAATTCTAATTTTTCATTTTGAACTAAGTGATTATATATGTTATGTATGATTCTACAAATATTTCATTTTAATCAATAGCATTAAAGTTTAGAAGAATTTTGACCGAAATAATTATATGTAATATGAAATTATTTTAGTTTTGTATAAAGAAAGTTGTAAAATTCTGATTAAATAATTCAAATTGAACTCTTTTAGAATTTTAGTTTTTAATGAATGTTATTTATATTCCACAGAGAATTGATTTTAATTAAAAACATTAAAAGTTTGAAAAAGTACGAGCAAAATGATTATATGCAATATATAACTTTTTAAACTCTATAAAAAGAAAATTAAGAAAGGGTGATAAAATAAAATTAACTTAAGTCTTGAAATTCTAATTTTTAATTCCCAATTTACTCATTATCTCAAAGAATTAATTTTAATTAAAAATAATAAATAATAGATATATGAACCGTGGTTACATAATCTATATTTAAACCTTTTAGAATTTTAGTTTTTAGTTTTTAATTAAGTCATATTGCCTATTATTTATTATTTTAAAAAGAATTAACTTTAATTAAAAATAATAAAGTTTTGAAGAAATATAACTAAAATAATTGTTTGTAATCTATAATATAAAATTAAAAAAGAGTGATTAAATAATTTTATAATTGAAGTCTTTTAGAATTTTTGTTTTTAATTTATAATAATTGAGGTATTATGTTTGTTATTTATTATTTCAAAAATAATTAATTTTAATTAAAATTATTAAAATTATGAAAAATGTTGAAATGTATGATATATTTAATACATATATTAGATTAAGTCATATGCGAAAATGTATTGGTAGATCTTACCATTCAAAGTGTGATATGTTATTTTTAGAGTTATGATATCGTTTTCATATAAAAGTAGAAGTTAGTTCCAACCTGCGTTGCACGTGAAAACTTCTTAATTTAAAATTGCAGAGTTTAATATATATCATTTTATTTCACCACTCAAAATATGATATGTTATTTATAGTGGTCATTTTTATATGAAATTATAAATTCGATCATTTATAATAGTTAGATTATATTAGAATTGAAGAGAAGTTAGCTTTTGGCTTAATGTATTATGAATATTCTCACTTATGGCATAATGTAGGTGGAACAGATTTTGAGTCGTAGGGCTATTAGCTAACATGACCTCTTTTTTTAAAGTAAAACATCAATTGATGTTTGATTTTGTTATGGATTCTTCTAAAAGTTTAAGCTAGTGAAAGAATGATCAATAATACTTTTATATATTTATTACTATCTTAAAGTGTTAGTTTTATTCTTAGTGCATATCAAACACTTACAATTCAATAATTTAGATTATTGGACCTTAAACAGAAGACCTTTGCTCCTGATATTATTTTAAAAGTTGTTAGTAAATCAACTCTCTCATGAGCTCAAGTTAGTGGGAAAAGAATCAATAATATTTTTATACATTTATCAGATTTGTACACCATATCACAGATTTTTATACCTCCCTGTTTGATTGTTACGTATTACACCATATCACAGATTTTATACCTCCCTGTTTGATTGTTACGTATTACAACATATCACAGATTTTATACTTCCCTGTTTGATTGTTACGTATTACAGAAATCAAAATATTCCTCTCATATATATATTGAATTTTTGTACATAAATAAGTAGAGCTTGTATGATTGACAGGGCAAGAAGATGACGAAACTACGACTGTTCAGAGTCAACCACTACCAAGGGATGCTTTCAGGATACGACAATTTCAGAAAGCTCGAGCTACTGCTTCACAAACAGGATCAGCCTCCTATGGAAGTGCCCTCTCTGGAGGGACTAGTATGTTATCTGGAGATGTCTCTGGTAGTACAAGTTAATGTACATTTTCTTGTGTTATTTCCATTTACTATAAGAGTACTATGCCAGGTATCTCAAAAACTTTTCCTTTTTCGACTTCCATGAATATCACAATGAGCAATGCCTACTGTTAAGTGTTTAACCGTCTCGACTACGGATTCTTGCATAACGAGACTGACAGATCGTTTCTAATACCTAGTGGAATGGTTCATTTAACCTTTTCTTTTTCTTTTACGTGCATAAATATGATAGTTATTCAACTTGTTTCATTTTTTAGTAAAAAATTATATCATTTTTTCAAAACGTCAAATTATTTTTTCATTTTTGTTGTAAGAAAAATGAATATTTTTCTTAGGAGTTAAAAATGAATATGAAAGGGGTTGTACCGTATAATTTATTTTTTTATTTTTGTGAAAAAGGTAAAAAAATAGAAATACGGTCAAAAGCTCTAATTTCAATGACTGAATTAAAGGAATGGACATAGACCGAGTAATGATTCAGACTTTTTTTCTTTTTTTGGTAAATGATATTTTGGATTAAATGTTTCTACAACTAGGATTTCTTTTTGGTAAATAAGATGGGTTTTTTTTTTTTTGTCTATAATGGGTATTTTTTATTCAATAGTTTAAAAATAGGCTTAGTTGTGTTTTAGTTTAGAAATAGGTTAAATATAACCTTCAACTTGAAATCCCATATTTTTGGTCAGTTTTATTTTAAAAAAAAAATAAAACAAGATATTTCAACCCTATTTTACAACACATAATTATTATAAACATAATAAAATATTAACATTTTATAAATTTATAATTAATTTTAAATACATAAATCTCTTTTATCATATCATATATTAAAAATTTATTTTATAATAAAATAAATATAAATTTATACATATTGAAAATGATATGCTTTTTGATAATACATAAATAATATAATACATTATTATTAATAATAATAAATATAATTATATTTATATTTAATAAATAATTATAATATTAATTATAATTATGATATAAAAAATAATATTCATAAAAATAATTAAATTATCAAAAAAAAATTGTGAAGCCTCTATATCCAATTTTATACAAGATATAATACAAACATAGAACATTATATCACAAATTTTAAGTAAAAGTATTATCTAATATAATAATAATAATAATAATATTAATATAATAAAATATATAAATAATATCTAATTAATTATATTTTAATACTTAAATAAAATTATTATTAATAAATATTTGTTATCTTAGTAATAATTAAAATTATAATAATATTAGAGATATGTGTTACAATGTAATTTATTTTTATTTTTTTTAATCTTAAATAATTTATTTTTTTAAAATGTCAAAAAAATTTCATAAAAATTATTGTAACTATTTAGTAAAGTTTTTAATAATTTATTATTATTATTTTAAATTATTTTATAATAAAATTTTGATAAGTTATTTGTTATAAACTATATATTTTTTATTATATAAATATAAATTATTTTTATTATTTTTTATTTATAATAAAAATAAATTATTATTTATTAAAAATTGATGAATATGGATATTTTATTTTTATTTTTCTTTTAGAAAATAAGAAGAGAGAGAGATAAAATAGAGTTGGGAATTAAGGAAGGAGAGAGAAGAAGAGAGTGGAATGGTGAGTTCGAAAAAAAAGAAAAAAAAAGTGGAGTTGTGAGTTGGAAAAAAAAATTGACCGCAAATTGTTGAATGAGTTTTAATATGATTATTTTTAAACTAAAATTAACTTTAATCCTTTTTTAAACTATGTTAAAATATATGCCTTATATGGATAAAACTTCAATAAGATGATGACAATAATGGGATGCCTTTGTTTCTCTTTTTTTATGAGCATTTTTTTTAAAAGTACTCACAGAATAAATTATACAAAAAATTTTGAATTAGTTTTATTTTATAATATAATTTGATTAAATTAATTTTATTCTTCGATTTTTCAATTTTTATTTCCACACATTTGGTAAATATTTGTGCAAATTCCATGTAAAAATTCTACTCTAATTTCCTTTTCACATGGGTTAAGTCAACTCGCACTTATCTCCTTCGTAAAATATGCTAAAATTGTACTCCAGTGATTTTCGAAATTTTTAATTGTAGAACAAATACAGAAACTGAAGTGAATTTAAGAAACAATTAGCAAGAACCTGGCCATAAGAATAAGAAAATTAACCGAAAGAAGTCTGTAGGTTGTCAACAAGCCAACAACAGATTAAGACAACTAATATAGTAATTAAATGAAAATAGAATTGACAGCTTATTGTGTGATGATCATTTCCACAAATTCTATAATCCAAACGCAGATTAAACATGTAATATTCCATTAAAATGCAAAATAAGCCATCCTTAACAAGCCATAAGGTCTCTCTAATTACTACAATATAGTATGCAATAGCTAGCTTGCTAACTTGCAGCACGCAAAACATGCTATTAAGTTCCTTATCTAACTACTAGAATTGACAAAACTACAGTATCGATTCGACACTGTAGTTTTGCATCTAAACCATTGTTGCTAGCTCCTGTTGATGAGAAAGGGATCAAGTCTGGAACAAAACTCTTTTCAAGTCAACAAAAATTGCAAACACTCTGTAAACCACAATAGGAATGGCAGGAAAGCATTCATGATAACGACCTTTATTCATTCATCTTAGCATCTCCATCTTCATCCTCACTTAAACCAAGATCAGCAAGCAGCTCTTCCAATGGAACAGATGGCAACTCATCCCCATCAGTCATGTATGACTTTTCTGAAGGCTGATATTCCCTATTGCGGTACAGTGATACATTGAACCTCAATTCAGGGTCTTCCTCCAGATCTCTCAAGAACTGTTCATATTCCGAGTTCTTCTTTTCTTCATCAATTTTCGTCCTTTCATCTATTTCCATGTCAAGAGATTTAAGCTTCCATGAACGAGGCTTCCCACGCTTTTTCTGTCGCTTTTCTTCATAGCTTTTCTTTATTAGAACTACATCAGGAAGAACAAGACCCTTGTACTTCTCTAGCTCAACATCATTATGGTTAGCCCCATACAAGTCATAACCAAGAGCATAGTCCCCAGGGCTTAAAAGATGGCCAAGGTGTGTTTTAATAGAGAAAATTGTATCATTCTTGCCAAAATCTGACACACGTGCAACCTGTGCATCAGCTAAGACATACCTTGTGCCAGCAACATTAACTTCAGGTGAAAGAGTCTCCACATCTAGGACAATGTATTCAACTAGTTGCCTGCTAGTAAGTAGAGACTTAAAAGTCAATCTCCAATATTGATCAGCATCCAAGTAACATTGTCTCAGGGTAAATGGATCAAGTAAAGCAATGTTGTTGGTCACTTTAGTGCAAATCACCAAAGGACCAAGATTTCCTAGATTTAGAGCGACCTTAGGAGGTAGACAGAGCAAATCTTCACGGCATATAGGGCATATTTCCACAGAGAAGGTATACTTGTAATTGTAGTTATTGCTCTTTATATCATGGGATACAAGCTGTTTGTCATGACGACTCTTAACAGGAGTAACTTTACCAACAAATTCTACAAATTTCACAGCATGACTCCGATTAGCGAAGAAAAAGTCAATGCCTTGATCCATCTGCTTGATTTTTATGGCATTGGCTGCAGCACCATGCTTCAAAATTGCCTGCTCCAAATAGAAAAATGTGCGTCTGTGAGTAACATGTTGGCGAAGTTGCACAGCTGCAACCCACTGATCAGGGTTGGCCTGAACCCTTGTACAAGATTCGCACATTTGTTCTTGCTGAACATACTCTACTTCGTAAGATTGCTCAAGAATTGCTCCATTGAGAACTTCTTTCTGAACTTTCAACTTGACCTTGATCCTTTTGGAATGGGGTTCAGTCCAAATAAAGTTAGCATCGACCAACCTAACTTTATTTAAGTTCTTCAGTCTCTTGACACAAAAAGTTAAGAGCTCCTTTGATTCCAACTGAGCTTTAACCCAAGTTCTTGGTGGTTGTAAGTAGGTATCGCATTCAGGGCAGTGGACGATTGTAACATGCTTTTGCAACCCTTCTGTGATATCAACTTCAGAGCGTAAACACTTTACACACATGTTGGCAGCATTTGGTGCCATGGGAACTCCACATTTGCAGCACAAAACGCTGCCAACTGTTGAATGAACCATAAACATACCTGCTTCTCCGGCCATGGCTGATAACTGTAAAAAGCAAAGACATATATATGTGTCAATCTTATCATACATAGTTATGCAAATATAACATATATAATTTATGTACGAGTTGATAATAACAATTTTCACGGCATAGACAGAAAATACAAAGATTAGTAATATTTAACCTTTGAAGAATCTTAATCTAGCAATCATGAAAAGTAAATTAGTGATGTCACAAGTCCCAAAAAAAATCATGGTTTAATGATCTCTCCACTCTCATTTTCTTTGGCTTTATCTCATATTATTATATTGAACAAAAAACAGCAAGAAGCTAGAAAGACATGATGCTTAGCTCAATTAATAACTAAAGAAGTGTAACATAAGATTGTTTTTAGTGTTTACTTTGATTCTGAATCCCAATATAGCATAAAAAAATCCATTCAAATCTTTTGGTGATCAAGCATACATGTGTCATATGCTTCAAATTTGAAATGAACCCTTTTTATTGCTAATTATGATTACTGTATTTGACCTTTGAACATCAAGATTTTTACAAACAATTTTTTCAACAAAAAAGGGGAATTTGAGGTGAGAAACTACAAGTTTTCAAGTTCAATACCCCCCAAAAAAAGTCTTGAAAAATTCGTAATAACAATTTTGAATGATTCAAAGGTACATAAAGCGTCATCGTTTCGGATCACTAACCTAACTAATATCACACTATTACAAGGTCGGAAAATCTAACTATAAAGAATACAGCTGAAACCATTATATTAAGAAAAAAAAAATCTTTCATTATAGGGCAGAATCCAGTTACATAGATTAACTATTTCTAAAAGCCAACCAAACAAAATATCAAAAACCATATAAATGAAACTGATAAAAGTTTTATTTGATTTGCAGGAACCATGAAACCTAACAAAGAAGAAATCGAAGGGATTGGGGTTCTAAGCTTGGTCTCTTTCAGGAGCCGCTCAAGAGTTTATGAGGCACTTTAAATGTATTGAAAAGTTGAAAATAACACATTTGAATCATTGAAAAGGTCATAAATCATCATATCAGATCATTAAACTAGCTAATATCGCAGTACCATATATACAAGGTCGGCAATTCTAAGCATAAACAATAAAACTGAAACCAATAAATCAAGATAAGGTAGAGAGATTACCTATTACAAACTAAAACCCAACCAAGAAGAATACTTCACGGTATTGGCAGGCGGCAATAGATTTGGAGGATACTTAACGGATAGCGTCGGTGTGGAAGAGGGATAGAGGGAAATTAGGGTAGGTGGAATCGAATATATGCACCGGGGCTTTTTCGGTTTTGTTTTTCCTCTCTTTTTTCTTTTTCTTTTTTTTTTTACATTTTTTGTTTTACTAATTTATTCTTGAGAAATAAGCAAACATTACATTTTTCCCCCATTTTTATTCTAAACTAACCCTATATTTATTTAAAAAAATACAAGTAACCTTTTCATATTATAATAAGATTACTGAAAATATATTCATGTTCGGATTGAATTCGAGTATGTTATTATCGTGCCATATATATTTTCCAATCAGATAGATTTTTTAGATTAAATACAAATTTAAAAACCGATTTTAAAACTTTCCATTGTATTTGTGCTTGTTTTTTTAAAATTTTAAATTAACTTAATTTAATACTTATAAGTTAATGACATGTACAATAATAATGGATTAGCGTATACATATATTATAATAATTTTAATAATATGTACAATAATAATAATACATATATTTTAAATTTAATTTGTACTTCATAATAGGTTTGAGTTGGTCTCATTTTATAAATATTTAACCAAAAGTTTGTTCTTAAAATTATTCTAATTATATCAAGTCATATTATTCAAGCTTAATCTATAGATAATGATTAATCAAATTAGATCATTTTTTGATCAAAGATTATGATTAATCAAATTAGGTTATTTGAGTTTGATTTGTTCCATTTAAATTACATCTATAGTTGTTAATAATTGATATTTATATATTTTTAAAAAATATACACATATTCATTTTGTTTGTTAAATATATCTATATAACATGAAAATATGTTTTTTAACAAATATCATTGTACATGTTTTTTTATATATGATAACTGTATCATAATGAACATATATTATTTTAAAATTAAAATACAATGGGGTTCTATAGTTATTAAGAAAATTGTACTTAAATATTATACTTATTATTGGTAATATTTTAATCCTATTGTTTTGAAAAAAATAACCTTAAAATGATAAAATTATATTTATAGATAATTTAAAATTACACAACACACGTGATTAATTTTAAGAGACATATGATGTCATTTTATCTACCTACTTAAAAAACATAAAATTATTTCTATCATTCTTAGTTATTAACAACTTCAACCTCGTTTTTTTCTATCTTATTCATATTTTTATGTATATTATATTTCTATTAAATTATCATTTCGTTAAAGATATTTAGTTTAATTATATTTTTATATTACAATAATAGTTTTTAAAATTTAAGAAAATATAAGAAAAATAAAAATAAAAATATTAAAAAATAAATAAAATTTATGAGATTAGAGCTTTTAACATACAAAAATGATAGAATAATTTAATGAGTTGGTAAATGACATCATATGTATACAAATATAATTTTATTATTGTATGATCACTTTTTTAAGATTATAAAAATAAAGTGTCAATAAAAATAAATATAAAATCTAAACATTATTTTATAAATAAGTATATGATTAATAAATTTGTTCTCCCTCACTTTAATTACAAGTTTATGATAGAGTTAGGGATTGATTATTGAATAAATAGATTATTTAAAAAATAAAAAGTAACAATTAATTTTTTTTTTCTTTAACTATTTAATCTTTTATGCATATCAATTAATTTTTTTAAGAATTGATGTTGTGACAATAATAAATATTAAAGTTATTGTAATTAATAATTTAGGCTCTTATATAAATAACACATTATTTTTATAAAATATATATGTTTAGATCGTCTATATTATTATTGCAATCATGTCCATTTTTACAACATATAATTATAATTATATCACCATATTTTATTTTATAAATTTAATTATAAAAAGCATAATATAAAATTCAAATTATATTATAAAATAATTATATTTCAATCATAATTTAAATTTTAACGATTTTCTTAGTAATTTTCCTCTCTTAATTTGTTCGGACTTAAAAAACTTAACACCTCATATATTTTCAATTATGGTAAACAATTTACTACACACCGATCATGACATTTTTTTAATATATTGAGATTTGAGGATTCAAAACATGAAACTCTTATAAAGAAATGTTAAGCCTTTCCAAATTGTACTTTAAAATTGCTAAAAAAAATATTTTGAATGTACCTTCTTACTTTACAAATACTTAAGTTTATAAGTAAAATTTTATAGTTTTATGAAATATTATATTTAAAATGTATGCATTCTCTCAATTTAATTATTAAACTCCTACATTTTTTTGATACTTTTCAAAAAAACTCATCGTCAAAATTTTAGGTTTGATGTTTAATTTATTTTTTTTTGTAAATTTTTTTGTATAAACACTTGATTATTGATTAGAATAAAATCTAAATTTGAGAGCTTGCCAACAAGTTTAAAACTTGTTTCAAAAAGATAATTACTCATTTTAAGAATGAGATGTGAAGATTATATATGAGTCTTGGACCTCTCTAATCAAGGTTGCAACAATATTGCTGCATCTTACTATCTAAACTAAGAAAGTGTGGGTTTTATCAATGTTGTTCAAGAGACCGTTAACATGTTAAGATTGTAGAGGTAAAAATAGACTACATCCATGATTTAGTTTTATTTTTTAAGTGATTTTTTATCTATTAAATATTTTTTATAACATCCATATATTATTTAGAAAAAAACTTTGAAAATTATCAATAATAAAATTATCATTTATGACAACACCATACCATTAATCGAGATTAATTAAATATAATTTAATATTGAATAAGTTTAAATAGTTATTATCTAACTTTAATAATGTTCAATATTAAATAATGAATTATACTTTTTTAATTTAAAAAAATATAAATATGATACAAATAATATTATTTTTATAATTATAAATGCTATATTTTATATAAAAGAAAAAATCTTGTTTTAGAAAATAAAAGAAGAGAGAAGGAGAAAAAAAAGATATAATATGTCTACTAGTATCCCAACCCTAAATATAATCCTAAATCTCAAATATAACCCTAAATCATAAACCTCAAATCTCAAATCCTAAAACCATAAACTCTAAAACTCAAATCGCAAATCCTAAACCCCAAATCTCAAATCTCAAATCCTTAAACACTATTTAGAAAAATAATAATTTTAATAATATATATATTTTTAAGTATTAATTATTTAGAAAAATAATGATTTCAATTATGTATTTTGTCTCACCAAAACATAATAATTAAATGATATTATTTAAATTTTATTATATATATATATATATATATATTAAGGTAATATATAGTGTTTTCATTTTATACCAGTTATCAAACAAACATTGTAATAATGATTTATTCTTTAATTTTAATAATCAAATCAAATAAAACTATTTCTTTTTTATTTTATTCTATTACGATCGTGATTTTGATTCTGTTTTGTGAATCAAACTTAAACTATGTTTCTACTTAGTTATCATCTTAGTTATTCAGTATTTTCATTTCTTTTTCTCTTGTTAATAAAATAAAATAAATAAATAAAAGCACGTAGACAGTCATATAATATCATATTATTTATAGATTATGCTGATATTATAAAGAACCTTCATGGGTAAAGAAGAGATAGAATAGTAGATTTTTTAGAGTTTTTTTACCAAAATTCGAACCTATATATTAAATTACGAGGTTAACTAACTCAACCAACTTATGATAAGTAAATATTCTTATTTTTTAAATAGTATTTATATTTATAAAAAAAATATTGTATTAATTTTTAATTTTATTAACTTAAAATATTATATCATATATGTTTTAAATAATAAATAATTTATCTCATAAATATTGAGAATCCATGAAAAACATTACACGGAAAAAAATATTGCTAGTTATCGTATATAGTTAAGTTATTAATTGAGTGTAACTTTTATAAAATAGGTTAATAGAATAAGACAATAATGTTAACATAATAATTTTTTTGAATTATTTATTATATTTTTAAAATTAATTATATATTTTTTAAAATAATCATATTTTAATGTTATTATTAGTAAGATGGGTGATATCTTAAGAAGATCAATTTTATCTTTTTGTTATTTTTTTGGTTACTATTTAGTTATTTGATTTTAAATTTGATTTAAAAAAATATGGTATAATAATAAATAATTTTATTTTTATTTTTATCATATATTTTTAATTGATATCGGAATATCATTTATATATATATTTTTTAACAGTAAATAAAAATTATTATAAAATTGATAAAAAGGTTAAATAAAAATAAAAAATAAAAATTTAATTATTTATTTTTGTATTATTATTATTTTTATAATAAAAATATTAAATAATTATATAAAATAATAAATAGATTAAATTGTTTTAAAAGGGATAACTAAATGCATGATATATTTGTCTATTTTTATTGTAAACAAATATTTACTGATCAAAAAAATTATCGTGAGAATAATAAAATTAATTATAATAATTTATCGTACAAAAATAATCATAAAACCTCCTATTAAAATACCAAATGCATGCAGGTACTCAAACTCAAACATTCCATATACTAAAATTAGCAACATGTCATTTAAGCAAAGCTGTTAGAAAATTCCAAAACATTTTTGATACACAAAATACAGAGCTCAGGCCTCGGCGTAGCTGGAAGGTACAGGGACCGAAGAAAAGTACAGAGAAAATATAAACGACAGATCAAATCAAGTTGAGAAGTATTAACGTGAGATATATATAGTTCTTTTTTTTTCTTCCCCTTTATAGCAAATTATAATTATACTTTTCGTCGAAGCATCAAAATCCAAAACTATGATGTCAATCTTCCATCTCGCTGTTGTTTGTATCAATTTGTAAACCTCACAAGATGATGAACTAATCTGTGTAACAACTCTTTGGTTGAATAGCAGATGTGTTCAGATCGAAACTGGCCAGGGATGGACGCTCTATAATCGCTTAATCGCGTAATGGGCTTTTAAGCTATAAGAGATAGGTAATCTTTCTTCTCTACTGCTCGATTTTCTCTCGTTTGTCGTGATTACGTTTTGTGTTAATCGATTTCTTATTTTTCTTTTTTCTTTTTTTCCTTTTTTTCCTTTTGGAGTTTTAGATGGTTCAATTAGAGCTCATTAGGGTATCTGAAATACTGAATTTTTTGAGTTTTGAGTGTGTGATCTTGATCTGAGCTTCTAGTTTCGTTTGAATTATAAACGGGATGATTTTCTTCACTATTCCTCCCTAAATTATTGGCTAAATTAAACAATGGGTTGTCTGAGAGTTTTGAATTTTGTTTTCAGACTATGAATTCATGGTAGGTGATGAGAGTTTTGATAGAGCACTACTTTGTTTTTGTTAGAACAATACTAATTGATACACTGAAGGATCTAGGATTCAAAAGAGGTACCATATAGACAGTAAAAAAAATGTAATACTTGTTTCTAATTGAAAAAAGATGTTATATGTATCTCATTTTATATAAATATGTTCAATATTTTTAGTTTATAGTGGTTTATTGAGTGTTAAAAGGCTAAAATATAAAATCCAGGGGATACAGTTTTACTTTATGGATGTAATTTGTCTATATTGTCATAAATATTACAGCTAAAATTTTATTTGTCTAGAAGTGAGAGGGGGCCAATGCCCCTCGTAAGCTCTACAAACATCTGCCTCTGGATTGATATAACTGCTTTGTTCTTTCTATCTTGTTGCATGATTTATTTCATTGGTTAATTTTTCTTATGTTGATTGAAAGTTTCTCGATCTGGGTTTCAGCTCTTGAGAATTTTGTCTTGCATCTATGAAAAGTGAAAAGTTGGTTTTCTGGAAATGAAATTAGTTTTTAAGAGTATTCTCATTGTCTTTTATATTTTATACCTTTTTTTTTTCTTTTATAATTTTTCCCGGCATGTTCTTCTTTTTCCTGGGCCGAGTTCTTCAAGCAGGAAAAAATTGTATATTACCTATCCTTCAGTTGATCTTAATTCTAGTTTTCCGTTGTTCCTTTAATTGATTTAATCTTAATAAGTTGTTACTATTTTCTTGGAGAGTTTCATGAGTTTCATATCATGGATGATGAATCTATTTGGTGCATGTTTTGTTTCTTTACTAATTCATATTATATTAAACAGGTAGCACTCTGAAGAAACATCTGTATATAGATATGGGATCAGTATTAGAAATGGGAATTAAAGTGAGGAAATTGACTATTGTTTCGATAAGGATGTGTTATAAATCAATTTTCAATCATCCATTTCTTTTGGGTATGGTGCTTCTGATGATATTTCTGTATAGATCATTTCCTTTTCTGTTTTCTCTGCTGGTCTCTGCTTCACCTGTTTTGATAAGTACTGCACTCCTGCTTGGGACCCTTTTGAGCTTTGGGCAACCCAACATTCCTGAAATAGAACTGGAGGATAAACTTACCAGTGATGCTGCTTCACTGAAATCTGGGATATCTGCAAATAACTGTGCTTTTATTGTTGAGCAAGATGAGACTTTTATCATGGAAAGATATGTTGCGGAGAAGTCCATTGGGAAAACAAGTTCTGAGGATAATAAGGCTAGCAATGAGGAGGACCATGATGTTCCTGTTGGTTATCTGCCTCTTTTCAATGACGATACACAGGAAATTCAAACTCAGAAGAAAGTTAATGATGTAATGAGAAGAGAGTTCCAGAATATGAAATTGAATAAGGAGAAGGAAAGCCATGAGGAGGCACTTAGAAGTGAAAGTGTTCCAAATAATGGGGAAGCTGTTGAGAACCGTTATGGTTATGATCAGGAAATGAGGGATAAGGTTCTTCACATTAGAGTTAGTGAATCCCTTGGAGAATCTGTTGAAGTTCTCAAGAAAGATCACTTTGGTTATTCTTCAATGGGTGGAGGGGACAATGATGATGTTGAAGACAATGCTGATGAGTCTTTGGATTCTGGGTCTGATAGAGCAGAGAGCTCATCACCTGATGCCTCATTGTCTGACATAATTCCAATGCTAGATGAGCTGCATCCACTTTTAGATGAAGAAGCTGCACAAACTACTCGACTGCTCCTCGATGATTCCGATGTTGATTCGGAGCAGTCTCATAGAAGTAGTGATGGCCATGGAGAGTTGGATGAGAATATGAAGAATGAAAGGGAAGCAGGTGTTGATAATGATGATGATGAAGAGGAAACACAGGGAGGCAAGGAGGATGAAAGTAAATCTGCAATCAAGTGGACAGAGGATGATGAAAAGAATCTAATGGATTTGGGGACTTTGGAGTTGGAAAGGAACCAACGCTTGGAGAGTCTCATCGCAAGGAGACGGGCACGGAAAAGCTTCAAGTTGATGGCTGAGAGGAATCTAATTGACTTAGAAAGCTCTGAAATTTCCTTCAATTTTCTACCAATTTCAGTAAAACGACAGAACCCATTTGATCTCCCATTTGATTCTTATGACAATATGGGGTTACCGCCAATTCCTGGGTCTGCTCCATCTGTTTTGTTGCCAAGAAGAAATCCCTTTGATCTTCCATATGAATTGAATGAAGAAAAACCTTATCTCAAGGTAGACAATTTTGAGCAAGAATTTTCGACAGTTCAACAGAGAGACATGGTTCCTCGAAGGTATGAAAGTTTCAGCATAGGACCTTCAAGCTTAGGCGGTCCCAGGCAAGAGAGGCAAGATTTTAAGTGGAGACCAGTTTTCGTTCCAGAAGGGTTTGCTTCAGAAGGAACTAGCTATTCCTCATTCCAAAGACAATCAAGTGAAGTTAGCGATTCAAAGTTGAGTTCTGTTCCGGACACTGATTCGGCGAGTTCAGTTTCTGATTCGGATGAGAAGACGCTCAATCAGCCAGATCATTCTAAAGAAACTGATTCAGTCTCTAATGTTTCTGCTCATGGAAGTCAATCCTCTCAGGATTTTGATTCTTTGGAGCTGGTACAAGCTGACAAAGGCAATGTTCAAAATGATGAGGCTGAAATAATATTAGGAGTGGAAAATGACTCTGAGATGGAATTGAACTTTTCCAAGACAGGAGAGGTAGCTACTGCTACTCATGTGGAACTTAACTCAAGAGAGGTCCATTATATGGCAGGGCCAGCTGGAGATGAAGAATGTACTGGGTCAAGCTTGTCAGACGTTGATGAGAAAATTAAACATGTGCAAAAAAGAGATACATCTACAAATGTAGAGGTGAAGGTTGATGATATTGACCAATCAAGCCTTTCAGTACAACCTTCTTGTGAGGAGTCGGAGATCCAATATATAAGTGAAGTGGTGGATGACAGTCAACATAAGGAACCTGTTTATGATTCAAGCCCCCCATCAGCTGAAAAAGAGAAGCCACTCTCCTTCTCTTCTATTTCTTCTACTATGGAAGCAGAGTCCAGCGCAATAGTTACACCTATTGCATCAGAAGAATTGGCTATTATGGTTGATAAACAAGAGTCTGAATTATACAGTGTGATTGTTGCGCAGAGTAGTTTTGTATATCAGGAGATCTCTAAAAAGGTACAAGAAACTGGTGGATTTGTTTTAGGTTCAATGAAAGATAGTGAGATTAGTGTGATCGACGGTCTGAAGGTTGATAAACCTACAGTTGAACTGCGTTTTGATGGGCATGGGATATTGCGCATAAGTCTTGCAGTTGTTAAGCTTTTCAACTCCTTTATATTTATTTTTGTTATGGTTTTAATTACTTTGGATTTTTCTTTGTCCATGCACCTATTTGAAAATTATCATTGTAGTTTCATCATTTCCTGTGGTGGTCACCTCTTATGCCTTCTCTTTCCCACACAAGGTAGTTTCAAAATATTGAATGATAGTTATAGTTGCAATATCAAGTTCAAGAAATGTGAATCCTAGCAAAGAAATAAAAATAAATAAAGAATAATAAGGAAATGTAAAAGTGTATAAATTATGATATATATCACATGTATCCCTGCTCCCTACAATTTTTTTTTAACTTTTTACGCTTATTTAAGTCTTTGTTGATTGTTATAATAATAATAAAAAAAGATTTTGTTGATTACAGGAGAGGATATTAATGATGGTTGTCCAAATTTTCCAGGAACAAGCTGTTATTATGGTAGATTCTAAAGGGAATTTGAGTAATGCTACTGATGCTCATGTGCTTGGGGCTAAATCATCATCAAGCACTTCTTGTTTCCACAGTACGATTCCATCTGAAGGTTTCAAATGTAAATCACCCGCTGTTGAGCTTGATTTGAAAGATGGCATACTTGATGCAATTGTAAAAGAGAACAAAAGTCAGGTGTCTGAGCCTTATCAACCTGAAGCAAAATTTGTTCTAGAAAGTATCAATGAAGAGGTCAATGAATTAAACGATATTGATGAAGGGTGGTTGTCAGAATTAGATACTGTTGGAGACTTCACTTTGAAGGAAGTTGGTGATGAAGCGCTTGGCACTGGACTAACAGTAGAGAAAGCTAATGTTGGGAGTTCAAAGATTGGGTTGTCAACTAATGATTCAAATCCAACAGACAAAAACCGGGTCCTACCAGTCCTGGAAGCAAGATCAATGGAGGATATTGATGTGGCATGTAAGCCACTTGATGAGGGAACAGATGTTAATGAAGTCTTACTCCCCAGTTTGATTAAAGATCAGTTACTTAAGGAAGAATCTAAGGATACCCAAATTGCTACATCAAATCTGCAAGAAGTTGAATCTAGGTCTTTGGAAGATATGCAGAAGACTTTGAAGCAAGTCTCAAATGATCAAGTTAGTGATCTACCAGTTATTGAAGCAAGACCAATGGAAGATATTGATGTGGCATTTAAGCAACTTGATGAGGGAACAGATTTTAATGAAGTCATCCTCCCCAGTTTGATTAAAGATCAGCCACTTAAGGAAGAATCTGAGGATACCGAAATTGCTACATTAAATCTGCAAGAAGTTGAAGCTAGGTCTTTGGAAGATATTCAGGAGACTTTGAAGCAAGTCTTGAATGATCATGTTAGTGACCTACCAGTTCTTGAAGCAAGATCGGTTGAAAATATTGACGTTGCATTTAAGCAACTTGATGAGGGAACAAATGTCAATGAAGTCATTCTTCCCAGTTTGATTAAAGATCAACTTCTTAAGGAAGAACTGAAAGATACTATTGCCACATCAAATCTGCCAGACGTTGAAGCTAGATCTTTGGAAGACATTCATAAGGCTTTGGAACAAGTCTCAAATGATCATGTTAGTGATCTACCAATTTTTGAAGCTAGATCTATTAAAGATATTGAGGTGTCACTTAAGCAGCTTGAAGAGGGAACAGATGTCAATGAAGTCGTTCTTCCCAATTTGGTTAAAGATCAGCTATTTATGGAAGGATCCAAAGATACTCATATCACCACATCAGATCTGCCAGAAGTTGAAGCTAGGTCTTTGGAAAATATTCAAAAGGCTTTGAAGCAAGTCTCAAACGATCATAGTAGTGATTTACTAGTTCTTGAAGCAAGATCAATTGAAAATATCGATTTGGCATTCAAGCAACTTCATGAGGGAAAAGATTCCGAAAAAGTCATCCTTCCCAATTTGGTTGAGGATCAGCTACTCAAGATAGAATCCAAAGATGCTCATGTTGCTAATTCAGATATGCAAGAAGTTGATGCTAGATCCATGGAAGATACTCATATTGCTTCGAAGCAAGTCCTGAATGACGAAGTTAGTGGGCCGTTGAATTCATTAAACTGTAAGAATGAAGAACCATCAGAAGTCAAGTAAAAAGAAAAAAAGAACCATCTGAAGTAGGTGCAAGTGCAGTGAAGAGTAGCTCCGTTAGTATCACATTTGTTGAAGAATGTAGCAAAACTACCCCTAATGAACTGAAACATGGAGTCCTACAAACATCTGGAATTTTGGGATTGATCATTTTAAATTCCACTTATAAAGAGGTAAATGCTCTCAAATCAAATTCTAATTCACTGTGAAATTGAGATTTTTCAAGACATTAAGTTGAAGAGTGAGTATTTTTTATTTGGCTTTTGTGATGTGAGTGTTTTTGATATGGCTTTTGTGATTTTCTTCCACGGGACTTATTGGTTTTTAGTATGATGACAATATCATGTTTTTATTATGGTAGTTGGGTATTGTTTATTTATTTTTGATTGATTTATTTCTTCAAGGATGATTTTCGGTTTGATTTCTTGTGGTTTGCGTGAGGGTCAGCTTTACAATTTTGTGGGGAGAAATATTTATTTGTAGTAGATATTGTAAATTTAAATGTAGATGGTGAGAATATGATATTTTATTGAAGAATATTGCTTCATATCTCTACTTTTTACTTTAAGTTCTTTGCCTTGTTTGCTTCGATTACGTCTTGGTCCCCATGGTTGTTATTGAATATGATTGGGAGTGCTTCTACATTAATGGATTAAAATATTAGTATTTATAGATATATTGACAATTTAATTTTTTGAAAATATGGAAAAAAATCGAAAACATTATTGATATTAGTTGAATTTTCTGTAAACCTTACAATAATTAAAATTATCGATGGAAATTTGTTCTGTTCGTACCCATATAACTTCTCGTATACAACACATCAACCAGAAATAATATGTAGCAAAATCCATTATAAAGAAAATAAAAAGGTGATTACTAGATACAAATTCGTTATTAAAAAAATATAGAATCTTCACTCTTCAAACAATAATTAGAACAAGAACAAAACAAGGTAGCCAGTTAGGAATATAAAGCTGGCACTAAATAAAAAATAGCAATAGAAAGCACTTATGATGTTGCAAAAGGAAGAGACAGCCTAGCAGCTGAATGAGACCTTGGTAATGGTGGCTTATTCACATTAGGTTGGCCTACTACCCACATGCCCAATGTTGAGCTGCTTGTTGTTACAATAGGGACCCTTCACTGTCCTAATTCACCACTACTATTATGAACAAGTTTCACAGACTTAGGCCCTACACTTACTGCCTTTTCTGATCTACAACTCATCAATAACCCATAATTATTCCCTGAAGATCTTCTTTTAACTTAACTCTTTTCGGAAACTAACTGATCATCATCTGTCGCAAAATGATCAATACATACACAACTTGATCTATCAAATCCTTCTGCTGTTGTAACACTCCAATCAATACTTGCTTCACTTGGTTCATAACAATACTCTGTTGATAGTGTCCTTGGTTGATCTAAACTTCTTCTTGAGTACAAAACCATTTCACCATTTGTACCAAACTTTCTTTGAAAACTTGAACTTGAGTATGAATCATCAAGAGAATGTCTGTTTTGAGAATTTTGGTATAAGAACATTGATGGGTGGGTAGTAGGAGTAGGATTTGTATTTGTTGTGGTGGTTTGATTAGTAGAGAAGCTTTCTATTTCAAATAAGTCAGAACTAGCATCACTTGCAACATCATCCATATCATTGTTCACCACAACCATTGATTTAGGACTTGTAGTTTTGAATGTGAACTCATTTGATATCCTGCTTGAATAACCTGGAGATTTTGATAATTGGGTTGGTCTAAAAACTTCCAATGAATCTCTTGTTGGATCAATAACAATAGCTGATAATGAAGAAGAAAAAGAAGATAATGATTTTCCAATTTTGTTTTCACTATTGAGTATAGGAAATGTAAACCCATTAGCACAATGTTCATTAAAGATCGTTCCTTCAGAAACTTGAGAGAACAATTGATTTCTTTGATTCCAATCAGTTTTGAGCTCTTGGGGTTTTAGTACTGTAGACTTATAATTGCCTTTTTCCCTTAGCTTCTGATAAAGATACTGATTTTGACTGTTGGGTAGAAGTACTTTTGAGTCTTTGTATTGCTTTTTCCGTAACTTGAACTGATTTCTTACCAGAACAAGGACATTTCCTTATAAAGCTTAACCATTTTGCTTTAGAAAATGGCAATGAAGAGCCTTTGGTTCTGTTTTTGCCGGTGTTTTGTATTGAAGCAGGTATGAAGCCTGCAGGATTGGATAGCAAACCAATTTGGCTATTCCAACTTGCTTCAGATGAAGCAGTTGGAGTAGCAGCTGTGTGGAATGAACGGGCTTTTTGATTCCTGCTAATGTTGGAATACCCATCAATGAATGAAGAAGCTGCGGAAAGTGATTCTTCAATAACATCATTAGTAATTGATATGTTGTTTAAAGGAGAGATTCTGATGCTACTACTAGTAGTAGTATTGATAATTGTTACCTTTTGGGAGTGAATAGTGATTGGTTCATTGAAGTTCTTTTGAGCATAAAAAATGCTTAACTCTGTGGATTCCTCTTTTTGGAGATGCGTTTTGATTTTCTTGATTAGAAAAGTTGATGGATTCATGATCTGATTTGAGATAAGAAACATCTTTGTCTCTGAGGTAGGAGCTTCCTCTATTATATATGGGGCTCGTACTACTACTTTTCATTACTGGTGTCCTCTCTCTCTCTCTCTCTCTCTCTCTGTGAAAGAGAAGGGCTTTTATGTTAGACAAAGTCTCAGAGAAACACTTTGTACATTGGGACGGAACCAAGACTTGGTGAAGGGTTGTAATTGGTGTATGTTTGCTTATAGAAATTAATTTATATGAAGTAAATATAATTGGGTACTAATTCACAAACTTCTCTGTAATCAATAATGAAGCAGTCAAAACAAAACAGATGTTGATGTATCTGTCCTTAGCTCAATCCAATTTCTTGTTGTATTCAACGGTGAACATAGCACATGAGTTTGGTTGAAAATATTTGTTTCTTTCCTATCATCAAATTATTGTATTTGTTTCGTTTATACCATAAGCGTCTTATTTATATTACCAAACTTATAAAAGTTTAATTTCTATTATTTTATTAGTCTATTTCTAATGTCGTTAGTGATAAACGCGCATATTAATCACATAATTTAACAATTTATGAGTATATATTAAAGTCATATTATTAAGAAAAATAAGCATTTTTAGTTATATAATTCATTAAAATAATTACTTCTAGTCTATTAAAAGTATAAAAGATGAATATTTATAGTACTTTGATAAATAATAGGATTATAAATATACAATTTAAAAATTATTTGATTGAAGTATTCATTTACATATAATTAGGAGCTTCATATAGCTTTATCTGAAAATGACGTGATATCTACTTCTAATACAATAATTAAGGAATTAAACTGTTTAAATTAAATATTTATAAACTTTAATAGGTCTAACATCATAAACTTTAATAGGTCTAAAAAATAAACACCATTTGGGTGTTGCACAACACTAAAATATTAGTTAGATTCAAACATCCACTATCTACTATGGTTATTAGTTGATTCCCAGCTTATTCTTTCCGGCAAATAATTGAAGAAAGTTGTCCATGTGCCTTCAATCCTTAGGAAGTTAGGAGATGATTTTGAAAGCAGTGCCTATAGGGTATCACAATCCTCTAAGTAATCTTAATACTATATATATTTATATTCACGTTAATTTTAGTGTAATATATGATCAATTTTAATATATATATATATATATATATATATATTTAACCATTTTTAAAATTATTTAACAATATGTTACACTAAAATAAATGTCAGTATAAATTTATACTATCCTAGCATTACTCTATTACCCTCACCTCCCACATGAATTGCTTTTGAGCAATGCGGGGATTTTGTGCTTGATTGACAATCGTATAGGATGGACTCTTTTCTCTTGTTTAAATATTTTTGAATAAAACTTTCGTTTTAAGTTTCATACCATTTAAATACCTGAAGAATTGGGAGGAGGGCACATTGCTTTTAATCAAAACAATTTTCCCAAATCGAGTAATATTATATATAGTAACTATTGCATTGTTTGTGAAAATAGGTTTCGGATTTCCTATCAACAGTGTTAATGTCAAATTTGCATAAACTTAGAAACAAGCCAGATAGAATCTGCAAATTTATTACTTCGTAACATTATATCAAACACAATCTAAAGCAGACAAGCCATATTCTACTGAGAAATTCATGTCACCGTCGTAGTTAGTCCGACAATAGCTCCTTTTTAGCCAGGGGGCCAATTCATTTGCCTACCACCTAAGAGATGGACGTGGAGATGATAAACTGATTGACCTGCAAAGAGAATCCCAACTTGTTTATAAGTTTGAAATCATGTTTAATGAGAATCATTTAGTTTCACAGTACTTGGTACTTGTAGGTTTAAATATTCTATCACAATATATGTTTGATTTCATCAATTTAACTTAATTATTAAGAAAATCCAATAAATGGGGTTATATGCATTGTATTGTGATCAGAGTTGAATAATGAAATGATTATAAATTTCTGGTTCTTTTGTTTATATTTCTGATTTATGAATCCCTAATCCTACGTATGTTTTGTTCTATTTCACTCTATTATTTTTGTGTGTTCTACATCAAAAACATGAAATAATTGTGGAAATCTTTAGCCTTGGGTAGCTCTTTGAGTTTCAATCAATATTATCCAAGATGTTGAAAAAAGAAACATATTCAAAATATTATTTTATCCAAATAGAAAGAAGCATATATGTGTATGTGTGTATGTATATATATATATATATATAGTATACGTACATCCACTTGGCCCATCATTAATTACAATTCTGAAGCCATCATCGAGGCCCTCCTGTTTGGCAACAACCTTAGCTGTGTAAAGAAGTAGGCCAAGAATTTCACAGTGCTTTTCTTCAGCCTGTCAATGCAAAGCCAACACGCATATTCTTCAAAAAGAGAGATTCAGATATTCAGTTAAACATCATATGCTAATATGATATACACCATGCTTTTCCCAGTATTTTCTAGTTGACACTAACCGCGACCATTTTATTACCAAATTGTGCTCATGAACTACTAGCTGATTGAAACTTTAAAATATGAGTAAATTAATGTACCACCGAAATACTAAAAAAGTGACAAATGTACCATCTAAATTTATAGGGCAACAAATATTACATTAAAGTATAAGTGGTACAGAAATACTATCCGTATAACATAAATGATATTTTTGTAACATTATAGGGTTACAAATATAATACAAAAGTACCACAGGTTACAAAAGGATGGTATTTTTCTAACACTTATAGCACTTTAGTGTTATATTTATAACTCGATAAACCTAGATGGCATATTTGTAACTTTCTTAATATGATACATTTGTTAGTTTACCCTTAAAATATTCGGTGTTGAAAATGTCAAGGCCTAAAGGTCTTCCCAAAGAAAACAAAGTGGGAAATAAAGCTGAAAATCATCCTGAAAATCAGGAAACTAACCTCCTGAAAACAGGGGTTGATTACACCTTGAAAATCAAGAAACTCTCTCCTGAAAAACATGGGTTGATTTCACCCTGAAAATCAGGAAACTACTTCCTGACAATCAGGGACGGCTTAAGAATCAATCATACGTTAGATTGATTTCCTACACTCCCCCTCAGCTAGGCGATATATGTTTTCCAAACCAAGTGATACACTTAATTCTTAGAAACAAAGCTTTTGATTAAGATAACTGCTACTTGTTGTCTAGATGGAACATAGTTAAGGAAGATCATCTTTGCTTTCAATTTTCTCCTTAAATTAAGGATTAACATTCAACACTTCCACTCAGTTGGATCCTGAACGTTTATGGATCTAAGCTCGGAGGGTGGTATTTGAATCTGAGTGGAGCATGCAGTTGGATTTCCTGCAGCTCGAAGAGTGGCCATTGAAACTGAGTGGAGCTTGCAGTTGAATATCTTACAGCTTGGAGAATGGCTATATCCAATTGAATATGATATAGACCAAACAAGTAACATTGAGACAAATGAATGTCATAAAGGCCGATTAGATTCAAGAACGTCTTCTAATCACAAAACTTCATTTTTAGAATGAGAAGTTTATTGGGAGAAACCGAACGGTCCCTTAAGACGAAATCATTCTCATGGATTATTTCCTTGAAATGGAAAAACTTGATGCTTTACCAAATACAGAAAACATGAGTTACTGCATTGACGTTTGATCTTTCTATGGCCAATTTGATAGTGAAGAAAGTTCTTTGAAAGCCGAACTTAATGCTTGATGCTTGAGTACCAATTTGTTGTTGCTGCTGAATTTCTCATAGGCACTGCTGATGGTAGTATTAAAGCATGGAACGTTGATGCAAAGAAAATTGTTTGTGAACTCAGTACAACCGAATCATTTCTAAGGGTGTTGGATATAAAGTGTCGCTCTGTAGAACCAATTTTTGTTTCTGCAGCAACTTCAGAATAAGATGACCCAAGAGCCCTTGGAGAGTTCAAGGAATGACACTCTTCGTTCTGCTTGGTCATACTTTCATCAGGATTAAAGAAATTGATGTACCAATTTGCTACTACTACTGAATTTGAAGGAATAGATTAGCAGCAAATTGCAAAGTTGATTGGTATCGTTGATACTTGTCAGCCTCACCCCCTGACCTCCAAGGAGTGCAGATTGCAGCTGTTGGACCTGATATGTGCAAATTACAACTGCAAGAACAAGTTTTGCTCATGTTGAATTCTTGGCCCTTGCCCTGCTCCATGAATATTGACAAAGAAATTACAACCATTGATGGCCAATCCAGGGGCAACACCTAGCAGAAACGTTGATTAGTTGCTAGCTTATGCAACTGTGTGTGGATTATTTATAACATGCATTGGTTGCCCATGAATTCCAGAAACATGAGCAAGAACAGGTTTGTTGTAAGCATGAGCAAATGACAAGATGACTGTGAAGCTTCTTGAAAAGTTTGGGAATACCAATGCAAAGATATCCAACAAGGATTCAACTCCACAGATGAAAAATCAGCAGGTTATTCCAAGGAGGAGAAGAAACTGATATACCAATAATTGAAGCAGATCCAAATTTAAATAGAGAAGTAGCTAGACAAAATTCTGATTTGAGACACTTGCTTTTAAACAAACTTCCCTTATATTAGAGCTATGGGGAACTTGACAAGGACTTTTAGAGCTACAGAAACCAGAATAGTAAAACAATTAGTTTAGATTAATGGCAAGAAAGGAAGGCTATTGATGAGGAGTATAAGAAGAGGCTAAGAGTAGCAGTTTCTGAACCTAATGCTCTGATACCATTTTGTAAATGCCAAAGCCTAAAGGTCTTCCCAAAGAAAACAAGTTCTCTTAAAGTTGTATTATTCTTATTTTTTTTTCTTTTTAATTCTCTGATACAGATTATATATATATATATACTAATGTTATAACTAAGGAAACTAACCTCCTGAAAACAGGGGTTGATTCCACCCTAAAAATCAAGAAACTCGCTCATGAAAAACAAGGGTTGATTTCACCCTATTAATCAGGAAACTACTTCCTGACAATCAAGGACTGCTTAGGAATCAATCATACGCCTAGATTGATTTCCTACAATATGTATATTAGAAAAATAGATGAAGACTCACACCACAATCAAACAATATAATAAAGGGGAAAATATCGTAAGTCCTTTTATTTTTGTGAAAGGTGGTGTTTGTCAATTAGGGACTGCTTAGGAATGAATCATAAGCCTAGATTGATTTCCTACAATAAGTATATTAGAAAAATAGATGAAGACTCACACCACAATCAAACAATATAATAAAGGGAAAAATATCGTAGGAGTCCTTTTATTTTTGTGAAAGGTGGTGTTTGTCTTCTAGGTTATATAGTATGTTATTTAGTCATTTTTTTATGAAAAAGAAACTAGTTTTAATAAACTAGCTTCTTTTTCATATAATAAAGAGAAAAATGTCTTATGAGGACTTTTGATATTTATAGTGAATGTTTTATTATTAATTTTAATAATAAAATAATATTCAAAAAATACCAAATGTTTTTCCTTGGCACTTTTTTAATAAACAAAATGACTAAAAATAACCTTTTGTAAACTGGGGGACTAAATGATACTTATTATTTAAACAAATTTACTAGTTTGATGCTTCACTTATGATAAAATGAACATTAAATAAAAAGTACCTTGGAGAGTCCGGTTAAGCCTTCCCTAACTTTGGGAATGATCAAAATGTGTGTCGGAGCTTGAGGAGAAATGTCCCTAAAAGCAAGGACCTGTACAGATAAAAAGCAACTGCATACTTCAATAAACAACTCAAGCATCAGAGTTAAATAAAATATTCATAGCAAACAACAAACACATTCCTATTTGCACAGCTAGAAACAAGCCTAACTTAGTATCAATAGAGAAGAAGAATCACATAACATGTTCAGCTCCAACTTAATTTTACATATGCTTTTTAACCTGAATATGGTAGATGCTCTATCATATATCTTAAAATAAACAGACTTTTACAAGCCATGAACCATCTCCATCGTCTCACCACAAAAAACCCAAGTATTTTATTTGAAGCCCAAAATAACATGTATATATTGCATATAATTAAAATGATCCCAAAATAACATCTTATGTACATATCTAGTTTATATACACTCTGTATATAAATGAATGTACAATATTTACAGTGTGTACATAATATATGTTTATACTATGTACAACTAACATAATAGGATCAATTCGATAATGTGGCCCGAACTGCATATCTTTTTTCCCCTAAAGGGAGAGCAAGAATAAGTGCTTTAGTAGTCTAACTACAAGATCCTGTTGGACATCAATCCAATAAAAAAAGTTTAACTTATTATGAATAGTTCATCCCAATTAAATATCCTTGCTCTTTATATTTTTACGATGTAGCACTCGTTCGCACACATAACAAATATATGCAACTAAAAGCTAATCGACCCAGATAAAAAATAATGATGATAATAATAATACTGTAATAGTAATCAAAGTAAAAGAAACTGATATCGATTTCCTTTGGAACCGCTTCTCACTTTGTGTGAAAGTGCTTTCAAATATCAAAACACTTTCAAGAGTGTTTAGCAATATCATATCTATGAGAGGTGCTTTCAAGAGTTTAATAAGCATTAATGTGCTTTTAAGATAAGTAATATTTGAAAGTTTTGAATGTAAGCTAAAATAACTACCAAAGTGTCACTCAAAACTATTTCTAATATTTTCATCCCAAACACCTAAATAATTCTCTTAAAACCACGTTTAATCAAATAACTTCATTTGGAACCACTTAATGACATCCAAACGGCCCCTCATTTCAAGCCATATAAAAAAAATTAATAAATGAAAAAAATGCCTTATCGTCCTCAAAGACTATTTTCGAAGGGATTTCCTTCTTGATGATTTTGTCAAATCTGCACAAATCAAACCACGGATACATAACAACAATCAATTCAAACAATCAATAAAATAATCTGAAAATAAAAACCCAAAAATCTAAAAAAAGTAAAAAGTAAAGTAGGCAGAGGGAATGTACATAGTGGGAGAATCGGAAGAAATAGGAGCAGAAGCAGCAGCAAGAGCGGCATCTTTCTCGGAGGAGGAAGCCATAGAAATGGGCTTTTGGGGATTATTGTTGTGGTTTGAAAGAGCAATTCTATTTAGAGTAAGTTGTGGAAATGAAAAGCGATTGACATAGGGCGATGATCTAGAAGAAGGAGGAGCAAATAGTGAAGTTATCAAGTGAGAGCTTATGACTCCAAGTCTGCTTTTATCTATCATCATCCTTTACATTGCTAGAGGCCCAGATCTCAAATGGTCACATAGTGTCAATTAGGTGTGTGGGGATTCTGATAGAAAAATCTATATATATTATCATTGGTGGTATGTAATTTAGATTAAATTATTATTAAATAAATACATATTTTATTTTATTTATATATATTATAATTATATTAAATTATTATTTTAATTTAAAAATAAAAATAAATATTTATAATAATTTAGTAAATATATAAACATATATTTTTTAATTTTTTAATTATAATTATAAATAAATCAATTTAAATTTTAAATGTTTTTTAACTCAAATTTCAAAATATAAAGCATAATTTGCATCAAATAAATAAAAAAATATATATAAATATTTAAAAAAATGAAGAACTTTTACTTATAATTGGTATTTATTTTTTCTGTAAAAAAATGTAAATTTTAATAATATTTTATTTTAAAACATGTTACATGAAAATAAATGTAAATAACATATAAATTTATATTTATTTTATATACATAATTTTTATATAATGCTATGTGTCAACATTATTTCAAAAACTAATTCACTTTTTTCTAAATAATTTGGACAACTAATACAATATAAAAAGTGTGTAAAAATATATATAAGTTTATGTGTCGTATAAATATGTTGGGTGGCTAGGAAAGCCTGAAAGTCTCCACCTCTAGCTATTTTTTTTAAATACAGGTAGTTGGTGGGTGTGATTTGGTTAACATGGGAGGATATGTTCGATAAACTGTTGGAATTACTATTGGCGATGGCTCATGGAGTATGGAGGGGACGTTCCTCTATAGGTTTTGTGGGGGACTGTGAACTGGCTCTGGTAAATGTTGATGCAAATTGAAGATTTCACTGCTTCAATATGCAGTTGTTACAACAGGGGTCTTCGTGGCCGTCGAGTGGCGGCGCCACTTGTGAGGGTTCTATAAATTGAATGTAGATGCATAAATGATGGCGTTATTATTGATATACATTTTATAACTTAGATAGGAGGTAAATTGAATTAATTTAATTCCATATTTATGAGGATATTAATTAAATAAATATCTTTATTTTTTAAACAAAAGTGTAAGTATTTATTTATTTATTTTAGTTTAAAAGGTACATTTATATAATTTACTACTAAATACGAAAAGAAAGAGGTATTTTAGATTTTGTTAAAATTATGACACTCGATCCGGTCCAATTTTGGAAAAAAATATTTAACTGGTCGGACTGTTTATATTACTCGAATCAAACCGAATCGGATCGTTTGAAACAGTTTTAATTATTATAAATCAGATCGGACCGTTTAATTTATAAAATCGTTCGGTTCAATTCAGTTCTTAATTTGGTTCGATTTTTTGGACATTTTTAATGTAAAATAATGTGAAAATTTTAATATATTTATTAAACCGGTCTGGTTCGACCGATTTAGACCAGACCGGACCGTTTGAAAACGGTTTTAATAAATACAAACCGGACCGTTTGAAAACAGTTTTAATAAATACAAACCGGACCATTTGATTTGTAAAACCGTTCGATCCGATCCAGTTTTACGATTTGATCCGATCTAATTTTACGGTTTGATCTAATCCGGTTTTACGGTTTGGTCTAGTCTGATCCGGTTTATGGACACCCCTAACTAGTAGTATTTATTTATTTAATTTTAGAAATTTTGTATCATAACTTATAATTATTTTAAATTGAATTACATAATTGTTTTAAAATATTTTTAAGATTTTATACATAATTTTAAATTTTTAAAATCTTATAATTTAATTCTAAATTTTATAAAAATTTATACATAAATTAATTATTAAAATATATATTTATGACTGAAAAATATAATAATTTTTTAAATTTATTTTAATTATCAAATCCAAAGAGACGAGCCAAGGTCCCAACCCGTTCGATTCCACTTAACCTAATTTCATTTTCTCCACTCCAATCCGCCGGTCAAGAGTCATTCATGTTCTAGTTCGCTAAGCTCTCCATTGCTGCCATATGCTAAGCCAGTAATCTCCTCAGTGCATACTCGCCGTTCTCCGTCCTCCGTCCTCCCAAGTCCATCTCCCTGTTCTGAAATATGTAAGATAATCATTTCGTCATTATCAAATTCGGTTATTAGCTGATCGTTCACCAAGAATTTAATTTTTACATTGATATTGTTAATCCTATCCGAGCCACTCGATAGCTGGGGAGATTATATTTATCTGATTACCAAAGTGGAATACATTTAGTTTTTGTGATTTTTTGTTCATTTTGAAAATTTGAAGATTTTCTGATTTTTACTGTGTAGTCATGCTATTTGCTGCAGTTTCTTTATTTTATTTTTCCTTTTCGTGTATTCATAATTTTAGAATTCTGTTTCCATTATATTCTTCAAATCAGAAACAAGATAAAGAAACCCAACTTATCTGCCTTTCATGAGATTGGGAACATGGAGGAAAGAGAAAGACCAAAGTGGTTTGCTTCTTATGCTTATATTGGTTTTGTATGGTTTCCGTTCTTTTGACACTGACTCTGTTGGGATGGTGTCAGCTTTGAACCAAAACCAAACTAGCACATGGTATGCATGCTCCTAAAAACTGTATCTGTCCGTTCAGTTTCGGTTTTGGCGCATTTAAGTACTTTATCCCTAAAGGTAGACTATGTGCATGCACTGTAGTTTTGGAACTTTTGGAGGTGAACTGGTGCTCTATATCTAATTGTTACTTGTCATGTTTTGATGTCTAGTATTTCTGCTTCGCTGATGGTTGCATTGATTTGAATCAGATTATTTCTCAATATGCTGATTTACTACTAAGTTAACTCTTTTTCCCTGTGCAGGTTCTGACATGTTTGTGATTCATTTTGATTTTCCCAAGATAAATCAATTTCAAGAGAGCAAAAACTAAAACTACAGTGTTGGAAAATTTAACAGAAACACACTCACTCACTCGCATACACAGAGATGTCGCCCCCACTCCATGCCATTGTCATACAGAAGTTGCTGAGCACCAAAGCTCACCTGGGTCGTCGGGTGGTTACTGACCACTTTAAGATGTTCACTTATGGTACCCGCAATTCCATGGCCATAATTGATTCAGACAAAACCCTCATCTGTCTCCGCAGTGCTGCTGAATTCATTGCTGCTCTAGCCCAGCAGAGAGCTCGTTTCATGTTTGTCAATACCAACCCCCTCTTTGATGATATCGTGGAGCTTATGACAAAGAAGATTGGGTGCTATAGCCCCTCTATGAACACTCTTTGGCGCACTGGTGGCTTCCTTACCAACAGCTGCAGCCCTAAGAAATTTCGCTCTCGCAACAAGAAGCTTTGCTTTGGCCCCGCCCAGCCCCCTGACTGCCTTGTTGTTTTTGACACTGAAAGGAAATCCTCTGTAATCCTTGAGGCTGATAACTTGCAAATACCCATTGTTTCCATTGTCGACTCAGCCATGCCTTTGGAATACTACAAAAGGATCACTTACCCAATCCCTGCTAATGATTCTGTCCAGTTTGTTTACCTGTTCTGTAATCTAGTTACAAAGATCTTCTTACTTAACCAGAAGCAATCTTCTTCTGGTTCTATTGCCTCCACCAAGGAAGAATAAAATACATGGTAAGCATATTCCAACTGAGTTTTTCATTTTATTTTATTGATCTTTTAGCTGTGCAAAATGGTTGATTTGGTTGAAATTTGACTCCCGTTTTGGTAGAAACCATGAAGAGGAAGTGCGATGCATAGTATAGCAAGAGCTAGATCCACTTTGAGGGAGAAATGCTGGTCGCTAATATGAGAATTAGGAAGGAAGTTGTGGCTATTTCATTGTCTTGTGAGTTAGACTAAAAAAATCCACTTGGAACGTTGGAAACTGAATTGTGATTTTTTATCTTTCTGTCTTCCTTGGTCTATTAATAGGAGAAGAGTGCCATGAATGGCTGACATACATTTATTCACTGCTAAGGCAAATAAATTTCCTGCATATTTCAATGCTTTTAACCCTTGTCTCCTCCAGTATTGTGCACTTTGATTTTTTTCATTTGATACAGAGTTTTGTTTCCTATGGACCTATGGTAGTGTTATGCATTTATGGTTGATGACTTGACGTGTTTAGATTTCATATTTATGATACTTGTACAGTTTGTGGGATGCTTACATGGTATCACCGACTCTAGGTAATTATTTATTTCTTCTTGTATATTCATTAGTTTTCAATTGGTTTAATTTTGAAGGAATTTCATCTATCATTGCTATAAAACTGTAAATTCCTCGTATGTTTGGTAATTGGAAATTACTTAATATTTGGTATCAATCATCTTTACCTTGTTCTTTTTGATTGTACATATAATGGAAGGTGATGAGTCTTGACATTGCTTTGATTATTATTGACCCTTGAGATTTTTGAGAAGGATTTCTTTGTTTGCCTCATATTTCAATGTGTTGAACATATGTTCATGAAGTATGAAAAAGTAAACATTTAATCAAATAAGCGAGTTATATTATATGTAAGGTAAGGTTAATTTTGTTACGTATCTAATAACTAGTCTATTAAGGTTAATTTCGTGCTGTTAATTTGTCCAAATTTGTAAACCAAACTTTCATTTTGCATTTTATAAATGAGGTATTAATTTGTTTTTTTCCCAACAATTTTCATATCAAAAAAGAGGCTTGACTACCAATTATGGGCACTGTAAGGTTGTGAGTTCAAACCCTATTAATGTGTATGTGATTGTGTGGGGTGTGTAAATGTTAATTAATTTTTGTCTTTTTTATATATAAACCTATAGGTGTAATGGTTCGAGTGGATGAATACCTTTAATGACTTCTATTCTATATAGTGGCCTCATTTTCTGCTAATTATTCCTCATTTCTATGAGAAAAAATAGGTAATATTTAGTGTGATTCGAATCTTTATATACAAACAAACAAACAAAAAGTAGTGAAAATAAATGTATTGATCATTGAGATATGAAAAATGAAGTAAACATACTTCCAAGTTCTTTTTCTTGTAGGCTCTCTGGCATATATATGATAAATGAAGAATACAAAATGTCATGTCCATTAATATCTTTATATACATAGGAGAGGAATTTGAACCTGTATCCAGAATAAGGTTGTATTAGGTATATTTACTATAACATATTTTCTTTACGACATAGTTTGATTATCTTTTTACTTCGATTTTGTCCTCATTTTAATTAGAAATAGACTCAAATATATGTGTATGTATTTTTTTGGCCGAATAGTAGACTCAAATAGTTGCTTCACGTAGATGGTGTAGTTGAGATATGTCTAGTGTTCATGTTATATTCGTATTTATTTGTTTTTTTTTTAATTTAAAATAATAAGTAATCTTTGAAGCTAAAAAAAATATTAGCCGCTAATTGTCCTTTAATGGAATAGCAATAGAATGCACAAAATGTTAAAAGTGAACTCAAATTTGCACTTAATCCTTCAACAGTCTGTTTGGGGTAATATTTATGAAATTATTAATAAATTATATGCATAAAAAATGATCATTTAATTATTAAAAAGTACTATTTAATAGGGCTATTTAATTAAGATTTTGATAGATTTTAATTTTTTTATATATTTGTATACGATATTATTATAAAAAAAATTAATCTTGGGTTGGTGGTTTAAGAAAGAAAAAAAATGAAATTAAAAAGAAAATATTTTTTAAAAAATGTTTCTAGAAATCTCACGGGAGAAGATACTATTTGTTATAAACTTCATTTATACATAAAAATATTTCAAAATTTTCAAAAATCTCTGATTAAATAAATTTTTTAAAAGTCATTAATGTTTTGAATACCCTGTAAGATTTGAAAAATAATAATAGAATACAATTAAAGTTGTATAGACTTTTATGAACTTTAAAGAAGTTTTAAATTTTTTTAATTAAATAAGGTTAAATTTTTATAAATTCTTTAATAATTATATCTAAAATTTTAAAAACTTTTAAATTTCATTAAAGTCTAAAAATTAATACATCCTTTTTAGTAACGTAATATTGACTTAAGTTAAATTAGTATACTCATTATATTAAAGTTCTAAATAATTAAAAAAAATCAAAATGACATAAATTACTTAGTCACATGTATCATTGGAAGGTAAAACTAAAATAATTAAAAAAAATCATTCAATTATACTGAAAATCTCCACCTCTAATCAAATCCATTTCATTTCATTCTACCGAACACCTCTATCTCCCTTTGATTATACCAACACCTCCACTTCTCCTTGATAATATCGAGCACCTCTAAATCCCTCTCTAATGAAGGCATCCATCTCTATCAAACACATCCACATTATGAACTTCCGACGAGCAACTCTACTTCAGCCACCTATTTTATAATATTTTAGTGATAGTTTAATAATACGAGTTATAAGTGAAAAAATGTCCTCAAAGGTGCCTTCAATGGTGGGTTTGAGGGAAAAAGTAGGAATTGATTTCGGTGATTTTTGAAGGTAAAAGTAGATTTTTATTTTATTTTCAAATAATGTTCTCGTTGAATATGGTTGTGTCAAATACATGATCACATTTTGATTCATTTTGTAATTTTTATTAAATTGATGTCTTTATATTTCTTAACTAAAAAGTAATTAGATTAAATCATATATTTTTTAAGTTATAACCTATTTTGCATCAATTCATGTAAAATGAGATTGTGTTCTTTTGAATTTTATTTTTTAGATATTTATCACTCAAAAACTCATTACAAATTCAATAATTTAAATATGTTTATATTCAAATGAGATACATATAATATTTTTTTTATTAAATAAAAAATAATACACTCTTTATTATTAATTATAATTACTACAATTATTAAATTGAAGATTATAAGAATTAAAAACCAAACAATATTTTACTGCTTATATTGTCAGCGACGTTGCTTAAATAACTAACAATTTCTCATACATGGAGTGCATAGATTAGAATATGAAAATCTAAGTGTAACTTCTCATAAAAATGCATTTTATTGAATATTATTACAGAACGAAGTTAAAATGTGAAAGCTTTTTCACTTTTTATTTTTCTTCAAATGAATGGCAATAAAATTCCTTTTTCAATTGTAAGCTTAGCTGATTTCTTTGTTCAAAGTTCAAATCAAAATCTTTCCGTATATTAAACTAATTGCAAATTGTACATCTATATCATATGAGGTTCAAACCCACATTTTTTTAACGTAAGGACACTCTTTTTATCAACTCGACTAAATCATGATAATGAAAATTACAATATATTGTGAAAATTTCCTTAAATACACGTTTCCTCACTAAAACATGATTCTTTTCCGGGTATGTTCACTTTTTTTGTGCAACTAAAATACCTAAGTTGTACAATTGAGTATAATGTGTAACATTTTTCTCAGAGTTCCATGAAGGCGATAGTATCTTCAATGGAAAGAAGAAGTGGACGTCAGCGATATCACCAAATGATGAAGTTGGATCTTGATTGTAGCTTCAGTCGAAGATGGATAGAGATGAAGAGACTATGGAGTTTGCAGTATGAAGTGTAATATGTCAAAAAAGAAAGAAAAAATTATATTGTTGCTAGAATGTGAACATATGTCTTTCTATAAAGAACTATTTATAAAGGGCAAAGAGCTCCGATAACCATTATTTGGATAGTTTGATCGAGTAGTTTAAAAATAATATTTATTGTTTAAGAAAATGATCGAGAAACAACAAATTTATTTTGAGTATAATTTTAATCAAATTTATTACATAATTTTATTAATAAAAATAAAAATTATCATTTTGATAATTATTCCCTCGTTAAACAATAATCTAAATACTTTAATATATCATTATCTCTTTATCTTATTTATTTTTTAATTTTAATGTTTATTTTACTCATAAATAATAATATTTTAATTATAAATTTTACTGAAATTTAATTTTTAATTATTGTTTGCCCCCTTTTACGAAAACAGGACAAAAAATTATTATTTTTTAATCTTAAAAGATTAATGATCACTAAGACCTAATACTTCGACAACCCTTTTTCACATTTTAAAAGCACAAATTTTTCGATGGAAATAAAACAAACATACATCATCAGAGGCAATCACAAGCTTCCAACCGAATCTTGGCTTTTGTCTTCACTATGCTCTTTACCATTTTCATTAGCATCCTGTTCCTCCTCCGGTGGTGGTACTACTTCCTCAGGCTTCGAAGGCCCCGGACCAGCTGATACCTTTACCATTGAAGGACGCAAAAGTCTATCTCCGAGCTTAAAACCCTTGCGGAATTCTACAATAATGATTCCTTCTTCGAATTCTGCAGACTCCTCTCTCATAATGGCTTCATGAAGCTTTTACAAGAGAAACCAGAAAGTTGGTATATAAGCAAATGCAAAACCGTTAGGTAAAACATTCAATGGAGCACAACTTAATAACATCTAGGATCAGAGCCATAGAGATCCCTTATATTAAGTCATTGGTATTGTTTGGTTTCTTAGATTAAAACCGGTGATATTTAGTGTCATTGCTTTAGAAAAAAGAACAATTAAGAACAAAATGCATTATTTTAATATAAAAAATATTAAAATAATATAATTTATCTTTAATTGACCCATTTTTTCAAAACTAAAAGAATAAATAACTCCATTTATAATTTAAGAGATCAAATAATACAAATGATTTAATCAACTCTATAACACTCTTCTCTATCATTTATTATCAGCCTACTAGAGTTTTCAATAAGTTGTTAACACTACATGCAAAGATCAGGTGACATTAGTTTAACACATACAAACTCACCAAGTTGGCTCGAATCAATCAAGAATAGATATGTATTATAACCTTATCCAGAACTTCGTCAATCCTGAATAGATTTGATTAACCATTTGTTTAAGTTCAAAAAGTACTCGATTGATTGTCGAGCCAACTCGGAAGCATACCTGCGTAAATTAATTATCATTCACCATTGACATATAGAGAACCCATGGAAAAATTACTACATTCATATTTATTGATTATCAGGCACATTGTTTCGTCATTATGCAGAATTTGACAATCTCATAGAATATTAAAGCGCTCATGTTAAGCATATTGCTACAACAATTCTATCATAAAAAATGTTCTAAATACCTACCTTTTAGCTAAAACATGATTTTTTTTCGACATAGCTCACTTTTTGCCTAGTTGTACAATAAAATAAAAATCTGACCTTAAATAACATGTATATGTTGCTCTAAATACCTTCATTTTTTAACATATGAACACTCAGTACAACTAATATGTTATTTTAAGACTAATACGATTATTTACAATTTGTATTGTTATTATGGGGCTTCAATACTCAAGACACAGTGGGGGAGGGGGCATATGTGGAATAATTTCATATTGTTGCTAGAATTAGAATGTGAAATATAAGTCAATATAATGGTAAGAATTTTAAGGAGAGATCCATGTACTTCATAGTCTAGTAAGCAGCTTTTCTATACAAGTATTGGAAAGATTCAACGACTCACCATGGGATCAAAGGGTTGTCCAACCGGTTCCACAGGAACTACACCAAGTGAGCTCAAAATCTCCATGAACTGTTTATATATGCTCTGATAGCTATTGTTAATCTTCTGTTCTCCCTCTGTCTCTAATTTGATCTGTGTTTTAGCCCTTTCAAAATTATCCAGCACCGGCAATAAATTCTCAACAAGTTCCCCCTGAGCATTTGTTACCAGTGAAATACGCTCTCTATCTGTCCTCTTCCTGAAATTGTCAAAATCTGCACTAACCCTCAAAACTCGTTCCTTTGCTATTGACAACTCTTCTGATAATGATGCCACTCTCCTTTCAAGACCTATTTTCTCATCTTCAATCGATTTGAAAAAAGATTCTATCTCGGCTAGTTTAGATTCATCATTACTGGCCAATGCTTCTTTGTATGACTGCAATGCTGCTACAATGGCCGAAATGGGTTTTTCCTCAGTATCATCTTCCATGTCATCACTATTGTCACTTTCTGTATCGTCAGTAGTGCTATCTTCCACAGCAACTGTGCCATTGGGAGAGTCCTGTCAAGACAATATGTGAGCAAAAACAAAGACAAGAACCTGATTTCTGTCCTAGCTTGAAAATAAGAATTTGAATTATTTTTACACATGCTATTTGTAATTGAAACAGTGAAAACAAGATCATAGAATAGGATTCAATCGATTAGGCTAGATGATATTATATTATTATTAAATATATCACATTCTAACAGCAGTTATTCTATTCTTGGTCTAATCCCGTAAACTGAATATGCTCCCACTTAGAAACACATGCCTAATTCTGAACCCAAATGTTAGTTTATGAGTTATAGGATTGTCCAAATTTATAAGCAGTACTGTTGCCTTACTCTTAGCCGATGTGGGACTTAACATCCCCCCTCCACATCGGCTAGAGTCCGGATTTACGGCACAAGAACCGATGGGGGTGAAGAAGCCAAGAACCTAACTCTGATACCAACTTAGAAACCTAGGTCCGGATTTACGGCACAGAGCGCACCGCCAGGGAGGTTGGCCAGACCATTGACAACCCTAACTTCACCTTACAACCTAAGTTCACTGCTACCTTACTCTTAGCTAATGTGAGACTTAACATCCCCCCTCCACATCGGCTAGAGTCTGGATTTACGGTACAAGAACCGATGGGGGGTGAAGAAGCCAAGAGCCTAACTTTGATACCAACTTAGAAACTCAGGCCTAATTCTGAACCCAAAAGCAAGCTTGTGAGTTAGAAGGTTGCTCAGACTTATAAGCAGCATTGTTGCTTTACTCTTAGCTAATGTGAGACTTAACATCCCCCCTCTACATCGGCTAGAGTCCGGATTTACGACACAAGGACCGATGGGGGTGAAGAAGCCAAGAATCTAGCTCTGATACCAACTTAGAAACCTAGACCTAACTCTGAACCCATGAAGAAGCCAAGAGTCTAGCTCTTATACCAATTTAGAAACCTAGACCTAACTCTGAACCCAAAAACCAGCTTGTGAGTTAGAGGGTTGTCTAAACTTATAAACAACACTGTTGCTTTACTCTTGGCCGATGTGGGACTTAACACTCCCAATTTCTGAAGAACTTGTATTCTATTCCTTTAAATTCTAAGGTGAACTCCATTTGATTCTTTCTTCACTCAATTACAGATCTTGTTTCTCCTCAGTAAATATATATGATATGTTAAATTTTATTATCTTTGATATTTTTGTAAAATTAAGTATCCATACTTTATAAATGGGTAGGGGTGAATTAGTCCCATTATCCACATAAATGAGCAGTTTTTCTCGTTATTTTTAGGTTAGGTTAGTCTCCTAATTTTTACGAAAGAGCCAAATAAATTTAAATTATGATTTTCTGCTTAAATTATGCAGAAGGTGACTGTGAAAGATGCGTAACCTTCTTTTTCAAGAGTGTCGGACAGATATCCAGCGTCAAAGGAAGCTGTAATATCCTTAAATTTCACAAATTTTTATTCGAAAATTTATCTTTTTTGATCTGGGCGAAAAAGGATTCCAAATTTTTTTTTATTACACATGAATTTATTTTTCAATTTTTATTATTATTATGTTTTGAAATTACTAAGTTAGTCTTAATTAATTAGACATATATTCTTATGAAATGCATTTTCAATTAGTAACGCCTAATTAATTAGATCAATTTAACTATTTTGATCTAATTAGACCAACCAAATAATTTGAGCTCCCTGTTACCTATTTTGCAATAATTACTGGAATAATCCGACCATTTTCCCCTTTATAAATGTTATTTTAGTCTTTGGTAGTAGTAACTAGTAAGTAATAAGTAATAACTATTTAATTTTATCTATAACCCGCCAATCTTTCCTTTTTGTTTTCAATTAAATTTTACACAACATTACAAACATGAGTATAATCACTGAGATGGAAAAGCCTACAGTAACAATTTCCCAATAAGTAACTGATAGCGCATCATTCTTCACAGTTCACACAAATGCAAATACCATTTTTTAGGGTTGTGAAGAGTGAAAGAAAAAAATGAAGACAAATCTGATATTTTAAATTAAACTCACACCCACTTGGAATACTCGGAATACAGATTTGTCATTTCAAAAGCAATACCTCAACTTGTGGTTCTTGAACCTCTTCAGTTACAGTAGATTCGGCTTCACCTTGTGTAGCAAAAGTCACGAACTTCAACAACCTTAAGGAAGATAAAGGAGAGAACCGTACAGTACTGAGCGTAAATCGACAGGACTTTTGGATGCGGTTATTTTGTCTGAAAGAAACGCAAAAGGGCTTTGAAGATTCGGACGATGCACAAGGTTGAAGTAGTCGAACAGGTGCACGCAGAACAGGAGTATTGAGGACAGAAGCCATTAGAGAGAGGCTCTGGAGAAACCGAGAAACTAGTAAGATAAAGAAAGAGCGCCTAATATTTTTGATAGAACGAGAAAATTGAGAAATTGATTTATTGGTTGATCCAATATGACCATTTAATTGAAGGGTGATTAATTTTTGAACTTATTTTACTTATATCGTTAAAATATTTTAATCTTCTAATTTTTAGTAAAGATATATAAATTATTTAATATTTAAAATTAATATATGTGATTAAATTATATTAATTTTATAAATTAATTAATTTATATTTTTTTTTATAAAAACTAAGTGAATATAATATCTAAATAAAACAAAATAATTAAACACTAGAATAATTTTTATCTATTTATTAAAATAGCTATTTCAAAAATAAAAAATTTATTGAATAGAGCAAATTTGGTCATGCTGCAAGGTTTGAAGTTCGAACTAGTTAAAGATGTATGAATTTGAATCACATAAAAATAAAATTTACTCAAAGAGGAAATCAAACTTCAAAATTAACACAATATCATAATTAATAAATAAAAATAATAATCATTATAACTATAAATATAATATCATGATAACTAATAATTTTAAATAATAATAATATTTATCATTAATTGATGGGCATGTTAAGACAATTCAAATAAAAATCCTTTAAAAAATATTTATATTATAGCATGTTATTTTCTATATTTGTAATTCTTATATATTTTTAATTTTAATAAATTAATAAAATTTCTTATTTTAAAAACATATTTTATATTTTTTCTTGACATATTCGTTTAGATTTAATGGGCCATGTGACTCGTGTCACACATTACTAAACTTAAATTTACATTTTTTTTTCTCTTTTTGGTTGCTAACTACTTTTTGTCCCTCTATGAAATTTGAATTCTTTTAATATTTTTCCTAGTCATAGGTTCGAGTTTGTAGATATGAATTTTAAAAGGAATAATTTAGATTTTGTTGTACGCTTGTACATGTATGACTCAATTATACCTGTAATTACATCTAATGGCATGTTGTAATATAGAATACAACAGTGCCTAAATTGTCTTGATGCCAAGTTGGCAATTCGTGCTTATTATATGTATTATTTTTCTTGATTTAAATTTATATTTTTATTATTATTATAAAAATTTAATTACTTTTAATCAATTTTATTTATTTATAAAAAAAATTAATATTTTTTCAATATAAAACAATTAATAACTGATTTTAAATAAAAAATAATTGGTGCCATGGGATATTAAATTCATAATTTGAGTTATACCCACAATTATCCCTACCTTGATGTCATCAATCAATACTTTTGTAAAATGACTTGCAATGTAATTTCAGGTTTTTTTTAAATATATATAAACAACTACAGTTGATTCTTATTTAACCCAAAAAAAAATTACATTCATTCTTACAGATAATTTAGCAACCTACAGTCGAGATTGTAACAAGTTTACGTGCGTTTACAAAAATGTGTAAACATTTACTTAAAAGTAAATTTTTAATAAGTTTTATGTTCAACTATGGATTTCACTCCAATACAAACTAACCCAACTTAATAGATTGACACGACTCATAACCTTATTTTACTTAAAAAAATGTTGCTTCTGAAAGTCGAACTCCCTATCTCATGGTTATAAACATAATACATATTCAATTAACTACTGTATATGGAGATACTTATATATTTAATATTAATTTTAATATATTTTTATTTTAAAAATATTTGGCCTATATGTTAGTCTGATCCAACTTGACCCAACCTATTAGGATCACTGTGTTTTACTCTTTTAGACTCACATGTTGTGTCATGTGTCAAAATTTCAGTGAACTGTGTCATACCGACATAATGAGCCAATAAGCCGAGTAATTAGTGGGTTGTAACTTGCCAAATCAACCCATTTGACACCCCAAGGTATGGCTCACCTTTTTACTCAAATAATAATTAGATTTTTAGGATGAAACTGTAACTGTTTTAAGTTTGGGCCTATAAGTAAACCAAATTTTAAGTTTTGAGACTTATTAGGGAGTTTAGCCACACCACATTAATTCCTTCAATCAGCTTTTGCGGAAAATTATCTACAATCGAAGATGTATGATCAATTTAATCTAAAAGCTGAAATAACTACACTACTCAAGCACAGGACTTCAACCGCGAACTTCCATGGCATGGGCTGCATGCCCAACTAAACTAGTGATAATTTAGTTGAAATAATGCTACCAAATAAAACGAAAGAAAAATAAATGTATGGTCTTGGAGACTAAATGAGACAGAAGGAACTTCAAGACTTTGCATTTAGGTGCTCAGAGTAATAATACATTAACTGTCTTTTATTTTGAAAGAAGACAATGTATAAACTGATAAACATACTGCCGTAAATTTTTCCTTAAGATATAGACAGGCTATCAATGAAAGCTATGTAAAATCCTATTCTCATTTCCAACCATAGAATTACCTTCTATGCAAAAGGATTACCTCCAAAAGATGCAACTGGACCCGATGCTGCGACATTACTGCAAAAAAGCTTTGTTGGTAATTTCGGTGAAGCGTCATTTATAGACTACATAATATCCAGAAAATTATGAAATAATTCTGGCTTAACCCTTATGAAATCTCATTTCACCAATTCTATTGCTTGAAATAAGAGCCCTAGACATCTCTTGACGAATAATACTATGTGGAACACGACTCAAATGTTCTACACCACTACTCCATCTTAACCTTCAAAATTAAGAGAGAGGGAGAATGGGGGGGGGGGGGGGGGGGGAAGTAAAATAAATAATGATATCAAAGCTCTGCATGTAGTTGAACACTACGTGTTAGCATCTGTTGCCAATTGGTTCGTTACATTTTGTTATCACCCCACCAAAATTTTCCCCATATTACCCCCCTCCCTCCTTCTCCTCTAAACCCATTTGCACCACCTTCATCGTATAAAAATAGAAAGATAAAAGTGACTAGATCTAACATAACAGACACAAATATAACAGGGAAAAGAGATGATAACTTAACCATGACCAGAGATCTATATCAGGATAACAACTTACGGTATCTGAGAGGTTGGCACTTGAGCTGCCATGTACGTTAACCCACCTACTAAATCAAATGAGGAACAGTTAACATCATTTATTTAATGCCTCTGAAACTTATCATTGAACATCCAACTAATGATTCATACTATATCTAATCAGCAAACATACAGCTCGAACAGAATGACAACAGAAAAACATACCTTCATCTCCTACAGGAATATAAGTTGATGGTGGACATTGGGCAAACCATGGTTGAGATACACTGCCAAGAAAGCTGGATGAAACCCGAGCATCTGGGAGAGCAGCCTGCAGGGAGCTCATGTCCGGAAACTGGAACATAAAACAAGACAACATTAGAGATGTATATACGAAACAATTATTGAAGGGGCCTTCAAAAAAGTATTACAGATCTACTCAGTATAATCTGTTTGTCCCCACTTGACGAGCCTTCAAAACTATATGCTCAACCTACCAATGAAATTGTTTGAGAGTAAATCCTCCCTAGGGTTACGATGTATGAGGGTTCCAAAAATCCCCTAATGACTCGAACCACCTCTTATTTATACTACAAACTATGTCCACTTGGTCAGACCTAGCTACCCTAGGTGTAGGATCTAAGGTCCATAGTGGGCCATAGGCATAGTCATTAGTCTATTATAGTCTCTAAGTCTAGTAGTGATAGTGTAGGTTTGCCCAATCGGGTTGGATAACTCGATACCGGGGTGGATCGTCGGCCTTACAATCCGGGCTACGTATTGCAATCATGGGTCACGTAGGAGGCGGTCTGTCTGGTCCAATTCCTTAAGGACCTAACGAGGTTGCAAGTCCTCCTATATGAGTGTCGATCCGACCTAACGTAGGCCAATTCTTAGAGATAGGAATGGGCTCACATTACTCCAACAATGGGTGGAAAATGTGTCGTGTCTTTTCTACGGGTTGAAATTCCCGAGCATCATGTCGACTGGCATGCGTGTGCCCCCATTGGCTCATTGGATGGGGTGTAGGGTTGTTCCATGGTCCTTATGGAGTATGCCCAAACAGAAATCATATCTATGCAGCCATAAGTGATCCCATTAGTTCGAGAGGAATGTCGATAAGATTGTTAGCCTACCTACCAGCAACCTAAACATTTGTGTACATAGAAAACTAGCCCTAGGTTTGAAAAGAACAATCTGACCCAACAAGGATGTTTAAAGAAAGTGTCATCGATAACTAGTAATAACTCAAGAATAAAACGGAAACTATAGAGATATGGCAGACTATTTTTCAAAATAGTAATTGTATTTCCAAAAACCATTGGAGGATGTCATTCTGCTCTTAAAAATTAGAATACATGTTGCTCTTTTTTCATAAATGTGGATCTGATATAAATGCATGCTGTTAGTTGAAAATTCTGAGTAAAGCAGAGAAAGGCAAAGGTTATGTGGGCAGGTAGAAAGATAAGACAAACTGACATAAATTCAGTTGAGAAACTTTGCAAAATAAGAAATCAATGATTTACCATATTGCGCTGCTCCAGATCCAAGTCGTATGAAACATCAAAGGGATTGATTGATTTGTGAATAGCAGTATGTGCTTGTACTTCCCCCTGTTAAAAACAACAAATCTTTTCATTCACAATAAAGGAAGAAGCATAACTAGTAAAAGTCCTCTGGCCAAACTCCTAAAAGAAAGGCCGACATAACAAGAGTGTACAAACCTGAGGAAGACCCAATGCAGTAAACAATGGCTGGATGAAAACACTAGATTGCATGAATGAAATGGGAGGTTCACCATCACAAGCTGTCTTTTCAACCCAATCTTCCCCGGAGGTCTACAAAGAACGACCCCTTAGAATAAACTCAAGAAAACCAAAAAGAAAAAAAAGGGAGAAAAAGGGGAGGGGGGTTGGGGTGTTAACAAGAAGGATAAATAATTCAAAAGCAAGTTTGGAGCAACCTCAGAAGTACTGATCACCAGAGGAGGAAAGATGGTTGAACTCTACCTTAAGTACACCAGATTTGTCAGGCTGAACTCCCCCCAAAGGTTGTTTCTGGTCAGAGTCTTCAAAAGCATTCCAAACCTGTTTCAAATAACAGATGCATGAATATTAATATCCCTTCCTTTATTGAAAGTATTTACTCGCCCATATAAACTAGTCATTTGTTTCTCCCTCACCAAATTTTAAATAAATTGAAAGTATAGGTAAATTCACAGAAAAGCATACTGGAGTGCTTTGTGTTGCAGGTACACCATCATGCAAACTATCATGCCATGGACTAGAAGTGCTTGAATAAGGTCCATGGAAACTGAAATTTTCATATGATGGCCATTGTATGCTTTCCCCAGAGGGTGAAAATGGATTTAACTTTCCTAAAGACCCCTCATTCTTGGAAAGCATGTTGGCAGGGTCAACACTTCCATTGCCTGTAGATGCCGACGTTTGAGGTGAATCAAAAGTTGCCCACCCTTCATCATTAGACACAGAAAACTCTGTTGATTTAACATCCACAGTTGACTTTGACTGAGCAGCAGTAGAGATGTCTAAGGAAGAAGCTGCAAGGGTTTGTGAAAATTTACATGCATCAACGGATGAAGTTGAAGACACAGCCAATGGCTGAAACAAACCTAGAGTCGAACTTGATGATGCCACCACCGGAGACTGAAACAAATCAATTGATGAAGCTCCAGAAGAGACTGTTGCAGACACAGGTGCAGCTTTGAGAATATCCGACCCATCACAACTTCCTTGACGAGAAGATCTTGGAAAATGCATGGTTTTGGCAGTTTGTTCAGATTCTGTAGCAGTATGTGCTAATCCTTCAGAATCAATTGACGCAGCAAACATAAACTTGCTGTCAATTGACCCATAACTTCCAGATGACTTACTTCTCTGAAAAAAGAAACAAATAATCTGAAGAAATGAAGAATTACAAAAACAGAAACGTAATATAATATGATAAAAGAAAAAAGGGAAATTCAGGATGATAGTATCAGACAAACAAATAATCAATGTATTTGCAACAACAAACACAAGAACAAATCATAGACAAAATGAAGACTTTCGCTAATTCTCTGTCTAAATTCAGAATCATAATTAATCAAATGAAAAAGATAAGAGAAGGATAAGGAAAATATGTCTCAGGAAGGGGAAAATGAGTAGACAAAGAAAAGAAAGCAAAATGAGTCTGATTGGTTTTGCCAAATTAATTTTATATAAGCATACTAAAGTAAACTATCACCTGCTTATGTGGCAGTACGTCTTCATCTTTCTTGATAGTTGATTCTGTAAATGTATTTAGAACTTTGGGTCTACCATCTTCATTTGAAACATCCCTTGAAGGCTGGAAAGGTGGGCTACCAAATCCAAAATCCTTCCTAAATTTAGGTGACTGTGTACCTGATCGGAATGGATCACCTGCACTTGATGTGGAATAATCTGAAACTACAGAGCCTTCATCAGCAGATCTGTCACCATACATAAGCTCACTGTTGCGACCTGGGCTATAAAGAAAACTAGACATCTTCCCATCATAACAGCCCTTATCGGAACCAGTTTTTCTCATCAACATAGCTGCTTGTTTTCCATACCGCCGATCTTCATATTGATAATCATAAGGCGGACTTTGAGAATAAGAATGATAAGAACTGGCACGTCTAGTCTCATCTTCACCAACCATATGGCCCTATCACATTGAATGATGAGATTAAATGGATCCGTAGGGCTCAATTAAAATTAAATTGATTCTAACATTGGTATTTTGTGTATTCTCTTGATGATCTGTAGATCTCCCCAACAATAAATGATATTAATCAGTTTCACATTGTATAAACAAGTCAGAGTACAGTTCTCTGACACTCAGGAAAAGCTTCAAAACAAGCCAGTCATTTTCTTTGGTTTCACAAGCAAAAACAAGTTTCTCATTCAGTTCAATAAACTTTTTGGGTCCACTGGAGTATTATTAAAACTATATGAACACTACTTATAGAATATATAGCCTGAGAGTATCTCTTACCTGCATGTCGTTTGGATGCTTCTCAGAAACTTTTTCTCCTGCATATCTTTTATCTACATAGACATCCTTTATGAATTTACGGATTTTATCAACATTACTGCAAGAGAAAAGTCAGAAAACTATGAATATGATACTTGATATTTGGTTGTACATGCAATAGCATATATATGTCACCCTATGAAGCACCTGCTGCTAGGCAGCCGCTGCGATTGAAAGTCCCAAGCCTTTAAATATACCTCCCTTGCACGCTGAAAAAATTATGCCTAATCAGCACAAGAATGGTGACTCCAAACTTCAAAAGAAAAGAAAATACAGCATGTACCTGATTCCCACCATTTTGGAGTGCCTGAACATCTTGGGAAGTAAACTTGGACATAGACACAGACTTCACACGATGCGTAAATTCACGACTATGCAATAAGATAAAATACCATCATTAAAGAAATTATAGGAACATTTACAAGAAATCAGAAATGAACATTAGCAAGGTCTTTTTGAATGATGAAATTTTTTATAGGGGCTCAGTACGAGAAAAAGAAAATAAAAAAAATCAATGGGTTTGTCAAGGGCCTCACTGAATAAAAAAGGGCAATACACGTATAAAACTATTATTTGAATTTTTTTAAGAAATAAGCTCGAGGTGTTAGTTATCATTCAATATTGAGAAACTAAAAACTTCACCACAAAGCACCTATTAATTTTGTCAGTGATGTCATGTTCATATTATTCGTCCCAAATTCAAATATTCTTAACACTTCGAAAAATTGTAAATTACTTTTAGTCAAGCTAAATATTTATAATAGTAATATAATCAATATGTTTATTAAAAAATAGTGATTAATTCGTATCGGGTTCGTATTTGCGTTCGTGTTCAACAGGACTCAAACTTCCAGCCCTACCACCTATATGGAATTTTTCCATTTTTCTATTGACACTCAACTCCACACACTTACTATATATATATATATATAAGAAAAGTACATTTCTATTATTAAAATTAACATAAAAGCATCAAAAGAAGAAGACTCACTGTATTCCACTACAAGTCATACAAACGAAGCTCCAAAAATCCGTACAAACATACTGAGGACCCTGTAGAAAATCAAAAGTCAATATCGAATGAAGCGAGGAATAAACCCAGAAATTTCATTAAGCAGTTTTTTTAACCCAAACAACTTTATTTCTCCAGCTGTGTTACAAATAAGAAACATTGGCCTACAATAATGAAGAAAATCAAATAAAATTAAAAGAAAGTGAATGGAACGTTAAAATTTACCAGGCTGTTACAGTTAATACATTTTCGATTAGGAGGGAGCTTCATAAGCCCCCTTATAATCTTCTCATTTCGCTCTTCCTCTCTTTTGCTTCCCATTCCTCCCAACATTTCAAGACCTACCCAAAACCTGAAAAAGATTAAAATTCAAGAAAATTCCAAACCCCAAAGACTCCGCGAGGAAAAGTTGCGAATCCTCGCCGGAAAATTTGAATAAACCGGGACGGAATCGCACGAACGTCAGCTGAAATTATAGAGTGAGTGCTGATAATCGATGGCTTTTGGGATTCGGAATCTAGGGTTTGTGAGGAGGGTTTTGAATTTGGGGAGAAACGATGAAACAAATTCGAATCAGCTTGACTGGGACAAGAAAAATTATTTTATCCGTTAGTTTTAAATTAAATATTTAATTAATGTAACTCCTCTTATTTATTAATTCATTCATTTTTACTACGACCTCTTTATTTATTTATTTATTTTTATTGTAACTTATCGTTATTAATTGACTTCACAATATGAATTTACGATCGTTGTCTTCTTTTCCTTTCTAATAACATACTAGCCGTTTTTGCTTGTTTGTTCGCGTTTTGATATCTTCTACGTAAGAGGAAACATTCTCCGTCAGAATGATATTATTTTATTCTCGTTCTATTTTAATAAAATGAATAGTAATTCTATTTAAGGTAATATATTATAATATAAATTTAATCTGTGGCAATTAGGAATGTGAAATCAGTTCAAAATGTGTTTTATTCGAAATTAAAATCAGAATATTATATTATACTTAAATCAAAACTAAATCTACGGATATAAATAAAAAAAATTAGAATCAAAAGGTTATTTTTTTCTATTCATAAATATTAAATTATAAATATTTTTAAAAATATAAATTTATATTTTCAAATATTGTGATCAAATTATCTTACCGTTCAAATCAAAATTGAACCCAAAATTTTAAATAAAATAATAATTAAATATAAAAATTTACCATTTAAAATCGAACTCGATTGACTATTACATGCGGTTACTCGAATGTATGGGAATTTTGACATCGTTAGTGTGATTTAAGTTTTTTTCTAGGCTTTTCCCTTATAAATCTAATTACAAGTATCTATTGGGTTATTCACGGAAGATGATAGTAGAATATTAGTGTAATACATAAAATCAGTTAAATTAATTTATACTATAATACTCAATGAAATAATCTAGATAAATAAAAAGTTATTAATTGATGTATTTATTATCAATATTAATATCAAAATGATAATGTATATAAAAAGTAATTAATGAAAATAAATACTATCAAAGACGATCTAAAATGATACTTACGATTGTTGTAGTAGGTAAATCAATTATACTTATTATGTAAATATGTTTTTATAATGTAAGTAATTTCAATTAATAAACGAAATCACTTATTTTTCTCCAGTTTAAAAAGCTTCCTATATTAAAGCAAATTGTAATAATATGCACGTGAGGGGAAAAAGCAATATAAATATAGAGCAAATTGTATTTTATTTTTCTATTTAAGTTGACATAGCTTAACATTACAAATAAACAAGTTCAGAGCTTTTTTTATTTTTATTAAACACAATTGATGTTATTTGAATCAATAATTTGAAATGATAAAGGTGTAAATTTTTCCATTATATTATTAAATAAATCATTTCGAGCCCAGAGATTTAATAATTCATTATTGCACAAAATATGCAATTGAGAAGAAAATATGTGGTTTTCTATCTTAGGCACCGTTTTACATAGAAAGTATTTTTGCTCTAGAAACTAAGTTACAGGTTTATTTTTGGCCAATAGCATATCTCCTATATGCAATATTTGTTAGAAAATTGTTGGTTTTTTATTTATTTTAAAAAAGCTAAGTAGTTACTACGAAATAACCCCATCACTTACTCCATAGATAATCCCCATCACTTACTCCATAGATAATCCCCATCACTTACTCCGTTGGTAACTAATTAGTACAAACTTATGAGGGTCATATACCGCATTTAAGGATACGTTAAGCAAAATATTGTCACAGTGAAACAAAGAAAAATCTAAAATCATTCCAAATTGTATTAAGATTGCATGTAATTCGCAGAGGGTTGAGTTATTTGAATTTTTAAATATATATATTTGTAATGTATGATATGACAGGCACGTACACAGCTTGCTAATATATATATATACACACTAGAGTTTGGTTAATTATGGTAATAATCATAATTATTTTATATCAATTTTAAATATATTTAAATAATAATTATTAGTTATAAATCAATAACAATTTTTTTCATAATTTTAATAATTTTATTTTTATTTTTTAACATTTATTCAAAAATATATTTAATTTTAAAAAAATAACATAATTCTTATTATACTATGTTATTTAAAATATTGATAATAATTTATTATTATTTAACTATTTAACATATATTTTTAATTAAAATAAAAATTATTTACTTATTATTAAAAGTATATTTATTATGTAATTATATGTATATAAAAAATAATATTAGTTTATATTCGATTAATCATAATTTCAATATTATAATAACTATTCAAGCTTCATTTCTTATTGATTACAATTAATTTTAGAAAAAAATTATTAAATTTGAGATAACTATGATTTCAATTATTTATAGTTAAAATATTAATTTCTAACTAAATTCTTATATAATAAGTTGGTTATGAGTTCGTTACAAGTGACTAATACATCCCATGGTAATCCAATGGACACACTAGATAAATACAAAGGATAACTATTATCTTGATTGGTAGTGAAGTGTATGATTTAAACTTGAAATCATATGTCTCAATATCATGTTTATAAATGATATTTTTTTGTTAATTTAGTATGAACGTATTTTTTATACGGTGATAAATCAATAACGTATTATTTCGAAAAGTTTTTATCCGAATAAAAAAATAAAAAAAATGAGTAATAACTTTCTATACGAGTATGTATTGTATTTGATGCTTTATATATATGTTATTTTTAATAATAATTAATGTCAATTTTGTATAAAATAAAAAAATAAAAATAGTGCCGATTCATATAGGGTATATGTGAGTGTCCATTTATAAAATTTAAAGGATATATTTATGATTTGTTTTTAGAAAAATAAAATTTACATTAATTTATTGAAATCGTAATAAATCAAAACATCCAAACATTATTTGCTTTTGCAGAATGAGTCTTAGGTTCATTTCGAAAATCTCCAAACCTCGTTACAAGTAAAATATTAATCTTTTTAAGGAGCTATTATCATAACTTTTTTAATTTTTTTATGAGAAGTCCCTAAGTATAAAAACTGCTATTGAATTGATATCTTCAACTATGGAACCGCAAAAAGGAACTACAAACGTCTTATTGCATCAGTGAAGAGATGTATAGCCTTCTCTTTCATTCCTTAAATTCTTCACTAGAGATGCAATATCAAGTCAAATTAAGCATACCTTTTTGAAACGATACAAAAAAGATTAATATCGTCCCTGCATATGCATAAATCGTCAGATTAAGCACACATATTATAGTTGAATCAAGCAATAAGAACATCTAATCATTGAAGCATAGATAGATGGCGATAGAAGATATATAAATGAATAGGCACTAGACAAAAACAGTTGAACTTATATCTGTCCATTAAAAAAAATCATAGAAATCAAAACATGTAAAAGAGAAATAAAAATAAAATTGTTTACACGAAAGTTCATACAGGAGATCACATTACCAGTGATGAATTTCTCGGTTACTACTTGATTGTTGTTGAAAAAATACTATATATATTTCAAATGATGGTAAATATGTTTAAATTATTGAGATTATAATGAAATTTTGAACGTTGAAAACATAATTTTAAAATTCAGACTATACATGCATTTTATATTTTATATATGTAATTTATTTATAATATTATAAGTATTACACTTAAAATTTACTTTTTCAAAATGTCCGGAGAGCTACTGCCACCTCTTGATCCCATATACATCACCCTTGCACCTAACCAAAGCAACAATCAGAGCCTTTGAAGGAAATGCAATGCATGAAGCCTTAAGATAGTGAAGAACAAAAAGAGCTAAGTTGGTGCTCATAATTATCAAATCATTCTCCAATTTGTGCATTGAGTTACAGAAAATTGTAGTAGTAATAGAAAATATATCACAAAAGTGTCGAAAAAATATACTCAACCACACAACAACCAAGCAAAGAAGCAACTGGTGGTATTTATTTGATTATTTCTCAAGCTCTTCACCCCCAATTGTAGAAGTACACATGTTAATATGAGGCATTTTTTCAAACAGCTGTCATGCATTCTAATCCGATTAATAGAAAACCTGCAAATTGAGCAAGAAATGAAGAAAACATATGGAAATGAAGTAATGAGAAATACCTAGGATACTCCAGATTCATGATTTCCAATATCAAACTAAAATAAAGAATAAGATAATAAAAAAGTTATAAGAATTGCTTTAGAGATATGCGTCAAATAATGAAGTGTCGAAAATTGAAAGATTAATATTATTACAAACATACAATCACAACACCAAAAATATCAAAAGCATAACATAGAATAATCATTAATTAACGAAAAAAAATGAAGTATATAAATCATAAAAGTAATGAAATGAAGACAAAATTGAACCTTGGAAGCAAAATTAAGAACGTTAGTATTGGCTCCATTGTTGATTGCTTACCATACTTGGAAGTTGACAATCGCCAATCGATTACTATCATGTTCGTCCACTCGAGCCCGATTAAAGAGTCTGATTTCCCATGAGAGATGAATGTGAGGCGACGAAAGTGAACCAAAGGGCATAGCCTCATAGCTAATTGAGGAGATGGCCATATAAAATTTTAACGTAAAAAAAATACTAATATATATCACTTAATTTTGTATACATTTTTATATTCTATTATGTCATAATTATTTTTCAAATTGTATAAATTATTCAATTTTTTAAACACTTGATAAAATTAAAGCTGTATGAATATAAAAGTTTATTTTATTATATATACATTAACCGCTTGATTTATGGAAGTAATTTTGATCAAATTTTCTTTGTAACTTCCAAACATGAGGAAAAGCATTTTATCCTATAACTTATTAAATATTGCAAAATTTGATTTTAACTATTTATATTATATTTTTAATTTTAATTTTTTTATTTGATCACTTATTTTACTAAAGTATTTATAAAATCAATTATTCTAACTAAAAAATAGTCAATTTTATCAGAAAAATTAAATCACACGTAGAATAATGAAATTATAAATTTATTATTTAATTTACGACATGTTCTTATAGCTTCATGTATTACACTTATTCCTTAAAAAAAATTCATTAAATCGATATTTTTTTGTTAAAATAATTAATTAAAAAACATTTCAATAAAAAATTAATCAATTAATTTTTTTTTTGCATAATATTAATCACAAAATTTATCACATCACGGATGAGATTTCCAATATGATCCATTATAATCTATAAAGCACTCATGTATGTTTGTTTTGGCCAATAAAATCATGTTATCTTATTTATTATCATCAAACAAAATTTGATAGACATTACCGAATCATCTAAGTATAAGCTTCATACATTCAATATATCTTAACTTCAAGCATGTTAGAATACTTATAGATCGATACTTCTTCTTTTTGCACTCTTGATCAGCAAATACGTAACAAGTAAACTTATCTTTAATGAGTAATGAGATTTTGTGTGTATGACCTGTCATACATTCAATGTATCTTAGTTTCAAGCATACAAGAACATATAGATATTCATACTTCTTCTTGTTGCACTCTAGTTCAGCATATCCGAAGCAAACAATATTTTTTTTAGTGAGTAATGGAAACAACTTCCTCTTACTTGCTTTATTAGTCTCAACACCATGACTAATATGAGTTGTATGATAATCATGAACAATATTATTAGAGGATGAAAACATATTAAATGTATGAAATATTTATTTTATTTATATTTTTAATTATATCTTAATAATATTATTATTATTTAATAAAGTTATCATTAATAAATTATTTAAGTTACAATAATAATTTAAGTCATGGTATAATCCCATTAAAAAAATTGAAGACAACTTTTTCAGAATATTTAGAAAGGACCAAGAAAATACAGCCAGAAACAATATTAATTATTACATGGGTTGTTTTGAACCTATTTGCATATAATCTTTGTGTAGTATGAAAGGTTTAGACCTCCCATTTTCCTCTAGGAAATCTTGAAATATTAACTTCCTAATTATTATTTATATCATGACAGTATTAAATTAACTATAAATAAACTTTATTTGAGTTATACGTAGGGGTAAAGAAATAATGTGATAAATTTATTTAAATTAAAATTTTTAATTTGATTTATCAAATTAGATTGATAATTTTATCATCTGATTAAAAGATTTTAAATATGCATTAATTAATTATTATTATATTATTAAAAAAATTTAAATATATTTGTATCAGATTATATTCGAATTGTTAAAAAATAATTAATTTTGATTCATTGTTCATCTATATATATATAAGCAACCATTATTAATGTTAATAATTTAAACAGATTTTTTTTATAAATGTTTTTAACCACTTATTTAAGTTTATATAATGATAATTATATATTTTTGATTAATTTATTTTTTCTTATATTTTAAAAATTATTTATTAAATTTAAATTTAGAAATATAATATAATATAATTTATAACATTGAATTATATTATCTCATGGTTTATGATATTTTGTTAAATTTATTTGTAACTATATATAATATAGGGAAAAATATATTGGAAATATTTTTGTTTTTGTAAAAGGTATTGCTTAATACTCTAGGTTATAATGTATGTTGATTATTTTTATAAAAAAAATAAGATAGTTAAAGACTTTTTCATATTTATTGTGAATATTTTTTATTAATTTTAATAATAAAATAATATTTAAAAAATATAAAATATTATTCCTTATTATTTTCATAAATAAAAAAATTAAAAATTACATTTTATAACATAAATGATACTCATTATTCAAATAAAATGATCATTTTCACTATTTACCAATATGATATAATATAATGTGTGCGAGAGACACCACCCACTCCTAATCATTATTATTTCAATTTTATACTTTTTTTATTGTTGATAATTATAAATGGAATGATTATTATTATTTTAAAAAAGTTTAATTTTTCTATAAAAAAATATTAAAAATTTACATTCTCTATTAAAGTTTGTATTCATAATGGTAATTCGAACTCAATTTTTTTGTAAATTTAAATAATTTAAATGTCATTAAACTACAAATTTATAAATACTTTAAATTTGTTTCACAAATACGAATGTTAGGGAAAATTTGGACATTATAAAAATATTTAATAATAAAATTAAAAATCAAAATAAATATATAGCGTGAAAATTTGATTTTTTTTTGGCATTTCCCAAAATGAAATTACCAAAATCAAAAAGACCCGGGCGAGAGCCAAGGCCCAATCCATTCGAGTCCACTGGCGCTTACCCTAATTTCATCTTCTCCTCTTTAACACCAGCGCAACATCCTCCACTATTATAGTTTTCTAAGCTCCAAATCCGCCATTAACTAAGTCAATTGACTCCACAGTCCATTCCCCACTCTCTTGCTATTCGCGTACTCCATCAGTCCATCTCCCTCTTCTGTATAAGATACCTATCTCACTTTCTGATTCTCATATTTGTATTTTTAGCTGATTGTTTGAATTAGTTTCTTCGTCGTGCTCTGAGTAGAGGTTTTATGATTCATGGAAATCGAAGGGAAACCTCTCTCAGTTTAATTTAGACTAAGGTTGCATTTGGGTATTGGGTTTGTCGTTTTCGATGTTCTGCTTGGTTGGTTTTTAGTGTTATCCTAACAGGTAATGTGTGTAACTTGGTTCTGTACTCTGTCGTATTATGAAGGTTTTTAACAAGCCATTACTGTGAACACTGAAAAACCTGCTCTCAGCTCCACAGTTTCATTTGTATATGTGGAGGTATTCTAACACATTATTTTATTAGTATTCTAACTTAATGCGTTGATATTATATTGCTTTTTGATTGATGAATAATATAAACTTTAAACATTTCTTATTATTATTATTTTTGTCGAAAAGATGCTTTCTTTGGAGTGTGCTGCTTCCAAAATCTACTCAGTGAAGACAACACCTTTTTGTAAGCAGCAGAGTACCCATATATCGCTTCTCATTTCAAGCAATCAAAAAGCTACTCTTTTGTTTTCTAATAACGCCATTGTTAAGTACCGTCACCTGTACTCGTTTCCTTCAAGTCGTTGCTCAGTTAAAGCCATGGCCACGAAGGAAGCTGCAGCTCCACAGAGCTCTACCAACTCTCGCTCCCCTTCCTCTGGTATGCTTCTGTTTCTTGCTTTCTATCTTTTATCTTGGTAAATTTTTTATTGTAACTAATTGTATGGTTCTTTTTTTTCTTTATGGTTTCACTTTTTGGCAGTACCTTTCCTTTTCAGTTCTTAAGCTTGTAACTGGATTGGGCACTTGTTTGTTTGTGTGTATGTTTGCGTTTTTCTCTCTACTTCTGGGCTATTGTTGCTCTCATCCTTCCTCCGGTTTAATTGTTTTGCTCTCATTTTTATCTACTGGTTTTTGGCTTTGATTTTTCAAGGCAAGTACCTATACAGTATCAGTATAGCCAGGTACCTCTCTCAATTATCAGAAGGAGAAGTGTCATTTGGTTTATGGGTTGGTGGAACTTGGAAGTAAACACTTCATTTTGTATATAACGTATACGTGGGTTTTATATAGTTTGGAGTAAAGTTTTCATGTAACAGTAGCAGGACAAGTGTGATAAGGTTTGATTGGAAGTTAATTATGATTGATTTTACTTAACAAGCAGGGGCCTACTATTTGTGAAAAACCAATCAACTATTTTTTTATTTCCATGTTACACCCATTCACCTAAAAACTGTTACACAAGTTTTTTTTAGTGTGGGTTATGCTTATTTATTTTTTTTTGGGTTAAAAAAAAGACTCACTGGATTAGCAGCGGTCATACTATCCCGATCATCGGCTTAGTTGTATGACTTTAAGCACATCGAGCTTGGTGAATCCACCATGGTTTTAACCCGTGGGCATAATCATGTACTATCACCAAGTACTTGCATGGATTCATACCCATAGTAGCGCTTGAACCTGCGGCCTTGTGCGTATCAGCTAAGCTGTGGCACCAACTTGATCATGATGGGCAATGTTATGCTTATTTTGTCACGCCTTTTCTTTGTTGAATTGTTTTTTTTATTGGAAGAAAGTTAGTCTTATAATATTTTATTTTTATATCAAAAGAAATATATATATTTTAATTCCCTTTTCTTTTCCAGGTAGGAAGCAAGCTTTAATATCATTGTCCGACAAGAAGGATCTTACTTTTTTGGGAAAGGGGCTTCAGGATCTAGGGTGAGCTCAGAGTCTCAGTTTTTTTTCCCTGGGTATTGGAATATTAATAACTATTGTGAGGATGACCCCTTCAGTTTCACATATAGAATTATTTTCGTTTTATTTTTTCATCCATGACTGCAAATTCTTAATTTCCATTTGAACCAATGCAAGTTAATTGGTTATCTGAATAAGTAAGAATGACCTATTAGCTTTCTTTTGTGTAATAATCATAATTCTGAAATTCTGTTTCCACTATTGAATGATGACTTCTGTTCCCTCTAGTTATACAATTGTTTCGACTGGAGGAACAGCATCCACTTTAGAAGATTTTGGGGTGTCCGTTACTAAAGTGGAAGATCTTACTTGCTTTCCTGAAATGGTAAGCCACTTATGTTCTACGTACTTCTGGTTGTGCATTGGCTAGTTTTTTATGTAGTATGAGTGAAATTTAGTCACTTCACTTTAGAACTTACGATAATTTCTCTTTAGCTAGAAGAACTTGTGCAGATTAAGACCTTCCTTCCAATTATAACAGTCATTATTTAAATTAGTGTTGAAAACAATGGAGTCATTTCTACTGATTCTAGAGTTTTTCCGTTCTTTGTTTTATGAGTTTTCATTTTTATTCTATTTATCACTCATTAAGGCTCTGGTTTGCTCACTTATTTTTTTTATTTGCTATTAGATGCCCCGGTTGAATTTGATTAATTCTGAAATACCTAGGCTTTCCAGGAGTTGGATCATATACTTATAGTGAACTATTTTCGCTTTAATTTGTGAAATTGATCCCATGGGTGGAATCTGATGATACTCTATTTGGTTAAATAATCTCTGCATCTTGCATGGCATGTTTAACATGTAGTTGTCTTTCCTGCAATGTGAAACCGTGAAAATGCCATGAATTTTTACATGTGGTCTTTTAACTATTCAAGTCAGAAATCATGTTAGTAGAGAAACACCGAAACCCTATTCTTTATCTAATGTTATTCCTTTTATATGATGGTCTATTTATTTATTAAAGGCTTAAAGTGTTCTGTTACTCTACTTTATATAGTGTTTGAGAAGTTCTAGTTCTCCTTTCCCATTCTTGTGCAGAATTGTGGTAACTGGTAAGATAGCTCATAGGAAAGGAAAAATAACGTTAGCCTGAATTCTGTAAATGGTTAAGCAGTTTTTTTTTCTTTGTGTTTTTTAGTAAAGGTTTTGGTGCTTTTCTTCTGAACTAGTCTTCATACAAATAAACATATTTAGTAGAAAACACTGAGAAACCAAGATCAGAACTGCAAAGTGTTGACTGTTCAGATATAAGCAATAAGTACTTTGTCTGTAAAATATATCCTGCTGTCTAAACCACACCTAGAAGAGAGAGAGAGAGAACAATTGAGTGGGAAAGCTATTTTCTTTTCCCGGGAACTCTAATTATTAATACATTTTAACTTTAAATTTCAAATTTATTATTAAATGACAAAAAGGAGTTTTCAACTGCAGCTTGATGGTCGTGTTAAAACTTTACATCCGAATATACATGGAGGTATACTGGCTAGAAGAGACCAAAAGCATCACATGGAAGCTCTTGATAAACATGGAATTGGTCAGTTCCTGTTATGAACTTTTTCTTTGTGCTTGAATGAGCTTGATGCTTATAGATATCTCAGTCTTATATTAGTTTATGATATATAAACTTGTTCTCATTGTATTCAGATGGCTTTCTCAGGTACATTTGATTTAGTAGTGGTGAACTTGTACCCCTTTTATGATAAAGTTACTTCAACCAGAGGAATTGTGTTTGAAGATGGAATTGAGAACATTGATATTGGTGGTCCTGCCATGATAAGGGCTGCAGCAAAGGTACTTATTATAACAATGGTATCATATGATGGGTCTAGTACTTCTAGTTGTGACGAAACTAATAATTTCCAAGCTTCGGCCTAAAAGGAGCCTGGGTTTGTCCTGTTCCCCACCATTTAGAAAATATTGGTGCTTTATGCCTCCACAATAGCTTTTTTGCACCTTACTCTGTAACACCCATAGTCATCGTATGACATAACTGAAATATGCTTGTAAACAGAATCACAAGGACGTTCTCGTGGTTGTAGATTCGGAAGACTATCCTGCACTTCTAGATTTTCTTAAAGGGAACCAGGAGGATCAACAATTTCGTAGAAAGCTTGCATGGAAGGCTTTTCAACATGTTGCTTCTTATGATTCTGCAGTTTCAGAGTGGTTGTGGAAGCAGACAACTGGTGGTATTATTTTTTTGCTTGTCCTTGGTAGATCAAAACTAAATAGTGCAAATTGTTGGTGGCAATATTTTCTGGGGTTTGGAGAAAAATAATTTCAGTAAACTCATTTATAGCATTTGTGTATAGTTTAGTTTTGAATTGGGCACTTTAGGTTGACAGTTGTTTTTATTTAACAATAGATAAATTCCCTCCCAGCATTACTGTGCCTGTCTCACTCCAAAGTTCGCTTCGCTATGGTGAAAATCCTCATCAAAAGGCTGCATTTTATGTCGATGAAAGTCTTGCCGAATTTAATGGTGGTGGCATTGCAACTGCTATTCAGCACCATGGGAAGGTCAGTGATGATTGCAACTATGTTCCTTGAGTACTTATTCTCATCCTTTAACCATTAGATGTCGAATATGAAACATTGGTGAGTTTGTTGTTCAGCATTAAGCAATTCTAGCTCATATGGAAGTGGAATTAGTAATGCTGGTAGAGATTAGGGGTCTGCTAAGTATCATTAAAATAATTTGGATCTGTATCATGTCTTATTGGTGTGATTCTGTTTGAGTCCTCGGCGCTAGCAGGTTGGGAATCAGGATTTTGTAATCGTTAATATTATTTGCAATTCCTGCTTTCAGAAATTACAAACAATTTGTGTAGCTCATATGGAAGTGGAATTAGTAATGCTGGTAGAGATTAGGGGTTTGCTAAGTATCATTAAAACAATTTGGATCTGTATCTTGTCTTATTGGTGTGATTTTGTTTGTGAGTCCTCGGTGCTAGCAGGTTGTGAATCGGGATTTTGTAACCGTTAATATTATTTGCACTTTCTGCTTTCAGAAATTACAAACAATTTGTGTTGCAAAATGTTTTATTTGTATTTCTGGTATACTGTGTCCAACTGTTTATAAAGCATAACCTTTATCCCTTGATTGAGACAATATTATTGCTCTATGATTATTGATGGCATTGATGTACCAAGCAAAATTTTATTCTCCTGCATAACGTATATTTCAGCCGCTCTGTAAGTTATATGAGCATGGTTAATGTCCTGGGCATCCTAGAGAAAAATATCCGATAATCATGTCATTCTTCAGTTAAATTAATGTGTTTGGCCTTATACTTTTTGGGTGCAGGAGATGTCATACAATAACTACTTAGATGCCGATGCAGCTTGGAATTGTGTGTCAGAATTTGCAGAACCTACTTGTGTGGTGGTAAAACACACAAATCCCTGTGGTGTAGCTTCACGGAATGATATACTAGAAGCATATAGGCTCGCAGTTAAGGCAGATCCAGTGAGCGCATTTGGTGGCATTGTTGCCTTCAATGTTGAGATTGATGAGGTCAGTTGAATGTCTTACAGTTTACATCTAATATTTATTCATGAAATGAAAATTATTGTTTTATGGATATATATACTATTCCTAACGAGAACCATAATTTTGGTGGAGATTTAGAAAATTATTATTATGAGTTCCATTAACCAATAATGTAACCAAGCCTCATGCACAGTTAACAGTGTAGAAATCCTTCAACGGGGGAAGGGAGTTCAAAGCAGTAAAAATTTAAGCAAAAGAGTAAACAAGTTTGAACTTATTTGGAATTTCAGAGCCTGACTAACTTGTTGATAGAAAGTATTGTAGAAGTTTCTTTCTCAATTCGAAATGTAGGAGTTACATAATTACATTGATCTAAAGATTCTAAACTGAACCAACCGAACCCAGTCTACTTGAAAAAGTATTAAAAGCTTTTGCTTAAGTTAGTCTTTTAGTGTCACTCGACTAATTTTATAAGCTACTGCTAAGATATTTTTGTGAACATATTTTCAGTTTCTTTGTCAGTTTTCTTTGAATTAGTGTTTTTTTTTTCTTTTTGCTGCTTCAATAGGCTCTTGCTAAGGAGATCCGAGAGTTCAGAAGCCCAACAGACGGTGAAACTCGGATGTTTTATGAGATTGTAGTTGCACCCAGGTACACTGAGAAAGGGCTTGAGATCCTTCGTGGAAAATCAAAAACTTTAAGGATCCTTCAGGCAAAGAAAAATGAGAAAGGGAAGCTTTCTCTTAGACAAGTTGGTGGTGGGTGGTTAGCTCAAGATTCAGATGATGTTACTCCTGAAGATATCAACTTCAATGTTGTTTCTGAGATGGTGCCTTCAGAAAGTGGACTCTCTGATGCTAAATTTGCATGGCTGTGTGTCAAGCATGTCAAGAGCAATGCTATCGTGATTGCAAAGGTACCTTTTTTTATTTTTTTACTTCTCTTCAAAGATTTTTGTTACCTATCAACATTCTGACAGATGATTGGTGTTCCTGGACAAACATCTGATTTTCATTATTTGATCAGAACAACTGCATGTTGGGTATGGGTAGCGGGCAGCCAAACCGTTTGGAAAGTTTACGAATAGCCTTGAGGAAAGCAGGAGATGATGTCAATGGAGCTGCTCTTGCCAGTGATGCCTTCTTCCCATTTGGTTAGTAACACTAAAGACACCATTTACATTTTCATTGGTGGACAACAATGATGTGTTTGCTTATGCTTTTGAAAGCATGCATAAATGCTTTTTGGGCAAAATAGCGCTTTTGAATCAAATATAAATTAGAATGCTTTTAGGGTTTAGAAAACATATTTGTAATTTTTGACAGATAGCATAAATAAGGCATGTTTGGATGTGCTTCTCTTAAAAGTGGTTTCAAGAGAAGCTTAAAATCAAAATTATTTGGTTAAAAGTGGTTTTAAGAAAAACAATTAATAATTATTTGGTTAAAAGTGTTTGTGATAAAAATGTTAAAAGTAATTTTGAGTAACACTTAATAATTATTTTATGAGAAAAGAGCACCAGTGGTCCTTCAGCTTTAGACAAATGAGTGTATTAGTCTCATAGTTTTTATTGGAGTACTTTAGTCCTATAACTTTGAAAAAATGTGAACTTTAGTGTTTAAAGGGTGCACATAAGTGCTGTAGTTTTAGACTTTTTGGACTAAAGTGCACATTTTTTCAAAATTATAAAACTAAAGCGATCATTTTGCGAAAGCTATGGGATCTATCATGCCTCATCCTTATTTTATAAATGAAACATGCATGCAAAACTACTTCTAAAAGTAAGTATTATTTTTCTTAAAAGCATTAATAATGCTTTTCAAAATTTTAGAAGCACTTTTCTTAGAAATTACCAAACGCCTTCAAAAGTGCTTTGGGCCATTAGAAAGTATTTTAAATCAAAAGGATAAGCAATTCCAAGTGGCTCCATAATTTCTTTAAAGCTCATTTTTTTCTTTTTAAATTTACTTTCATTACAAGTCCAAGTGAAAATCTTGAAACTCTTCGATAAATGATAGGTTTAAAAATCTTGATACAACAAAATGAAAATGGATGTATAGTTGATAAACCATTCACATTAATGCAACATATAACAAATATATTACCATTTCAACTATTGTGATAGTTTTTTTATTTAATACACTTTAGTGGATCCGATTTTACTTATTAATAATATTATTTCATATCATTTTTGTTACATCTCAAACTCGAGATACATAGTGTTTTTCCATGTAATTATACTTTCCCATTTTTAAACTATCAGCGTGGAAAGATGCGGTGGAAGAAGCATGTGAGAGCGGGGTTGGTATCATTGCAGAACCTGGAGGGAGCATTCGAGATAAGGATGCCGTAGATTGTTGCAATAAGTATGGAGTATCACTTCTCTTTACGAATGTGAGGCACTTCAGGCATTAGTTATGGTTTTCTCTGACATTGCTTTTAACCTTTTGCCTCGTATTAGAACCATTGTTTGCTAAAGAAGGTTCTAGTAGTATGAATTGATATTTTGTTTTGCTGTTAAAATCTGACCAATGCATCAGAATTAAGAAAACCTTGATCTGGTCTTTGTAAGAGAAGATGAGCAACTATCTCTACACAAATTATACATGCTTATTGTAGTTCATTGTGTATTTTTAAAAAAATAACATTCTATCAAATTAGAAGAGATAATTTAAGATTGTTTCGTAATAATTCAATGGTAGAAAGTAATATGTAAAGATTTCTTTATAAATTATCTTTCTCAAGAAAAAACATGTGTACCAAAAGGTGATTTCCTTGTTTGTTGGGTACAATGTACATTATTAAATTGTTATCTTTAATACTATAGAAGTTTTTCATTTAACAGAAAAAGAAAAGAAAACGAAAATGCACGTGTAACGTTGAATCGAATTGGCAGGGAGTGAGATTTGCACTCCATTAATCAACTTCTTTGTTTAGAGGCAATTCTGTATGTTATGTTTTAATTTATTATTATTATTATTTTAATTTATTTTTAATTAAATTTTAATAAAAAAGTTAAAAAAAACATAAATAAGTAGAATTTTTTTTTGAATTCTTTAATAATAAATAAAGAATCAATAAAAAAAATACTTCTGAATTGATCCCATTTTCTTTTAATAAAAATAAATAATTTGTAAGGAATATTAGGAAAATATATTAACAATAATAGTCACAATTTTGTTGTATAATTTTTTAATAAAACGTGTGGCAGTAATTAGGGAGTTAAGGTCCCAACTTAAGGTTTAAATATATTTTGTGAAAAATAACTTATACAAGTTTGAGTGTTGCAAGAATAATTTTATAAAGTCATTTTTAATTATAAAATAAAACTGTTTTTTGATAATAATACTTGTTATTTATATTCTTTTGTTAATTTTATGCATCATCATGCTATATTAATCATTAACTTGATCCACTAAAACGTCAAACACACAAGCCACGAGCAAATACACTCTTTTTAAATAAATTATATATTTAATAAATAAATATATTAAATAAGGAGATAGTTTTTTAAAGATTATTTTTAATATTTAAACTTATCCACATCGCTTTAAAGTCTATGGATTAAGATCCGATGCATGACAGACCACATACGAGCAACGAGTTAGTTAATTAAAAGGTTGTCAGCTCAGTTTAACATCTATAGCAGTAATTGATAGGTTTTTTAAAGTAAGAACATAAATTAAAAAAAAATGTTTGTCAATAATTAAAACTTTTATTTCTACTTGGATCTACCATTGCACATATTTTAACTTTAAAGAATATCTATTAATTTAATATTTTAATCTTCTTCACATTCCACCCGTTCACTAATAAACATTTTAATTTAATCAATTTAATATATATATATATATATATATATATAAATCGATGAGATATATACTAATAAATAACTGCTTCTATCTTATTAAAATATAATATTATTACACTTATTTTTTAAAAAATAAATAATAAAAAATTAATGGATGAGATATATACTAACAAATAACAGCTTCTTATCTTTGTTGTGTCACGTGACTCAAAGAAGAAGACAAATGCATTGTAAAATAATCAACTCTTCCTCTGACTTTTTATTTATTCATTTATTTTTATTGTCAAAAGATAAGACTTTTTATTTACCTATTTATTGACTTCAGTAAAGTTACAATAGTTAAGGGTGAAGGTTACGATAACAATATAAATATTAAAAATATATAATTTTTTTTTATATTTTTTGCCTACCTCTTTTATATTGTAATATATATATTAATATTATTTAGAAAAATAATTTATTTTTTTAATTTTTAAAATATATTATGTAAAATTATTAGGGTAAAATTTTGTGTGAATTTAAATAATATTAATATTTCTTAATTAGCTAGGTCGGCAAAATCGTGTTTAACCCTTTTATATTCGTAATGATGTCACTTCTTTTTGCATGTGTAATGTTTTTTTTAATAAGCATTTACTAATATTCGAATCTAAGGCATATGAATATAAACGCAATTCAAATTCAATTAATAATCTATTTATTATAGAAAAAAATTATTACATTTAAAACATAAAATAATAATAATAAACAATTTTGATAAAATATTATCATACTGTATAATCTTCGTATTATGTTAGCAATTCATGTTGGATATTGCTACATATTTTTTAATTTTGTCAATATATATATATATATATATTGTTAGTTGTGTATTTTTTTATAATGTAAATAATATATATATATATATATTTTTTAAAATAAAATAAAATAATATAAATAATTAAGTCATACATAAATTAAAATATATATTTTATAAATGCAACTGTCATTTAAATATGAATAAAAATATCCATATATACATGATTTTCTAATTATGAAAGTGCACATATAAAAAATATTGATATTTTTAATAACAAGGTAAATTGAGTTCATTAGGTATAATATTGAATTAACTTCATACATCCTTCAAAATGGACAAAAAGAAAACTATAGGTTTAGTTATCTGTATTATGGTTTGATTTTTATCTGATAAATTTTAAAAATAAATATAACTTTGAGTACAAATCAAATATGAAACAATGAATATGGTTATAATGATAATCCTATGAGTCTGTATTTGAAATTAATTATATTTGTTTAATTAATTTATATATTTATTAAGTTAAATTATATATTAATTAATAATTAGAATTTATTAAGATTTTTTAAAAAAAATTTGATTTTTTTTTATATTTTTTAATAACTGTCCCGAACCGTTATCCGCTGATAAAAAACCATCTCAAAATTATAACAATTTTAGGATGATTTTAAGTATAAATTTTATAATTCAATTCAAGATCAATTATATTAATAACTGTCATTACCTGTACCCGTACTCGTGCTCATATCCGTGCCCATTACTAACCGTCCACCTCTGTCTTTAGAAAAACTTATTTATATATTACTTTTTCTTCTTAATAAAAGGAAAATTCTCTATTATATGAGCTCTTTTAGTTAATTTATTTCAATAAATATATATTATAATCATCACGTTATACTTAAATTTTAGTTTAGTATAATTTTTCTTTTATCTATGTTTGCATCTAAGAATAATTTAGACATGTTTTGTTTCTAAATTTAGATCTAAAGGTCTTATATTTTTCTTTTAGGCATTTCTACAATTAAAAACTTGAAGATTAAAACATAACACTACTACAAAAAGTGGTATATAAGTTGCTGTGTAAAGTCAGTTTTTGGAAAAAACCGACTTATAATTAATTTAAAGTCGGTTGACGTGGAGAATCGACGCTATCTACGTGACGTAGCGTCGGTTTGCCACGTCAACCGATGCTACACGTTGGACATAGCGTTGGTTCTCCACGTCAACCGACGCTACCCACCTAATATATCCACATTCGGGTCATTTTTTACGCAGAATCTAATTTTCTTCCTCTCTCCTCCATTTTCTTCCTCACTTTTCTCCATTTTCTCCCAAAATCTACACCGTGCGCCACCTTCTTTCTAAATTTCCGGCCACCTTCGACCACCATTTATAACGTCGTTTTGTAAGTTATTCCTCTTCTCACATTATCTGTCGGTTCTTCTATTTTTTTGAGCAAAATATTAAAAAAAAATTATACCCATTTTCTGTATAAATTCTTGATTTAGGTATGTTTTTTATCTTGTTTGTTATTATGTTTGACTTATTTTATGTAGAAATAATATCTGAAATGTTGTGGGTTTGATGGTTACTATGCGTGGATAAATTTAATTATATTTTATTAAGTAGAATTTTGCAGCTAGCTTATTATTCAGTTTGTTTTATATTTTGTATAAATTTTTGATTTAGGTATGTTTTTTATTTTGCTTGTAATAATGTTTGACTTATTGTATGTGGAAATAATATCTGAAATGTTGTGGGTTTACTATACGTGGACAAATTTATTTATATACGTATAATTAATATTACTTTTTAATTATGATATAGTAACATGCTTAGAAATTAGAATCAACCAAACTACGTGATTGGTTTTTATATATTCATGCTAACATGTTATTTATTTTTTAATTTGTATAGAAATGATTTTGTAAAATGATTAAAATGATAACTGTTTTGCATTATGTATGTTTTGATATATATTCTAATAATTAAGAAATTTATATATAATAATACTTTAAATATATTCATTGTATACATAATTAAGTAACATGTTTAATTAATGTTATTAATAGAAAATGGACAAATCTTGGATGTCAAAGTGTAGAATTGAGCAAGACTATATTTTTGGAGTTGAAAGTTTCATAAAATTTGCTTGTAGAACTAGTAATACTGGAAGTAGTATGATTCGATGCCCATGCGTTAAATGTAAAAATGAGCGATTTCATGAATTTGATGAGGTTAAGTATCACCTTATCCGTAATGGTATTCTATTGAGCTATAAATGTTGGTATTATCATGGAGAAAATATTGATAATACTCATGGGGAAAAGATAAATAAGAATGTGAGTGGATTATATACATCTTATCATAATGTACAGACAGAAAATATGTTTCATAATGTCGGGATTGGTTCATTTGTACAATGTGAAGGCAAAACATGGTTTTTTTGACAAGGGATTCACAGAATTACTAAATCTACTAGTCGATATGTTTCCTGATGGTATTGAATTGTCATCTTCAATGTATGAAGTGAAGAAATCTCTTAGTCGATTTGACATGGAATATCATAAGATTCACGCTTGTCTAAATGATTGCATTCTTTATAGAAAAGAATATGAGACACTACATGATTGTCCTATGTGTAAAGAATTGAGATGGAAGCATGGTACAAATGAGAGTGCAACACATAAAAAAGGCGTGCTTGCAAAGGTTCTTTGGTACTTTCCTCCGATTCCTCGCTTTCAAAGGTTGTTCAATAGTAAAGATACATCAAAGATGTTGACTTGACATTCAGATAATCGATCTGATGATGAGGTGCTACGTCATCCTTGTGATTCTCCAAATTGGAAAGTAGTAGATAATTTATCTCCTCAATTTTCATCTGATCCGTGCAATCTTTGTCTTGCCATTGTTGCATATGGAATTAATCCACATAGTTCCCTCAGTAGTAGATATAGTTGTTGGCCAGTAATTATGGTAGCATACAACCTTCCTCCATGGTTGTGTATGAAAAGAAAATTCATGATGTTAACATTATTGATCTCAAGACCGAAACAACTCAGTGTTGATATTGATTTATATTTGCAGCCTTTGATAGATGATTTAAAGATGTTGTGGAATGATGGTATAAATGTTTACGATGCACATAAAGAATAACACTTTAACTTGAAGGGGGTTCTTTTATGGACAATTAATGATTTTCCTACCTATGGAAACTTATCAGGACATACAACAAAAGGTTACAAGGGATGCCCTATATGTAGTAGTGATGGAACTTCTATAACTTATCTTGTTCACACACGAAATATTTCTTATAGAAGACATAGAAGATTTTTGCCATCTGGATACAAGTTTAGATACCAAAAGAAACCGTTCGATGGTGAAGAAGATCATGATCATGCAACTCGAACTTTGCGAGGTGTTGAGATATTAAGGCAATTGAATGGTATGACATTCAAACGATATGGAAAGATTAAAAAAAACTCACTAAGGTAGGGAAACGAAAGAGGTCAACTAATGAAATGGGTGAAAATGAAAAAGAGTTTGAACCGACTTACCATGGTTGCTGGAAAAAAAATCAATATTTTGGGAATTACCTTATTGGAAAGACCTACACATTTATCACATCTTAGATGTCATGCACATTGAGAAGAATGTATGTGAGAGCTTGATTGGTACTTTACTTAATATACCTGGAAAAACAAAGGATGGAATTAAAGCAAGATTAGATTTAAAGAAACTAGGCATACGACCTGAATTGGAACCGAGGGTGGAAAATTATAAGAATCGAACATACTTACCACCAACATCATATACAATGTCAACAAAAGAGAAGGATGTGTTTTGTAAATGTTTGGAGGGTGTGAAAGTTCATGATGGTTACTCATCCAACTTAAGAAATTTTGTGTCTATCACCGATAAGAGACTGTATGGATTGAAATCATATGAATGTCATATCTTAATGCAACAGTTATTACCAGTTTCTATTAGATCAATTCTTCCAAAACATGTTCGAATATCAATAATTCAGCTTTGTGCATTCTTCAATACAATATGCAAGAAATATATATCAATTGGTGAGTTAAATTCTTTACAGAAAGAAATTGTAGAGACTTTGTGTCTAATTGAAAAATATTTTCCTCCTTCTTTCTTCGATATAATGATTCACTTATGTGTTTATTTAGTTCGAGAGGTTCAATTATGTGGTCCTACTTACTTAAGGTGGATGTATCCTTTTGAGAGATATATGCAAGTCCTTAAATGATATGTAAATAATAGATATCGACCTGAATGATGCATGGTGGAATGCTACATTATTGAAGAGACCATTGAGTTTTGTTCTGAATACTTTAGTGGTTGCACTTAAATTGGGAATCCTACGCACAAGTTGTTCTTAGAACGTCACATGATCCAAGTAGGTAACCCTATGCTTGGTGGAAGTAAGAAATTATTTATTGATCGCACTCGATGGGAAAAAGCACACCGAATCATTTTGGTAAATAATAATGAGGCACAACCGTACATAGAGTAAGTGATGTTCATTGTTTCATGATTGTAAAAATTATTTTTTATTTAACTATTAATGATGATATATAACTTAATATATATTTAATAACATTACATGATGCATTTAAACTTATTGAAGATCGATTCTCGTTATACAAAAAAAGGAGGAGAAAAATGGTTGTATGATGAACATAAGCGAGAGCTTATTAATTGGTTTCGCAACCATGTAAGTGTCACAAACAAAAATTCATGCATGTATCTTCCTAGATCTATTCAATGTTTTAAAACTTTTCTCTAAACACATTTTGTGTTTTTGTATACATAGATTCAAGATGAACTCAAGAAACCCAATCATAAAACATCAGAAAGTTTACAACGGCTTGCACATGGGCCAAAGTTTGATATCAAATCATTTCATAGTTTCACAATAAATGGATCGAGGTTTACGACTCAAGCTAGGGACAAAGTCCGAGTAAATCAAAATAGTGGGGTGAAGATGGTTGCACAAACTATGCAATTTGCCAGTTCAAAAGATGTTAATCCTGTACTTTCTGATAGAACATATTATGGTATAATACAAGAGATTTGGGAATTTAATTATGAGGTCTTCCATGAAACAGTTTTCTTGTGTGATTGGGTCAAAGAAGTTATCAATGTTGGATATAAAATAGATGATTTTGGATTTATCCTTGTAAATTTATCCAGGATAAGTCACACTGATGATCCTTTCACGTTAGCACTTCATGCAAAACAAGTATTTTACGTGAGCGATCAAATTGATCCAAGATGATCTGTTGTGTTAACGCCTCCACAAAAAGAGTTTTACCATTGTGATGTTGTAGAAGATGATGACTCTATGCTTGATACATTAACCAATATTAGTAATTTCTCAAATAAATTGCCTAATGTACGTGATGCTCTAATTGATGATGATGATTCTTCCACATGGACTCGAAGTGATTGTGAAGGATTATATGTATACGATCAACAACCTAATTAAACATATATGTTCTATATTGTTGTAATAACTCTTGTATATATATGTGTTCCTAAAATTGTCAATTAATTTATATTTCTTCATTGGTTGTAGATATTTTATGGATATTCAGCTTGTAGATCCAAATGATCCATTGGGATATTTGAAAAGAAGGGATTGGGCGAATATACCTGATGCTCCACTTAACCCAGATGATAGAATACCCGTTCTATTTGATGCTACTAGTAATCCAATAGGGGAAAATGGTCAACAATTGAAATCCTCTATTGGTCGACTGGCAAAGTCCAGTATACCAATCAATATAAATCATTGGTTAACATAAATCAAAAGTTGATAATTCCTTGGCCATTAAGGTTTGAACAAGGTCAAGATCATTATATTTTGGTAATCATTGATATGTTCAATAATCATGCTTGGTACTGTGACTCAGCTTCCATAGAACTGAGTAAAGATACAAAAGCAGTTGTTGAAATGTAAGATTTATAGTTACATATTAGTTTCTTCTATTATTTTTTGTAATATTTAATAAAAACTAATCGTTTTAAACCTTGATAGGGCATGGAAGTTGTGGAACAAGTTTATGAGCATTACCCTTAAAAAATCTCATAAGCTTATATAGACAAAAGTTATGGTATGTACAATTCAATATTATTAATTTTATAATTGAATAATAAGGATGTTCGAATATGAAAATTCATGTACATGCACTTTTTTTTGTAGGTTGCACAACAAAATAATGGAGTCATGTGTGGTTATTATGTCATGAAGTTTATGAGCGAAATCATCACAAATATCAAAATTCTAATTGATGATGTGGTAATATCTTTTACCCATATACATACACGTTTTTAACATATTTGAGTTTGTTTTTGTAAATAAATGAAATTATATTCTTATTTTGATTTTAAATACACGTAGTTCTTTGGTTGGAACAAGACGGGTTACGACCAACAAATTTTTGATGATTTACAAGAGGAATGAGCAGAACACATGGTTCAAATTATATCATCATAAGAAGAATCAGGAGAAGATTCTGATGATCTTGAATATCATATGATAACATAACAGTAAATTTTTTAATGATTTAATTTCTCTATCTATTCCTATGTCTGAAATCACTAGTTTGATGATGATTAATCATATGCTCATGTATTTAGGGGAATGCATTATTTTATGGACCTATTTTTGGCCCAAACTACATCTCATCTCTCTTTTCTACTTTCCTTACGAACTCATATTAGCACTTTATTAATCATTTGTTTATAAATATGAATTTATCTGGAATCTCTGTTAGTATTTTAATGATATAATGAGCTGTAAATGGACAAATCAGGTGTACGTAACTCCGATTTGTTTCTTGGTTTGTATGAGTTTTGGTGCCCATGAACGTGTTCTATATGTTTAAGGGCACCAATACTCACACAAGCCAAGTAAGAAATCGAAGTTACAATTGATTTCATATTTAGAGTTCATTATATATAGCATTATAAAATACTAGTAGAGATTCCAGATAACTTCATATATATAGACAAATGATTAATAAAGTGCTACTATGAGTTAGTCAAATGTCGTTGTACGTGGTAATCTCTTTTTGATGGTAATATTTATAATGATTTAATTTATTCATTCGTATGTCTGAAGTTTAGATTGCTTTTTTGATGAATGTTTTACGTGCTCATGTATTTAGGGGAATATGAATTGTTATATGGATCAACTTTTTTTTGTCATAATGCTTGTGAAGACCAATCAAGATTCTAAGCCAACCAAGCTTACTCGATCGCATAATAATTACACTTTGACGACATTATTTTATTTGTAATTTAAGTTAACTATATGTATTATATATACATTATTTGTTTTTGTAATAAATTTAATTATCAAGTAATTAAATATATTTAAATTTTTAATTATTTGTATTATTATTTATATTTTATTTTTTTTATGTTATATATAAATATGTTGAATAATATGAAAAATAAAAATAAAAATAAAAACAAATCATAAAATGTACTGTAAAGTCGGTTCACGGGATGAACCGACTTTACATTTTAAGTCTCTAAATTTAAAGTTGGTTCAGCGAACCGACTTTAAATTTATTTAAAGTCGATTTTTAACCGACTTTAATGCCTATTTATGTAGTAGTGTGAATTTTAAGTTAAATCGAAGATATATCATATTATCAATAGGAAGAATTATACATGTTCGGAGAACCGAAAGAGTTAAAGAATTTTTTTTTGATCATATAATAGATAATTTTATTGATTTAATTGTTCTTATATTTTTTGGTTGAATGAATAAAATATAATTTTTTTTTTAAAAAGACTTAATTTTTATGTAATGTTTTTCTTGATATCATTAATCTCTTTGATTTTTTTATAAAATTAAATAAATGATATATCCATAAATTATTTTACCAAATAAAACAACATCACATGCTCGTATCCAATATAATAGTATTTCTTAAAAAAATAGTATCACATTATTTTTATACGATGAGTTTTTACAAAGTTAGATGAGTCATCAAAGGTAGATAGATCAATGGGTGTGAAAATTGTACCCTCCAAAACTCTCTCTCCTTTAAGTGCTGAAAGTAACCTTGTATATATAGGCATATAGCCACACACATGTTCATGACACTATTTAATTGAGAGAGGTCCATTCTATACAGAGAAACAGAGAGATCATCAGAGTGTCTGTTTGTTTGTTTCTTAGGAAAACAAATTAACAAAAAGGTGGGAAAATCCAACTATGGGGAGACCACCTTGCTGTGATAAGGTTGGTATCAAGAAAGGTCCTTGGACTCCAGAGGAAGATATCATTCTTGTTTCTTACATTCAAGAACATGGCCCTGGAAATTGGAGATCGGTGCCTACAAATACTGGTAACTATTAATTAACTTCAACAATTTTAGTTTAGATCCCCAATATTATCAGTGGCTAAAACTTTTTATACAATTTGTTACATTGTGTCTGATCCTAACGATTGAGATTTCAACGATCAATTTTCTCTATTTACTCTCTTATAAACCTCATTTTTTCAAATAAAAGAGTGTAATAAATTACGTAAAAAAGTTGGGGGCTATTGATCCTGTCCCTCCAAATAATTTATGACTGTTATTTAATATTTCATTTTTTTTAACTTTTTGTATTCTTAAGGGTATATGAATCAAATCCCATTTGAGTTTTTCAATAAATTTGCTTAATTCGTATAAGATTTGTTTTGGGTATTCTTAATGGAATATAATCCACTAGGCTTTCTTCTTCTTCTTCTTCTTTCTATAATTTTTCTTTTTGTAAGATTTTTTTTTAAGGATATTCGAATCAAATATCACAGGGGGTTTTCCTATCATTTTTATTTGTATAATTTTTTTGTTCCTTTTGTTTTTGTATGTTTTTATTGTTTTCATTATATTTTTTTGTGGTTTGGATTTTGGAGTATAATTCTCATGATGATCACAAAATTATCAAAAGGGTTAATGAGGTGTAGCAAGAGTTGTAGACTCAGATGGACAAATTATCTGAGGCCAGGAATCAAAAGAGGAAACTTCACACCTCATGAAGAAGGAATGATAATTCATTTGCAATCTTTACTGGGTAACAAGTAATCTTCAAATATTAACTTCTTCATTTTAATTTAATTTAATTAATCTTCATTTCAATCATTTTTTTTATACCTAATTAATTATATATATATATATATATATTTATACCCAATTAAACAAAAGTATGATCACAAGCATGTAAGTACTAGACAAGTACTCTTGTGGCTGAAATAAATACAATTTTGTATTTTATTTTGAATAATATTAATTGTGACAACAACATTTTTTTCCTTGAACAGATGGGCAGCTATAGCTTCTTACCTTCCACAAAGAACAGACAATGATATAAAGAATTATTGGAATACACATTTGAAAAAGAAGCTCAAGAAATTTCAATCAGCTTTGGAACATCAAAATATGGGATCAAATGATTCAACACTCAATGTTCAATTATTACCAAAAAGTCCTTTTAGTGATGAAAGGAGCTTAGATTTTACTAATAACCAATTAGGTTCAATTAGGGAAAATCAGCCTAACAATTCTACTACTTATGCTTCAAGCACTGAAAATATTTCAAGACTTTTAGAAGGTTGGATGAGATCTTCATCTAATTCAAAGAATAGTACTACTACTAATCTCAAAGGAGTAGCACTTGATCATGATCTTGAAGAACTAGAGGATCATAAACCTCTTGAGGAAATTGGAAATTCTTCAGCTATGGATTCGCTTCGATTTTTTGAACCGAAAACCGAAATAGAAGGTGGAGATTTGGTGTCACATGAAGAGTTCGATTCAATATTGTCATTTGAGATTATGAACAATAATAATAATAATGTGACATCTTGGGAAAGGTCAAGTGGTGATTCTTCTACTCAAAATTATAAAAGGGTCATTTCTAGTGAAATTAATTATGAGATTAATGATGATCATAATAAGATTGATGATGAAGTTGTGAAAATGGAGAAGAATAATATCAATGTCAGTACTCCTCCTATGTCATTTCTTGAGAAGTGGCTTTTGGATGAAAATAGTACTAGTGTTAGTCATGTAGAAGAAATGATGGAATTGTCACCAAATATTTTCTAGTTCTAACACTAGTAGTATTTAGTATTGTGATTTTATCTTTCATTTTCTTAGGTTTTAGCAATCTTTAATTTCAAGGATTTAAAAAATACCATGTTGTTGGAAATTTGGGAAAATAAAAAAAAAACCCCGAAAAAATAAGTGTTTGATTTCTTAAGCATGGTTTTTACATTAATCTTTTTTTTAATTAGGGTTTCAAAATTTTGGAATCTTTTGCTGATTGTAACCTTCTCTCGAATGAATGAATGAATGAATTATTTCTTGCAAATTTAGTGTTTAATTAATTGTAGTTTTTCATAATATCTAAACTAAATTTATTAGACCATGAAAGTATAGTTGATCATCAATTATTAATTTTTATTGAAATAAATAACCAATGAATTTCCAATTACAAACGATTGAACTTTTGCCAGAAAAAGAAAAATGAAAGTACACAGAATTGAATAAAGGGCCAATTGTTGGTAAAGCACTAATATCTAATTATGTAGCCTTGTATTCAATTCCCCCGATCTAAACTAGTAATTATACATTAAAAATATTGAGCAATATTGAATATAATCTTTCTTAATTTTGAAAAGAAATGTTTCTCGTTAAGGAAATGTCAATTTTTAGAAAGAAAAAAAAATAAGTTTGTTTTTTCTATTGAAACAGTAAACATATGATTTGAAATGGGAGAGTGACAAGTCTTATTGTTAAACTATTAGATAAACAATAAATAACAAAATTTATGACTTAAAATATAATAATGATAAATTTTATCGTAGAATATACTTAACGATGAATCACGTAAGAATATATATTTGTTAGATGAATAATAATATACTAAAAAGTGAATAAAATTTTGTATTTTGTATTAATAAAGTAATAGAATATACTAAGCAAACATACATTTTTCAGAGACCTATAAGTTACACTAAAATATATGCTATAGCAACTAGCAAGAGTCAAGAAAGAAGTAAAAGGTTAATGATATATAAAACTTTGATTAAGTACGTCATATATGTAGTATTTATTCTATGTTATAATTAAGCACGCTCTAATAAAACATTAACATTTTCTAATTAATAGATTAATGGACCTAAATACACTTATTTAAAGAAAAATTGTTATAAAGTATTTGTCTCTAACTAATATAATTAATATATAAGTGATTTTTTTAGAGAGATATAATTTAGTTAAAAGCTTTTTTCCACCTTCTTATAATTATTCTTAATATTTTTTATTGTTTCAAGCTAGTAAAGTATATTCCATTAATTCCTAGCTCAACTACACAATTAATCTCAAAATTTTGTTAAATTTTATTTGATTCATAACTTTTTATTTAATAATATTACATCAAATATAAAATTTAATTTAATAATAGTTACAGTTAACGTCTTAATAAACTTTTTTTACATTATATATAAGAAAAAGAGATACATTGAAGAAAATAAACATTAAATATGTACTATGTTACTAAAAGATCCATTACGAAAAAGGTTATATATAACAGTTATTTTTTAAAAAATACTTCATTCAGGCATTTGACACACATTATATGTTATTGATGTATTTGAAATACGTCAAGCTTGGCTAACATATTTTTCAACAATGAATTTTTGTGATCTTTTTTATAAAAATAATTAACTTGTGTTATCTTATATAATAAATATTGATTTAAATTAATCTATTATCTTTAAATTTAAATTAAATACATTAAATTTAAAAGGATAGTTTATATGATATTTAAAAAAAATTAAGACATTAAAGTAAAAATATAGCTGAGAATTTGATCACCGAAAGCAAGAATATAATGTAAAGGGATTTATTGTAAAAGGGTAAAAAGAAAGAAGTGGTGATAGAGATGAGATTAGTAAATTGGGAATAGCGTCACGAAAGTCTTGCAGCTATATGAAGTAAATACTTATTAAGTTTTTGCTCACAAAAGTCTTTTCCTTTACTTTTATGTTTTGTGATAGTCTTTGAACTCCTTGAGAGGAAAAAGAATGTGATCATATTAATTTTAGCTTTCGGTGTTGGAAGAAAAGAGAAAGAGAGAGCTTTCATGAATTAATTATATAATGTATGACTCTCATGGACCTTATTGCCTACCGTGCAAATGCCCTCCAAGCCACACCCACATAGTTTACTTAAAATAAAATAAAAAGGCACACATAGTTTGGGTTTGACTCTTCATACATACATTAGCTTTTTAGATGTAAAATGCTATTTAATATTTAAATTTCATATGTATTTCAAATGTCTCAAAACATTTATTTATGCATAAAGTGAATTTTTTTAATTTTTAATTTTATTTAACTATTTTTATTATTAAAATATCTTTTAATTAGATATTTTAATCAAAAATTGATTAATTTAATGAAATACTTAAATTGATTTATGATTTCAATTTTTTAATCAAATTTATTCATTTTTGGTCAAAATAATTTATTGAAAATCATTTAATAATATAGATTGTCAATTGAAATAAAAAAGTATCAAAATTAATAAATTAATTTTTTTTACATAATAATATTAGTAGCTAAATGAGTATCTTTCCAATAAAAATTAGAGAAATATTATCTATCATTGTCGAGCCTACAAAATTATATGTATATAATAAAAAATTATCATATCAATTTAGATTCTATTATATCTGTGATATACAACAATGTTAAATAAAAATAAGTATCTCATTCTGTGTGGTTCCTCTTGTTTCATAAATTATGCATGTATAAATGTTTTTTTTATGAAACTAAATTAATATAATTTGATGTTATTTATATATGTGATTATTTTATACTAAAATTGTAGATCCTACATATTATGTAAAGGAGAAGAAAATAAATATTTTAAGTGTAATTTTGATGAATTTATCAAATAATATATATATATATATATTTGTGGTTAAAATTTGAGCAGCTACATGACCAATTTTTAACCACATAAAGGATAAACAATTTTGCTTATACATAGACAATTTTTTTTATCTTAAAGAAGCACACCAAAAGTAAAGAAACAAAGCAAAACCAAAAGAACAATTTTCTTTTAATGAAAAATAATGTTTTGTGTGTGAGAGAGTGAAATAGAATATTTTAGAAAAATATTTGAGATATTTTTCTAAAAGAGGAGTGATAAAATAGTGAGTTTGAGAAATATTTGTGTCATTATTTTGGGTTTATCTCAATTTATTGTATTTTTTCTCACTTTGTACTCATTAATTTTATTAGTAGAAGAAATATTTTTTAGAGTTTGTCCCGTGAACGTAGCCCAAATTAAAGGGCAAATCACGTTAAATTATCGATGTTATTATTTTACTCTGTTAAATTTATTTTATTTTTACCCGTTGTGTCCCAATAACTTGTATTAGATTTGGTCTAGTAAAATTCTTAGTATGCTCTGTGATTGTAACATAGATTGATATGTCTTATCAGAAAATATTTTATTAGGTCAAGAGCGTATTTATTTGTAGAAAAATAAACACAAAAAATGTCAAGTGAGAAGGTAGATGTTAAAAAATAGTATTGTGTGTGTGAGAGAGTGACAAAAAATATTTTTTCTAAAAAGAGAGTGACAAAATAGTGAGTTTGATATTTTGAGTTTATCTTAATTTGTTATATTATCTCTCATTTTATAACTATTAATCTTATTAATGGAAGACATATTTTTTGAAATTTGTCACGTGACGTAGTTCAAATTAAAGGATGGATCACGTTAAATTATTAATGTCATTATTTCACTCTATTAAATTTATTTTATTTTTACATATTATGTCCCAACAAAAATATTATAATTTGTTTTAAAAATTATAGAATCTTTATCACCATATTGAAGCACATCGGAAGTGACTTGGAATTAAAATTAACAATATAAATTATAAAAATTATTTATAATATCTCTTTAATTAAATTATACTCCAACCAATGTTATTATTGTAGATTAAATTTATCATAAATAATAATAATTATAATATTTGTATGTAAGTAAAAGTATCATTACCAAAAAATTAAATATAAATTGACGAGAGAGAGAATATGACGATTCATTTGTTAGACATGCTTGTAAGTGCAATTTGGGGACCAAATGAAGACCGACCAATAGTTTTTCAATTTCTTAAAGTAAGAAATAAATAAGTAGAAAATGCATTAAATATGTAATGATTTGAAGAAGGAAAATAAATAAATAAAATAAGAGAGAATTTAAACTCCCAATAAATAGGAGTAAAAATGGTGGAGATGCCTCATTTTATTTAGCTTTATTATAAGTTTAGAGGAGAATGAATGCACTGGCAGCTTTGCCATCATAAATAGGCAAAGCTGTGATCGATCGAGGACAACCTAACAGGAGTTGCTTCATTTATAACTTTCAAAAACCTTTGCAATTTAAATAAAATAATTAGAAACAAATTATTTATAGATGCATTATACATGATGGTTAATATGTCAGAACATGAACCATTATAAGTGTTACAAAATTATCTGTTTTATTTCATAATTATAAATTTAACGGACTCACAATTATGACTTGACAATTCAACGAAACTTTATGGTTTTACTTATAGAAAGAAACTCCAAAACACTTAATGTCATTTAGAAAATGTTAATCCCTTATAAGCATATCATCGCTTAGATTTCTAAATAATGTGGGACGTATGTAAGTACACTGTATCATACATCTTACGTCTCCGTAAGAACACAAGCCTACATGGTCCAGTAGGGTCATGGTTCTGATACCAACTTATACATGACGATTAATTCGTCCGCTTACAACAGAGTGAAACCTATTTCACGTGTCACGAGATTATCCTCTTTGATCCATATATGCAAATTCAACAAACCCACGATTATGACTTGATAATTCAATGAGATCTCACGATTTTTCTTCTAAAGAGAAACCCAAAAATACATCATGTCATTTAAAAAGTAATCACCTTTTATAAACACTTAATTTCTTAAGTAATGTATAACATGTGCAGTCACATTGTATCAATACATGAGACAAAATCTTTTTCTTCTTTTTTAAAATATATATATAAATAATAAACCTAAAATCTATAAAGAAAAGAATAGCACAATTTTAATATTAAAAGATATCACGTTGGATGAATTTCAATATTAAATTAATTTAAATAATTGTAATTTAATTTTAATGTTATCTAATTGGACAACATTTAATATGATATATTGAGCTTGAATTTTTTAATAATAAAAATATATGGACCAGATATAATATTGATATTTTTGTGATTAATTTTTTTTTATTTTTAAATAATTACACAACTCATATAAATTAATTGTGACCCAAATTACACATCTTTTACGTACCTAAATGAGCTATATGTCGTTCAGTAATAAGTTTAAAAGTGATATTTTTGTTGATTTTTTCTTTTCCTTTCATAAATTAGAAAATAAATTTATGAGCTTCAATTAGGATGATTATTACCAAAGCTACATTAGATCTTATCTTTATTTTGTCCCAACTTACCTGTAAATCCTTCAATATTCAATGTTAAACTTTTAACGCGTTTTGGTCTTTATAGACTTTTCCCCACATGAATAAATAATACACAATATTTTACCCTTTATTATGCTCATTTGTGGTTTGAAAGCTTGCCTGGCTTTCCAATGTCGATTTTGCAACGTTTTTCATTTTTGTTTTGTCCTTTATAATATTTTTTAAGACAAATGGTCAAATGCATTTGGAAATATATATATATATATTTATCATTTTTTTAAAATCTCTTCTTAACTTAAGATATCGAGTTAGGTAGCATATTTTCATTGGATAATCAAGTTAGACACATTTTTAATATTCACTTAAATTGTGCCACCTATTTACTTTATGTTTCATCTCAAAGTGAGATTAATTACTCTTTGAAAAGTAAAAATTCTATATATTATAAATTTATAATATATAATTAGTAAGTATTATTATATCTACATAATTATAATTAATAAAAAATTATTATATTAATTATAATTTTAATATAATTATGATATATAAAAGTATTATTTATTTAAAAATTATTGTAAAATGTATGAGCATTGACAAAAGTAGATACCTTTTTACACTTTTTTTGAAAAATAATATCATACTCATCTGTAATTTATACTGATGAAGGCTAATTAATATGAATTCAAATAGATGAATATCATTCCATCTGTATTTTATCCCATGAAGGTAAATAATACAATTTTATCTTCAATTTCATCTAAATTAAATTCAGCATATAAATTTAACAACATAAATTACATAGCTTGATTAGATTCAATCATTTGTATCCAATGTCTCTTCATATATTATTCATCTGATGAAGGTTACTTGATCAAGGACCAATCAATTCCGATCATGGTCGGTTAACTATCATTCTATCAGTTCATATGTCATTAAAAATATATATTTTTTAATTATTATTTATTATATTTTAAATATATTTTTTATCATTATTTTTTTCTCGTTTTTTATTGAGTGTTAATTTTTTAAAATAAAAAAATATATTAATTTTAAATTTTATTGATATAAAATATTACTTTATTATATAAACCAATGGAATGAATAATTTGTCCAATGGAGTAAATTAAATACTCAAAATAACAAAAAAAAAAGTATTATGAAAATAACATTTTTTTAATTTTGTTTTTTTAGGAAAAAAAAACATAACAATTTGATCAGTAATTTTCAATTTAGGGAAAAAAAGAGAGAGGAAAAACAGTAAACTTTTGTTTTTTTTTAATAAGAGCTAATGTGCGATCTATTTTTAGAGATGTAAAAAACATATTTTTATGTTATACAAAAAGTAACATGTATATATTGCATGAAAGGAGTTATAGATAAAATCTCGTTTGTTAAAAAAAAAAGAGAGTTATTACTAATAAAACCAAATTAATTTCTCCAACAATTTTCTTAATTAATCACAATAGTCACATTTGAATTCCTTCCATCTTTCTCTTCAAAAATATGTCCCACAAAAATGTTGCTGTGTTTTTACTCTATTTTTTGCATTTTTAATTTACACCTTTAATCTAATTAAATATATATTTGTAAAAAAAAACTTCATGGAAATCTATATTATCTTATCATTTTTATAATAAATCATAAATTTGTAAATTAGCCATGCGTGACCAATTTTGATATTTTAAAATAATTCCATACAACAATATGTACCCAAACAAATAACTTAATTAGGATCATTTCTATTTTTGTAAATCTCACTTGTTAAATTACAACAACTAATTTGCAAAACCATCTTAGTAATTTGAAATTGTTGAGATAATCAAAGATGATGTAAAAGGTACCAATTAATATTTCAGATATAAAATATTGTATAGATATATATAGATAATAGAGATTTTAGGGAGTTAATTGAGAATTCTAATCCTATACATATGCTGTATTTGATCAATTAAAAATGCAGCAATAAAAAATTTAGTTTATTATTCTTATTTTTAGAGATAATTAACAGTTTTTTTATATATATATCATTGAAATAACATAATTAAACCTACGTTCCAATTCCATAGACAAAATAATGAAAAATGAAGTGTCTAAATTTAGCCAATAAGATACAATAAGACAAAAATGACAGAAGATTCAAAGCCCCAAACAAAGAATAACTAAACAAGTGTTGTAATTTAATTAGTTGATTGAGTCTACATCTTCTCGAGGTAAATTAAGAGTATGCATGCATGTCTTCTTCACACTAAAGGGTTCCTATCAATTAGACTAAAAAGTTGAAGTGTTCCCACTTCCATGATTCTTTTATATATTTTTGAATCTAAACAAAAATAACTAAACTATTAACTTGAATTTCTTGTCTTTCTTGTCGTTAATTTGAATTGCTTGTCAACTTTAGTGAGAATTATGTGATTTTCAATTTCAATTTTTATACAAGATTGTTGTTTTTAAATTATTGTATTATATTCTATTAAATCATATACAAAACTTATATTTTTAGCCTATTGTATCATATTTTAATTTTTTTTAAAAGAAGTTCAATTTTTTTTAGTCAATCAATTCAAGATAAAGTTTAAAAAAATTATAAAATATTTAATTTTAAAATTATAATTTAATATTATATTTAATCAATATTAGAAATTAACAGTCGGAGAGAGAGTCATTATCTATGACATCATATGACAACAAACATCGAGAAAATAACACGTACAATGAATTTTTAATAATAGGAAATACGGGTCTTGAAAACAATTTTTCAGAATACACGTTTCAAAAAAGTTAAATAAAAATAAATTCAAAAATTCAAGTGAGTACATATATATTTTTAAGGTCTACGTATTTCTAGGTTCTTTAATTTATCAAAAAAAAAACATTCTGGTCATATATATATTTTATATACTTAGAGTCTATTTTTTTAAGAATTTCAATCAACTTCGAATATTTTTTAAAGATAAATTCATAATTAGAGAAAAAATTAAAAGAAAATCTTAATTTGAAAGATACAAAAGATAAAATAAATTATAATTGAAAAAAAATACAAATATATTAAAAATATATTTCGATTCCTTTATCAATTTTTTTTTTAATCTTAATTTTTTTACATTTTTTTTCTTTCTAAAAATTCTAATTTATTTTAAATCCAATTCATTTTTTAATTGTGATTTTTTTAAAAAATAAAAATCTTATTTTTTTTCCCTCAACATTTTTTAGTTTATCTAAAATAAGAGAGAAAATTTGGAAGTGATTGAAAATTTTAAAAATTAAGGATTTTTGTATATAAATTTTTAATATATATATATAATTTCATTAACTGTAAAAAGTTAAAATTTATATAAAAAAATCATTAATATAAATACATCAACAATCAAAATTAATAAATCAAAACTAAAAACATTCTTAAACACACCAATAAACTTTAAGGTTCTATATTTCATTATATTTTAAGGTCGTTCTATCGATGTTTGATTGTTTTTATTGATATCATATTATAATATTTATGATCTTTGATATTGTAGATTTAAATAAAAATATAGATTAATAATAAAACAAAAAATTTATAAGTATAGACATGACATAGATCATCATAGATTAATACTTAGATAAAAAATTATTCTAAAATAAGATCTAGGTAAATAAATAATACAAATATATATATTTTTATTTAAAATAATTATTAATAAGGAGATAAATATAACTAAAACAAATTTATCAGAGGATTCACGCAGAAGAAGTTCTCTTTCCAAAATAAATCAAATTAACTTCTTAAATTTTTTACAAAAAAAAAAAAAGATAATAAAAAAAATTGACTAATGATATTTTAATATTCATGAGTACTTAAAATATAAATGAATAATAAAATATGAACGACTAATTGGTATATTTTTTTGACATATTACATGGCCTATAATATAGGTCACCTTAGCTCGTATTTTTATATTAAAGCTAGCTACTTAAAATTTGACAACCCTTTTTATCCATGAAGTTCAGGTATTGTATTTTAATGCTTGATACTTAATATTTAAAAATAATCAATAAAGTTTAAATATTTGAACAAAAAATAATAAAAAAAAAACTTGAATAAAGAAAAAAAAACAAATATAGAAGGATAAGGAAAAAACAAATTAATTTTCTGACTTTAAATAAATATTCTGACGCAAGGGTATAATATAACAGATCATTCAGGCTATAACCAGAAGTTTAACTCACTGAGCCTCTGCCAGTTTTGGCTTCAAGGACCAATTAATTCAATTACTGTCACTTTTATATGTTGAACCATTTAAACTGTCATTTTCCAATGAATGTACTGTAATGTTTTTACAAAATAAACCATTTTAATTATTTATCTTAAATTGTTTTAATTATAATTATAATTATAATTATATTTAAATTAAAAAAATACTCATATGATAAATTAAATAAATTTATTTAATTTACTCTCAATTTTTTTAAACACATCATTATACTTTTATAAAATTTGGTTTTTTTAAATTGACATATTTTTGAACATGAAATTCTTGTGTTAAAAATAATGTTTATAAAAATTAATAAAAAATAAAAAGAATTAATAAATTTCCAACAATGCAAATTCTTATATGAGTATTTTTTTCTGATTTAAATACAATAAAATAAATTTATTAGGTTTAAAAATAAATTAACTTGAAATAAATCACTAAAAAAATTAACTTACAAAAGAAAATTATTTAGGACACTTAATCCTATATAATACCCCCAATTTTTTTTAATTATAAATAAATAAAAAATTGAGAAGTACAAACACCGACAGATTGGATAAATGCTACTTTCATTCCTGAAACTTTCCTCGGTTTTAAAATTCAGTACTAACCGATTATACCATGTTGAGTTATATAAATATTTATAATTTGATTTAAATTTTATTTTATTTTATAATATATTTTAATTCATTCAATGTTTTTAGTTAAATAAAATGTATTTATTAATTTCTTGATTCTTCACTTTCACACTATAAAATATTAAAATATTTGATTACGACAAATGTCTAATTATAAACATGCATGTGAAATTTGTATAATTTTTTTTTACTTCTTACTTTTTCTCTGGCTAGTAAGACTCATGTTTTAAAGTGAACTTTATATTATGAAATCCATTTATTTAAAATTAAAATATCTATGTGAATTTCATTATGTAATAAAAAATATAAATAATTATCCTAATGTTATGATAATAATTTATAGCAAATTTAGTTTTTTTTTTTAATTTTATGTATCAAATAAAATTTAATGACGAAAATTTAAAATAACAAAGATAAGGAAGAAAAAAAAGTATAATTATGTTTCCACATATATTTAACAAATTAATATTGAACCCAATAGCTTGAGAACTTTATATATATTTTTTTCAAAAAATTATTTCTAATTAAGTAACCAAGACATGTAATGGTATAGATAAAATATGAGAAGATTTATACATAATACCTACGAGTATGGTTTTCTTTTGATAATGCCATTGTTTATAACCAAATTTTTGTTTTAAAAAATATTTAAATATTAAACTGTAATAAAAAAATTAATTATTTTTATGCTTTGAAAAATTAATTATATCTTCTTTTTTTAACTAAAGGATTTTTATTACTGTGTAGTGTTTTGTATTAATGGTTATGGTCCATATATGTGTGCGTGCGAAACATTATCTTGATATGATTTTATGATTATTTAAATTGTTAGGTTTATTTGTTTTATTTGCTCATAATTGATATCTCTCATCTTAATTGCTTTGAAATGTGTATCTACGTGTGTTTCATGTGTGCTAGCTATGAGAAATGCTAAAGGGGAAATTTTTGGGCCAAATTTATACTTATCCAGTACTAAATATAAATATATATATATATATATATGGTGTGTTTTTGTGTTACATTAGAACGAGCGGTTATATAAATTTATATTTAAATTTAGATAATATGTTATTAAATAACTATAAAAATAAAAATAAAATTATTTATTTTTAAAAAATTAATCACATAATATATTATAATTAATGTGAGTGTAAATTTCTATGAATTCATAGCATTCTTTATGTAAAATTGTTTTGAAAAATAAATAACTACATTTCAAAAATTAATTTAGCATACATATTTATATTTATATTAATTATAATGTGATATGTGTAGATTTTTTTTTATATTTTTAAAATTATTTTGAAATATGTTATTAGAGATATAAATTGAGTGATTATATTCTATGTTAGAGAGAATGCAATTATTCAATACTTTGATAATATATACTATTTTAGAGAAAGATAAAAATAAATATAAAATACTAATAGGAGTGTGAGAATTGTGGAATCAATAATATATGAGTGTGTACATGATATTGAGTCTATGAGTACACACTTTTCAATACACTTAGAAGTATAAAAAAAATCCCCTTATAAACTCTTAATTTAAAAATATTTTATTTTATTTAGATTTTATCCCTTTTTATTAGTCTCATTTGGATGTTTACTAATCCATATAATAGTAATAAATCATAATGTGAATAAACATGAATTGGAAAGGAGAACAATGAATTGGAAAGGAGAACAATGAATTGCTAGATTCATTTCATTTGTTTGTGTTTACTAAAGAATCCAAATAAAAATACTAATTTACATTAATGCTCTTTAAAAAATAATAATATAAAATATTAAATAAATTATAACTTTATAATTGCATCTTATTCATTTGAAAGACTGGGATCAATACCAAGAAAAAATAAAGAAATAATAAATGTGAATGATTTTCAAATTTGTGAAGCCTGTATTCCCTTGTCACCGTACTTTTACAAAGTAAACAAGGGAACCAGAATGACTCATTTTTTCTTAATTTCTTTCATTTTTAGTGGTTAACATATATGATTGTGTTTCATTTTTAAGTTGTTTTTTTATTTTTATTTGTCTCATTAATTTAGCTCATTTAGGATAAATGATAAATGAGATATCACAATATGTATAATTATTTTATTATCTCAACTATTTAAAAAATAAATAGACCACAATACGATTGGTTTATAAAATAAATCATATAATACACTTTAAAAATATGTCATTTCAATTTATACCATAATTTGTTATAATTAATATAAATGTAAATGTGTACAAATTTGTCAAGACTCACTATTTTTTTATTTTCAAGCTACATTATCATATAAACTATAACTTTTTTTAGTTTAAATATATATAAATTAATTATCATATAAACAGTAACATTTTTTGTCTAATAGTTTTGATAAGAATTTTCATTCTGATATAACATTACTACAATAAAGAATATGTAAGTTAATTTTTCTTATAACTTATAATAAATTTTAAGTTGGTATGTTTATAAAACTAAGTAAAATTTAAAGTCGATTCAAGTAAAAAATTAATTTTAAATAGATTTTAAATAAAAAAAATAAAAAAATAGTGTCAATTGAACACGTTAATGGACGCGTAATGTAGTGTAAGTTCTATATGTCAATCGATGCAACATGTGACGTTGCTTTAGTTAACGTATAGAACCGACGCGACACCACGTGTAGCAACGGTTGACACATAAGACCTAGGTGTCACATGTAACGTTAGTTGTACATGTCAACCGATGCTACATGTGGCATGCAATGTCAGTTTAATGTATCAACCAACGCTACACGTGACACTAGCATCGATTCTACATGCCAATTGATGCTACATGTGACGTCGCATTGGTTGATAAGTAGAACATATGTTAACTTGCTTTTTTGATCAATCATTGTTCCATCATTGTCTATTATCAGTACCCTATGATGCTATCACAATCCAAAAAATTATTGGATAATATGTAGATTGGTCGTCAAATTAAGTTGTGCTAAATTTAAACATGATACTATTTATTTTTACTTAAAATAAAACTTTTTTACTACTTGTATTTTATTATTCTACTTTTATTATGAATAATATAATAGCTCTTGTTTAGTCTATTATAACGAAGTTGTTAAGTAACATAAATTTAAGATATGCAAAGTATCTCATGGTAAATTTGTATTTAGTAGACAATCATCATGCACCAAGTCATTGAAGAAGTTATAAAAAAAGTATAATTATGACTATGCTATAAATTTTAGTAAAAATCTTAGTTCTTTGATGACGATTGTTACGAGCAAAAATAGTATGAATGATAGATGGATTGTGTTACTTCCTAAAGAAATATCTAGTATAAACATTGGACAAGCTTATATATTGATTGAGCACATATTGCAATCATTTGAGTTTCAAATGATCGACTTAAGTATAATTCAAGTGTGGACAATGTGAGTCCTCAATCAACAAATAACTTTCATTTATGTAGTGCATATACTTATATTTATATTATGTAGTTAATTATATATATTTCTTTTATATATGACATGTTATTATCGACTTGAAGTTAATCACATATCACATTTAACGACATCTTATGATTCATCATATGTGAATCAATATCAAGAGTAGGATGCTAGTATAAAAGTGAAATAATTATGTGATAGAGCATTAATACTTCAGAGAAATCAAAATTTGATAATCCCTTCCACTAAACTTTAAACAAAGGCAAGAACATTGAATGTTGATAATCTTTGATTTATATGATAATCATGTTTGGTATTTTGACTCATCTTCCATTGAATTGAATAACTAGTTATTTTTCTTCTATTATTCTTTATAATATTGAATAAATATGAAAATATTAAATCTTTTAAACTTTGATAGGACATTAAAGCTGTGAAATAAGAGTAAGGTTATCGTAATTGAAAAATCACAAAAATTTATATGAGATAAAGTTATGGTATGTGCAAGTAAATGTTAAGAATGAATTTTATTAATTTAATGAATTGTACATTAAATAGTAAAAAATCACAAAAATTTATACGAGATAAAGTTATAGTATGTGCAAGTAAATGTTAAAAATGAATTTTATTAATTTAATGACTTGTACACTGAATAGTAAAGATGTTTGAATTGATAAACCATTTATACTTGTTTTTTGTAGGTTCCACAAAAAAGTGATAGAGTTATATGTGATTATTTTGTTTTGAAATTTATGAGCGTGATCATCTCAAATATTGATATGTCAATTAAAGATGTGGTAATCTATTTAACTAATATAATATTTTAACATATAAGTTATTTTTAATGAATTTATGATGTTAATTATGAAATAAGTTTTGTTCATTTACATTTCTAGAATTGTAATACTTCTTAGGTGATATTTGATGTACTCACTTATTTTATAATCATACTTTAAATTTATTAACATCAAAGACTTGAAATTTAATACTTCACATAACAAGTTATGTAAATTTTTAAGCATCTTCATTTGAGATTATAAGAACATTGAGGTAATATTGCATATATACTTATTAAATAACTAATATACTAATCTTTTAACATATATATAGGTTATTTTTTGTGAATTCGTGATGTTAATTTATTACTTTGAATTTAAATACATGTAGTTCTTTGGTTGGAGTAAAAGATGCTATTATAAGCAAAAATTTGAAGATTTACGAAAAAAAATGATAAAACATATGCTTCAAATTATAAAATCGCAAGAAAAATTAGAAGAAAAATTTGATGATATGGAAACATTGGTATCTTATTATTATGTGTTTATCTTGTAAAATTTCATATAATTTTGGATATATGTAATTTTATATCTAATATACCATGCACATGTATATTTACTTATAATACTTGTTGATATTGTAATAAAGTTAAATATATATACATGCATTATACGTAGGTTATTTTTTTTTATTATAAATTGGTTCTTAAATAATTAATTAAGATCTAATTTTTAAAGGGATAAAAGATTTTAAAAACTCTTTTAAACATACTCTATTTTTTTATGTTATGTGATTTAAAACATAAATGGATACTAGTAAAAATAACTAAAATATGTTTAAAAGTTATGACAACCGACTTAATACTTAAAGTTAGTTAATATGTAGGATCGATTTAAAATTTAAAGTCGATTATACCCTAAAACCGACTTAAAAATTAAAGTCACTTCATTTTCAATTGGCTAATAACAGACTTAAAAATCATTTGGTGTAATAATATAATGTTAAAAACTATTAAAAAATCAATTAGCATAAAAATTTAAGCTATTAAAAGAATGATAAATAATAATAATAATTATTATATATATATATATATATATTTAAAAAGTAAAACTAAATCAAATAAGAATATATGGTTAAAAGAAGAAGAATTAAATGTTATCCATGTTAAGATATTATGATGATATATTTATAACATTATATTAATTTAGTGTTATTTTTATAAAGAAAAAAATTAAATATCATGGATACAATTTATACGATATTTCAGTGATATATTCACCTATAATAATATCTAAACCTTAGCTTCTATTTACGGCAATTAATGCTATTTTATATATCATTATTTAAATAACATATTTAGTGCTATTTTTCTTGTATAGCACTAACCTTAAAAATTGATATTATATAGAATTTAAAGTCCATGACCACAAAATTTGTGTTATAGTTATGTCACTGATCGCAACATAATTATATTATTTAACTTCTAATAAAAACTAATAATAATGATAATTTAACCGAAAAACAACACATGACAGCTGGTTCATTTTATCATATTTTTCTCTCAATTCTATTGAGAATTTAGAATTAGAATATATATTTTATATCCCCGTAGGAGCGACAATATTTTAATGCTATTTAGTTTTATAAGTACAAAAAAATAAATATACTAAATAATTTGACCTAAATAATCAATAAAGAACATCTAATAGATATAAGATTTTTTTAAATAATTATACTACTTATATATTTTAATTAAAATTCGTATTTCAGATTTTTTACACGTTCAAACGAGATACAAACAGTTGAGTTACAAGGATGTTCGTTTTTGTTTTATGGTAAAAATTGCTAAATATGTACTCATTTTTTCATATACGTTTTTTTGGTTATGTAATATTTTATATTTTTTTCACCCATTTTATATTTATACATTTTATTTTTATTTTTTCTCTATTTACATTTTTTTTCTTACCCATTTCATAGAAAAAAAAAACTCAAATTCTATATCAATATATGTTTAATTTTCTTCTTTGGTATGTTCAATTATGCACCATAATTTGTTTTTGATTTTCTTGTTTAATTAAGTGTTTTGTCGAATAAGCAACGTGAGATTATAATAATTATAATCAATTTTAATTAAAACTCTCTTTCTTCGTGGTTCTTGATATACACAATAGTTGTGTTTTTTTGGCATTTAATTTATACTGATTGGAAGTATGTTGTATCCTTTATATATGCATGCAACTTATACAACTAATATATGTTGTACATCTTTTCTTTTTTTCTTTTTTTTAACTTTAGAAAGTTTACGCATATTCTTTTAATAGTGCTTAATTTTACGAGTTCAAAACTATATTAATGACAAATACTATATAAACTAATCTTTATTACTTTCATTTTAAGTTGTACAATTGGTCAGGCAATGTCATGGTGCATTTTTACTTCTTCTTCTTTTTTAAGAGTTTTTCAGAAATTGAGGACGTGCGTGACATTTTTGTGATTTTAGTTGAATGTGTTTCATTAATGTCTAGATCCAGAATTATGAAATATATAGGATAGCTAGAGATAGACATGAATGCATGCAACACAAATAATGTGTAGACATACATTTTTATTCAAGAAAAATTATTAAGATAAATAAATCCAAGCAGGAAGCTAAACTAAAATGAAACCAATCACATCACTCTCACATAACTATCAAGTATCAAACCTACCTAACAATGCTGGGTTGGCATGTGAGTTAAAGAGCCAGCCTTTTATGTTGTTATGATCTTCATGAATAATCAGATCCCTCTTTCTATTCTCTATATGGGACAATGCAAACAGGTTTATTATAGTTATACCCTAATTATTTTATTATGAAAAGTTAACATAACAAAGACAAATGAATAAATTTAAATTATTTTTTTTAATTTTATTTTATTTTATTTATCAATTTTATATCAATTGTTATCTATTACTAAAAATAATGTATAAAATTAATATTTTAGTTGGAAAATATAAGAAAAAAATACTATCACCAGTGTGGAAACTCTCATTCAATTTCAAACCACAACAGTTTGCAGTTTCTTATTTGGCCACGTAGCTACCTTGCTCCTTTTGAATGGCTAATAAGAAATAAAGTCAACTCTAAAAACAGAGACTCTTAAAGCCACAAAGGCACACAAAAGCTAGATGGACCTATAAAAAAAAATCCGAGTTATTGCTCAATAAATTACTGATCCCACTACTTTTAATGCAATTTAATCTCTGTCCTATCAAAAAAAAAAAAAACACACAAATATGTAGGGCTAGTCTACAAAGTCTTTTCCTATTTATTTAATATTGAGGGTGGGGGATTCTAACTAAACTTTCCTAAACTAAATTTCAGTGTTTACTAAATATACTAAAAAACGACTCTATTTTCATAGTATAAATCAACATAGGTGCTAATTGCACATAAAATTTTACAAATTATTAATTCTAATATTCTAATAAAAAAATTAACCTATTAGAAAAAACATTTCATTTTAACTATATAATTTTTTTTCATTTTTTATAATACGAGAATTATTTATACTTTTAAACGTGAACATATCTAACTCCTTTTAGACTCAAATCATAACATATATCAATAATCAATTATTTAACTACATATTTCGTAATCAAACATTCATATTAAATCGAGTTCACCAACATGATAAATAGGCGTCATAAAACCCACACCAATTTAACACACGTCAAGAATCCATATAAATCTAGAACAATTTCGTAGAATTCTCGTTACGATCCAATAAGCCCATAATTTTTTTAAACTTGGGTCATATGCTCGTTACGATCCAATATGCCCATTATCAACTAAGAATGAGTCAAAGAACCCACCCAATTTAAATACATCTTGAAAGTTCATATAAGTCTAAAAGATTATAGCATAATTTTTATTATAATTTAACAATAACTTACCATTCATTCCGACTTAATTTATATCGACTTAATTATATAAATTTTAATATTAAAGATTCATTTTGTATGTAAACATTTAATATAAAATGAATCTTTAACTCTAATAATATTTATTACTTAAAATTTCAAATCAATAATTTAAGTCTTCCTATATATTAAGTTTGAGACATATTCCCACTCCAAGACAAATAATGTAATTACATCAATGAGTACATGACATATAGCATTATTTTTAAAAAAATTGATTGATTTTGACTTTTAACTTTAGTTACATGTAACGTATATATATATATATATATATATATATATATATATATATATATATATATATATATATATATATATATATATGTATGTATGATTAGGATTTCTCTAATTATTTTTAAAAATATTTATGGAGTATGGAGCAAATGGTATTCTTGAAAATAGAAGAGATTCATAACATTGGATATACTCAAAAGATGAAATTATCGAAAATATTAATGACAATTTCATGATAATGACATTTTTTATATATCTTTTAGTAAAATTATCAAAAATAATATTGTCATTTAAATATCATTTAAATATTTTTTTGACTAATATATCTTGGATATTGTGGATATTTTCGTTAAAATATCGAAAAAAATATCAAAAATATTAATTTTTTTTTCTTCTTTTTTATGAGCAATTATTTCAATTTTTTTCACTTTTACACAAGAAAATATATATATATATATATATATATATATATATATATATATATATATTCTTGTTTATAGCATATTTGGTATACATACCATTATTTTTAAAAACAATCAATGAAATTTATTTTTATAATTTTTAAATTTATTTGTTTATAATAATAACAATTAGATAATCTACTTAATTATTTCAAGAATTACTTATTCTATAATATTTAGTAAAAAAGAATATATATTTTATTATATAATATTTTAATTAATTGATAAACTTATTGATTAATATAAATATTTTATGTATTTTAAAATATATATATATATATATATTAAATAAAAAATTAGTTTAAAATATAATTAATTAATTTTATTGATATTTTATAAAATTTTATAAATATTTTCATATTTTTAATAAAGTTTTCATAAATTCTATGATTTTTTTCAAAGTTTTCATCGATAATGATAATACTTTCGATATTTTTGTAAAAATTATATCTCAAAATCTTTATTGATATCGATATTTCAAATCTTAGATATATTCACGTAATTCATACTCTACTCTTTTCTAGCTTATATATGTAATTTGTTTTAAATTTATATTTCTTAGAAAAAAGTCTTTTGGAGATGGAAAAATTATTAGAGAAGTCTTTTAATTTTCCAAAAACTCAAAAATATCCTTCAATTTTAGAAAATATGAAAACATATTAGTTCTATTGTTATTCTGTTGCAACAACCTTCCTCAAATTTCTTTATTTTATTTTTCTTTTGCAAACATCTTCCTTTAATTTTTTTTGAAATAGTGATAAGAAAGGATATAATTGTTATTTTTTAAAGATGTAAATTTTTCTTGTTATTTAATAAAACATAAAAGAAGTTATTTATAATTGACGATTTGGAGAAATTAGAAAGAAATGTTTTTCTCTATAAATTGGATCTATAGGAAATGGGTTGTTTATTGTGAGGTTGATATCTTTAGATTTTTTTTATTTTTTTATTATCAATTGAGAATATTAATTTTTACATTGATTTATTAAATTTAAATAAAAATATATCAATAATTTAAATATATATATTTTATGTATTTTAATTAAAAATAATAATAAATGTACTATAATTTGTAATCCAGTGCATTTAATTGCGTTCAAATCAGGCTGAGTAAATAATGGGACAGCCTTAGGAAGTTTCATCATAAGCATATGAGATCACATCATTGTTACATCAAAAGGAAAACATCAACACACACACTCTCTCTCTCACTAAAATAATTAGCTTTTGATGAACAAATATCACTTTCAACAACAATAATAATGCAGACCCTAATTAATTGGTAAAGATTCTTATCAAAATTAGAAATCTCCCTCAAAAGTTGAAAAAGATTTGATGTTAAGGTTCATACTTATCCTAATTAGCAGCTATGTGACTTGAATTTCTTATAAGAAAATCTGCTTGGCATATAGATGATGATATTCAAGTTTAGTGTGGCAATGGATATTAATATATCAATTGATTATCGTTAAAAATAAAGAGTTCTAACAACATTTTTGCCCACTTATTTTTACTCCATATGTTTAACCAAAGGAAAACTTTAGATCAATTTTTCAATTGATTTCGAAACTAGGTCTTTAAACATAAATGGTGAAGTGCAATGTACTCCGTACATTTAGCTAGAGACACTACTAATGTCATTTTTTTCAAATATCGAGACCTTTTAATTGTTTGTGTTTGTTTTTAAATTTTAACCATCTATTTATATATATTGTATGTAATGAATTTGAAGTTATTAATAAAAAATAAATTTAATTTTAAGATTAATAATATATGATTTAGATTTGATAAGTAAAATAAAAAACAAGTAAAAAATTTATACTTTTTTTTTCAATTGATTTTGAAATTTTTTAAACATGAAGTGAACAAGTTCAATTTTTCTCAAGTTGAAATAAGTTTTTGCTAAATTTGATATTTTGGTATATAACTTTTTACAAAATTACAAATAAATTAATTCAATAGTACGAATAAAGTGTAAATTTTTTAAAAGGTAAATTATAAATACATTTCTTTTAAAAAAAATTGGAAAAAAAGAGGGGAAAAAAACTCAATTGATTTGAAAAATAACAATTAAATTCTTTCTTGTCACTATTTATTGATTTTTCAAGAAAAATATTTGCAAAAAAAAAAACAATAAACTCAAGGGATTATAATGTAATAAAACAATAACTAAGGTGATGTAATTGCTTATTTTTCGAGAAATGTTTTTATACTTTTTGAAAACCTCAAAAATTCTGTACTAATATTTCATTTTAAAAAAAATAAGTGACCATTCTTCACGCGCTTAAAAGATGTTAACCTTTAATCCTCTTATTAGATTTTTAACACAAATTCATATCTTTATAACATATGAAAATGTGTTTAACGTTTTCTCAACGATTGACTATTAGAATGGACATATTAAAAAATTCAATGTGAGAGCAATCATTAAATGTGTCCTTAAATAAAAATCAAACTTTATTTATAAATAATTGTTATATTATATCACTTTATCCTATTATACTTCAATTCAAAAAATTCTAAGATTTGTTATGTTAATAATATCATGATTTTATTTTTGGTATATTTTTTATTCATATTTTTGAAGCGTTACCTTAGTGGTACTTAATTTAAAAAAATATATTAATTTGATACAATATATCATTTAATTAGAATTTTTAACATATATAATAATACAAGTTTGATATTCAAATGATATTTTTGATAATTAATTCGTTAATTATCTCAAAATATTATATGAATATCGTATAATTTAATGATTATTCGAAAATATCTTCTGAATATCGTATATATATTAATCTATATGTAAATTTTTTACAATAAATGATAAATTATATCAAATTGATATTTTTTTAAAATTAAAGTATCGTTAAAGTATTATTAAAAAATCTAGATAAAAAAATATCAAAAATAAAACCATGAAAATTAATGTTGAGGTAAATATGAAATTAAAACATGAATATAACAACTTTCGAGTTCACGTAAATTTTCTTATATCATTTGTGTTGGTTAATATATTTTTTTCAATTTTATATATTTATTTCCCTTAAAAGGGTTCTGTTATCCTCTATTCTGGGTTTGGACTAGCATATTAATCTATGGCCAATTATCGACCCAATTTTAAAAGTGATAGGCTAATTCAAAATACATCCCTAAAAAGCTTCCAAATACATACCCTCAAGACACATAAGCCTGATGATTTTACTCATTAAAAGTATGCATTTGAGGTTACAAGGATGTAAGTAGAATTTGCCAAACTGAAAACTACACATCCAGCTTGGACAGTATTCTATATAAGCCCAAGTGTATAAATACTGATGAAGTTTATCAGATTTAATGAGGAAATTTTTGTTTTTATTTAATATATTTTTTAAATAATCGTTAAATATATATATATATTACATATAATGTAAGACCGATATATTTGAAGAAAAAACTTCATAACAAATTCCGAACTCCAATAACATTTAATCACAACAAATAACGTTTAATCTTAAAAGCATCACATATGTAAAAATAGAAGAATACACCTCCTATGCCATATAAAATAAAAGGTATTAACTTTTACATTTACAAAATAAAGCTTGCAATTTGACTCTAAATAATTTTAAATTAAAATATAAATTAATTTTTTGGGTTTATAAGTTTCACTCCCTCAGAAATATGAATAAAGTTGACTGAAACTGATTTATTATACATTTTGGGTCCAAGATGCCAAAATGTATTATTATAAATAGTGTTAAAAATTCAATGAAAATTCCTATGGTGAGATGGTACATGGAGTATTAATTTTACACAAGTTCTAAACTACAAAGAACGGAAGGAATCAAAACTTTTTACACCATCTCTGTTTCACTACAAATGTGAATTGTAAGTTGAAGGAGCCAAATTTCTCTCTCTATCATTACAAGAAAATTTTACAAATTCTGTGATACTTCAGCTCTAAATAACCATGGGAATGCAGGGTTCGAATATATGATATGGATGACTGACGTAAACAGAAACATAAACGATGCTCCTGCAAGGGAACGATGAGATTCAGAAACTGTTTATGAAAGGAAAACTCTTCTCCTATCAACTGATGTAGCAAAATGCGATCATATGAAATAGTTGCGTCCACTTTAAGCACTTAATCATATTCTGCCACCTAATACGTAGTACTCGTTTATAAAACAGATTGATGGAGGAAGATAAGGTTGTTAAATTTGTTTACCTTATCAAATGAATTGGAGGGCAAGATATAAATTGATAACGCTAGGGCAACTCAACATTGTGATGATTTGACTGACCCGAATGTTTAAACTATATCTGCTGCATCTTTTGAGCATCCTCATAAATAGAATGGAAAAGAACAGTTGAAAGGTACCTCTCACCGAAGCTTGGAAATACAACCTTTGACAAGACCAAGTGTTCATGAAAATAAACTATTATCAATAATCAGAAAAATCGAAAAAAAAATTTCTTGTCAAACACATCTGCATCAACTTGCACATACCAATTGTTGTCACTAACATCAACAAAGCTTAACGAAAAGTTTGAGATACGAAAATCATTTCGATGCTCTCATGGATGGTAAAAATAAAATAGCAATAACAAAGGGAATCTATGAGTGTATTAAAGGAATGTCTGCACATACCAGTGACCTAAAGGCATGCGTTAAAGAAAAAGAAACCAAAGTGCAGAACATAATAAAGCTTAGGGGTGTCACAGGAAACTTACCCCTATAAGTTTTCCAGCATTTTCAGACCGTCTTGCGATACTTAGTGCAGCAGCTGCAGCAGCTCCTGATGAAATCCCAACCTATAAACGAGTGTGAAATGACCAATTATTAGAGAGAACCATTTGGCATACATAGCAAAGGTTTATGAATTGAGAATTGAAATTATTATAACAAACAACAAAATCGAAATGAATGCATAACTTTAATAGGAATATTCACATTACCAGTAAACCTTCCTCTAAAGCTAGCCTCCTTGCCATTTCGACAGCTTCATCATTGGTTATCTATATATTTTTATTCAACACAGCATATCATATAGTTTACTGTTTATGCAACAAAGTAAAGGTCGTTTGATAACCATTTTTTTTTTTTTTTCCAAATTTTAAATCAATCAATTTGAAAACAAATTCAATTTCTACTTTTAAACTTTTGATATTCCTTTTTAAAATTGGTAAAAAAACTTCAAGAAAAAACTCATTTCATAATTGCAAAAGCATGTATAAAAATATTATTGATGAAATTAGCTTTAAAACAATTATGTAATATTTTTTATTTTTTTCAAAAGAACAGAATAAAGAACCTCATTACAACCGAGAAATTATAAAATACAAATTGAACTTATTATCAATAAGACAGTTAAAAATTGATGGGATGAAAAATAAAACATGCATAAAGTACAGGAAAAATTAGCATAAATTGTTGGTAATACGCAATCAAATCCCCTAAATTATTTTTTATCACAATAACCTCACTTAAATTGTTGATTTTTTTGCAAATATCACCACTCAAAAAGTATTTAAATTTTCTCTTAAAAGGTATACGACTGATATTTCTAAAAATATGTGGAAGTTTAATTACCTTGATAACCTCATCAAGCAAATCAACATCCAAAATACTTGGGACATAACCTGCATGACATGCTTGGATAAGGTGAGTAAAAGAGACAAGAATTAGCTGCAGTAACTACGCAAAGAATTTGATAGAAAATAAATGGAGACCAGCATGCTGCTCTTGACCTGTATTTTCTCCTAATATAACACCCCTTTCTGCAGGTTCAACACCTACTACCTACACGAGGAATTGCAGAACACAGCACTAAAATGAAACAAGAGAGACAGCAAAAAAATAATAATAATCATCCTGCAAAAGAAAATAGTAGCTGAATTTCAAGGACCTTCAAATTTAAAATTAATCTTATCACGTATGGATTACTTTACAAGCTTAAATTTTCTTGCACCTTTAAAGCACATGTTTCTATGGACATTTGATTTAGGGTCCATTTAAATATCCTTCTCTTAGAAGTGGTTCAAAAGAAGTGATTTAAAATGAAGTTATTTAGTTAAAGATAATTTTAAAAGAAACATTTAGGTGTTTTGAATAAAAAATTTAAAAATAATTTTGAGTGGTACTTTGATAATTACTTTTGGATGGGAGTATGCACTCAAAACTACTTCTTCCAAAAGTGAGTACTTAAAAGAACAACCAGTACTTCTCAAACTTTTGAAAGCACTTTCCATAAAGATTGTCAAACACCTTTGAAAGTGCTTTGATTCATTTGAAATCACTTTCAATCAAAAGGAAAAGCAGTTCCAAGCGGACCCTTAGTTTCACTTATCTTTCATAATTCTTCTCACCTCACTCTAACAAACAATCAGATTATTACTAGGACAAATTCCTAGAAACAGAAAACAATAGAATTTAAAAGACCTTTAGTTTCACTTATCTCTTACAATTCTTCTCGCCTCACTCCAACAAACAATCAATTGATTATCAGGACAAATTCCAAGAAACAGAAACCAATAGAATTTAAAAGATGCTTAATTCTAGACATGCCACTAAATGAAGCACTAGAGGTCGAGTCTATCCATTGTCGAAACAAATTTTATGTTTTCATATAAATGCATACCACACATATAAATGCACATTTCATTGACAATCAAAGATTTCAAACAAACCAAGGGGTTCCAGATTTTCGAATGAACCAACTCATCACCAACCAGACTGAACAGATCCAGTTAGATTTTGAAACTTGGATGTGACAGGGTGGAACTTTATACAGATGTATCAAGGTAATTATATAGGTCTACAGAAAACATGCAAACCAAAGAGCAATAAATATTGCTTGTAATTCTAATACCACTTAATTAATCTTTCCAGCAATTCATTTTAGAATTAGTCATCTCACTTTTCTCAGCATTTTTATATTTCAAATACTTAAAATTACACTAAATGTGTGGAAATTTGGAACACGTTAAAGAATTGTTTGAAACCTTTATTTCTTTGTTCATTATTTTCAGGTAACGCCCAGATCCTGTAATAGTACCACCAGTTCCAATTGCAGCAACTAATATGTCGAGACTGCCCATGGTATCCTCCCAAATCTCAGGCCCTGTAGTTTCAAAGTGGATCTGTAATTCACAGATTCTATAATCAATAAAGTATTTGTATGATGCTATAATTTGATCACAGATATCAAGAACAGAAAACTCTGATTAATAAGGTCGGGTTGAAGATAATATAAATAACCTGGGCATTAGCAATATTATCAAACTGTTTCAGCATATACGAGTTCGGTGTTGTGAGGGCAATTTCTTCAGCTTTATCCACAGCCCCTTTCAGACCCTTTTCTGGGTCTGTCAAGACAATATCTGCTCCAAATGCACGTAAAAGAATCCTCCTCTCAAGATTTATGGATGCAGGCATTGTGACAATGAGTTTGTACCCTTTAGTTGCTGCAACAAAAGCAATACCAAGACCAGTATTCCCAGTAGTTGGTTCAACTAATATACTCTGCACAATCAACAAAGAAGAAAGTGGTTCTGTCCAAAATTTTAGGATTCCACTAGATGACATAGCTTGCAAAAGATAAAAGGGAGATATATTTGGCATGTAAACTTCTTATACTAAGCCAACAACACCTCACCTTTCCAGGAGATATTGCACCACTTTCTTCAGCCATAGAAATCATGCTATAACCAATCCTGAGAAGTCAATAATGAACAGTAAGATCAAATTCATTTGCTGTGCATATCCTTTCAGCAAAAGTTGGGCTTTTAAAGACACGCAAATTCTAACATGTTTGGACACTTGTTGCATCTATAATATGATGGTTAGCAGAGTTCCAATAAAAACTTTATGAGCAAGCAGATGGTCTGCTGTGTCTTAAAGATGATAACAAAACCTATATGGTTGGTAATATACAATCAGATAAGACAATACAAAAAGAATCATAGTGTGGAATGTCAATGACAGTGTAGTTTGCCACTTTATTTCAGTTAAGATGCTACCTGTCCTTGACACTTCGGCAAGGCCCCATAGATTCAAGTTTTGCGGCAACATTTGCCACGCAGCCTTCTGTAACTTTGTTGAGATATACCATTGGTGTTCTCCCAATCAACTATATCAATTTGGGAGTATCACTTACATCAGTATATGCACAAATATATGATAACTGGTTGACAACACAAACTATGATGAAGAAAATTACTTAATATTACATCCCAGAGTAGCGTAAACGTCCATTAACTGATAATAGTTATAAGAACAACCCTCAGAAATAAAAACAATTTATAGTATTTACTTTTGTTAGTTAAACTAACTAGATGAATATTTCATGTTTAACTAAGGATTTGTTTAATAACTATTTCAATTCTTAATTCCCCGTTTCATAACTCATTTCCAATTTCGATTTTCTAAATTTATGAACTTAGGAATTTAGCCAAATTCAAAAATTCAAAATAAAAACTTCAATTTTGGAATTCATTTTCTATTTTTTTTATTTCTTAACACTAAAAATTAATAATATAGTCATACTCAACCATACTTAAAATGATCAAAAAGTTAAAATTTGATGAAAAATTATCAAAAATAAATTTGAAATTGAATTTTAGAGTATAAAAAATTAAAAATTGGTTACAAACAAACAATATTCAATTTTCAATTTTTACTTTTCAAAGTTAAAACTAGAAATCGATTATCAAACAACTTCTATTTTTTTTCCCAAAAAGTTTTGAAATTGAAAATTGAATTTCAAAACTATAAAATTATAAATTATAAATTAAAATAGTTATAAAATATATCCCCATGTTTTTCACCCTTTTACTTATTTACTGTTATAGCTCACTAAAAAAGTTTAAATACCTAAAAATGTCACCCAAAAAAATAATGAAAATTTAGAGAACGAATTCCCACCTAAAGGTAACTTACGAGAAACTTCAGCATTTTTGGAAGAAATTAGCAAATTTTACTGATCATGTAATCGATTTAGCAAAAAACTCATTTAATTTTCATGTATAGGGATGCCAATACGGGGGCGCATAATTATTCGATTAATTTTCAAAAACAGTATAATCCTCTGGTTTTCAAAAACATAAAACAGAAATAAAAAATATCAAAACAAAGTATGCTTAGTGATATTAGCTGACTCAGTCCATTCACTTACTTATAAATGTCGAACAAAGAACAGCAAAACAAAAGCAAATTGACAAGGAAAGAATAAACTTGGGTCAAATTTTCTATAAACTAACTCGAATTAGAGGGGTAATATCAAGTAAATACGAAGAAGATAACCTGAGTTACATCTTCGGCGATGTTGACAGAATCAAAGTCAAGAGCTTCTCTTGTGGCGGAGATGATACGACGACTTATTCTGAGTTTCTTCGAGGCCAAAGCGCAATTTGGAAATGACACAGGGTTGGGAGCTCTAAAGGATATCAAATGGCGTCTTTTTAAAGGAACATAGATGGGATGTGGAAGAGGAAGGAGAAGACGAAGTGATAATAACTCCATTTAGATGGTGGTGGTTTTAGAGAGGTTTTAGATGATGTGATAGACAGAACGAGCTTTAGAGAGATTTTTTATTTTATTTTATTTTTTTATAACCTTTCTGTATTTTATTTTATTTTTTATAACTTCACCGATAAATAGTTTATTCGATATTTTTTTTTATATCTATTAACCTAACTATATAACCAACTTAATTAACACGTAAATTTTATAAAAAAAATTGTTGTTATTATTATTTTAAATAAATGATAATAAGAGTTTCATTTTTAATGGTTATACAATTTATACATATAAAAAAACTTCTTTATAATGTATCTTCATAAATATTATAATTTTTTTAATAAGATAATAAATATATATTTTTTAAATTAAAAATAAAACTAACGAAAAGGTAAATTATGTATAAAACAAAACGTTTTTTTATTAATTAATAAGGTTATTTCAAGAGAACTACTTACTCTATTTTCTTATTTTTAAAATGATCTTCATTTTTTTCATTTTAGAGTTATGTTATATTGTTCATCATTTCTTATTTGAGTCAAAGAAGAGTTAGTGTTCTTCTTAGTTCTCATAATTTAATTGGTAAGATTGTAGTGTTATCCTTAACTAAAGATATTTAAATTTCAAATATCAACCTCATTCTTGTGTTATATTTTTTTATTTATACAATTTTATGTTATTAAGAATTTCTTATTTGGTTAGCTGCGATGATTCAACTTGTAATGAGTGTATTGTTGGTGATTTTTTGAGCAATTCGTAGTAAATATTATCTCAAATATTTACTGTAATTTATACGTGTAATAGTGATATGTTCAAATCATAATTGTTATTACATAATAAATTTATTTAAAATATAAAGTTTATCAAAAAAAAATGTTAACATCACATAAATTTGTATATTTTTATATTTGTATCTCTTATTTATATTATTTGTTAGAATTATTTTAAAAATTAAAAAAATATTCATAATATTAAATATAAAATAAGAAATATGAGTACAAATTCATATATTAACAAATGGATTACTAATTTGAGGATTAATTGTCCATTTTTGTATTATTGTGGCATTAATAAAAGTGAGTAGCAACAATATTTATACACTTATATATAATTACTATAAAATTTAGTTTAAAGTATAAATAATTAATTTTTTTAATACTTTTATAAGTTTCTTTCTCACTTTCGTATCCTTAGCCATTATCTCCTCATCAAGAATTTCATCTAATCCAATCTCAAGATTTCAAGTGACATCCTTTATTAATATAAGATTGATATATTTTTTATAACAGATAAATCAATGGTGTTATCGTAACATTTTAAGGAAGGTTTATTCTTTTAATAAAAAAAAATCACTAAAAACATGTATAATAACTTTCATAATTTTGAAAAATACTCTTAATTTTTAAAATTGTGATTTTACATTAAAAAAAAACTAAATAGAGTGACTCCTAATGCTATTCAAGTAGGTTCTATGTCACATTCCAGAAAACATTTTGTGTTTTATTAAAGAAAGTGTATTTGTGTCCATGAATTCTAAACTTCAAACATATTTTTAACTAATTAGAAAAAGGGTTTGAGATTTCTCTAATAACCATATCAAAAAGCTAAAAAAAATTAACTAGAATTTAAAGACTCAAAATAACACATTAATTATACAATGAGATGTTCAAAACCCTAAGTCTATTCTACCATTTAAAACTCGTAATTATTTTATATTCATCGTTCTTTCATGCTTATCTTTATTAAATGATACATTTGGTTTTCAAAACAAATAAAAATAATAATGTAATTAAATGTAAAAAAAAATATTATTATTATAATATTTGATTTGATCACCAAAATCAATATTATAATATTTAATTTACAATTAAATTTAAATAAAAAATACTATATATTATCTTAATACCTACATATTCAATAAAGTTTAAAAAATATCATTTAATTGTTATTTTCTATCAATATAAAATATTATTAAAACTATTATTTTTTTAAATAATAATTACTTAAAAATATTACGTAATCTAAAGAAATTAAAATCAAGAAAAAATATTTTAATAATTTTTTTCTTCCATGAATTGTATTTGAAAGTAAAATTGAAATAATATACTTTTATATAATAGGAAGTGAAATGAAAAACCTATTCTAAAGGATGGTAAGGGAATGACAATTCCATGTTTTTTTAATAGTTGTTTTCATTTTCTTTCATGTCTATGATACAATCAAACATAAGAATAAGAATACGTGGAAATAATTTCATTCACAATTCCATTCATTCTAATCAAACGTAAACTGAGATCATTCAATACGTTCACCATTGTAGACTATTTTGTATTCTTCATCTTTCATCATAGTAATATTTGAAATACTTGAAAAAACTAAGCAATGTGAAGAGCTATAATAACCAGAAGGGTCACAAGTTAAGAACGTTCATACGCCTTTTATTATCAAAATTCACTTGGTTAAAGGAAACGTTTGGAACCTCTTATCCTTCACCATGGCAACAGGAGTATGCGAGAATCGTCTAGCCTTGTGTAGTTTCATTCGTATAGCAGGAACCTTACGAGCAACAGCTTGCCATATCATTTGGACAGCATCACCTTCCTTTGATGGGTACTGAAACTCGAACAAATTTTGAACCTCTTGCAATCTCTTCCACATTATTGTCCACTCATCTTTTCCAATACTTCTGATGAGGTTTATGAGAAACTTTCCTTTAAGAGCATCTCTTGAACGAACAAATATGCAAAATTGCGAGTAGTCAAGCACATCTTCATACGGAAGCTCTATTTCGTCACTTATGATGACTGGTACACAGTGGCTAGCAATGGCATCAAACAGGCGATTTGATGAGGGGGTGTCACCAGCTATGTTGAGGCAAAATTTTGAGGACTGCATTCCTTGCATAGCTTGGTGGATTCCATTCTTTTGAACACTCCCAAATGCAAAATGCACATCCTTTTCCTCTTTTAGAAGATAAAATAACTCTTGCCGAATGTAACCACCCTGCATTCATTCTGAACAATATAAGACTTTAATGAATAGTGAGCAATTTTAAGTAAACGAGAGCAATTAATGATTGAGATTATTTTAAAAGACAGTTTAAGCCTGCTCATTGAAAAGTGATGTCATTGTGAGGGACTGGCAATTAGGAAAGAAAAAACATGAAACAGTAAATATGTTCTTCCCAAAAAAAAAAAACACGAAAAGCATATAAAAAGTTAAGTTTGTACACACAGAGAATCAATGTTATGCACACATGATGGGTTTGGCATGAAGAGATGCTTGAAACTATCCATGACAAGTAATTGTTAGATGTATAAAATAATTGTTGGTTTATCTCTCAACATCTTAAGCTTTTTAGGAAAATTGATTACCAACACACTTTAACGTAGTATTAGAGCGGGAAGTTATGTATTCAAACCCTTACACCTCATTTGTTGAATTTCAAGGATTTGAGAGCAACAGCCAATAATAGCCAGTGTAAAGATGAAATTTTGGTTTTTCTTGTCAAATCCAATATGAAAGGTGCTTTCTTATCTTGTTCCTAGGGCTATGTCTATCTGTGGAGAAGAATAGGTAAGTATCACAATCACAGTGACCTCATGCTTAATAGAAGTAGACTTCAGAATTCTTTTGCCTTTAGAGATCAGAAAATATTATTCATCACCAAGTGTGGTACATAATTTGGTCTAAAAAGTATAATTGCACATATGTCCCTCATAGAACAATGCTATGAAAAGATGGATCAAAAGCATAACCTTAAATCCTTATAAGCTGAGCCATAACAAGTAACAAATATAGCAAGATCATCGTACTCAAAAGTGTTTGTAAAAAAACAAAATAAAATGTATATGGAAAAATTTCACCGTAATCAAACCATATACCAAATTTGCTCTTCATATTTGCTTAATGTGGAATTTGTGAACACACCCAACACCTATTAACTAGAATATGAGCCAAGAATCAGCAATGGGGTGTTCATCTTGGCTGTGTAGGAAGAAGTAAATGAAAGGGTGTATAGAGATCTTGACAAAATATAGCAGCTCTCGGCTAGTTAAGACAGATCTTGAACTTGAAAATTGAAATTCCTCATGAGTACATTACCTAGTTTGTAGAGATCTTAGTCTCAATAACAATGAATATCTAAAGCATGGACTTATGAAACTACAATATACTCTCTGATAATAATCATTCAGAGAGTAAATGCTGGTGGAGGGCAGATTAAAACCAGAACTGAAAGCAAAATTCACAAGTAGATATAAGAGAAAGAGAGCACATACATCTTTTCTATATATAGCTCCTTGGAAGTACATCAAAATGGGACGGCTATCGAAATCAGTTGAGTCATTGACAAAAATTTTGACCACATGCTTGTAAGGAGCAATAACATCTTTGTCCAAATTTGCTACATTTGGAGGATACCTGCCAAAATCAGAAAGTATAAAAGTTGCAGGCCATAGTTGCATCCTTGCATTTAACATGCTATTTGGATGATGAGCCATAATCAAATGATCCCTTCCACCCCATCTCTTCCATTCCTCTCGTGACGCCAAATACTTTACCAATTTATTTTGTAGCAACTTGTCACTGCCCTTCCTTCGGTGAGGGTTTGTCTTGGCATATCTATTATAGCTCAAGGAAGAAAAGAATGGTACAAATATAATGTCAGCTTCACTAGAGTTGCGAACTCTTATCGCAGAAAGAGCATTTGGGGGATTAGGAAGTTCGGAAGCAAGAAGATCTAATGTAAGCCAAAACTCTATACTGTGCTGTGAATTCAATCCACCAGGATAATGAGGTATTTCCGTTTGAATATCAGGCCAGACCCTATTACCTTGAGGTTGCCAATCTAAGAGTCCGAATTGAAACTCAGGGGGCAAATCATACATGAAAACTTTTAGAACTACTTTTTCATAGTTATGACACAGAACACCATGGTTATTAACTTGGGACGATGCTTCTTTGTGTTTGGATGATGAGCCTTCTTCTTCATTGTTCCCAAGTATTGATCGATTCCCAATTGAGGTCTCTGCATCATTTTGATTCTCTGTTGCAGATAACAGACTTTCTATGACAGCATGAGGCTTTGAATCCGACAACAAAGTATGGTCAATTAAAGGAGTATTAATTGTTGAACGCAACACAAAGAACCACGATAATACGAAGAAGATTGATGTAAAGACAAATAAACAAAACAAAGATTTTCTAACAACAATCCCCAAGAATGAGGCATGCTTCTCGGCCATTGCAACGTTAATTCCAAAACTTAACTAGTAGCACCAAAAATCATAACTTTAACATCCCCACGAACGAAATGATCAACAAAAACAGAGGAATAAGATTCCAAAGTAATGAAATATGAAATAGAAACAATCTAAATGTGGTTCATGGACAACCAACCAAGATTTATAACCCACCAAATTAGCATAAGTCGTGAGAACGTGCTCAAACACCACCTCAAACCGAAATTGATTCAAAGTAATGAGAAAACCAATGAAAATCTAGTATCAGAAAAACCCAATTGAGGAACCTACTAAATCAGCTCCAGAAGAAGCGATAACGTAAAAGTAAGCAAAACCCAGATGAGATTTCAGTAGAATTGGCCAAGTCCACCATTGAAACAGCATCCAAAAGGTAAACACTACCGAGAAAACAAATGGGTCAGATTCGGGTTTGATTTGAATTAGGCTTGATCTATTATTTGAATTTCACCATTATCTTTTTAGTTTTAGAATATATTTTAATAATTAGTTTTATAGTTATCTGCGTTTCTACATCATACCGTAGAGTGAATAACTGAATAAGTTTGTGGTTGCTGAGCAGTGGTAGATTTAGTTGTGGTCTCTTTGTCAAAAGACTACCAGCTTCTTCTCCAATCCTTCGAGTTTAGGATTTTCGGGTAGGAAGATGCGAGGAAATAGGATCTATGGTGGAATCGGCCCCCTTTTTTTTATTCTTTCTAACTTTCGGTATTTTCCGTGTTATAATAAATACGTGAATAAAATAATTTTAAAATAAATATTATTATATTATTAATAATATATAAATTAGAAGATTAGTTTAATTTTTTATTTATATAAAAAATATAGTTTGATTTTTTAATCTATTTATTTGAAAAAAAAACTACATTTATTTATTTTAAATTTATTTTAAAAAATAAAATTATAAAGAGATCACGTCATTTCACTTTTTAAAATATAAAATGATTAAAATATTTTCAGTCCAACACTATGTGTACTCTTTTTTAATTTAATAAGGTGAGATAAATAATAAAAATATTTTTATTAATATATGTTTAAAAAAAACTATTAATAAACTTTTTTTATAAATAAAATAATTATATTTTTATAAATTAAAAAATTAAAAAATATTTTTTAAAGACATAGCCCCTAACAATACTTTTAAATGGGACCATGAGATTTTTTCCTAATACATATAATGAATACTGAATAATGAGATACGTGAGTTGCACTCGGCTCAAACGTGCTTTTAAGACTTGTTCGTTAGTTCGTGGATCTTGAGTCTCATATTCTTCGGAAAATCTTGTTCTTTGTTCTTATATGACCAGCTTTAACTCCTTATTTTATTGGTACCTCATTTTCTAATTTTTTTTAAATCGAATTATATTTAGTATGAATCAATATATAATTTTCTTTTATTTTTTTAAAAGAGAATTAAAGTTTTTATTAAAATAAAAAAAATATTATATCTATAAAATTTAAATTTAAATTTATAATGTTGGAATGTAGTGTGATACTACTCCAACCACACCACAGATCAATCATTCTTTCTAATATATATTTTAAAATATTATAGAGTAAATCATATCATTAGATTAATATTTGAAACACTAATATTTTAATGTAAAATTGAAAATTACATTAAATTATTAAAAAATCTAATATTTAAATCTCATTTTATTTGACATCAATACACAATAAATATATATGAATAAAAGTAATTAAAAATATGAATTCTTATAATATAAGAAGTAGATTCTATGTCATGTATTTTATAATTATTAGTAATTATGAACGTTATTTGTAAGTGATATTTATAACAAGTTTAGTAATTTTTTAAATTGTAGTTATACTAATATAAAATTAGGATACAAACAAATAAATCTACAACTAAACTTTTATTTCTCTATTCATTATCAATATTTATTTCGATTTAGCTAGGATTGAAAAATATTAATACTTTAAAAAAATTCAACATTTCTCATCACAAACATCTTCAATAGTATTCACTTTTCTTCATAAAATATTTGCACAAAACATCACAAATATTTTTAAAAATAATAATAGTTAATAAAAAAAGAGATATCACTTATACGTAGAATAATTATTGCAATTGCACTATTTAGATTCTAAAGCTATTTTCAATGTTTGTAACTAAATTTAGGACTTTAATAGCAACAAATGTAATTTTTTTATCACAAGATACCTCTTTGAATTAACTTATTTATGAAAGTTTACAATAAATATGTAAGATTAAATAAAGAGAATGAAACTATGTTTCTAAGTAATAAAGAATTTAAATTACAAAAGATGAAGTAGAGGAAGAGGATGAGGGGAAGATGTAACTTTGGCTGTTATATAAATTGTTGTGTCCTTAAAAGAGATATTTAATTGCTTCTTTAATTTTACATTAAGAGGTGAAGATTTGAATTAATCCAGTTATTTATATCTTTAAATTCTTTCACTTTTAAATCAATTTTTTTTTTGTTCCATGAAAGAAGAGATTTAAATTTTTTTGTTACAATGTTATTTTTTTCTATTTTTTAATTATTGTAACATAAAATTATTAAATTAATATTAATTAATTAAAAATATGTTTAGTAAATACCTTTATTTTATGTATAACACTTAATGATAATGATGGTATAATTATATATAATTTTTTATAATAAAATGCAATTTAAGATCACTAATTGATTTCTTAATACCATAACAAATTTCTATGAATAATTAATTAATTTAAAATTAAAATATTACACCAACAAGATAATGATAACTCATAAGTTTAATGGTTAAAATTGTTTGGTTAATAAAAAATAAGAGTAATTTTGTAATCTCTTTTTAGAAAAAATAAACTCCATCTTTTATAATAGATATAGATCAATAAAACCTATTATTTCTAATAAAAAAACATGAGTAAATAAAAATGTTTCAAAACCCTTGATATTGAAAGTCGCGTGGTATGAATCTTTAGCACATTTGGTTAAAAGGTATTTGAGTAAATTTTAGGTATAAAGTTCGTCGTAAAATAAAGAGTATCACATGGTAGTTGCCTAGTTGGTACACACATCAATTTGTTGGGATTTTAATGTTTTCATTATTAACCATAAAAAATAACATGTAGTTTTTATATAATCAAATAATGAAATTAACTAAGATAATGGAGCCAAAGTATATTTTCTGTAAAAGTTACAAGACTACCGTACGCTTCTTCTTTCACAGAGAGTGCTAGCCAGATTTCAAATGAAAAAAGAAGTTAATTTTATCTTTAAAAATGGAATATAGTAATCAATTTATTTTAAAATTATGTTTTATATATTTTATTGTTTTTTAAATTATTTTAAGTTAATTTTATTCATTTTTTAATTTATTTTTTTAATTTTTAAGATATTTTTCTTTTTAAATATTTACCGATACTTGTAACTAAGTTTGAATTTGATTAAATTTTTATTTTTTATCAAAAAAAATTGATAAGAAATAATTAAAATTTTAAAAAATATAACCTAAATATTATTAAATCATACTAATTTTAAAAATATGTGATTAATGTATTTAATTTATAAAAATTAAATAACTAAAATATCATATTATACTAATCAAATTATAGCTAAAAAAAAGGCTTTGAAGTTGAACATCCACTTGATACATAAATATATTACTTTCAAAATCAAAATCTATTTTTTTTTTTTTATAATTGAAAAAATTTAATACTTCTTTTCATAAGCTTTTGTTAAAATCCTATCTACAGTATCAAAATATCTTGGCTCAAAGAGCCCAATAAGAACGTAATATCAAAAGAAACAAAAATTACAAGAGCTTTCACAACCTCAATTAGGGATTTGTGAGATGATGGTTATGTTAATAATTTTAACCATTTTATATTAGCATCGATTGGATTTAAAAAATAGTCATATGTTATAAATAATTAGTATTTTTTTCATAATTTAAGCATATTTTTTATTTTTTAATATTTATTTAAAAGTATATTTAATTTTAAAATATTAAAATAATAATTAATCTAGTAAATTAATTATTTAAAATATATGCACTAATTTTTATTATTTAACTATTTAACATATTTTTTAAGTAAAATAATATATACAAAATTAAGTCTAATTATTAAAAGGATTGTATGTTTAATATTAAAAGTATTATTTTACTAATTATATTTGTATAAAAAATATAATATTAATATGTATTCATTTTTCATTAACCATAATTTTAATATTGTAATGATTATTCTCACCCTATATTGAATCGATTACCGTTACTTTTAAAAAAAATTATTATATTTTTACCCATAACTATAATTTTAATTATCCCTTATAAAATTCTAACTTCTACCAAAGTAATCACAAGAACTCATGTACATCTCAATGAATAAAAAGAGATCTAACGGTAAAAATCTAATGTTATGTTTGGTTAGATAGAACGAAAAAAAATCAAAATTTATTTCTTTCATTTGTCTGTTTGTTTGGACTAAAAAATGTGTTAAGAATGAAATCAATTCCTAAAAGAGAATTATTCATAATTATTTATCTCTCTTAAAGAATCATAATTTCATTCCTAATTTGATTTTATTATTCCAATTTTACCCCTCACATGTATAAACTAACACTGATAAGCAATAATGCATCAATACACCTATTTAGCTCTACATCCAGAATATAAGTCAATAATCTAGATATAATTTATACCATTTTTGTAACTGATGTTGTATTTGTTTTGAGTGAATGGAAGAGAATTAGAATTGATTCCTTCTATTTTAATGTTAGGTTGGACTGAAAAAAAGTCAATGAAATCGATTTTTAAAGAATAATGAATTATGATTCCTTCTCTCTCTTTAGTAATCATGATTCCATTTACATCTAATTTTTTTTTCTAATTTTACCCCACCTTAAATATAATCCTAAAATCAAATCCCAAAATCATAAATCCTAAATCCTAAATTTCAAATCCAAAAACTCAAAACCCTTAAACCCTAAACCCAAAATCTTAAACCCTAAATCCCAAAACACTAAACCTAAAACCCTAAACCATAAACCTAAATCCTTAAACCCTAAATCCTAAATCCCAAATCCTAACACCCTAAACTTTATTTAGAAAAATAATAATTTTAACCCTAAACCCTTAACCCCAAATCCCAAATCCTTAAACTCTAAATCTCAAACCTCAAACCTCAAAACCCTAAACCCTATTTAAAAAATAATTATTTAGAAAAATAATTATTTCAATAATGTATTTTGTCTGACGAAAATATAATAATTAAATATTATTATTTAAACTTTAATTAATATAGAGTTATTAAGATAATTTATAGTTTTTTTCATTTCATTTAAGTGTCAAACCAAACATTGTAAACTCATTACTTCTTTGATTCCAATGGTCAAATTAAAAAATATTGTTTTATTTTCATTGTATTTCATTCTGATTCTTATTTCGATTTTAGTTCTCATTTCATTTCATTTAGGGAATCAAACGGCACTTAAATGTTTATTTACAAATGCGGGAACAAAAAAACAAAAATCTTTTAATATCAAAACAATTTAAAAACTATGCAAAGAGAGTTTATACAAATGCTTCCTTGAACATATGAGTAAAGACGTCTAGTTATCATCGATCATCGAAATTTACAAATTTAACAATAGTATAAATTATCACCAAAAAATACTAATCCGAACCATAGGAAAACCAAAAAGATAACACAACGAATCAGACTCTGAAAGTTAAAATAAATAAATAAACGAAATGGTGAATTTCAAGCTTAATTGGGATGAAACATATTACATAAAAAAAGCTAATTTCATCATCAAATTAACAAAGACCTGTGATTCAAACCAAAAGCTTGAGCAGAGAGGGAGAGTTTCATGACAGACAGACAGAGAGAGAAAAAGTATGATCAAATGATCAGCATGCGCTAGAACAATCCTCTGAATGATTAGCGTAATTTATATTATATTCGATAGGGAGTCCTATTAAATATTAAAAAAAATGGAGTCCTTCTTGAATATAATACAAATTTATATAGTTTATCCTGCTGTCTTGTACACGTATTCTTATTTTTAATTCTAAAAAAAATACTTATATTTACTTAAAAAATTAAAAATAAAAATTGCTATTTAATTAATCTGATAATAATAATAATTAAATAATATTATTTAAATTTTATTAAATATATATATATTAAGATAATTTACGGTGTTTTTTATTTAATTCAGTGATAAATCGTATACTATAAAATTTATTTTTTCTTTAATTCAAGGGGTTAAATTAAATAAGATTTTTTTTTTCTTTTCATTACATTCTCCATTCTCATTTTCATTCAAATTCTGATTCTATTATCTAAATCAAACAACAACTAAATAAAAATGAAAAAAATAAATTTAATGTACATAGTGTTTATGTGTTTATCCCAAGTATAACTTTGAGCCTTAAAAAGATTGTAACTAAAAAGTAACGATCCTTTGTATATTCTTTCTTAATTATAATTATTTATGTTTTTTATGTGTTTAATATTTTTTCTTTCGTACAAATAAAATATCAAGATTATTAGTAGATTTAATATTTAGATATTATATATATAATAAAAAAATATTTTAATTAAAAAAAGATGTTATATATATATTTTTTATTTTAGTAAAAATATATTGAAATTATAATATTTTATTGATATATTAAATGTTAAAAATTTAAAATTTAAATGAAACATAGTTTTATATTATATATAAATATTATCGCTAAATTTTTTATTTATTTAAGAATCTTTTATGTTAATCGATTGTATGAAGCCCATATTTTGGAAGTTGAATATCCTCAGACACCCACTATGTTCCCCAAGCGTCTTCTTTTCAACCCATAAAGTATGCATATTTTATAGCCCAACCCATGAGAACTACAAAAAAAAAAATTTATGGTTTTTTCTAATTATTAATAAAATAGTGCAAAAATGCCTTTTTTTTAATAAAAAACTTATAAACAAGGTGAAACATAACTTATATTAATATTTATAATCTAGTTTTGAGATATTCATATTATATAATATGTTTATTTGTATATTTTTTATGTTGCAATTTTTTCTAATCACGGCACTTAAATTTTATATAGATACTTATAAGGATAAAAATTTAATTGCATATCTATGAAAAAAGAGTCTATAGTTGTGTATATTATTTTTTTTGTTTGTCGTGACTTTACCAGTTCTTTATTATAAAATTCTAAAATTTAAACTATATTGTGAAATAACATAAAACTTAAACTTGGGTAGATTCAAACTATAATATTTTTATGGTGAAGTGATAAACTTTTATAATTCTAAAATTTAAATTTAAATTTAAAATTTGATTGAGATGAGATATTAATAAAATTCTTGAGATTCTCTATTAATTTTCAAAATTAATTTTATTTTATCTAACATAATTTTCAATGAGATAATATAATAATAAAATAGTATTAATTGAGACGTTTTATTTGTAACTCATAGGTTTAAATAAGATAAATAAAAATATAAAAATGATAAAACGATAATTTATAATATAAATTTAATAAAAAATAATATAATAAATATTTAAAGTTAAACTCATTAAGATAAAATTTAAATAAAATAATATTACATCATTAAACTAATAGAAAATTAAACAAAATATTAGATAAAATGAGATAAGATACTTTCATCTCTTATTTAAATTTAATTAGATATATTAATATTTAGTATTCTTATCTTAACTCTAACCAGAATACCTATAGTTTATTTTATAAAATTGTTGAAATCGGTGGATAGCGGTTATAATTTTAACATAATGGGCATCATCAGTCACCGCCCTTCACAGTGACTTTCCCCACGCACCTTCCTAGTTACTCTTAAAACTGAATGCAATTTGGTATATTATATGGGTTATAAATCAATAAATATTCCATGATATATACAATTAAAAGCTTATAATAAAATAATAATTTATTTATCGTGTATATTGAATATCTCGCCGACATTAATATTTAAATTGACATATTGTAGTACCTAAGTACTACTTATACAATGCATCGTAGAAATTACATATGACAATCTATACAGACTTGTTTATTAGCCAAATTCTATATAGCTAGATATCTACGTAACCCTCTGTGTTTAAGCGTGGTTCATTGTTTGGCTTATGGGAAAATGTACAAAGTTTCTTATCAAATCCTTCTATATATTCTTATAAATTTTAATGTCTTTTTGTAAACTTGTTATTTTGAATTCGTTGGCTATATTTCCTAGATAATTTTGAAGAGCTGATTTCTTGAGAAAAACTATGGACAAGAAAACCAGCATCTAACTAATTATCTTAAAATATAATTAATGGTATATATTAATTATATACGCTATAAATATGTGAGTTTTTGTACATAAATACTATTTTGACATTTTGTTTTTATAAAAATAAAAAATGATAAAAAAAAATCGAGACAATATAAACTATTAGTATTATATCTAAAATTTTATATACCAGTATATATTAGCAAATGTTATTAAAAAAACCAGCATCTTAATTATTCTCATTTTTAAAGCCTACGTAATCGAATAATAGTTTTACTTTATTTTATTTACATTTAATTTTTCAACATAGTTTGAAAATAAAAAAACAATATTGGATAATATCATTTATATGTTAATTATCTAAATATTTTGTAAAATAATTAAAATTTTAATTAACGATTAAATTTATATCTATATTAATATTATTGATTCTACACTAATATTGTATGGCATTATTTTGGAAAATAAATATATGTTGATTGTAAAAGTTCTACGAACAATTCATAAAAGTGTGTAATTAACTTATAACAATATGACTATCACATTTAAGTCAAATGTGGTTTAAAAAATATATTAACATTATATCTAAAATGTAAGAAACAATTTGTAGATTTTAAAAAATTATTACACATGGTCTAATAAGTAAATTCAAAAATTTAGCTAAAAGTGGAATTCAACGTCTACTCAATTATGATAATACAATAAATTGGGGAATTATAGGCAAAAACTGATAAATTAAAATATATATAAAAAAAAACACTACATGGAATAAGTTATCCATATAGAATCCCAATTATATATATGTTGATGTTTAGAAAGAGATGAAAAATCGAAGGCCACGTGACCTAGCTTAGTTCAATAAGTGAGATTTTCAATGTTAATTTCGTATGTCGTTTGTATATAATCTAATAAATTCTATTGATATATCGTGGTAACTACTTTTATTAATATGTAACCAAAATATATAAATGAATTTTTTTAACTTTGTAATTAATTATATTTTAATGATGTTATATTTTATAAAATTATAATTAATAAAAAATAATAATATAAGTAGTTACAATATCATTAGATTTAAAAGAACAAAATTTATAATACTCTTAATTATATTTTTATTTTTATTTGCATAATTATAAACATTTAACTTTATCTATACTTTCTTTAAAATATATGAAAAGAATTCAAAAATAATTAACGTGGGTTAGATATCAAAATACTATAATTATTTAATTTTAACATTTTAATTTCGTAATTATTAAATTAATCAACATATATCTCTTAATTTTTTAAAAATAAATATTTTAATATTTTAATTTTTAAGTTTAACTTATACAATCTTGTTTTTTTAATGTTTTTTTATCAAAATTAGTCATTATAAATCTTTATTTTATTAATTTTGATAAATTAAAAGTGTTTATTTAATAAATTATAAGATTAAAAATATTTATTTTTTATAAAAATTAGTAATATCTGATTCATAAATTATAAAAAATTTAATACATAAATTAATAATTATAAAATTAATATATTTATTTGATAATAATTACGGATATTTTAAAAAAAATCGATAATTAAGAGTGTTGCTATAAATAAATTACCTTAAACGAGAAGGTTAGTATGTTTGGATTTTCTATTTTTTATTTTTAGTTTTTGTCGGTTGGACTTTGGTGTTTGAGTTCACTTTTTTATATTACGTAACGGTACACAAATAGAACAGAGCTGTTTAATTTGAAACCGTTATACAGAAAGGTAGAGTTATTGTGATATTTTATATTATTATTTTTATAATATATTTATGGTTAATTTTATAAACGATTATAAATATTTTTAACAATTTTTAAATTTAATAATAAATATGCTACGTAAATAATAAAATAAAGTATAACAATAACTTCCTCCATAATATATCATTTTCCTTTTTTTCATTTTACGCATGTGGATATCATCAGTCAGGTGTCATTTGATTCGTGTAATAAAATCGGAATTGGAATCGGAATAGAATAGAATGTAAAGTAAACAATGTTTTTGTTTTGATCACTAGAATTAAGCTCGAAATCAGGATTACAGTATTTGGTTTGACACTGAAATAGAATGAAAAAAACTATAAATGACCTTAATACCCCTCATGCTTTAAAGTTCAAATAATGTCATTTAATTACTATTTTTTCATCAGACAAAATATATTATTGAAATCATTATTTTTTTAAATAATTACTACTTAATTAAAAAGAAATATATTATTAAAATTATTATTTTTCTAAATAGGATTTAGGTTTTTAAGGTTTGGGATGTGGGATTTAGGATTTGGGGTTATATTTGTGGGTTAAGGTTTAGGGTTAAAATTACTATTTTTCTAAAAAGGGTTTAGGGTTTTAGAATTTTAAATTTAGGGTTTTAGGATTTGGAATTTAGAGTTTAGGGTTTAGGGATTTATGTTTTAGGGTTTAGGGTTTAGGGTTTAGGGATTTGGGGTTTAGGTTTTAGGGTATTAGGATTTGGATTTAGGGTTTTGGAATTTTGGGTTTAGGGTTTAGGGTTTAGGGTTTTAGGTTTTGGAATTTGGGGTTTAGGGTTTAGGGTTTTGAGATTTATGTTTTAGGGTTTTGGGATGTATGCTTTAGGGATTTGAGGTTTAAGGTTTAGAGATTTGGGGTTTAAGGTTTAGAGATTTGGGGTTTAGGGTTTTAGGGTTTGGATTTAGGGTTTAGGGTTTTGAATTTTTAGGTTTAGGGTTTAGGGTTTTGGAATTTTGGGTTTGAGAATTTAGGATTTAAGTTTAAGGTTATATTTTAGTTGAGGGTAAAATTGAAAAAAAAAAATTAGATGAAAATAGAATTATGATTACCAAGGAGAGAGAAGGAATTGTGATTCTTTTTCTTTTAGTAATCGATTCCATTTCGTTCTCCCATTCTGTCTAACTAAACACGTAAAATAGAAGAAATCAATTCTGATTCTGTTCCATTCCTTCCAACCAAACATGGGGTAAGTAATAACGTGTTGTAACGATAATAAATTATTTGTTGTTATTAGATTTTTAAGGTTTTATAACTATTTTATTTATATAACTTTAGTTAATTCGATTGTATAATTTAAAAATATGATAAATAAAATTAAAATTTGTACAAAATAAAATAAAAAATATATATTTTATTTAAAATAAAAAAATTATTATTCTCTGTTTTCTCTCTCTTTGTTTTCTCTCGTTCTTTCTCTATTCCTATTCTCTCTCTTAGTCACTATTTTTCGGTCACTTATTTTCTTTCTTATATTTGATATTTATTTTCTATTAATAAAATAATTATGAAAGAATTATAAGAAAAAGAAGAAGCCAGAGATAAAAATAAAGGGGAGAGAACGGTAGTTTTTGTTAAAAAAATTGTCAATAAAATATATAATTTTTATTTTTCTTATAAAAAATCTCAATTTTAAAAATTTTAATTTAATTAATCATATTTTTAAACAATATAATTAATGAAACTTATATAAAAAATTATAAGATAAATTCTTACATTTTTGGATGAAATTTCAATGATTAAATTTATAAGAATTATTGACTAACTTTTTAATACAAAGTGAATCATTTAAGTCTCTTGTTTTTATCTCATTCTATTTTGATAGTTAGTAAAATTTATTTGTTTTTGTATTTCTAAAATATGAGTATATAACTTGTTATATTGTTATATAGATCATATGGATAATACAAAAATACGAGTTTATCATCTTGATATAAATGATTTGACTTCTTCATATATTTATTTTCAGTATCTAAAGTACAAAATATTAGAACTATAATTCATACTTAATATTCAAACAACTCGACCATGCTCCCATTTTTAGATTTATAAGTTCAAAGCTGATTTTTTTTATTCATGCAAGTCACATTTATGCTTATTTTGGTCAAAATACAAACTTTTGATCCAAAGTTTTACTCAAATGGTTTTTACAATTAGTTTTAAATGATTTTATTGAATTATGGCGGTTCTAATATGAATATGATATTTTAATTGATTCATGGGTATTAACAAGAATTTTTTATTAATAACATAGAAAAGAATATTAAAATAACTTATATTGAACACAATAAATAATAACATGACAAAAACATCAATATGTAAATAGAATATTAAAGAGGTCTATGATCATCAACATATGATATTTTGTCATTAGAAACACAAGAAAAATCATTTAGAATTTTTTTTTTTTTCATATTTTTAGTAAAAATTTAAATCATAGAATGAATTTTTTTTGACATACTTAATTTATTAATAAGATTGATCATTCTTGTGTGCCAATTAATAACAAAATTGACACAGTGAGATGAAATACATTGTACATAAAATAGTTAAGATGGTCCTATAATTATAGAAAAATGTAACTTAATAATTTAATGATTGATTTATATTAAATTAATACCCTAATTATATTATATCTTGGAACAAGAAAAAAAAACCTTACAATGATAATATTTGCTGTAGTCACATGAATTATTGGATTACAAAATTGGAATATAAAAAAAAATTGAAAAATTAAAACAAGTCCTCAGATCTTAACACATCCTCCTCTATTTAATCATTTTATTCCAATTTCAGGAGAACCCATCTTTCAAATATAACATCTCTACTTCCATTCCATATCCTATAAATACCCTCATCTCAACAACTTATTCGATTATGTTTTATTGAGATAAAGCTTTGACTTGAGGTGTATGATTTTAAATAATCTGATAGATGGGTCCTGAATTTTAATGATAGTTTAATTTATTGGAAAAAAGTGACAATTAATTGGGGCGATGTTTGAAGGAAAAAATATAATTTATTTTTGATATTTCAACCATGTATATTATTAACGATCATGTTCCAAAACATAATCAAAGTGTGATGTTTTGTGATATTTTAGACTTATCTAAGTTTTTTTCTATATTGTTGTCATTACGTGGCTTAATCAAAAAGTAATTATACTAATTAAACAGTGTATTTTTTAATATCATACGATCTCTATCAATCTCCGGAATTACTCTTTCTTTTATTGCTTATATTTTTTATAAGGAAAAATTTATAGAATACAAATTTAAAATAATTTTTAAATAATATTATTAATATATATTATTATATTGAGAAATTAATGCATTAATTATAACTATTATTTAGTATTATTTATATAACCAATAGTGACTTAACGTTCTAACATAATTCACTCTTAACAAAGATAATCCCAGTAAATAGCGACCAAAGAATCACGGTTTGATTTAAATAAACGGTATGAATTACATCCTAACGACCTTGATGTCATTAATCTAGTGAGCTTTAAGCATTATGTATATAACGATGTGTTTATTTAATATTTATAGTGATTTGATTTAATATAAATTATATTACATGTATTTTAGTTGTTTGTATGAAAGTTTCAAACCTATGTAACTTTAATAATCGTAAATTACGTGTTATATATATAATTTTTTAATGAGAAAAATATAAAATTTGATTATATATTAATATCTTTTAGTTTTTACTAAAAATTATTAAATTCTTGACGAACAATTATAATATATAATAATGTTGTTTTAAACATTATATTTCTTTCTTTAATATATAGATATAAATATAAGTAATAAATTTTATTAATATTATAACATAAAATTATAAAATAAAATATTTAATTACTTTAAAATTAACTGTTTTTCTATAAAAAATATCAATTATATATATATATTTTATTTTTCTTTTCTCTGCTACTTAGATTCCGGGCAATTAAAACCATATCTTTTTCTTTATCTTTCAGTCACTTTCTTTTATTTTGTGATTAATTAGAGTAACTTTCTCCTTCTCCTCCCTTTTTTTGATATTTACTTTTTCTAGAAAGATCTGTTTTACCCGACCTATCTATAGAGGGTTTTCGTAAGAGAGTCCTAATGAATATGATGGGATTGGGCAGTGTCATGATTGTTGGAACAGTACCATACGTAATCATAAATCTGTTAATTTCGTTCTTTAAGCAAAACCTCCTTTTTAGGTTCATATTATTTGGAAAATTCGATTTCATTAGGATAAATTTTAAATTTAATTGTAATTTATTTTTTAAAAAAAATATATTAATTATTCATAAAAAATATTATTTTTATTATTTTTTAAAATATTTTGTAATTTTTGTACTTCCATATTTCAATAATGAGATTTAAAAATAAATTTTTTTATCTTAATTTTTTTTTATAAATCTTAACTATTAAGATATTTGAGTCTAGTAAATTATATACTAAAACGAAGTTATGTATCTTATCCCACACATATAGAAATACTATCCACTATTATATAATTTGTCATACTTTTATGTCTTATTTACTGAAATTTAAAGACCCATCTTATCTCTTTATTTTCTTATGAATTTTAATATCAAAAGATAAAAATATGATAAATTATATAATAAATATTTAATGCTATATGTGTGGGATAAGATATATATATATATAGGTTTTTTTTTTTCTGAACTAGATCTCTTGTCCCTTGGTGCTTTAATATTTACATAAGTTTCCAATCTATTAGCGCAAATTTTAATTTTGACTTTAGTTCTTTTAGTAGTTAGGATATTATTACGTGTTTGAACTTGTAAGGGGTAAGGTAAGATTTAAGAAAAAGATTAAAGATAAATATATTTTTCTTTTTCTGTAAATAGCTTTCACGTGTGTCGGTGTATATAAGACAAAATAACAAATATTTTATGCTATAAAAGTTAAAGAATTATAAAAATTAATATTTTAAAATTTATAATAATAAAAATTAAATTAAATAAATTTTAGTTAAATAATATTAATATTTAATATGTTTAAATGATTATAATTAAATTTAAATGAATTTAAATTATATGATATTTAATGAAAAATAATATATTAAATTTTTTATAATAAAAACATATGAAATAAATATAACTACTTATTATTTTTATAATTATAAATTATAAATTATAAATTATTTATTTTTTAATAAAATAATTTGATAAATATATGTTTGTTTTTAACTTAATTTAAGAGAGAATTTAAGAAGAAAATAATCTTAACTTGATAAGAGAACAAAGAATAATACAAAGATAATGTATATGAATATATGATGGATGAGACACTTATACTAATAACTATAATCATCTAGTATAAATTTTGGATCCATTTAGTTAATTATCATTGTTTATGAATAGATAGTAGTTTCTTTACGGTTTAAGCACGTTTATTATTTTTTAAAATTTATTCAAAAATATATTTATTTAAAAAAAATTAAATATGAACTTAATTCTAATTTTATCATATTATTTAAATATTGACAATAATTTTCATTTTTTAATTATTTATCATATATTTGTAAGTAAGTAAAACAAAAAAAATATAAAGTAAAAATAAATAAAATGTAATCTAATTATAAAAAATATTGTGTATTTTATTATTAAAATTATATTTTTTAATATAATTATATATATATATATATAATAATAATATTTAATTTTGATTAATTATAATTTAGATATTATAATAACTATTTTTATTTTATATATATTTTTAATTATGATATTTAAAAAAATTATTAAATTTTTAAAAATAGTTATAATTATAATTATTCAATTTATTAGGAGGCAACGAGAGGAAAGTAAGGTAAGTCAAGTCCTAGCTTTAGAGTAGAAAGGTGCTTTAATAATCTCTTCAACGCTCAAACAAGTAATCATCATTACTTGTCCAGCCACTTCCTTTGATATTTTGTTTTAATAAGAACCTAAACTGTCGGATTTATTTATGACTATGTAAATGAATGATAAGAGTGTCATTATTTAATATTTATGTACAAAAAAAAAATTAATTGACAAATTATCAGTAATATTTAAATTTATATCATCATATCTACTAACGCAATTAAAGAACCCACAGGACGGATCCATATGGGTCACTTCCTTTGATATGCTAAGGAGTGTTATAATACACAATTTTACCCTCAATAATAATTATGTTACACATAATATGGAATTTATAACATTTATGTTTATATTTGATGTAAAATTTAATTTATTACTTTTAATATTTTTAATTTAAATTAATTATTTATAATATAAAATGTATTTAATTTAATTATTTATAATATAAAATGTATTTAATTTAATTATTCTCTAACTTTATTATCTTAAGTGTAGCATTTTATTATATGATACATAGTGATTTAATTATTGATATCAATTTTTTTTATTTTATGATCAAAATAATAAAAATATATCTTAGTAATAAAAATAGTTAATTCAAATAAAAAATATATTAAAAATAATAAATTAAATTTTTACTATCTATTTAAGAATATATAATACATATATATTAATTTGAATGCAAAATTAATTAGGAAGTTATGTTTATTTAGCATCAGTTTTATAAGCACACGATTGGCACATATTTATTGAAAAATTATTGCTTATAGCTTTTATTGGCATTGTTCTATCCCCATTGGTTTGATCTAATAAATGAAAATTCGACATATTAAATAAGTAGAGAAAGTGTGTATATATATATATATAATATTTTTCAAAAACATAAATTGATAATAAATTTGAAAGAATATTACAGAAATTACATAAATGATTTTTTTTTCTTTTTAAAAAATGACACAATTTTTTCTTTAGGCTATAACATCATATATGTCTGTATTGACATGGAAATAACAAAAGTATGCTACCAGAAAGATTAAAAACAAAATAGATAAAAAGATGTACAAAGTTTTGTATATTAATAAAATGATTACATTAAAAAGATAAAAGAATATAAAAGATTAAAAGGCATACAAAGCAAGACAATCATTAATTTACTTAGTGAAAAAGTTGTATGGGAAAGAAAATATATATAGATATAGAGAGAGTATATATATGTTTAGCTATAAAAATATATTATCACGTAACAAACTATACATATGAGATTAAATTAAAGATAAAAAAGCACAACAAAAAATAAATATGGAACGGGGCTCGAGTCATAATATGTTTGGATAATATACTGAATAAAAGCTTCACATGGTTAAGACACTCGATTCTAATCACCATTTGCCAAAGGAAATAATAATATATATATTTTTAAATAATTTCAATTAAATATTACAATAATTTATAGATACTATTTTTCTAAATTATTATTTTATGACAATTGATTTAAATAAATAATATTGATAAATATTAGTGACATTTTAATGAAATTATTTAAAGGTTTAGATTTTAATAAATATAAAAAATTAAATTAGTAAGTATTTTTTTTAAATATTTAATAACAATTAAAAATATATTTAAATTATGTTTATTTAAAAATCGAGATTATTTGATAAAAATATTTGTTTAAATCATTTGTATTTAGAAAAATTTGTTATATATACACATTATATGATTAGTCAATACAATATATAATTAACATTTTGCACTCTTTAAGTATCGAGTTAGATTAAATATACATATATATTGTTAAGATATGGAAATTTAATAATTATGAAGTTATTGATAAAAAATTATCTTATCCTAACATTTGAGATTTGAAAAAATCATTTTTTTTTATCTTCATAACCCTATAATATTAACTATTGAGATATGAGTATATAATATTTTGGCGTCATTAGTCTCGTCCCCCATAAATACATAGATATATAATTGAATATTAAAAATTAGGATATGTCTGCCAATTGAAAAATGATAAGATAAGAAAAAGAACTCCCTTTTCTCATGTGTTACTCTGCAAGTAATGCATAGAAAAATGTAAAAAAAAAAAAAAACTCTCAAAATTTTCTTCTCATTTTTAAATTTTTCCAAATTTGATTCGTAAGTCCGTTAGGATTGCTTCTGTCTCATGCCTTTTTTTTTTATATACAAGTTTTGAAATAATTTTGTCCATTAAAAATATAATATTTTAATTTTAAGTATGGTAAGAAAATGGTACCTTTTACTCTGACTTTTATCTCTTCAACTCACCCGTTAATTTTTTTTTATTAATAATAGTAGATGATTTAAATAAAATTTAATCATTTTAATTAATATATATATATATATATATATATATTATTATGTTAGTTCTTTTTTAAAAAAAAAAAACTAACATATTCATTATAAATCAAGATAAATAATAATTTACTTAAGAAGTTAGTTTATAAAGTATAATTTTTATTCTCTTTAATTTTCATTCAAAATGTTTTGATAATTTTTTTTATTCTGATTTATTGTTATTTTGATTTCCGTTAATTTTTATTATGTATTAAACACAACTTTAATAGATAAGATTTATTTAAGATGTCGTCCAACCTTAATATGTTAAATGATAATTGATTAAAATTAATTAACTGTGATTTCAAATATTTACCGGATGAAGTCTAGATATAATCTAATTTAAAATATATCATAATTAACTATTTTAAATTATAAGGAATAATCCAATAAACATTCATTATATTCGAATATAGTGTAATTAATTAGCTCTCACATATATACTTTTTATAACGTGAAATATGCATGTAAAGATTATTTATGTTTTAATATAAGATAAATAATATGAATACAAACACTAGTCTTAAATTTATATGTAATTAACGTTACTCTATAAATGATTTTCCCATTCATTTCACATGTAAACGATGACTGCTGTATTTAAAATTGCCTTGTGCAGATACGCATAAGTTATGGTAAAAACACACAAGCCTACGTTACATAGAAAACGGTCATATACAACACACACAAGCTCAGTCGCAATAAATGGACGAATCCAGTTCTTCAAAAAGGAAAAAACCAAAACCAAAAAACTGGAACTAGAACTGAAACCGAAAAATAATTAAATACTATTAAAATGAATATTTTATAATAATGAAGTGGTATATAAAATAAAAAATTAATTTTTTTTAATATATGTTGTTTGAAACTGTTTTATTTTTAATATTTATTAAAAATATATATATTTAAATATTATTAATGTTGATCTTTTTAAAACAACTAATATTCTTTCTTTAATATATATATATATATATTATGTTCTCTTAAGTTTTATATCAATTAAAAGTTCGACAACATTATTGATTATAAGTTTAACAATCTTTAATTTAATAAGATTTTATTAGATTAAATTATACATAAATTTTTAACATAATATAGAATTGAAACTCTTTTTATCAATGACTTGAGTTTTGTCTTTAATAATCTTGTCGTAACTTTGTGATAATACTTTTGTCCATATAGATGAGAGTTATTAAATTTTCTTAAGTTTCATACCGATCATTAATTCATCAATAATACTAATTATAAACTAAAAAGAATTCTTAAATTAATGAATTTTTTTTTATTTAAGTAAAACTAAATTTTTATAGTATATAAATATAAATAAAATTCAGTTACGGGAGTAAAAGACGAAGAAACAAGGAGGACAAGTGGCTGGTACTCAGAGACCCTGCTCCAGATTTTTTCTTTCATTTTCTGTTCCGTTTCAAATGAGCAAATTGTTTTTATCTTAATTTAAGATAACATTTAGAATAAAATGTTAAAACATAAATAATTAAAAAAAAAACTTAAATTTATTGATTCATTAAATAATACCAATTCTTTTGAGATTTTATAATAAGATAATGACTTTGATTGTGCTGGTTAATAAGAATTAAATTATAAAGAAAATTATTAAATAAAGTTGTTATACAAAGAAAATTTGAGATTTATCTATAAGAAAAACTTAAATTTATTATTATTAATAATATTAAAGTAAAATTTATAAAATTATAAATAAAAAGTTTAATTTTTTTTAATGTTTAAACAAAATAAAATAATAAAATATACTAAATAATTATATAAAATGTGAATAAAATAAAATATTTTAATATATTTTTAAAATTTTACATTTCATTTTAAATTAACAATAAAATTAAACATAAAAATATCTTAAATTATTCATATTATTATTCTACGAAAACGTTTCATAAAATAACAAAAAAATTCTGGTTTTCCCCAAAGCTCGAGAAAAGAGAGTGAGACAAAGCAAAGTTATCACAAAGACCGAGACCAAAGCCTATGTTTTTTTTTCTTTTCTTAAGAAACTCCCCTCACATAACCCACACGAGCGGTTCTTGATTTGCATGAACAGCACAGACTTTCTCAGAGAGACCGAGATGTAAACTATTTTGTTTTCCTTTTTAAGTGAGAGAAAGGCAAAGATCAGTCTTAAAATAAGAACCCTCCTTAGTCCTTACCCTCAACCAAGAGAAAAACACAATAGAAAGTTGGGTTGGCTTGTTTGGGTTTTCAAATCGTGTTGGTTCTCTGTTTTTTAAACTTTCAGAAACCTACCGATTTTTCCTTAATTTCCTTTTCTGCCCTATTAATCCATGAAGATAAGATTTTGAGTACTCTTGTTTTGGTAATCAGTATAACAAAGATTTAGATACAAAAAGCCCAATTTCTCTGTTTTACTTGTGGCATTGTAGTAAAAGTACCATCTTTGTGTCTTAACAAGTTCTAATATTTTCCTTTCATTTTCAACACTTGGGTGTTTCTTCGTAATGGATCTTAATCAACTAAACAGTCATTTTGATGGTTTCTGTGGTTATGGTGCCATGAACTTTAATTCACCATCGCCACTATCATCTTTTGCTTCTGATCAACCTTCTCAGTCTGAGGAAAGAGGGTTTAGGACAAGTACTGAAATGGGTTTCCAGATTTTGAGTCCTTTGTTAGAGGAAAACAAAACAATGGAAGGAGGAAGTAATAGTGCAAACCAAATGTTTGATGAAAAGTCACTGTCTTTGAAATTTGTGGGAGAAGAAGAAGCTGAAGAGATGAAGAGCTCTGTTGTTGGGAAAAATAGTAGTAGGCATACTAAGCTTTGTGTCAGAGGTCATTGGAGGTCAGCTGAAGATGCAAAGCTCAAAGAGCTTGTGACCCAATATGGTCCTCAAAACTGGAACTTAATAGCTGACCAACTTCAAGGCAGATCAGGTAACTAATTCCAAATCTCCATGGTAAGAAAAGTGAACAAAGGTTAATAATTTTTTTTCGGGGGAAAACAAAGAAAGCTGTTTGAAATCGAAATCTTAAATTATTATAAGTGTAAACTTTACTATCAGTACTTCTCTATAAATATTGTTATATGTGTGGTCAAACAATTATAATTTAACGAATGAGTTAATGGGATTTGAATACATGACTTACTGTTCTAAGACGTGAGTAGTGATAGAAGTTGTCGAAAAATTAACGATTTTTAAAAAAACTTCACTGCATTCTACTTTTATACACTTATCAGTAAGTGTCTTTTAAACCAATATTGTTTCGATGAAAATAAAAGCCAAAATGAAAATGGCATTTATCAGAAGCAAAACTTGACTCTTTACACTTTTGTTTGACCTGGAAATTTCCCATTTGTTAAAAAAAAAAACAACTTGAGGTTTTTGATCCATGAAGATCATGTTTGTTTTTCAGGAAAAAGTTGCAGACTGAGGTGGTTTAACCAATTAGATCCAAGAATAAACAGAAGCGCTTTTAGTGAAGAAGAAGAGGAAAGGCTCTTAACTGCTCATAGACTATATGGTAACAAATGGGCAATTATAGCTAAGCTTTTTCCTGGTAGAACTGATAATGCTGTTAAGAATCATTGGCATGTGATTATGGCTCGTAAACAAAGGGAGCAGTCCAACTTTTATAAGAAAAGAAAATCATTCCCTGTTTCTTCTCATAAAGTGTTTCCTAAAGGACTTGATCATCTTATGATTAATCTCCAAAACAATGCCTGTAGTAAATCTACATTCTCAAATACTATTGATGAATCTGCTGCTTCAACCTGTACTGATCTCTCATTATCTCCCTCTTCAAATAGAGTAGTAGTAGTACCTGGTAGTTTTCTCAGTACTAAGTTCAATAGTCCAACTTCACAACTGAACCAACACTTTGGATATCATATTGGTATATCTCTTTTTTTACTTCACTTTCCATTCTATTAGTTGTAATATGTGCAGTTTTTTCTTTACTGTTTGACCCTTTCTTTCTTATGTCATTTCTTAGTTGGGCATGTAAGAAAACACAAATATTTGAGTCACTTCACCTGTGTTTAGTTTCTTACTATTAAGATTTTAAGAGGTACAAACCTATATTTAGGACGCTTTAATCCTATCTTTTTAAACATATGGGCACTCGAGCACTACCTTGGGACTCTCCTTTTAGGACACACACTGAGTTACTAATTTTAAGAATACTTATTGATTGTGGACGCATGTATTCTCATAAATTTGGAGTGTTTGGTCTAAAACTCATGTGTATACAAAAAAAAAAAAAACAAGAAAGAAAAAAGTCCCTTGCATTGCTTAAAGAAAGATTTTCTTTAATCACTGGAACGACTTGTCCCAAATATCAAAATTACGTGACATAAGGTATAGATTTTCTTGTGTTTGTTTTGGCATGCATTAATCTATGTGATACAATTTAATTATTTATTTGTTAGTAATTGATTACACAATTAATTTATCATTTAACATCATCATTTTTTGATCTAATCAATAACTGATACTTCTTTTATGCATATAATAACTTGGTAACTTGGTGAATATAATATTATTAATTTTCCTTGTTTTAATGTTACTGCAGGGTCGTCAACAAATGGGCATTTGGAAAAGTTAATGAACAATAAGAATGGGATTAATGGGTTGTGTGAAATTGGGTTAATGGGAGTAAATGTGGTAGTTGTAGATCAATCTGGTCAATCAGATTCAAACTCAGAAATCTCTGCAGCTGAATCAGTTGCCACCAATAGAAGCAATATCACAGTGTCTTGGGAAAATGAAAATCAGAAGAAGAAGAAGATTGCTAGTGTAAGTGTAACTACCTTCATTGACTTCCTTGGAGTTGGAGCTTGTTAAAAACACAACAAGCTATAAGACTCAGAGGAGTAAATCATTAAACCACTGAGAGTTCAAAAAGAGAGACTAAAAAAGCTAAGTCTGTATAAGAGGGTATTTCTACAGTATCTGATGTACAGTTAGATCCATAAAAGGAAAAAATAAATAAAAATATAGTCTAAAAAGAGTTTGAGGGATTTTCAAAATAACAATTGAGAGTGGGTTTTTGGAATTATGTGGCAACAAATGAGCATGGTTATTATTCCCTGTTATGTTATTGGCATTTTGTATAAACGAAAAGCAAAAGCCGAAGTTGTTTCTCTTTGGACTACAAGCTCTGCCCATCTTTCATGACTTTTCAATGCTAGTTTGTCTATTGTTCGTGGAATACTCGATGTATTTGTTTTTATTTTTATTTGTTAAATTTAGTTTATTTTTAATTTAAAGTTTAAAAATATTATTTTTTCATTAATGATTATGTATATTGGTTAAAATTACGATAGTTTATTTTAAAATGTGTTTTTAGAATTCTTTGTTTTTTCTTTGAAAAAAGTGTCATATAAGTAGTATAAATTTGACTTTTTAATAAAATATTTTTATTAAATGTAACGAAATAATGTGTTACATGGAGTTTGATATTTAGTAATATTTTGATATATTTTTTATCATTCTTTGTGAATTGGAAAATTTAGTGATACAATTAATTTAATATAATTTTTTATTTTATTGAGTATTATTGAATATATTTTTTTATTATTGTTATTACATTATGGATACAATTGTTATTTATTAAACATGTTAATAGTATACAAATATAAAGATATATGTAATATACGTGTTATTTTGTTATATTTAAAGTTAAATTAAATAAAAAATTAATTTACATTATATTTATTTAAAAAAAATTAAAAATATTTTGTTTCTTAACAATATTTTTGAACTAAACAAAATGGTTGGTTCAGCACTTCACTTTATAATTGAAATAAGGAAAGGTGACAGTAAAAGTAACTTATTTATTTTATAAATAAAATTTAGATTTTATATTTATTTTTTAATAATATAAGTGTTCTTTACATAGTAACTAAAAAATAAATAAAATTTTCAAAAATAGAATATATTAGTAGAGGTGCTCTGTATCAGTATTTGTACTTTTTTTTTCTCAGACCAAGAAAAACAATCGTGAAAAAGATATTTAAATGTTTGATGTAGTTGCAATAATTCCTTTTACACCTATTTCATACGTAAAAATTCTTTTACAATTTATGCGTAATTGTTTATAGAAAAAAGTATTTACTATCTTTATAAATATATATACATAAATGAGTTAAAGAACAATGGGAAGTTTGAATGTGATTGTTGTATAATTAGTTTTAAAATTAAATAATTTTATTAAAAGTAATTTAAGAAAAATATTTAGGGGGTTTATAATGAAAATATTGATAATGGTTTTGATAATTATTTTAAGACTGATAATTTTTGAAAGCGTATCTTATAGAAATTCTCAAACATTTTTTAAATTCCTTTTTAAGTCACTTGAAAGTTTTTTTCTTTTAAAAGACTCAAAGTTTATTTGTGTTTACTATCGAAATCGTGTGACAATATTTTTATTCTAACTATAAAATATGCTTCTTGACCAAATAATAATAATAATAATAATAATAATAATAATAATAATAATTTTTTATCAAAAGCGCTTTCGAAACATAAAGAAAGCACATTTTGAAAAAAGAGAAGGTAATCGATTCTTAAGTGGGGTCTAGAGATCTTACATGCATAAGCGACGGGCGTGGCGTTGAAATATGTCTCAAACAATTAATAAAAACGTGACATTTTAAATCTTCATGATTGCTTTATTAGTGATCTTTTTAATAACTTCGACGTGGTATGATTTTGGAGCTGGTGATGTCCCTTCATTTGACAAATTTGTGCACACTTGTTCTTCATTCTAATTACCCTTCTATCCTTTCTATTTGTGAAAAATAAAGTTTAGTATTGAAGTTAGTTTTTTAATCGGTGGAATTCGCGTTTTTAATTCTATTATTTATAAAATTTAATTACTTTATTGTAAAAATTGCTGACTTAAAAGTATATTTTTTAATAATTATAAATTTTAAAGTGTTTAATTTTAATAATTATAAGATTATATTTAATTATTTTTTATAATATAAAAATTATCAAATTAAAATACATTTTTTAACTGTTTTAAAATTGAGATCATTTGTGCCACTCACGGACCAATGAAGTGACCAATAATGTCCTTTTTGAATAATGTATCATATTTTAACTATTGTCAAATTTTTAGTATAACCATTTTATTACAATTATTTTTGTTGTGAAATTTTGTTATTTTGCTTTAGAAAAATAATAAAATACTTATTTATTCATTATTATTAAGAAAAAAATACTACTAAATTTTTTTATTTTAAAATTTACATTTATGTTATATACTTATTTTCTGTAATAATTATTAAAAAATAAACGTATAAAAATAAAAATAATGTTTTTTACATTATATAGAAATTATTTTAATTTAAATAAGTTATTATTAAAATAATTGAAGAAAAAATTAAATAAAAATATAAAAACATAAAAATAATCACTTGTTTCTATACTATCATATTTTAACAGGAGTAAATTGTTATGAAAATAAACACATGATCTAATTGTCTTATCTAGAAAAAAATTGTGATTTGTGCATTCAAATTCTTTTATTAATAATATTTTAATGTTATTATTATTTAATAAAATTATAATTAATAAATTATATGTAATAATAAAAAATTAAATTAAGATAATATAGTTACTTTTATATTAACTAAACCTACTCAAGATTAGAGTACTATTTCAAGAAAAATAACATTCTTCGCGAAGATATATATTTATTTATTTAGGTGTTTTGTGCTGAACTAAAATTTTAATATGCTTCGAGCTTCGCATGAGTGCTGGTTTCATGCCGTGGGCAATAATAGCAAGATGGGCCAATTCCTTATATATGCCATTAACGGCCCATTTAGCATCCCTTTTTTTAAGGCCTGGGGCATTATAGAGAAAATTGTGGATTTTCATTGGAACTGAAAATTTAACTAAGTGAGAAAGTGGGCTAGCATATAAAATATTTAGGTAAAGTTTAGAATCATTCGCAAGCCCAAAGTAACTAGCTATCTATAGCAAACCCAACAAACTTTGGTTTATACTAATAATGTAAAGAAGAATATTAAAGAATACATGGATTTGCGTATATTTTGTACCAACAACATTTATATTATACCATGTTTTAATATTATTTTAAAAAATAAATTATTTCTTTAATTTTATAAATAATTTTAGCATATAATATCATATAATAAATATGAGTATAAAAATTGATAATATTAACATTTCTAGTAACCTAAATTCAAGTGTAAAGTCAAGTAGAAGCAGAAAATAGAAATCGTAGAAAAAACTTGAACATAGATATGATGGATGAATTTGCAAGTTTCAAAAGTTTGAAGCTCAACGCTTTATTTTACAAATTTATTTTAGAGTAGGGGTGATGAATATAAACCCAACATGATATTATATAATTTATTTTAATTAGAATTAACTATTATTTTTATACTTGTTAAAATATTAATTTTTGTATCACTATAAATAAATAAATTGAATAAGGATAATTTAATTTTTCATAATAGTAAAAAATATATATAAATTTGGATAAAAAAAATACTAACACTAACATAGAGAGTTGAGTAGCATAGCTAACTAGTCATTCTTCATCATAATGGTAAATGTTTGGTATTTTTTTTAGAATATCATGACGTGTATTTGTTAAAAAAATGAAAATCTTATATTAATAATAGATAATATTATGATAAAGTTTATAAAAAATAAAAATTTAGAGATTAATATTTTGGGATTGAAAAATCTATAATTCTTATAGATTTTAAAAGTATCTCTCACCTATAGATAAAAATTATTTTTTAAGAATCTAAAAATTCATAATGTTGAGTTTTAATGTGCGGTGAGACATGTAATTCTTATAACTATTAAAGATATTAATAAACTTTTAGATTAAATTATGATTTGATAATTAAGATTAATAAAATATAATATTAGTGTAATTATTATATTAAAAATACAATTACATAATACTTGATTAAAAAATGGGTGGGAAATATCACTAGTAACTATGTGGTCCCCTGATTGGTTCTAAGTAGCCAAATCTATACATCTAGGCATAATTAGTACTACTTAGCCCCAATTGATTGTTGTTTTAGTGCATAATTAAAAGTTATTATAATATTTGTAAAACAAATTATAATAACTTTTTAACTTGTACGTATAGAGTTCTTTATGTACTATTTTTTTTAAAAAGGATTTTAAGTTTTTATTTTTATTTTTATTAAATAAATAAAATATTATACTGACAAAATTGAATGATTCATGATGGTAAAAGTGTGAGTTAAATCACCTGAACAATCCAAATATTATTTATATTTCAATTTACAAATATAATTTTTTTAATTTAACACCTCTAGGTATTAAATTTTGGCTCTGTTCCGAATAAATGTGATAGTTTTATATTTTCTCTCATCCAATTGATAAAAAAAATAAAACTCACCAACATAAAAATTAAAAGATATTTAATAAATGATAAATCAAAATTAGTTTGAACACTCACTAAATTTTAAAGTACATAATATAAAAGCGTAAAAGATTAATTAAAAAAAGAGAAAAAAAATCAACGTTTGAAAGCAAATGTTGCTCGATCTTCACAATTTTTCCAAATATGAACTGAATTTACCACAAGAATTGATTTTGAGTCTGGCTTCAATTAGTATTAATTAGAGTTTATTGTCTACATTAGAAAAGAAATAAAGGAGTTTTATAATACTATATTTGTTTATACATAATTAAAATTATCTTAAAATAATATATTAATACGTTTATAATATTATATTATATTATATACAATTAATATATTATTTTAAGATTAATTTAATTATGTATATTTTTTATAAGTTATTTAAAGTTTGAAATTTAAAATTGGAAAGGAGATTTTAAAAAATAATGTAAAACATTTTAACACAGTAAAATAATAAAATATTACTATAATTATTGTGAGTATTTATAGATAAAATAGATGTGACTTGTGACCAAGGGCGATTATAGAATTGATAAAGAAAATGTCTACTAAATCCGATACTAATATTTATAACCCAATGGAATGTCAGGATAATCTAAATTTATATTTATATTTGTATTTTGTATTAATTATAACATAATATATTTTTAAATTTAAAAAAAAATTATTAAATTTATTTGATTATATATCACACTATAATTAATATAATAAATTTATATAATACTGAGATTAGTCTTCTAACCTATGGGTTATACAATGTATCAAAAAATGATTATGCTTTTTATATATATGGTATAAATAAATATAATTATAGATATAAATATAAGATCACTTTTATTTAAGATTGAAGTAGTAAGGTATTACTTGACGGTACAGTAATGTTCACTTTATATAACAGTTATAAGTTTATCAAGTTTATGATCATGATTCACGAGTTCAACCGTCATTCACAGTTTTATTAACAATTTAAGGATCTAAAATGTAGATATAATTTAATAATTTAAGGAATTATATATAAAATTTTAACATCAAATTATATATTTTTAAGAATTTATGCATTAATTTAATTGATGTTTGGATATCAAATGTAAACTTTATTTATAATAGAAAGAGTACAGATAAGTTAGGCATGCAGAAAACTGTGTAGATCTCATTATGAAGAAGAAATTAAGAAGGAAAAAAAGAAGAGAAGACGGTGTGTGAGGGAAAGTACAGTCGGTTCTGGACCTTCTGATATTAACATATATACGACAGAGAAGTAGTGAAAATATTAAAATTTGCAGAGTGATCAAGATATATATATATATATATATATATAGAAAGAGGGTAAAGTAAAGTGTTCGAGGTTTAAGCCAACCTTTGTGGCCTCTCAGGGTCCTCTTGTTTAATTTAATATAAAAAGTGAACAACTCAGAGATGAAAAATTAATGTTTATGTGTTCTACTTTGCAGAGACAGTATATGTACATATAATAAAGCCATGTTTGCTTAGCGTCACTCAGCTTCACCTTATAAATTATTTCTGCAGAGTTTTTTGACTATGCCTTTGTATTGTTCTCCCTCTTTTTCTTATAATATAAAGTTTTTTTATTTATTTAAATAATTTAATCCCTTCTTCCCTTACTGCTGCTTCCCAGCTTTTCATGCATTTCCGGCCCTCACATGCATGCACAAACCACACATTCGATCCTCTCTCTCTCAAAGGTTGTCACCTAAATTTTAACTTTGTATAATTAAAATTATAATTGTTTGTAATTTTCGAAGATTTTTACTTTATTACGTTATGTATTAAGTGAAGATGTTTATTGTAATATTGAAATTATGATTAATTAAAATTTAATATATACTAATATTATATTGAAATACAATTTAATATTAAAGCAGATGATAATTAAAGGATAAAACTGATTTATTGAAAAATGTATAGTTGATATCATTGAATTATTTTTTTATTCTTTTTATACTATGAAAATTATTATTTTATACCATTCCGTGTGTTGCCATGGGATGGCTTCAAGCTTTTGTTTACATTTATTATTGTATCATTTGTCTCTAATCTCTCTCTAACCTCACCAACATCTCTCTCTAACCTCACCAACATCTCTCTCTAACCTCACCAACATCTCTCTAATCTTCCTAAGCCTCCGTTAAAGCTAATCTCACTGCCTCCTTGATATGCTTCCTGGGTTAAAACACAGATTGAATGAAGATATTCATAATCTTAAGAAGAAAGTTTATTCCTATCCAATACCAGATAAACAGAGTCCACATAAATATGAGGAACGTGATGGTTGAGAGATAACTGACCGAGAATAAAATCCAGATTGTTGATTCAGTGAAAAGGGCCGTTAAAAGTAATAGAAAAGTTATTTTGGACTTTGATTAATTATGAGTTTTCTACAGAAAAGTTTCAACTTTTTGATTATGAGTTTTCTACAGAAAAGTTTCAACCTTTAAAGTTGAATTTGAAAGAGCTTGAAGAAACATAGGAAGATCAAACAAAGAAGAAGAAGAAGAATGTTTGTTCTGGATATACATATAGATATAATATATATAACATAATGTTCTTGGCCTATCAATTTTTGGGGGGTTGCATGGCTGCTCGTAATAAAATCTTAGAACATCATTAATTATGGAAGATCATGGACCAGTTCATCTATGGATGTTACGGAGATAACGAGATTAGCGTTAATAAAAGTTTAGGGAGGTTAGAAGCAAACGAAAGTAATAAATGTTAACAGAAGATTGACGCCATCCAACGGAAACAGATGTAACGGTATAAATGGAACAAAAATTAGTTAAATTATATAAATGATAACGTTTTGATAATATATTAGTATATCATGTTAATATTTTTAATTTTTTTCTAAACTTAATATATATTTGAATAAATATTAAAATATAAAAAAATAATTAAACAGTAAAAAATTATTATCCATCCTAACCGACGGTTATTACCTTAATTTATTTTAAATTAACGAAAAATGTTATGATTATTAACATAAATTGTTGTAGATATATATGTTCATTCCCATGTCATGTAAATTGGTTAAAATATATTATTGGTTCATAAATTTTAAATCAATTTAAAGTTTTAAAAATTAAACAATAAATCACAATAGTAAAGTTTAAAAATTTAAATACTTAATCATACTTTTGAATTTCATGTATCTATATATAAATCAACTTAAAATTATGATAGTATTACTTAAGCATGTAAAACTTACTTTAGAAAAATCCATACATTCAATTTTAAGTTAATTAATATGTTAAAAGGGTGTTGGTAGCTTAAATTGTTGGAAAAATTACAGGTAGAATTACTATTTGAAACTCGACACAATTTGGGGATGTAGAGATTTGAACTAATTAGATCATGAATGCTTATTAAGTCTTAATTGTTATGAGATGGAAAAAAAAACAAAGAAAATTATACATTCTATAACAATTATAATGATATTTAATTAGTGTTAGAAGAGAATTAATAATCAATTTTCTTAAAGTTCCGACTATTAGGATGTCCTAACTATATTCTTATTTATTATTTGGGTTTTTACCATTCATTTAGAAATAAAAATTGGTTTTGTACTTAATTATCATCATAAATAACTGCAAAGAGTATAAATTCTAATTTGTTTTTGGGGGTAATTAGTAAAATTCTAATTCCTTGATAAGAGGAATATCTATATTTCATAAAGTGAAGAATACGAATTTCTTGTAAGATAATTTATAAGCTTAAAAGGTGTAAATGAATAAAAGAAATGATATATCAATGGTTTTATTTGTTCAAACTGAACATGTACTAAATATACAATAGACTGATAAAAAATGTCAAGTTCTCACATAAAACTTATAAACAAGAAATAAAATAAATACATGAAATAAATATTTTGGGGAAATATATAGCTTGAAAATATAAGTTTTGTTATAGTTTTATTGGGCCATTATTTAAAATATTAGATTTTGAAAAGTGAAAGTTGTGGTAAAACTTGAGCTTAGTAAAATCTACAACTATAATTACAGCATAAATTGAAATGAGTTACTGGTTAAATATGATTTAATTTTTCATATAAACTACGAAATATCATTATAAAATTACACTTTCAACCAAGATTGTGTTCATTATTGACCTATATTACCTTAATTTAAGAGTATTGGTGGCTAGTATGAAGATTAAGGTTGTAAGTTTGGTTCAGATAACTTAACGAGAATAACAATAATAATATTGGTTTGTAGAATAAAATTTTAGCAAGAGAATGAGAGTAAGAATTAAATTAAATTAAATTAATATATATATATATATATATATATATATATTATGTTTGTTTTAAAAGTGAAAATAGAATAACATTAAAAATTTATAAATCATTCTATTTTATTTAACTGATTTTAAAATATATATTTTTATGTTATAAAAATATATATATATATATATATACATGCACTGCATTTTAAAAATGCAAAAAATATATGTGTTTTTTGTTATAAAATAAATATGTGACCATGAAGTTAAAAGGTGAAAATCTATCTATAAAAGAGTTCGTACCATCCAATTAAACATTTGTAAAAATAATTTTTTTTAATTTTAAATGAAATAAAAATGTTTATACAAATACACAAAAAAAATAAAATATTTTAAAGTATTTTATTAAGATGAGTATGAGAGTAATAATCATTCTTTCCATAATTACATTAATGTATATTTTGCTCAAATTAATAATAAAAATAAATACAAAAAAAATTAAATTGTTTTTTAACCATATTATGTTAATATATTACTGTAAATCAAAGATAAAGAAATATTATCGTAAATATCTCAAAGATTTTACTTTTCTTCAAAATTATCCTTGAGGTTTAATTAATATCAAAACTATCCTATAATATTATCAACGTTATATCACCATTTAATATTAGAGGCAAAATAATAATCTTCTCCTATATATGTATCGGAGGCAAAAAGTTGAGATCGAACGATAATAATGTTTGAACTGAAGGCGTAAGTACACAATCGTTGTCGTCATCAACAACCGAAGAAGAATCACAATCATTGTGGCAAATCACAAGGTGAAAGGAAAAGTTGGTGGTTGGTGGGACATAGGTTGATCTTTACTACAACGTCTTAGGCCTCGATGGAGACCATGGGCTTGGGACGAGGCTCACTAAAAGACTCAACAGTGTTGCTAAGGCTATTACAGGTAGGATGACTCACCTGAATAACATCAATCTTAGATGAAGCCATGTCGTCATGAAACTCGTGTTGGTAAAGATGATGAACATGGGTTGGGTTGTTGGGTAAAAGGAAGTTAGTTTTGGCTTTGGGACCCCAAAGGGAGCAACTTGAAACGTCGTAAGCTCGAGTGGTGTCCTCGACTGAGTCGAAGGTTCCGAGCCAAACCTATGTTTTCTTCGTAGGGTCTCTGATTTCAGTAGCATGTCGACCCCAAGGGCGTTTATGGATACCTTTGAATCGGGTTTGTTGGTGTTAGTTCGAGTTTTTAGAGGATTTGATGATGGTAGATTTATGGTGGGTTTGTCTCCTCGACGTATGGGGAATGATGATGAGAACTGAGAGAGATTGGAGAGGATATTCGGGTAGAGAATATATGAGATAATTTTGAAGAAAAACAAAATCTTAGGAGTAATTGTAATAATATTCTTAACCGTAACATTCAACAAGTTATATAGATATGAGCATAAAATATTTTTTCATATATTGTTATGATTTTTCAAGGTTTATTTAACTTATATTAAATAATAAAGATATTTTTGAAGATATTTTAAATTTTAGAGATATTATAGTTTTTTTTGTAAATATTAAAGATATTTTTGAAGATATTAAAATTTTTGGGTTATTTTTAATTTTTTTTAAAAGTTAAGATAAGAGAATCAGAAGCCACATCTAAAAAATAATATAGAGCAAATTCTTTACGAGGAGAATCTAGCGGCGCTAAGTACATATGTTAGGCCGGCTCAGTATTCATCATAGTTCTGTTGTTAATTTGCAGTTAGCTAAAGTTCCTGTCTAAACATTTTCCAAATTTTATGGGTATTTCCCTGCTTTTTGACACATGCATCCTGTGCTTTAGAGCTTTTGTAAATTTCTTATAATTTGAGATTTTTTGTTTTTATATGATATAATTTTTTCAACTCATTTTTCAAATGAATTTAATGAGATAATTATTAAAAAATAGATACTTTATTTATATAATTATTAAATTGGGTTGATTAAATCTATAATTTAATAAAAATAATTAAATTGACCTAATTAATATAATTTTATCAAAATTAGGGTAACAAAAAAAATTTAGTACACACACTCCCAATTAACTAAAACCAAGTTAATAATTTCAAGTTTCAATAATTAAAAATATTTTGAAAAAATAGTTTCATATGTAACAAATTAAATGCTTGAAATCACATATCTCCAAATAATTTAAGATTTTAAGAGTTATAATCAATTCGAATTTGATTTGATTTGTAAACTTTTAATCCAAATTCGATCCAAATAATCAATTCGAACCAATCTGAATTCAAACTGTTTAGATTTTTTAGGATAAAATAAAGTTAGATTAATATTAAATTTTATTTATGAATTATTGTCACATATAAAACATGACATATATAACATTTTGAATTAATATATTTATTACAAAATTTATTATTTATAGTTATAATTAAGAAAATTAAAACAATAATAGTATGTCTAAACATTTATTAAATTATTATAAATATTTATATTCATTTTTTATGTCATTAATCTAATGTAATTATAGTATTATAATATTAAAATATAACAATTATTAAATAATATATATTTATTTATAATTTAATATTAATTCAGTTTGAATTGGATACAATTGATTATAAAATCTATCGATCATCTTAAAGAACTTGAGATCTAGCTGGTGACAACCAACATATCTAGAGAGAAAGAATAGATTGTCTAAGAACATACCTATTTATAATTGTGTTTATTTTTAATTATTATAATTTTATTTTTCTTTTGTATAAATGGGTTATAAACATTCGTTTATTCATCATCAATAAAACAATTTCTTACATGGTATCAAAGCTTAGGAAATAATTCCCAGAAAATTCAACTCACATAATTTTTTTCTTTTTTTCCTCATTCTGTTTTTTTTCCAAAATCAATTTCGATTCATAAAATAATTTCAATTTCATCCCATCATATTATCCAGAAGAATTCGAGCAATTTGCAATTAAATTCAAGCCAAAATACCCATCTACGCGCTCACACGCACCTTGTCTGAGCTCACCGGCGTTCCACGTGCCTCGTCGGAGTCACACGTGCCAACACGCGCCAGCTGCTGAGGAAGATGACTCCAACGACACGTCATTCACGTGCATCTGAAGCAAACGATGCGTCGTTCACCCAATTCGGTCCTCCATCTGGTTCAACGCTCCACCGTTGCAGCCGCCGTACCAGCCACTCCATACGTCAGTTCACCCACTTTTTGACCGGTTCTACGACTGAAATTTCTGGTTCTATAATCCTTGACTCATTTTCTATAAGATAAAACATATTTTAGTTCATTATTTGTTTCATAAATAATCATTATTGTCTAAAACACACTTAAACCTATCCCGTTCTTTCGATTTATTTTACTTAACAATAATGTCTATAGCTACCAATACCAACCCTACTTTACCAAAGTGGTATGGTGACCCTAACCATTCATTATATCTACACCACTCAGACCAACTAGGCATGGTTCTAGTAGCTCAATCCTTAAATCAAGAAAATTATCACATTTGGAGTCATGCAATGCTTATGGCTCTAATAACCAAAAACAAAGGATTTATTGATGGCACAATCAAAAGGCCATCAACAAACTTTGAAGCAGAAATCAAACAATGGACTCGCTGCAACATTCTTGTTAAAGGATGGATCCTTAACACCATATCGCCCAAAATTGTAGAAAATGTCATGTATAATGATATTGCATATGAGCTATGAGAAGAATTAAAGGAACGATTTTCACACACCAACAACGTGCACCTATTTCACATTGAGAAAGAGATCCATGATTGCATACAAGAAGGTGTAAGCATTGGAGAATACTATACTAAATTGAAAAGCTTATGAGATAGTCGCGATGCACTATGTCTTCTTCCACATTGTGGAGGAAATGCCAGAAGGGAACTACAAGAATATCAATAAAAGTAACGAACCATAAAGTTTCTCATGGGGCTTAACATGGTTTACACATCAGCACGTTGACAAATCTTGCTTATGGAACCTTTACCTACAGTAAATAAGGTATATTCAATCATTGTTCAAGATGAAAAGTAGAGAGATGTCTCCATGCAAATCATAAGAAGGATGCCAGAAGCTGCCGCACTTGTTGCCAGAGATAGTCGTTCACAATATCCTCACAAAAATTACCCACCAAGGAACCCACATCTCAAGTGCAATCGATGCAACAATATTGGCCATAATTCTGAGAATTGTCGAAGTCACCTCAAATGTGATTTTTGAGGTCTTAATGGACACAATTTTGAAAACTACCGAAAGTGTCTCAAATGTAATTTTTGTGGTTTGAATGAACATGACATAAACATGTGTCAGAAGAAAGAAGCAATTCAAGATAAGAGGAACAAAAGTTATGGCTTCCCCTCCAAAGCTCATCATACTGACTTTTAGGAAAGCTGCTCCGACACAAAGACACCATCCCACAACCTTACATCTGACCAATATCAAGAGCTCCTTACACTTCTCAATCAATCCAAATCAGGTAGTATGACAAGTCAAGTGACTACTTCTTCAGGTAACACATTATGTGCAACTATTTTATATTCAGAAACTCGTTGGATTTTTGATACAGGGGTAACTGATCACATTGTTTGTTCCCAAAAACTTATAAGCTCCAGTATTCCAGTCACTAATCGGCATGTGCATTTACCTGATCATTCTCTTGCCCGTGTCACATATATTGGCATTGTACATTTTTTCAAATAATTTCATACTCCATAATGTCTTGTGTGTTCCCTCCTTCAAATTAAACTTAGTTTCAGTAGCCAAACTAACTCAAACTACATTTTGCCATGTCATCTTCACTAATAGTATGTGCTATGTTAAGGACAAATGCTCAGGGAAGACGATTGGGATGGAAACTGAGAAAGCAAGACTCTACTACCTGACTATTTCTGAAAAGGCTGGATGTTTCTCCGTTTCAAATACTACTTCTACCAACTTTTATTTATGGCATCAACAACTTGGTCATTTATCTAATAACAGTTTACGTGAAATTTCTCTTTCCATCAACATACCTTTTTGTTCCATTAGTGATTATTCTCTTTGTCCATTAGCTAAGCAAACACGTAATCCATTTCTTTTAAGTTCCATCAATACAAAAGCACCTTTTGAAATGATTCATGTCGATATTTGGAGCGACTATCACATTCCAGCACTTAATGGAGTACGTTATTTCCTCACTATTGTTGATGACTACTCAAGATGCACATGTGTCTATCTCTTACATGCTAAATATGATACACACACATTTCTTACCACCTTCATTAATCTTGTTGAAACACAATTTTCATCCAGAGTTAAAATCATTCGTAGCGATAATGAACCAGAATTTTCTATGACCCAGTTGTTTTCAACCAAAGGAATCCTTCATCAAACCAGTTGTGTCTCTACCCCTCAACAAAATGGTGCTGTTGAATGCAAACATCGTCATCTTCTCAATGTTGCTCGTTCTTTGCTCTTCCAAGCTAATCTCCCAAAACAATTCTGGGGAGATGTCATTCTTACAACCACATACCTCATAAATCGTACTCCAACACCTGTTCTCAAGGGTAAAACACCATTTGAAGTCCTTTTTCACAAAATTCCTAGGTATGAACATCTTCGTGTTTTTGGTTCTCTTTGTTTTGTGTCTGCACATCATGATCGACTCACCAAGTTTAATCCTAGATCACATAGATGCATATTCATTGGGTATCCATCTAGGATAAAAGGTTATCGTGTCTACAATCTGGAAACAAGCAAGACTTTAGTGTCTCATGATGTTATCTTTCATGAACATATATTTCCTTATCTTACTTCCGCTGTCAACACTTCAACTCTATTCACTCCATTAGAAAATACTATTTATGATTATGTACCTAACATTCGTCAATCAACCAATCCAAATACATCACTTTATCATACACCATTTATCCTTCCAACAATCGACTCAGACATTCTTCATCCTCAAAATTCATCTCTAGAAACATCATTATCAACTTTTCCACCACACATAACTCCTCCAACACCAGTCACACATAGGCTTCGTCGATCCACCAATGTTCCTAGTTACCTTCAAAAATATCATGTAGAAGCTTCCTTGCCTTCTCGGTCATTTCCTTCGTTTCACTTAGCATCGTCCAAAGACAAAGGTACTTCTCATTCTTTATCTCATGTACTTATCTATGACCAATTATCACCTGCATATCGTGCCTTTGCCACTTCTATTTCCATTCTCGGGGAACCAACCACATTTTTTGAAGCTTCCAACGATCCAAAATGGCGACTTGCCATGAAACAAGAACTGGATGCTCTTGAAACTAATGGCACTTGGACGCTTCAACAACTTACTACAAATAAGAAACCAGTTGGTTGTAAATGGGTCTACAAAATCAAGTATAATCTTAATGGCTCTGTGGAACGATACAAGGCTTGGTTAGTGGCCAAAAGATACAGTCAGATTGAAGGTTTTGACTACCAAGAAACTTTTGCTCCAGTAGCCAAACTTGTCACTGTTCGGCTTCTTCTTGCCGTTGCTGCTATTCAAAATTCGCATCTTCGACAACTCGATGTCAACAATGCTTTTCTCTATGGTGATCTTCATGAAGATGTCTACATGTCCCTTCCACCTGGATTCAGACGAAAGGGGGAAACACGAGTATGTAAGCTACACAAATCTTTGTATGGACTCAAATAAGCCTCACGACAATGGTTCATCAAGCTATCAACAACACTTAAGCTAACTGGTTTTAACCAATCCAAGTATGATCACTCACTGTTCGTCCGAACCCGTCTCTGCTCTTCTTGTCTGTGTAGATGATATAATCATAACAGGAAACAATGTACAAGACATTGAAGAAAACTAAGAATCATCTCATGAGACAATTCAAACTTAAAGATCTCGGTGAATTAAAGTATTTTTTGGGCATAGAAGTTTCACGTTCCAAGAAGGGAATTGTTTTGTCACAACACAAGTACACACTTGAAATATGGAGGATATGAGTTATCTTGGTACCAAATCTACCAATTCACCTATGGAACAAAATTTATCCCTCAGCAAGGTTGAAGGGGAATTCATCAGTAATCCCACATCCTATTGAAGACTTGTTGGGAGATTAATATACTTAATCATCACAAGGGCCGACTTAGTATATGTCGTGCACATTCTCAGTCAATATATGGATAAACCACATCAATCACATTTAAAAGCAGCTCAACGAGTGCTATGATATGTTAAGAACACACCAGGGCAAAGCCTCTTTTTCTCAGCAACTAGTTCATTACAACTAAATGCTTTATGTGACGCAGATTGGGTAAAATGCACAGATACACGACGATCAACCATAAGATATTGTATGTTTCTTGGAAACTCGCTAATTTCTTAGAAGACTAAGAAACAAAATACGGTATCACGATCAAGTGCAGAAACAGAATACCACTCTATGGCAGCAACATGTTGCGAAGTAACCTGATTACGATACATTTTGGATGATTTGGGTATCAAACACTCCCAACCAACCAAGTTATATTGTGACAATCAAGAAGCCCTTCACATTGCATTAAATCCAGTGTTTCATGAGCGAAACAAACACATAGAGATCGATTTCCATCTAATAAGAGAATATTCAAGCTGGAATGATCAAAACTTATCATATCTATACATTAGAGCAACCAACAGATATATTTACCAAATCCCTGAGTTTTCCACAATTCTCAAGCTTACTTAACAAGTTAAGAATAATTAACATATATTCCAACTTGAGGGGGAATGTTAAAGAACTTGAGATCCAACTGGTGACAACCAACACACTAGTTGGAAACAGTCACTAACAATTTGGTAGGGAAGGATAGATGGTCCAAGAACATGTCTATCTATAATTGTGTTTATTTTTAATTATTACAATTTTGTTTTTCTTTTGTATAAATAGGTTGTAAACATTCGTTTATTCATCATCAATAAAACCATTTCTTACAAATCCGAATCCAATTTGAATCCTAACGGATTGTATACTTTTCAATTCAAATCCGATCCGATTATAAAATTTCACAATCAAATTCGATGGATTGTATTGAATTTATTAATTTAAATGAATTTATCAAATTATTTAATTATATTTAATTGTGGCTAACAATTTTTATATGTGATAAAAAATGAATGTTTGACGTTAAAGCCTATAAAATGTGATTTTTCATTTTCATACTTACAAGTTCAAACTTAAGAAGAAGTGTTAGATTAGCTAGTGCTTTTACTCAGAAGTATAAAATATAATTTTTGAGCTTTGAAAATGGTATTTATTATAATTATTATTTGTCGAAATGATATTTTTGCAAAATAACAAATTAATGTACATGTAAACATAACCAAATGGAGTGTAAAGTCGACCCGACCTGGAAACATCGGTCTGCACTATGCACTTTGGAATGGAGTGAAGTATGTGGAAAGAAAAGACCAAAAGTCAGATTCAATAACTTTGTCTATAAGCAATATATTTTAACCAAATTGGAGGGTATGTACGCTAAATAATGCCTTTTTTGGATTTAAATAAAAACATAACTTAAACGAAGACCAAAAAATAGAAGCACAACTAATTAAATAATTTAAAAATAAAATTATTACAAATGTGATATAGCTGGAGTCATTTGTCCCTTGTTTATTCCAAAGTAGTGTAAATTATAATAGAATATTTTAAATGAGTTATAACTCAACATAATTTATTTAAATTTTATTAAAAAATTATAAATTTTTTAAAATTTATAATAATAAAATTACTATATAATAATATTTAATGGATTTTAATTGAGGTACTTTAATAACGTTTAAAGTAAAATAATATATCAGTGTGTCAAAATATATGAGGTTGACAAAATAGATGTTATTTGTCGTTAAATGTTTTAATGGTAATGTTTTTAGTATTTTTAAATTTTTTTGAGATAATTTTAATTTAAATTATTTTTAAATTAGTTAGATTATATAACTTACATTTCTTAACTAAATATAAAATAAATTGTAATTGTATTTTAAAACAAAAAAATTATTATAGATATTATATTTTTATAAAATATAAAATAAATAAAAGTAATATGTTTAAGTATGATTTTTTATAATAATATTATTATAATTATATTTCGACAAATATTTATTTAAATAATTTTCTGAGTAATATAAGTCAGATAATTTTAGGTGTGACTTAAATAAATTATAAATTTTCAACCCATGAAAAATAAATTTTAAATCATTCGAAATGAGTTGCCAATTTGAGATCATTAAATAACAACTTATTTAATTTGATCTCTAGCTAATTCGTCATTTCAAAAGAAAAATTGCCCTCCAACCCAATAAATTTCCCTGTTCCATCATCCATGTTCACGACGTCATTGATAGTAATTTTAATTATTATATTTATATTATATACCTAAAAGTAAATTAATAAAAAATATGTTTGTTTTATAAATTATTTTTAAATTAAAATATATTATATATCTATAATATTTTTTTCGTATAATAATATATTAAAAAAAATTAATCAAAAATATTTTTTTATTAAATATGTATATTATTATTATAATAATAAAATAACATATAATAAAAATAAATATCAAATATAAATAAGTTATATATTTTTATAGTTTATTAAAATATTAATTTTTTAATTATCTATTCATACAAATAAAAAAATCAATATAAATGAATTTAAGTATATAGATTAAATATATAATAATAAAATTATTAATTATAAATTACATATTAAAAGAAAAATATATTAAAGATGAATTTTTAAAATCAAACAACATTAAGTGATTGATTCAAGTTTTTAACTTCAAATGAACGAGATTAATCTTATTTGTTAGACGATTATGTAAATTATTTTAAAAATGTATTAATTTTAGTGTTAATAATTAATTTATCTTTTCCGTTTAAATTAAATCTATTATTAATATTTTATATTATTATAAAAACTCAAATAATATCATAATTTATATATATATATATATATATCTTATTATTGTATTTTAATAATATATTTTTAAATTTAAACGAATCGTATTCATATTTGTATATTTTGATATTTTTATCATAATTGTATTTTATAACAATTTTTTGATTAATTTTTATATAAAAAGAAACATATTGTGTTCTTATTTATTGAGAAATAGAAAAACTAAGTTAATTATTTTGTAATACGATAATATATACTTTAAATGAACATTGTCTCACGTAAATAAGTGTGTAAGTTGTTTTGCCATTTATTTAAAAAAAATACAAATATTTAATTAAATGGTGCTTTCTATTATCGATCAAAGAAAAAATTAAATGTGTTTGTAATATTATAGAGAAAAAAGAAATTTTAACTCAGAATTTAGGAATCAATAAAACGAATAATCAATTAACTCGTACTACAATAATAAATGATTGTCATTTCGAGAACGTAATGGCCTTTGAGGGAGACCCAATCTAATGAATGACAAAAGTTTATATATTCGGTAAATTTTGTATAATTATATATATTATGGGTTAACCATGAAGGGTACACACCTTGCTCAAAGGGTAGTTAAAATATCAAGTATAAGATTCATAAATTAGAAATAACAATATAATATAATATCATAAAATTTATTTAAATATGTTAAAGTTTAGTGTTAAAATATGAGTGCATGATTTGAGTTGTATAAAAACCTCAAAATTATTATATGCATAATTTATATTTATTTAAAGTCAAATAATAATTATTATCGATATTTTAAATATATGACAAGTCACTATTATTATTTTATTTATAATTGTGTATTTTATAAAATATTTTAATATAATTATTCAAGAGTTATTTAAAAGAAGAATTTCATTAGATGCAATAGATAAGTAAGATGTAGTATTTAATAGTTAACATGTATTTTAAATTAAAATAATCTAGAAAACAAATATAATACTTGAGAAATCACCATTAATGTTATTAAAATTACATATGGTTGTATAAATTCTTTTTACTATTCACTTGGCATATGTGGTTTAAACTATGAGTTGTTTTTTTTTAATTTTTAGAATAAAAAATTAAAAAATATAATTATTATATTTTATAAATTTAAGGAAAAATAAACTACAATTTTATATTAAAAATTAGTTTTAATTTTATATTAAAAATAATACTCACTTCATAATTTTTGAATATTACAAAAATAAGTTGTAATTATTTTTTATGTGTCAATCAATTTATCTAAGTTTTATTAGAGACAACTCATATAATAAGATGATTTATAATTGATTAGAGGCTACTATGTTATTTTAGACAAAATGTTAGACTTGTTTAATCTCGGTCTTGCCCACAACTTAGGTGACGTTTGGTTTATGGAATAGAATCGAAATCAAAATCGAAATCAAAATCAAAATCGAAATCAAAATCAAAATATGAATGAAATTGAATAGAAATAAAATAATTTTGTTTTGTTTAACCACTAAAATCAAAAAAAGAAATTAGTATTTATACTGTTTGGTTTACAAGTGAGATGAAATGAAAAATATTATATAATATCTTAATACCCCTATATTCAGTAACGTTTAAATAATATCATTTAATTATTATTTTTTTGTCAGACAAAATAAATTATTAAAATTATTATTTTTCTAAATAACTATTACTTAAAAATAAAATATATTATTAAAATTATCATTTTTCTAAATAGGGTTTAGGGTTATATTTGTGGGTTAAGATTTAGGGTTAAAATTATTATTTTTTTAAATAGGGTTTATGATTTTGGGATTTGAGATTTAGAGTTTATGGTTATATTTGTGGATTAAGGTTTAAAGTTAAAATTATTATTTTTCTAAATAGAGTTTTGAAATTTTACAATTTTGTGTTTATGGTTCATGGTTTATAGTTAAAATTATTATTTTTCTAAATAGTGTTTAAGATTTAGGGTTATATTTGGGGTTGAATAAAATTAGAAAAAAAAATTGAAATGAGAATTAAATCATGATTCCTTAAGAGTGGAGAAAAAAATATGATTTTTTTTAGGAATCGATTACATTTTATTCCCACTTTTTAACCCAATAAACCATAAAATTGGAAAAAATTAATTTTGATTTCATTCTATTCGAATTAATCAAACGTGAGTTCAGTTCCGTGGCTTCATATTTTGTATTTAAAAATACATATTTTATTTTATACAAATACATGTCTTCCTCAAATTTATTATTATATATATTTTTTCTTTTTAACATACTTTGTATTTATTTAACATTTCTCCTATACTTACCATTTTTACCGTAGTGGTATACAAATTTTATTAGTGGTATCCTCTTCTATGTACTCTAACAATTGCTAATAATTAAGAAGATATTACCTTTTTTTAAAGAGACGTTAAATTCTCTTTTATTATTATTAAATAAATGAAATTCAAACTTCAATTCATAATGAAAAATCATATCATTTAAATTACAAATAATTTTCCAGGGCAAATAATTTAGTAAGCTACACTTCAATTTGTTTTATTGGTAGGTCAAGCAATATCTAAGAATGAGATACGTTTTAATTATTTTCCTTCCTAATAAGGCCATCCTCAACTTATATTATTTGAAATAACATTACACCCCTACACACTCGCATATAAGGTTTAAATTTATGCTTTCACAATATTTATTTTTAAAAGTTATTGAGAAACTAATTCTCATAAAATCTTTACCTATTAAAACAATGATTAACAATAATTTTATTCACTTACTATTCTTAGATAAATGTTGAAATTATGTGCCAAATAGACTACTCTTGTAATTTAACAACTTGGATTTATTGGGATTTCAACATTAAATTCTATGCTCTGATATTATTTTAAAAAAATTTAAAAAATTAATTCTCTTAAAAGATTAAGTTATTGGGAAAAAAGATAACAATATTTTTATATATTTATTACTTATAATGAACATATATCATGATAATATAAGATAATTAGTATTGACAAAGTCCATAACTATATCATATTATTATCTTTAATAAATATGAAACTCTCAATTAAGTAGTGATTTTGGTATTAAAGTTTTTTGAAATAAGTTAGAGTTAACTAATTAATTATTTTTAGAAATAAATTAAAGTTAATTAATTATCCTTGTGCATCTTAGATTTAAAATATACTATTTTTATTTTTATAAAAATCAAAATAAACTCAAGTAATATAGCCTTCGTTAATATAGTTCAAGCTTTAGCAATGTGTTGCATGCCCTGTGCCAAATATGGGTTTGATCGAATAGGTTTAGCGTATTTATTTCTTACTTTCTCTTAATACTTGACAAATATTTTTTCTCTAGTAATTGAAGTGAGGAGTGACGTATGATTTAAAGTAAAAAAGGATGTCATGGATATATGAAAATTAATTACAAAATAATATGTTAATTAATTTTTATATATTTAATTTATAAATAATTTATATATAATATGTAAATCGTGAACTTATAATATAATAACATATTATGTACAAATGTGATATTATTTTAGATCAATTTAATTATGTACAATCATGTTATTTAAGATCGTAACATAATGATGCATGCATAAGAGTTATTGTTAACAATTATTTTAATAGCTTAATTTTTTGGATAGTTGATAACTAACACACTCTAACGTGATATCAAAATTAAAAATTATGTGTTCAAATTTTAATAATTTAAATTATTGAGTTTTAAGTATTTGATCAATAAGTTGGTGTAGAATGGTATGTAACTCATTTGATTGTGTTAATTGTGTTAGTAAGTTTTAAAGTTTGATTATTAATTATAATTGTATAAACAATACAATTATTTAAAATTAAAAAATAAGATATTAAGCATAAGCCATATGTAATAAAATTGAATTGCGTAAAAAAAAAGAAATAGAAATTATAAAAATAATAATTTTAAAATTTATAATAATAAAAATAATATTTAAATAACATAAAATATGATCTATTTAAACAATATTTAAAATTACACATATTTAATTAATTACAGTTAAATTTTAAGGAAGTCTCATTAAAAAATATTAAATGTGAAATGATATTATATACTTTTTTTTAAATTAGTGCAATATAATTAGTAAGGATGGTTATAAGTATATGTTAAATATGTAAAGCGATATTATAATCCATTTGAGAGAATTTGTAAAATTTTGACACTTAATTAGTATTGAGTAGTGTAGGTAAGATAAAAAATATTTTTTATTTTTCATAAAAATATATAAGTTTGATATAATATTGTTTTTATTATTTTTAAAAAATACAAAATAAGTAAGAAAAACAAATTCCTTTATAGGACTAAACATTTACGAGACGGTTTCAAAATAATAATATTTTTTGGAAAACGTACCAAAGAAACATAAACTATAATAGAGATCAAAAGGGTAAAAAGGTAAATTAAAAAAATCAACATTCCCGTAAACTAAAACTTTAAATAGCTCCAAACCCACCTTGAAACAGTAAACTTATTTTTATATATATATAAGTTAACTTATTTAATTTTCCTCATATTCATCCCACCTAGGTTTTAGCAGCTTTCAATACAATTAACATTTCTTTATTTCTTAATTTCTCATTCACAAACAAAAATGGAAGAAGAACATCAAACTCAAGTCGACCCTCATAAATCAACTACTAGTTCTATTCCAAACAACAACAATAACAACTTATCATCGTCATCTTCAACTTCTTCTTCATCAGAGCCAGTAAGATCAAGATGGACACCAAAACCAGAACAGATTTTGATATTAGAGTCTATCTTCAACAGCGGAATGGTCAACCCTACTAAAGAAGAAACTATTAGAATTAGAAAGTTACTTGAAAAATTTGGTGCTGTTGGGGATGCTAATGTCTTTTACTGGTTTCAAAATCGACGCTCCAGGTCTCGCCGCCGACAAAGACAACTTCAGGCCAGTCTTAATGATCAACAAGGGAATATTAATAGTCAACAATACCAACAACAAGAAGTAGTTGGTGGTGTAATTCAACAACAACAAAGTTATCATAACAATATTAATAGTGGCCTTGCTATGTGTTATGGCTCAATTAATAATAATAATAATAATAATAATAATAATTGTGTTTCTCCTTCACTTTCTTCTTCATTTTTTATGGACGGATCATGTTCCTCGTTTACTTTGGATAATTGCGGTGGCAGTGCCGGTGCCGGTGGTGGTGGTGGAAATGGTGGTTTGTTTCAATTGTGTGGCGGTCAAATGGGTTTCCCGGAAATCGAGCAAACGTCTATTGTAACGCCTGTTTTTAGCTCTCCAGATGCCTCTAATTTGCAGTTCCAAACTGGTTTGCATATTTTATTTATTTATTTGCATGCCCTAATTTTATTAGATGAGACGGTGTGAAATTAAGAAATTATAACAATATTTTTATTTAATGAATGATGAATTTTATTTTCAGATGAGTTAAATTCTAGATACTTTAATTAAACGTCTAAGTGTTAATTTGATTTCTTATCTTTAATTTACTTGTGGTATGTTATTTAATTCCCTTAATTTTATGTTATTTTATTTGTCATGTAAGTTAATATGATTTGACTAACTAGTTATTTTAATTTAATTAGTTATATATTTATTTAAATTATTTTTTTTTCTTTATTTTCTTACCATATTTGCTTCTTTGCCCTAGCTAGAGATGTGTTTTAATTTCACACTCGGTTTATGAAGCATTAATTTTTTCCCTAATTTTACCTATTATTTTCGCGATGATATTCTTCTTCTCCTTATTCTTCTCTTTATTTTTACTTGATCTTTAAAGTTACTTCTTTGCCCTAGCTATGACAATGTGTTTTTTTGAGTTAAAATTATAGAATAGCTAGAATTAGTAGTTACAAAATATTACATACATTTTATCACGGTTAAGATTTAAAGAAGTAATTTTTTTTACTTTCCTCTATGAATCTCAGCCATTGATACAAAAGTTTTAAAAAATTAAATAATATTTTGTAGCTATTGATCCTAATAGGATCCATTTGATAAAAAAAAAAAATTGTGCAATTAACTTAAACAAAATCTTGTTAATTTTACTTTTTATTTTAGTTTTTGGTGCTTAATAATGAAACTTAGAATTTAGTTTCAATTATGATTCTTGGGAGAGAGATACGAGAATTCATGTATCTGATTGAAGAAGCAGGGAAGCTTCTTGATCAATATATTTCCCTGAAAACATGGTCTTACTTTTTTTTTTCTTTTTTTGGGGTTTGATTTCATCTTTATGCTTTTTTGAAGAAAAAAATCCCAAGAAAGGAGAGACAAAAGGAAAAGTGCTTCAGTTTTAAATCATATATTTATAACAATATATATACACTGAAATTAACTTAATAATTGTTGATTAATTGAACTTGCTCTTGCATGTACTTTTACATAATCAGGATTCAGTGAATCACTTTTTATTTTTGGCTTAAAATTAATATTAATATAGTTCACTTCTTATGAAGGCAGTGACATATTCTGGCTTTTAAACTTTATTTTTTGATTTATTAATTAAATAATGAGATTCTGATTAATTCTATATAGTATTAGTAGGCACTAAATACTAAATAGGTTGAATTTCATTAAAATATAAACAGTAGTTAGATTTGTGATACTTAGATAGTACGGGATGATTTTGTAAGATACTACTACTGAAAAGATCAAGTAACACATATGATAAATTAATTAAATTTGCTTAAACTAATCGTTAATATAGTAATGATAAATTAATGTCTGAGATTATTAATTAATTAGATTGAATAATATTAAAATGTATAAATGCAGGATTAATGACGGTATTTATAAATGGGGTAGCAACAGAGATACCAAAAGGGTGTCTGGACATGAAAGCAATGTTTGGTGAAGATGTTGTTTTAGTCCATTCCTCTGGAATTCCAGTTCTCATCAATGACTTTGGCTTTTCACTTCAAAGTCTTCAACCTGGTGAAAGCTATTTTCTGGTAATTTTATTTTATTTTTTATTTTTTAAAAATATAATATCATACTTTATTCAACTATAATTAAATCCACCGCTAGCAATTTTTATTTTTATTTTCATTTTCATTATTATTTTTTAATTTATTTTATATTATTACTCTCTCTTTCTCTCTCTATCATATTTCGCCGACACCCAGTTCCCTTAATGAGTCTCTGAGTGTTTCTATGATTCTGAATTTACAACCTGGAAGCTACTGATTCAGATGTTAATTAATTTTTTTTTAATATTATTTGCTTTCACATTTACAGATTTGTTCAGCTTATAATATATTTTTATTCTCTCTTTAGTTTACTTATTCTATATTTTAAATTGTCTTTGTTTTAGACTTTAGGGATATGTCTTACTGTGTGCTGAAGTATTCTTTAAAACTCTAGCTATCGAAAGACAACATTCTTACCAACGTGTTTGTAACTAAACTATAAGTTGTTAATTTAAGTACTTAAAATATGTTTGATTGGAGTTTTAATTTGAGTGTGTGAGTAGCATAACTATTTTTTTTAAATATAATATTTTTAAAAATTTAAACTATTTAGATGAGTTAAAAACAAAGTGTTAATTCTATATATTATATATATCAAATATTTTAAAACCATAACATTATTTCATTTAAGTCTAATCTCATTCTATATATTCGTGTCAAAGTCTTTAATAAGAATGAATTTTTCAATTATAAAAGATTAAAATATAAGTTTCGTATTACTTATAAATATTACATTAATTAATGTATAATATTCTTTTTACGCCGTAACAATCGCATCTCATTTAAATTTAAATCATAATATGTCTTAATTTTAACATAATGTCTATCATTTTTCATTCTATTGAAATTTCATAATATGAATAATCATGTTTCATTTTTCTAGGGTTGGATCATGATTTAATAGGACATACCATCTTAACTTATATTTTAAAGACCAAGAATATATTCTTATTTATCACTCCCTAAAAGTATTGCCTTTACTCTTATTCCATTTTCAGCTATAAATTCAAAAGAGACTAATTACAAATTGATTTTGAAATTAAGTCTACAACTAAGTAATTTTACTTACCAAATTCTTCTCTTCATTTGCACAAATTTGATATATGTAATATTATTTTTAAAAATATAAAGTTAGAAAATGGTGTAATAGTAAGGCTCGTTCTTTTCTTAGTTTAAGTCACATGTTAGGTATTTAAAATGATATATTGTTGTTGGTTTTTACAATAAAGAATTTATTTTACAACAAACTTAAACAATTGTTTGAAAAAAGAAAATTATATTAGGATTTAAGTACTTAAGTTTTATACAATGAAAACATTAGTTATTTTTTTAAATAATATATAATATACATGAATTAGCTAGCATAGTATTGATGTGATTTAATTGTTTATAAAGGTATAATATTGAAACTGGCTTATTAATAAATTGATTAAATTTAATTGTGGAATACTAATTAGAAATTTACTTTGCTTCAGGTTTCAAGATCAATTTAATCATCATAAAAGAAGGAAAGACTAGCTAGGCTATATATCAGCATGTACTGGACTCTACATATGTATTTTCTTTTCTTATAATTTACTGTACTTTGTTTATCCTAGATCGATCTGCATATGGTTTTCAATTTTCAGTATATTAATTAGAATGTTATTATGTGATTATTACAGACTTTTACTTTTGTATTTCTACTAGATCATATATATACTTCGTTTTATAATTTAGATGGTTTTCCTCCTTTTTTGTTTAGCTCCAATGCAAGAAAAATTAATCACATTATTGAATATGGTACTTCAATTTTTTTAGTAATTTTTAATATAATCTATTCAAGTATAATAAACATAAAATATATTAAATTAGTCTTTAATTAAATTCATTCTTTTCTGGCCATGCATGTGTAGAATGAAATATATTACATATTAACTTATATGATTTTTATTCAAAATGAATAAATAAATAATAATTTATCTACTGGTGAAAGATTTAATTACTATAAAAAAGAGACTTCTTCTCACACAGAAAATTAAGAAGATAAGAAAAGACAGTTAAGAGTTTTTTCAGAATAAAGGAAAGAGGAAAATTAATTAACGAACTCTTAAAATTAAGACAAACATAAAGTAAACACAACAGCAAATATTAACAGTTAGATGGGGATAATTCAACCATCAAAGGATAGTTAATATACATTGATTGGTTAATATCTTTGGTTTATATATATATATAATATCTTTTGATTTATAGGCATATATTTATAATATATAACACATGAAAATGCATGAAAATATATATTTTATTTAGAAATCCAATAGCAAATGGTCACGAAAAATATAAGTATCAAGTTGTAGCAGCTGTTTAGAGTTTGTAAATGTGATATAATTAGTTCTTAATTTCTAACCTAGTTAAATGAATTCGTTACCTTTTATATATCTTGCTCATTTTTCTTGCTTAAACATGTAATCGACACAATAAGGACAACAATAGACTGTTCAACAAACCCAACACTTATCTCTCATAAATGAAAAATAGTTGCATAAAATATTAACTTAAAGCGCAAAACAGAAAAGGAAATGTCTTTTTTGGGTCTTGCACTACATTATGTATATCTTCATTTTCAAGAAATCTTAATAGTCGTTAAAGCCAATAAAAAACGTAATCCATCTTAGCAATAATTAATAAAAAAAATGGTGAAATCTTAACTTAATATATACCTCCCAATTCTTTATTATCAAAGTATTTTTATTTCAAATAAAAACTACAACTTAAAAATTTCACATTTATCACCATGAAATTATATTCGTTTCAAGTTGAACTGATCTTACCCATATAACTTGTTTAATGTTAAACTTGAGTTAATTAATACTTATTCAAAGCTTTATTTTTTGGTCTAACTCATTAAATGTTATCGATGTTTTATTTTTATTGTTATAAAAATAATTTTAACTAAATTATTAAATAAATTTAAATGTCTATATACATTAATTGTATCTTAAATTAGAATTAGAATGATACTAATTGTTTATTATTATTTTATTTAATTTGTATCCCAATCCTGGAAAGACTTCAAGCTGACAGTTGCTTCTTGAGATCTTAGTTTGAGTACTCCTATGTCGAATTAGTTGTCTTTTGATTTTATACATGCTAATCTTAATGGAAATTTCCACCCAAAACAGAAAAAGAAAAAGAATTTAAAGGAACATAAAAAGAAAATTAAAAAAAATGCATAAATATAGAAGTTGATGAAACTGCATGGGCAATACGTGGTGGATTCTTTGTTGAATAGAAGCATGAAAATAAAATAAAATGAACAAGTTGGGCTCCCAAACCGACCAATATAACCAATCCAAAAGAGACGGATTTTTTAGTTTATTAGTCACCAAAAACATTTGGGCACATTCTCTAAGAAATACCATGTGATCAAATCTCTAGCTAATTTAACTATTCTTATTGGTTGGCATCTCCATTTTCAATTCCTTCTAGTTAGATTCCACTTCATTTATTTTGTTCTACACTACTCATGTTAATTAAAACTAAATCTTTCTTTGGCTTTGTTTAACAAAGAGAATATTCCTTTAGAGGTACATTGAAGGTGCACTTTCACACATCACTAGCTAGCTTTAAAAACATGATAGTTTTTTTTTTTTTGAGTAAGCCTATTACAAAAAGGCTATTTCTAGGTTTAATATAGCTATTTCTAAGTAAAAATATAACATTAAATAGTAAAATTATGAATAATAAATTCACTTTTACCTAACTAGTAATAGTCTTTTTGTGCTTGAAAATAAACTTATCCTTTTTTTACTTGTATTCAAAACTATCATGATTGATATAATTGAAGTTCTTATAAGAAATAGTAATTGGATTATTAGTGGACCATGTTAGTCTCTAGACAAATGTTAAGTCTCTAAAAAAATGGCATGAACTATGAAAATATCTTAAATATGTGTTAAAGTAAGTTTTGTTTTGTACATGCACTCAAAAGTAATGTTGTAAGAGCTTCAACAAGGCACAATTGCAAAACAACTTGCAAATCATACTAGATCTCAAAGAAAAAATGTGAGATCATGAATACTATTTTTAAACATATATTCAGGATTCTTGGCTAAACTTATGACACTCAAATCATCATAAATAGTATAAAAGGAGAGACAATAGAGAGATATAGCTCAAAAGAGAATGATTTCACCCAAAGTAGTGATATGCTAAGAGATTAAGATATGCCCCAATAAGACATAATAAACTCTTGTTTGATCTCCAATCATCAATATTGGAAGCATAGTCGACATTATTGAATGCAATAAGATGTAATGGAGAGGGCTTGAAGAAAGTAAGGTCATAATGAAGACTACCCTTAAGGTATCGAAAAAGATGCTTGGCAATAACCTAATGAACATTAATAGGGCATAACATAAATTGACTAAGTTTGTTGACACTAAATGAGATGTCAAGGCATCTTAAGGTGTAATACTACAAACTCCAAACCAAACTTTTGTACATTGTAGCATCTTTAAGGACATGACCATCTTGTTTGCTCAAAACCTTGCCAACAAGTATAGATGTATCACACTACTTATGAGATCCTAAGTAACATCTGTGTAAGGGTTCACATATGTACTTTTGTTGATTTGGCCATAAGACATTGAGAGTGTAAAGAAGAAATGAGTGAGTCCATATAAGTTGAAGAACTACCTATGATGATTATATCGTCAACATAAACCAGTATCACTATGTAAACATCATCACAATCAATGATGAAGAGAGAAATGTTTGATTTTGAAGCCAGAAAACTAACTCAAGTACTGCACCATTAAATTTTGCAAACCAAGCTATTGGAGCTTGTTTTAAACCAAAGAAGGCCTTTCTTAGTTTGTATACCAACCCATGGCTATGCTCAAAGCCAAGTGATTGGACTATGAAAACATCTTCAGTTAATCCCTATTTAAGAAGGTATTATCCACATCTATTTGTCTCAAAATCCAACCTTTAGACATAGCTAATGTCAACACAACACGAATAGTAGTAGGCTTTACCATTGGGAAAATGTCTTAAAGAAATCCACATCCTTTACTTGCAAAAAAACCCTTTACAACTAACTTAACCTTATACTTATCCAGGATTTTATCAGGTTTAAGCTTGACCTAAACACCCATTTACAACCTATATTTGTTTTTGTTGTGGAAATCTCAATTAATTCCTAAGTGTTATATTGGAGAGTAAGGCATGAAGCTCTACTTGCATTGCTTTAAACCACTTTGGAATCTTGAGTGTGTCTTTAAAGGATCAAGGTTTAGGAAGGATAGAAACTCCATGTACTGTAAAAACATATATATAGTTTGGGTTTAACCACACAAACTTTGGACCTAATAGTCATCTGATGAGCATTAGATGATTGATGCTCTGGTAAGCAAGGCACTACATATTCAATGAGAGAGAGAAATTATAGGTTAGTGTCTAGGAAAGGAATAAGAGTTATGCCTAATATAAGTTAAATAGACTTGATAGGAGATGAAGAACAAGAAATATGAAAATAATTTTGAGAGGATGTACTAGAGTTTAGAGAGTTATCAAATAAAGGAGCTAAAAGTGGTTCATTTATATTAAAACCTATAATATTATATTGATTAGAGACACTAGCTTCAATTATATTAGGTAAAGGCATATGGGTATTGATTGACAAATCAAAAGGTATAATGGTAGAAAAAAAAGTAGGCAATGCGAGTCAAGTAAAGTCATAAAGTACAAAATTATGATGTGACATATCTATGTCTAGAAAGAGGAAACTAGCACCAGAATGGAAAGGATAGCAAAGTTTATTAAACACTACATATCGACTAACATAAAACTTCTCATTCTTCAGATCAAAGCATATGTACCCTTTTTGTTTTGCACCATACCCATAAACACACATTCAATAGATTTAGCTTCAAGTATGTCACGTGTATAAGCTCTCACACAAGGAAAGTATTAACTCTCAAATCATTTCAACATGGTAAGATCATAAGGTTTTTTTATAGAGCATTTCAAAAGATGACTTACCACAAAGAACTTTTGTAGGTGTTCTATTCAACTAATAAACATCAGTTTCAAAGCATAGACCCAAAACTTGATTGGCACATAAGAATGAAACAATAAAATTAAACCACACTCGACAATTCTTCTATGGTGTGACTCCACCACTCCATTCTATTCATAGGTGTGTGGACATGTACACCTATGAAAAACACCTTTTTCAAGCCTTGAAAGTATAGGTTTATACTCATAATCCCCATTTATTTGCTCCATTTTAATGTCAATGCAAATTGTTTTTCAACCATTGATGTGAAAAACAAAAATGTAGAGGAATTTTGATCCTTAGTAATTAAAGGAAAGAACTAAATAAATTTGCTAAAAATATTCATGATAGACAGAAAATATCTTTCATTATTCAATGACAATTGAGGTGATGTCCACAAGTCAAGATACACCAAATGAAAAGGATATCAACTCTATCATGTTCAAACAAAAATGGCTACTTATGAGCCTTTGTCAATTAAAAAACTTGACAAAAACATAGATGTCTTATTAATAGATGAAAAAACAACACCATAGGACTTGAGCATTTTAAAAATAGTACCAATAGAAGGATGTTCGAGTATCCTATGCCACATATAATAGGTTTGAATGTCATTATCACTTGAAGAAGCTTTCATTGTTGATTGATCAACATCCTACTATTATTATCTACTTTAATAGGTGATCTAGCAAAATAGTCACAATTAAACCCTTGAACAACACTTGTAATCTTATATAAGCCATTTTCATTGGAACCTTGAAGTACTATCAACTTGGAATTGTGATCCTTAACACAAAACAAACCAAAATGAAATTTAACAAAAACATTGTTATCAATACATAATTTTTGAACCGAAAGCAGATTGATTGAGGCATAAGGTGTATGAAACAAATGATTGATAGAAGGTGAAGCATTATCATGAATATGGGTGTCTATAAATCGGACCGGATCAGACCAAACCATCAAACCAGATCGAATCGGACCAGATCAAACGGTTTTACAAATCAAATAGTTTGGTCCAGTTTGCATTAATTTTAGATCGGTCAAACCGGATCGGTTTAATAATATATTAAATTTTTTACATTATTTCTCATTAAATGTGTCAAAAAATCGAACCAAATCAGACTGAACCATTTTATAAATCAAACGGTCTGATCTAGTTTGTATTAATTAAAATTATTTCAAATGATTCGGTCCAGTCCGGTTAAATTTTTATAACCAAAATAGGACCGGACCGGATCGATGGACACCCCTAATCATGAGTGTGCAAGAAACTAGAACCAATATTGGAGGTAGATAAGGAATTATCATTTCCAGCTACAATACCTTCATCGTTATCATATGGAATGTATTTGGGACTTTCTCTTCACTTTGGGTTAAATGATGACTCGTACTAAAATCTATTAATAATGTGCTGGATGAGCCACCAGAATGATCATTAGTCATAACACTCATTATTGTAGGATTATATGAGCCTCTACCTTGCAAGGCATCCCATACTACAAAACAAGTAGAAGTAGTATGTCTTATCTTTTTACAAATCTAACATATTGGTTTTTCTTGAAATGTCTTCTTGACATTCTTGACAGAAGAGTTAGAGAAGGACATACCACTATTCTTTTGACTAAGATTACAATATTTCACAAATGGATGAGAGTCCCACTCTGGTGGCTTGGATTGATTATGAGATTTATTGTATAATTTCTTGTTGGAATGAGAACTAGGTACACATTTCATAGCATTAGAAACATTGGCTTGAAAAATTGAATTTTGATTTACTCTTTCAAATATGGAAAGTATTCTGTCAAAGTTCTCAAGCTGATTGTGCAACACACCTTCAGAGGGCTTCACTCGTGTCATGTTAAAGGTAGTCACAAATGTGAGATACTGAGGTCCCAATCCATTAAGGATGTAAAGAACCATCTCACACTCAAGGATAACTTCATCAACTCTATCAAGATGATTAGCCAGTGTCTTAGCTCTAAGCATATAGTCAAAAACAAACATACCATTTTTGGCCAAAGTTTACAACTCTCCACATAACTCGATCACACAAATTACATTATATAACTAAATTTATTTTCTAGAGCTATCCATTGTTCTCGAGCATACAAATGTCCAACAAGAACAATGTTTATTACATTTGAAATTGAGCCAAAATCTAGCTTTTTACAAGAGAGTCATAAAGGATTTGAAACAAGACACTCAAATCCAAAAATGCATAAGGCTTAGGAAAAGTGTCATTAATAAAACTTTTTAATCTATAAACCATAACAAAACACAATAATTATTCGCACCAAATAAGATAGTTATTGTCATCTAATTTTACACAAAGAGACATAATTTGGTGGAGAAGATGAAGTATGAAGTAAAAATATATCAAGTATTGAATTATTAGAGACTATGCCATTACCAAATAAACCCAATGATCTTAACAATGCTTTTATGCCATATAAGAACATTAGGTTATTGAAGGAAATGAAAAATGAATATGTATTAAGTATAAATTCTTAATACAATTACAAAAGTAATAGATACTATTTATAAACAATTTAGCACTAACTAATTATTGTTAGCATCTCGTACTCTAATGCAACAAGTGTATAAGGTTTACAATGGACTACATGAAATCACATAAAATCATACACAAAATTACATTACAAGATCATATCAGTGTAAGGTTAATAGTGAGTCTTGCTTCATATTAAGCATGTGCTGCTACCTTCAAATTCATATCTCTAATAGTTTATGTGCACATTTTTGTTTTAGAATATATATAAAAATAATTTTTTTTATAATAATTTGTTATAATTTCATAATTGAAATGATAATTATTTATTGATTAAAAAAAATAGCTCAAGGGTATTAAGTAATAAATGACTTATATATCAAACATTCTAATAAATTATTATAAATAAAAAAATAATATATAAACCATAGTTTTGACTAGGAAACATATCAGTCAACCTAGTTTGAGAATCCAATGTAAAGAAAATATTTAAGCGTTTAAGGTCATGATTAAATTGATTGAGGGTGGCAAATTGGTCCATTTTCTCATAAAGCCAGCAACGCTTCCCTCGGTTAATGTGAACTTTACGTGGATTCAAATTTCATGAGTCTCTTGTGTTTGAAAGCAAGTTAGAAAATAATTTGTTATTTTGACCTTTTCTATATTAAAAATGCTAAGCACATATTTATTAAATATGTATTCATATTAATTATGCTAAACAGTTTTTAGCTACTCAAATTTTATATCATTATGTAAAATGAAATTTGAACTTATTTTCTCTGTATAAAATATCACCAAGACTATTTTTTATGATAAGTTTTTAGTTAATCAACATTAATTAAATATTATTATATTACTTAATTAATACTAATTAACTAGCATTACATAAGTTAACAAAAAAAAGACTTTTATGTAAATAAGATAAAAAAAATTGAATAATTTTGTGCAAAAAAAATAAAAATAAAACACCTTTGTATATATTGGGCCAAATGAAGTATTTCAGAAAGCTCTCTAGTCTATTAATTATTATATATTATGTAGCAAAAATATTTTTAAAAAAATCATTTTAACTTAATATAAATATAGAAATGTATAGAAATTTGTATATTTTTTAATTTTTCTTTTCCCTAAATGATTTGATCCTTTAAACACGTGATAAGCAGCATCGAATATTACCATATATGGACTTAGGATCACCAAAAAAGGAAAGGAAAAGAGAGAGCAATCAGAAGCAGTCAACTTTTATTGGAAAAAGAAAAAAAAAAAAAAAGAAATTCAGAAGCAAGAGCAACTTTCAAATATGGACCGATTATCAAGAGAAATAAATAGTACAAGTGGATTGTGTCATTGTTTGGGCTAATTTTTATTCCACAGCTGATGGGCGATATACCTTCTTTGTCGAAAAATGTTGTTAATCACCGAGTTGAAAAATGTTAATTTCAATCAAAATATCAAAAGTTAAATTTTTATTAAAAAAATTAAGAATATTATCATTTTTAAATTTAAAAATAAATAAAAAATCTATCTAAATTATAAAATTTTAATAAAATTTCATAGAGCATAAAAATCATTTATTTATAATTTAATCTAATTTTTTAATATTTATATAGTGATTTTTATTTTAATTAATAAGAAAATATCAAGTGAACACTTAAAATATGAAATAATTATGGTTTATGGTAGGAAATAATTACTTAAAAATGTAATTATATATTATAAATAAATGATTATGGAATGTATAAAATATAATTTAACTTATGAAAACAGACGTAAGATTAGTAAAATATAATGATAAAATATAAGTAAATAAATATGAAAAGAAGTATAAAATGTTATTCAAAGTATTAAAAACACAATGACTATAGTTTAAAAGTTTTAAGATAATTATTTTAAAAATAAAAAAAATAATAGAAGAAACATTTTGTTAATATTTGTGGACAATATCTTGAAATATTCTTGACATTTTGGTCTAAGAGATGGATATTAAAATTAATATTAGAGGTCTAAAATTTCGACAATATGGAAGTAATATCACTGACATTGTTGACCATTTTTTAACTATTGTGAAAGGATAACAATTCATGCGTATTCGTATTTGTATTTTCTAACTCATATTTATATATTTTTTGATATTATGAAAAAATTAATTATTTTTAATAAATTTATATATTTATAATGACAAAAAATTAATATCGTTATAAATACAAAAGAATTATTAACTAATTTAAATTAAAAAAATAATTGGTATAATCACCGAAATTTTAACCCAAATTGCCATCCATACTTTATCTTTACAAACTTACGTGGTATCTTCAATTTTATAATTACCCCTTATAGTCATTTCAAAACCATTGTTTTATTTAAAAAGAAAGAAAGAATAAAACCATTGTTTTAGGAAAAATAAATGTCAGATTTAATTTTATAATTATTGCAAAATAATACGTGTGATAATTGTATTTCATGTCGTGCTTATTCGCGTTTCACATTCCAAAAGCACCTTATTAATATTATACAAAAATAAATTATTTTTAATCAATTTATTCATTAATAATAATAAGATACAAAATTTATTATATTTACAAGCATAAGAAAATTAGTAATTAATTCTAACTAAAGTATAAGAAAATTAGTAATTAATTCTAACTAAAGTATAAGAAAATTAGTAATTAATTCTAACTAAAGTATAAGAACATTAGTAATTAATTGTGTTTTATTTCATAGCGCAAATTACCATCACTATAAAATAGGTCATTTAATATTATAATTATTGAATTAGTTTAATTAAATCTTATAATTTAATAAAATAATTCAAATGATTCAAATAACATAAAATTATTGAAATTAGACATTATACATAATACAAACTATATTTGTTAAGTGGATACCTAATTAACTAAAATTAACATAATATTCTCAGGCTACAATAAATATGAAAATACATACTTATCAAAAAGTTTAAAATCTCTTTTTCATACGATCAAAGAAAAAATAAATTCAATTAAAAAAAACAAAAACTAAGAACATTATCATTTTAATTGGCATCAAAATAGTTAAATTCATCTAAAATCAATGAAAAAGATCACAAGTATCACGTATACTTTTCTATTTTATTTAAATGAAAACCCATAATTTAAATTTATTGAATTATTTCTCAAAAAATTATGGATTCAATTATGACAAACTTAAAAATAACAAAATGAAATTACTCATTCTAAAAATAATAAAACTAATTCAGGCCCACAAACATCGTTTTAGAAAGGTAAGTGACACTCTTGATAGAAAAGTACGATATGTTTCCTCTTTATGAAGATTCGATATAGTCGGCAAAACCTCTTTATTGTACAAAAAGTATAAACAACAAAATTTATTACAAATAAAAATCAAATCAAAATTTATTCACATTAATTTATTTTTAATACCTCTAATACATAAAAATATTTTTTTACATCATAAGAAAAAAAATACGAATAAAATATAAACAATTAAAAATAAAACTCTATTTCTTACTAAAGTTATATGATCAATTAATATATATATATATATAATCGATAATCTTCAAACGTGTCATAAAATCCCAATTACTATCCTCCAAAGTTTACCAAGGGTGTGGTTTACCTATCTCATTTTCGATGTCAGACAATTTGTACCATCAATATATAATAAATAAATACGTACACAATAGTAAGCAACTTTTTATACAATAATACTCACCTTGAGCACAAAACAGCGGCCTGCAATTTCATCTTTCATCTTCTCAGTAATCAATCTCAATGCATATCAGATCAAGTAACCTCTTTCAGCCATTGTCAAAACAATCTTAATCGTAGCCGAACTAGATAGAGAATTCTCAGCACTGATATGTCCTACTTGAGAAGCGTCATAAAATACCAGGGATTCCATAAACCCCAAGAGGAGGAAGATCTCTTACCTGAGTCCAGATTAGACATGCCTGAATACTTCTATATTAGCCCGATTGGGGCAACAATACCACTCAAGTGGATACGCCTTTAGATATTGATTGGACTACATTGAAATACAGAAGATCGTCAGATTCATGATGCATAGATGGGATCAAGGATTGAGTGGTATAGTGGTACAATTAAGTGTTTTCCTGACATACCTTAAACGGAAGCTGCAAGTGGAGTATTCAACTTCATCTGAATGAAGAAATAGCTGATCCGTTGAGTTCCATGATGTGTGCGATTCTATTCTCCATCAATTGAGGACCTTCAAGTTCTGAAAATGATACACAAAGAGGTTTTTGTCAATAACCTTCATCACTAATGGAACAGAAGTCCCCCAATTCTTCTTGACGTTCAGACATATCAAGTTTGGATTGACTGGACGAAGCAAAAGTATTTTCCCAGCAAACAAGAGCTTCATAATCTCTGCTGAGTATAGCAGAGTTTCATCCAGATTAAGCATGAAACCAATCCCCTTAATCACTTCCCAAGCTCATCCATGGTTAGTTAAGAACTTAAGATATTAGACCTTTTAGAAGAGTACGACTGACGAGGTTAAAACATACAAACAAACTAGAAAAAGAAAAAAAATTGTCTTTGGGATCATTTATTTTTACAAATTAGATACACTGATCACATTGTTTTTAATTGTTACACTTTAGTCATATTATCTGAAAAAATACCTAAATTATTAAGAAATGGTTAAAATGTTTAAAAATATAATAGTTGGATGACTTAAGTGAATCAATTTTAAGAAAAATAACTAACCTGATAATTTGTGAAAAAAAAGGGACAGAAGTGTCATGTTATCCAGCAAACTATTACAGCTAACTGGCATGAGTTAGGAGGAAAGAGAGCTTAGAAGAGTATCCAGATTGGGACTTAGTATATCAATGCTGGCATTCCAAAAATTGTATTCAAGAGATCATCTCAAAGAATGACACCTTCAATTAAATCTTTCAAGGCTTGAAAAATCAATAGCTTTTTGCATCTAATTCCAAATATGGTATGAAAGAGGTTTTACTTGAGGGATTGAAGATCATCAAGCAGAATGTTATCAATTATGAATTCATTATTATAGCTATGCTATTGGGTATCAACTGGACTAGAGAATACAATTTCATAGTTGTAAGTCTTGTTGGAACTCTCAGTAGTGAACAATCAAGTGTTCATATGTATTTTTCACTTCCCTTGCTTTAAGAAAAAAAACGTTAATTAACAACAAATAATATTATTTTAATTATTTTTCTCCAATAATATTTTTTTCCTATCAATAATTAAAATGTAAGCCTTTAATAATGATAAAGTGTCAATTAATATGAAATATTTTGCAAAAAATATTTGCTTTAATATTTGATGATTGTAACCATTTTTTAAACAAAAATATATATTTAGTAATTTTTTATTAAAATATTATTATTGTTAATTTTTTATTAAATAATTTCATATTAAATTTCAATTTTATTCTTATTAATGACTCAGTTTTAGTCATATTTTAATTACTTGACAAAAAAAAATTAATTATTAAAATAATACTATATGTCAACACTTTTCAAAAGAAAGAGATTAAAATATACATTTTACAATCTAAGAACTAACAAACTTTGAAATCTAAAGAACTAGTAATACCCCTTTACAGGCAGAAGATAACTCCAAGCATCATGATACTGTTATGCTATATCTAATGACTGGTTATGATTTGTTTAATACTCCCCCAGTTTTAGTTTAATAAGTATATAAATGTACTCCACCAGTTTTAGTTCAAGCATTTACTTAGATCCTCTGTTTTCTGCTGATACAACCAAGGGCCATAGCTAAAGTGAACAATATTCGATGAAGCATTTGATTTTAATGAAACAATATTACATAGAGCCAGGTAGCAGTAATATAACAGCCAACCACCAGCTTCTTTTACGAAAAACTGTGTAAACTAAATTGGCAAAAGAAGAGCAGATGCATGTCCTTATTTTGGGTTAAAGGGTACAAATAAGTGCATGTATTTTTGAGCAAAAACCCAAATATTGAAAGATAAAAAAGAGATTAATTAGTTCGAATAAAATATTGACATGCAAATGCAGCAACAAACTCACCATGAGGCATGTTGCTTGTCAATAACATATTCTGATGAAGCAATAATGTGACTTGATATTACCTCCTATTTTCAGGATCTTTCAATCCGCCATAAATTTAAAGGCAAGAATAAAGTACACTGAGATAAGTACCTGTGGTCTGTGCCGGACAAATCCTAAAAATACCTAGCACTTTCTTCATAGCTTATCCCATAACTGAAAATTGTATATCTCAATCCACAAAGACTAAACTGCTCCATTTCAGCATCGTTCACTTCAGCGGACACTCAACTGCTAAGCTTGTATATGATTCGACAAGGATACAAGTACAGTCTCACCATCTTCACAAAACACAACTTATTTAATCTTTTAGAATGAAAGCAAAAATCACTTTCATTCTGTACAAGGATAAGGGTAAGCATATATGAAAATAAAGCAGAGAAAAGGAATTCAAGAAATATTGCCTCCACAAGGCATTGCCTTGGCATCCGTCGTTGAAGTTTCACTGAGAATTTATACAAGCTAAGAGTATACTAACTATTCACACCAATTTAGATTTATTTACTACTGAACGATGTGGGATTGGCACTACATGCAACCAGAAATAAGTCAGCTATTTCAAATGAGAACTGCCATCTTTAGAGGCTAACTTGTTGCCTTCTTCCTTTTATGTAAAAAAGAACCATGCCAATCCTCATTTTACAAAGAGTATCAAGTAGTTTGACTGCATAATAAACAATGCAGATTTCTTTCAATGAGAGATCCAGAGTCCAAAAAGCTGTGACTAAAACGTTATCAATTTTTCAATTTATTTAGGATATGTTTAATAATAATTTTGATTTCTAATTTTTAATTTTTTTCTCAAAAGTGAATTTTTTAATTAGATATGTTAGAAAATAATTTTTGATTTTGATTTTCGGAATTATTATCAAAGTATGGAATCATTAATAAATCATTAAAAAAAAGATATTTTAATTAGATTTTAATTTATGATTTTTTCATTTTCACCAAACTTTTTTTATACAGAGAAACAAATCTTACAGACTATTTTATGTTTATATTTGAAAAAAAATATTAAAAACTTAAAATTTGTAAATAATAATCAAAACGTTTCTTAATTTTTTTAAATTCTAAAAAAATCAGAAAAAAGAAAATGTTACCAAACAACTTGTTGATTTTTTATTTTTTTCCTTGAAAATCACTAATTAGAAATTGTTATCAAATGAATTGGAAATTATTTTTACAAAATATCAGAAATAACAAGACTAATTCTTTAATAATACATCATAAATAAGAATTGTTCTCAAATATAAGCTTAGAAAATTATTTATTTTTAAATAATGTTGTCTAGTCTTTCACTTTCCACATCCACAAATGGGAAAAGCAAAAAGCAAGTAGTGCATGTATAATAGAAAGAACCCCAGCCCACCATTCTTGCCATATGAATGAAGTTATGTTATTATGCACAAAAATGAACTTTAGTCACATAATTTTTGGATTAAGTACTAATAGTCATGTTATTATAAAAGTTGGGCACTTCAGTGTAAAAATTGGTCCCTTGATGAGACTAGAAGTGCTTTTTTTTAATAATTATAAGACCTAAAATACTCATTTTTAATAATTACTAGAATAGATGTACTTCCTTTACATAATAACAGAATTAGTAGTGCTTGATTTAAGAATTATGGAATTATAAGGTGTTTTAAAAAACAAAATTGACCTATAGTGCCCCTCAACCATCCATATTCTAATCATTTTTGTACAGTACAAAGGTCGAAGCACTACTTTTTATCTATTTACCTACAATAAATTTAATCAAAGACTTTGGCGGTTTTGGGCCCTAGTAATTTGGTTGTAACAAGATCAAGAGAATCAGTTATCAAGAAATACATTACCACGTGCAAACACACAAGTAGATAAAGAAAAACAATAAACATCATTACTATCTTTAATGCTGCTTGACTGATAAATGAATTCCCTCATAAACGATTAAGGATGCCACAAAATTTGAACATCTTACCTCATTCTATTTTCTCAACCCACTGAAATAGCCATATCAGAAAAATCTTCAGAGGCAGATGTGTCAGCAAAAAGATCACTTCCCGTCAATGGTGCAGAACTTCCATTGTTTAATTTACCACCTTTGACGAGCACATCACATAATAATATATGTTTTGTATCGAAAGGTATCAACCCCAAATATAACATCTCAATTATTTGACCACTAATCAAATGAGAATGGCATGATCTAAGAAGAAAATTAAATAATTTTAAGGAATTAAATTTGTCCAGTTCTATCCTTGCATCAATCATCTCTTGTAGCATCTGTTTAACCATTTTGATGTCTCTTTCTTTAGAGAAACCAGAGAGCATTACTCTATATGTATATGCATTAGGAGCTAAACCAACCTCCTTCATCTGCTGAAACAATATACAAGCCTCTGCGATTCTACCACCACGAAAAAGTCCATGGATGGCGACTGTGTATGATACGACATCAAGTGAGTGTCCTTTAGCAATCGCTTCCCTAAATATATTAACAGCTTTGTGAATTTTCCCAACCTTGATAAGCCCACTTAGAAGTACAGTATGAATGTGTGGATCTTGGCATGCATGCTTCATAACAATCCCATGGTAAACATTTACAGCTTCATCAATTCTTCTTGCTCCACATAGCCCATTGAGTAATCCAACAAACGTATAATGGTCTGGACTTAAACCTCCATGTTCCATATCATTGTATAATTTAACAGCCTGTGATGGAAACCCAGCCTTACAAAAGTAACTTAGAAATGAGTTACATACCTTTAAGTCAGCTTTTACTACAAGTCCATGTACTAACTTAGGTAAAAGCGAAAACTTCCTGGACAAGCGTATGACAGATAAAAGGGAACATAGTGTATATGAATCTGGAGATATCTGTTTTTTTCGCAGACCGATAAAAATATTAATAGCATCATTATACCTCCCAACTTTTGCTAGACAATCCATTAATACATTACAGAGAACCAAATCAAAAGTGTACCCTTTAGATTCCATCATCTGTAAAATGCCAAGTGCATCACTAACCATATGGAGTTTCATATGTCCTTTAATTAAGCTTGTATATGTTACAACAGTAGGAGAGACACCTATAGCAACCATCTTATTCAATAACATGACAGCAACATCAAGTCTGGAAAATCGAGAAAACCCATCAATCAGTATGCTCCAAACTTTTGTAGAGGCAGGGGTACCCAAAACAATAATTAGACCAACCACTTGATATGCCTCCATAAGCTTACCCATTTTGCAAAAACAATTTAAGACCTTCTCAAATGTCTCCACATTCGGGTAATACCCCATATGGAGCATCATTCTGAAGGTTTCTCTGATAAGAAACCAATCCTTCAGATTACACGAATTGCACAATGCAATATTAAATGTGAGGAAATTTGGTGATTCAGTCTTTCTCAAAACTCCCATTGCTAAATCTGCACGCCCAATTTTGAAGTACACATCCATTACTGCATTACATGCAAATGTGTTTGGAGTAAAACCATGGGAACACATTTGCATAAACGTCTCTAAAACTTTTCCATGCATTCCTCCATGCCAAAATATTCTCAACAAGAGCAAAAATGTTTGTGCCTTAGCAACACAGCCAATCTTCTGTAGCTCCAAAACAACTACTTCCACTGTTTTGCACTGTTCCGAAAGGTGTGTGACCACACCAACCATGTGATCAAATGTAATTCGGTCATGGAAGAAATTTGGTTGCTTCGCACACCACAAAAATAAACTTAATGCAAGCAAGTTAGAAGGACATCTTGATAAGATGGACTGTACAGTGTGATGGGTGAGATTGAATCTACTTCTCCCAGAGAAACGTTCTTCAAGATTTTCTTCGTGAATTTTCTGGGTTTTTGAAGTTATACATTCCACTGAGTAAAACCAGTAGTATCTTGACAAGAGGGGCAGTGCACTGATGATTCGGTTTGGTTTAGAGCATAACAAGCTCCACCTGTATCTCCATAACATTTCCAGGAGAATTCAATACTACCAGATGTTAATTCCAACATCAGATGCCATTGAGATATGGTGAAATGGTTATAAACCCAAGAGAACTAATCCTAATGCAAAATATCAAACAAACAGTAAGCAGCTGGATCCCAATACAATTCCAAATATAGACAAGCTTACGCAGTTAAAGATAGGTCTAATGCAGAATCAAGTTAAACAGGAGCTTTAAAAAAAACAATTTCATTAGCATAAACACAGAACAAACCCCAAATAAGAGACTACAAAAGGAGTAAAATGTTCTTATCTGTAGACTAATGCCATTAGAACAACTGAGTGAATAGTAATAATCTTAAGTAAAGGAAAATTGAGTCCCCAATAGATCACTAGCTATAAAATTGCATATAACCGCTGGGGAAACGAGGGACGTATCAATCTTACATATTACAAAAGATGACGGAGTACGGAGAACGGCAAGAGAGTGGGAGAGTGGACAGTAGGCTTAGTTAATGGAAGGAATTGAGCTTACCAAACTGCAATAGTCGAGGATTCTTAAACGCCGGCAATGGAGGCTTTTCGAATAATGTAAACTTAAACTAAGAAAAGAGGGTTTTCTGTTTTTCTTACTTCATCTTCTGCAACTAGAATTAACAAACTATGTCGTAGGTTTTATGGTCCTTCGGTAAACGTCGTCGTTTTATTGAGGTATTTTACGGTTTTGCCCTTCGGCGTCAACAATTACTTCGTCCGGATCTATCTCCCCACTCTCACCAGCATTCTCTGTCCGGACTGTCCTTCTCACTCTTCTAAGATTTTTTCCACCGGCGAATGACAGTGACGTTCTCATAACATTACTGCTGACTGCCGAGTAATGGTCCATAAATACAAAGATACGTTCTTGTGTTCTCCCCTCAAGTCTCAGTCAGGTTGTTGTTGCTTAGGAAATTAACAAAAGTTCTGGACTTTAAAATTGGGTTTTTCTCAGTATGAAGGAAGGTATAATTTTTCGAATAGTCCACCGATCATAGACTTGCAATTATTTGTGTACTTGGTACTATTAACTTGTCAATGATGATAAGAAAATTCGAACCACAGTTGCGGTTAATGTTTGACTATAGTCAGCGTATTAAATTTCACAACTTGGCGACAGAGCAGTCAAGCAACGATTACATAAGGTCCTTGTGCTCGAAAAACCTTTACAAAGAAGCTCTAGGAGCATTTGACGCCTTGCATAAAAATACAGGTTTTAGAATAAATCCCAGCACTTATGTTCATTTGATTTCTGCTTGCTCGTCTCTAAGGTCTCTTGAGCATGGTAGGAAGATTCACAATCATATTTCGATTTCGAAATTTCAGCCGGACCTAATTCTCCAGAATCATATGCTCAATATGTATGGGAAATGTGGATCACTAAAGGATGCGAGAAAGGTTTTTGATAAAATGCCTCAAAGAAATGAAGTTTCTTGGACTTCAATGATTTCTGGGTATTCGCAGAATGGTCTTCATAGTGATGCCATTGAAATGTATTCTCAGATGCTACGATCAGGTCATATGCCAGATCAGTTTACCTTTGGGAGCATGCTAAAAGCTTGCTCGGGCGTGGATGATGCATCATTGGGGAGACAGCTACATGCCCATGTCATGAAATCAGACAATGGTGGTCACCTTATTACTCAAAATTCCCTTATTGCAATGTATGCCAAGTTTAGTGATATTGCTGCTGCATTTGATGTGTTCTTACGTATTGCAACAAAGGATTTAATATCTTGGGGTTCAATGATTGCAGCGTTCTCACAACTTGGTTGTGAGTTAGAAGCTTTGAGTCATTTCAAGGAAATGCTATGTGATGGTGTTTACCAACCAAATGAATATATATTTGGTAGTGCTCTTAGTGCCTGTAGTAGCCTGCTTCAACCAGAATATGGAAGGCAGATGCATGGGATGTGTATAAAATTTGGGTTAGGGAGAGATATTTTTGCTGGGTGCTCTCTCTGTGACATGTATGCTAAATGTGGTTTCCTAGAGCCTGCAAAAATTGTATTTTATCATATAGACAGACCAGATTTGGTATCCTGGAATGCAATTATTTCAGGATACGCCAACAGTGGGGATGCAAATGGAGCCATGTCATTCTTTAATCATATGAGATATATTGGGCTTAACCCCAATAATGTAACTGTCCTCTCCTTATTTTCAGCCTGCATAAGTTCTTTGGCTCTATATCAGGGTAGGCAAGTTCACTCCTGCATTATCAAGATGGGCTTTGATTTAAATGTTCCAGTGTGCAATACTTTGCTAACCATGTATACAAAGTGTTCAGTGCTCTCTGATGCTTTTAAAGTATTTGAAGATATGAATTTTACTGCTGATTCAGTTTCTTGGAATGCCATCCTTACGGCTTGCATGCAACACAATCAGGCAGAAGAAGGCTTCAGACTGTTTAAGCTAATGTTGGTTTCTCAAATTGAGCCTGATCATGTTGCTTTAGGTAATGTAATTGCAGCTTGTGGAGAAATGGCATCTCTAGAGGTGGGGAGTAATGTTCATTGCTTTTGTATTAAGAGTGGGCTTGTGCTCAATGCTCCTGTCACTAATGGATTGATTGACATGTATACAAAGTGTGGATCCCTCGGAGATGCTAGGAAGATCTTTAATTTGATTGAATATCCTGATGTTGTCTCATGGAGTAGCTTAATTGTGGGTTATGCTCAATTTGGATATGGAGAGGAAGCTCTCGAGCTCTTCAGAATGATGAGTAGTTCTAGTGTAAAGCCAAATCAAGTTACATATGTTGGGGTCCTTACTGCTTGCAGTCATGTTGGACTAGTTGAAGAAGGGTTGCAACTATACAGAACAATGGAATTGGAACATGGGGTTGCACCGACAAGAGAGCATTGTTCTTGTATGGTTGACTTGCTCGGTCGTGCGGGACACTTGAATGAAGCAGAGCACTTTATCAAGGAAATGCCAATTGACCCTGACATTGTGGTGTGGAAGACTCTGCTTGCAGCCTCTAAAACCCATGGGAATCTTGAGATTGGAAAAAGAGCTGCAGAAAATATTTTGAAAATTGATCCTTCCAATTCTGCTGCTCATGTGTTACTTTGTAGTATACATGCTTCTTCTAGCAGTTGGCTAGATGTTGCTAGGTTGAGGAGCTTGATGAGAGACGGTGGGGTTAGGAAAGTTCCAGGTCAGAGCTGGATCGAAGTAAAGGGAAAGAATCATATGTTTCTTGCTGAAGATACTTTACATCCAGAGAGGGTTAAAATATATGATTTACTAGAGGAGTTGTGGTTGCAAATATTGGATGATGATTATGATCCTCTCCCAGCGTAAGTTCTTAGCGACAACAGAGAAGCTGTATTTGGTAGTATTCATGATCTTACTGACCAAGGATTGTTAAAGTTGCGGCCTAACCATAATATGCATGGCTCATCTTGGTAAGGTGGGTAAGCATCGGAGCTATAACCACTCTGTGTGGCTTGTTGGATAACAAGGAGATAGTTTTGTTTAGACCGAGGTTAAGCCCTCCTATGTGAAAAGAGAAGATAACATGTAAACAGACATGTCATGCGTACCTGAGGTATGTACAATCTATTTTCACATACGTATTTTAATAATGAATTGACTAAGGTGCGCATAAACTTTTCAGAATTAAAATCATTGCTTAATAGTTAACTGATGTTTTACATGAGGTATGTACGACTCATTCATAGTCGTTAATTGTCTCAGAATCAGATTCTTTATAAAATTAAACATTTTTTTTCTAGATTCATGAGAAATTGTTGGAGAAGGATCAATGGCGTCTATGGATCCATTATCAAAAGTGCATCACATGATCCTTAGACTAGATAGTAGGAAGATTAGGGTGAAAGTTGCTCGCATGACACTTTATTTCGAGCAAATTCCGAGTTCCACGTGCTTGAGGTTGCAGTTTTTAGCACAGTTACTTGGCTGTTAAAATAATTCATTTGGAATAGGTACTTTTGTTATACTTTAAATCTGCATTGTATACAGTTCTCAAAGTTACATGATTGTGCTTCTTCTCTATCTTATGAGCATTTACTGGTTCACGACTAATCTTTCATGTCCTTGAACTTGGAATAACTTGAAAGTATAACCATCTGATTATTTTATTTCCGCTTAGACAAAGGACTACTATTTGGTTGCTCTTATACATCTATTAAGCTTGCAATTTGCCTAGTAATCGAATGATAAGAATCACTTTTTTTCAGTTTCAAATCACAAGTTCAAATCACATAAATTAATATTTGATTTAAAATATCTTGGTATTTATCTAAAAGAATATTCTATGCTTTGCTCGGTTATGTATAGGTGTTTGAAATTTATTGTTTAATAGGATATAAGCTATGCATTGGAACAGCATTTCCATGTTCCCTCTTTGAAATTACAAGGTGACCCCAGCAGCTTGCTTAGTCTTCCAACTTTAAACAAGGTCGTCGCAGAACCAATGAAATGTCTGTCCTCAAGGAAATAACATGCGATTCTCTTTTTGCACAATTGACCGATTTACAAATCAATTTGCAGACAAAAGACATCACGATACCATTGTTTGCAAAAAAAGGTTGGATTTCAAGCCTACATAATGCAGAACTTTGAGAAACATTAGGCCAAAACAATTATAATAAAGAATTTGAACACTGAATTGAATAGACAATTGCTTTATTCTCTCTCGTCTTTTGGGGTTGTTGATATACACTCTCGTTTTGGTCGGTGCTTCTTCCACTTCTTTTTAGACATGGTCAAGATCCATGATGGAACCTCGCAGCCAGACACCCTCATCACATTGGCTATATTTCGCAGATATGGCACATCTTCCTCTGTGTAAAGAGTGATAGCTTCTCCAGTCCTGCCAGCCCGGCCAGAACGACCTTCATAGAAAATTAACATTGTTTCACCAATTTCAAAACAAATGTAGTACAAACTCTTGCAATCACATAAATGGAGCCTAGTATACTCAATAGAAAATTGGTGTAAGAGCGTAAGAAGATTATATGCTTGTGACGTAATGAAGACAATACAAAGCATGATAGCAACAAAACATTAACCCTAATAGATAGAGCAACATAATTCAACAACAATGATTGACTTTGCAAGCTGTAATAACAATATAAATCAACAATCTAATTCATTTTACTTGGACTTCATCAGTTCTCAAAGAAAATTTGTACAAGTTTCAGATTTTGTGACTTACCAATTCTGTGAATATATGCAGATGAAGAGTCTGGAAAGTCGTAATTAATCACACAGTTCACACCTTTGAAATCCATACCCCGGGCAATAACATCAGTGGCAATCAGAACCCATGTTTTGCCAGCCCTGAAATCATCAACTGCATTTTCTCTCTGTATTTAGTTCAATACATTAGCACACTGTCGTTTGAACTTTTTATTGAAGAATATAATCACGAAGAATGACTTAAACAGTACGTCAGCATTACACAGTTTTAAATAGATTAGCCAATCTGATCTGGTGGGGAAAATCAAAATAATGCTTATTCAAAGTATAGAAACTTTGAAGCCAACCAGTAAGAATTTCAAGTAAATTTCTAGAGAACCAACATAGTCAAATAGGGATGGTATAGATATATAATACTGATCACATTGTTTAGCATCCAAACAAACCTTGTACAGGTCCAGAATCTTCAACATGCAGGTCGCATATATAATGTTATGCGATTTTATAGCTTTGACCATGATCATGACTTATATGGCACTTTCTAGAATAAAAGACTTGAATAAAATCACACATCTTAACAAGTAGTTTACATAAGTTAAAGCAGACAAGGTATAATTGATTAGTTCACTCACTAAGATACAGTACCTGTATCTGAGACAGATCAGAATGGATAACACCAACTCTAATGTTGTCAAATACAAGTTCTGCATATAATTCCTTAGCTCGCTCCTTGCTTTGGACAAAGATTAATACCGGAGGATTCAAGCTCTACAAGGTCATTTATACAATAAGTTGGTCAAGGAAAAATGCTTCAGCTTGAAAGTAAAGAAAGAGACCAATAGACGTACTAATAATGGTATGAGAAACGAGCAATGAGCATTTTCCCATATGGGAATTTCCGTGAGCATGTAACGTGTAATTAAAAATATACCAAGTTCTCTTATGACTAACTATGTAAAAACAATAAATTCCAAACCACCTTTTTCATTAAATAAGAGGCTTCCATCTTCATCTCAAGTAAAATAAAGTTCTGATGGTAAGTAAGCTTTCCATCTTAAATATAGAAAGAGCAATGTAGTGAAGCCTTCAGTCAAGCATGGTTAGTAGCATACCTCTGCAAAGCTTTGACGAAGAGCTAGAAGTTTCCCTTCCTCACTTCCAGCAAAAACCAATTTCTGCTTGACAGTTTCAGAAGCAGTATTCCTGTTTGAGAAACACATACTAGTTAATCTGCCACAATGCTATGTATAAGGACATGGTTCCTTGACAATTTAACACCAAACTTACTTTCTGCCAATAATTACTCTAACTGCATCATGCATTATCGTGCGTGCAAGCTCTTCAACAAAATCAGGCAAAGTAGCACTAAACAATGAGCGTACTATTGAAGAATTTGAGCATGCTTTTACAACGGAATCAATTTGCTTCAATAGACCAAGCTCAAATAGCTTGTCAGATTCATCCAAGACAAGATACTTAACCCTGCATAAGAAAAGAGATCATGAGAAATTGCTAAGAACGTCTCAATTGACAACAAATAATTTTCAACAAGTTTTTTAGTATTTTGACTATAAGTTACTAACCACCAGAATTGAAATCCTACATATTCTAATCATTATGATTATAAAATGTGATGTGCATGTTGCATGATCACTAATTGAGTAGTGTGTAATTCCAAAGAAATAATTCACTACGAAAGTTCAAAGATCAGTGAGGTTTCTACAAGCATATGGTGGTTTGTACATCAAAAATCAATCATGCACCTGCTTAAACCCATCTTCTTTTTCCGGACAGCCATCTGCAACCGAAGTGGTGTAGATATAAGAATATCACAATAGAATTTTGATAAATCAGCTTTCCTCACTATCTGTTTAGTCATTAACTTGATACGGAATTTCATTCCATTAGCCATCCTTTTGCACTCTCTGGTTGTCTGAGCAGCTAATTCACGTGTAGGACAAAGGATAACAGCTTGAATCCCATCTTTTGATGCAGGCTGGTAAATGGAAAGATTTGATCAGGCTAATACTAGTCATCATAGTTTGTACTTCGTACAAAAAGATTTGATTCCAAACAATACCTTAAGTTTCATAAGCATAGGACAAACAAAAGCAAAGGTTTTCCCAGATCCAGTTGGAGCACAGGCAAAACATTCCCTTGCCTGCACCAAAAATTCAAAAAAAAATAAAAAAATCAGTGGAACACTGCCCATCTTATTAGCACTGATATTGCTAATCTGCTATGAGCCCCAAACATGGAATTAAAGAAGTATCAACTATGAACTACCCTAAACATCCAAGCAGAATAAAACCATCAATAGTAAACAATAGTTTAAACAAAAAGCATACAGATAATAGCACCGGTATAGCCTGCCTTTGGATTGGTGTTGGTTCTTTGAATCCAAGTTCGGCCAAATTATTTAATATTTGTTCTGGACAACCAAACCTATAATGAAAAAAAATCCAATAAAATCTCCATTTCTAGTCATAATAATCGGATATGCATTTAACAATAGATATGGAGATGACAATGCAAATAGGACAGCATTACCAATAGACCATAATCAACCTTTAGTATCATACAGATTCAAGACAGATACTCCTGTGGTATAATACAAACAAAATGAAGCGAAGAAAACAAGGAGGGACAAAAAAGAGAAAGTGAACAACACATTATGTAGCTCATTATCTGGTGAATCAGAGAGCATCAAATTTTAAAAGAAAAATAAAGCATAGCCATAGCCATAGCAGCAATCTAGTTTCATAACCACAAAATAACATCATAAAAAAAACATATGTAAATTATAAGGCAAATCTGCGCATTGCATTAGTCTCTCAGAACTGCCTCAACCTACAGAAACCCCTAGACAAAAACTACTTCCAAAATGAGTCAAAAATCCATAAAGAAAACTTAAATTACATAACTTAATAGAAAACATATGTTTTAGAAGAGACACAGAAGAAAGGTAGCTACCTAGAGCTTAAGTCCGCAAAGCTCTGAAGTGGAGAGGGGATATTATTCCCAGAAACATGAATATTCTGCTTCTTTCTCAAAATAGCATCCCTCTAGTCCCATGAAGAAAAGGAAAATATAATTGAAATCAAGCTTTAATCAGAAAGTTAAAGCACGACTTAACTTAGTAACAAGTAACAAGTAACAATGGGGGAAAAGAAGGAGAAGAAGAAGAAGATAAGTATGAAATTTCATCCTCAACTAACCTCAAGTTGCCTATTGATTTTCTTTTTCTCAGCAGAAATTTCATCCTCAGCTTTCTCATTCTTTTCTTTCACCATTGATGCTTTTGATTTCGATCTTTGGAAAACGTTGAACCCCTCCACGGTTTCTTAATTAACGCAAATGAAATCAATTAAATCAAATCAAAACATAAGCTTTAAACCCTAATTGAATGCATAATTACAATATTGAAATATAGGAGAAAAAAAAGTCACCAGAAACCACTGATTTCCTCTTCCGTTTTCGAACAGGAAGAGTCGCCTCCATTTCCTCAGCTTCTACAAAGCTCAAATCTTCTGCTACTGTATCATCCTTTTGTTTTTCCTATTTAGTACAAGACTAAAAATTAGTATGACAGTACTTTCCGTACAAATTTCACGAAACCAAAAAGAGAACAATTAGATAATCGTACCTGAAACCTGGAAAAATCATCGGCAAACCTCTTTCGATCAAAATGGAGGCCGCTGAACAAAAAAGAAGCATCTGTCGCCATTGCTGAAATCGAAAAAACCTCCCTTTTATTTCAATTCTTTTTGGGAGCCCTTACAAAGTTATATTGTACAAAAAATTTGATCCAAAACCGAGAGGGATAAATTTGATTAAAAGAAGAGAGTAGGTGTTGGGTCCTCTAATTGATCGGCGGTGAAGGAGTAGTTAGCGTTTCTGAGAGTTGCTAATTCACGGTGCCTTAAACCCCTTACTGCTGCTCCCTATCTTTTGTGGTTTAGGGAATTATGTAGATAGCCCAAAATTTACTTTATGCATCCCGCGTAAAAAAAACCAATTTTTATTTTTTTAAATAACAGTTATAATATGCACATCACATTTATATAATGTGATCCAAGACGTACGCATAAAAACTATGTTAATTACTATATTAAAAGTCAATTGATAAATAATCAAAATATGTTAAAAACAACAAATTCACCCGTACATCGACTTCAAGTTCCATATATTACTTTTGTTGCGTCAGTTAATATGATTAACAGTGGATGGATAAAATATAGAAGATTATGAATTATAATTTAGTAACTTTTTAATTAAAAATAAATATATGATAAATTTATTTAAATTGAAAAACTTTATAATTAAGTCATATTTGAATTTAAAAGTATAACATCAATTCTAATTCGGATTGAAAGATTTTATAATCTATTGTATCCGATTTAAAACGAATTATTATTAAATTATAAATAATTATATATTTTATTTTATAACGTGTTATGTTTAAATATTATACATATCATAATTATATTAAATTATTATTTTTAATTTAAAATAAATATAAATATTTATGATAATTTAAAACAATACATTTCTTATTCTTTTGATTTTTTTGTGACTATATAAATTTTATTATACGTACATAAATTTAAAATTTAAATATTATATATATCGTGTTTTATATATGACAATAATTTATAAATAAATTTTAATATTAATCTAACTTTATTCGATCTGAAATTTTTTTATCTGTTTGAATTTAAATTAGTTTAAATTGATTATATAATCGTTCAAATTTTGATAAAAATCTTCAAATTAAAGTTAAATTAGATCAAAATCGAATTACTCAAAAACATGCAATGTCAATCGGTTACTTACCCCCAACTTTTTTATCATTTTTATCAATATATTTATTACATATTTATAGTAAATGAATTGACACACTGATAATTAACACAAAAGAATTCAACGCATTATACAATTTTTTTTTTAAATAAAAGTATAGCAATTCACCTCAATTTTAGGAGATACCGATCAAAATTAAGGGTATCAAGTTATAACGCAACTCGATTGTTTAAATTGAACACAAATCAAAAAATAAGAATCGAATTATATTTGGATATAATTTGGGCGAGCTTGAATAACATGAAATTTTTTAAGATGAATTAAGGTTAGATTAGAGTTGATCCGATAACACAAAAATAAAAAAAATTATTATTATTATTATATATTATCAATATTGTTTTTTTATAAATCAGAGATACTGTTAATTCATGTCAAACTAACTCATTCTAAACAAACTAACATCCTTGATCAAGATATACCATTAGTTTGTACCATTATTTGAACTAGTGAATGAGATTCCAAAATTTGAATTACAGACCTTTCATCCAAAAATTGGTAAGTAGCAATGAACCTACTTGATTTTACCAATTTAACAACCTCAAAATCGGTTGAACTCTATTGTACATTGACTTTGATTCCGTTTGCTACTTTTATTTTACAGACTATAATAGAGTACAAATATCCTTATAAAAATGATCAAGTTTTTTATAACAAATATCCTAATAAAGATGTTCAATTATTTTCCACTTTGTCAATATTATTAACCTATCTTTCACTCTACTTCTTGAAAGCATAACTCCACGGTAAGGTATAAAACAGAGCAACACTAATTTATTTATTTTAATAAATGTGCAAAACTAGTTATTTGCTTGTATAAATAGGAGCATTTTGATACACGTTCAATATTGAAATAAAAATTAAATTTAAAAATAATTAAATTAATGAATTTTAAATATTATAATAATTAATTTGGAGGCAATTAAACTATTTGTAATTGTTAAAAATAAATTTTTGCTTCTTCTTCTCTTTTCGTAAAAATAAAAATGGTCTATTGCACTGTTTCATCCGCAAACACTAAAGTGTACCACTAAAAGACCTTACAAATACACCTAACCCTGACCCGACCCTACCCTACCGACATGTATTGTCTTCTGCTATTAGTTGGTTCATTTAGGGATAACATCCTTCACAGCATTGTCAGTGGAGTAGTTGACATTTTTTCTTTTTATAATATTAGCAAGACTTTCATTGAAAAAATAGCAACATTGTAATAAAAAATAATATCCAACCTACTAAATACACTAGAAATAACATTAAAATTAACAAATTATTGTAGTATTAATACATGTGCGCTCAAATATATAAAAACGTTTTATAATAATTTTATATTGCAACTCACCTTTAACGTTTATTCATAGTTGATGGAATATTGATTCTTTTATAATAATATTTAATTTATCATAAATAAAAGAAACTTCTTTAGAGATATTTTAACAAATTTCTTAACTATAAAACCAACTAAATGATTTGATTTTAACCAAAGAAAAAATATAAAACATACCAGTTTTTAAAACGAATCAAAAACTATAAGGTAACAAAACATAAACAGAAATCACACAAACACCGTCATGCTATACTAAAAAAATTGATAAAATATCCTTAAAATTTATAGTTATATAAATAATACATTTGTATCTAACTTATATATTTTTACTATTAAAAAAAATCAAATTCAATCACTTTATATACGTTTAATATTTTTACATGATATTTTGTAGTTATAAGTTTTAAGGTTACTAGTTTTTATAATTTCCTAAAAGAAAAAAAAAAGTTTCTAATTGAGGTGAATTTTAAGAAGCGATTTTATAGAAAAATGATTATGTATTTTACAAAACGCATTTAAAACACTTATAATTGTTTCATAATAAGATTATAAAATGTTTGTATTTATAGTAATTATATCACAACCTTATATTTCATCATTGTTTATTCGGACCGTAATTAATAGTATTATTGCATATATCTTTATATGATACTTATAATATGAAATTGAAGAGAAATTATTAGTTGCTATTAGAATATATGATGATGTAACATTTTGAATCAATAGAATTTAATGTTATTGTAATTTTTTTAAATAAATATCTAATAAGAAATGAGGAAAAAAAACAATTTAATAAGTGAAAAATATATTACAAAAGTAACGAATAACATCTCTAAATTGAAATAAAAACTCCTAGCTATAAGGTGAACTACTGAACCTATTAGGTGAACATTAATGCCAACAATAGAAAACCAACTTTTCTTTGCTATTTACAACAAAAAATTGTAAATTTGAAAACACTACCTTCTAATATAGTTTACAAATTGATGGTGATATAATACCAAATTAGACACACAAGTGATGTTTTTAAGCCTCATCTGTGTCATCAGTTCTACGTACTTTTGGGACCCAAACACAATTTTCTAATTTCTCTTCATCAATAAAATTGGCATCTCTACAATGCTTGCCAAGAGTTGGTGAGCCATTACCTGAATAGCCACCGTTACTAATGGAAGAAGGAGAAAAACAAGCAAATGAACCAATCAATGGGATATTTCCTGGTCTAGCAGGAGCAGCACACATTGGAATCGAGCCCCAGTGCCCTGTCGAAACAAACTGCAAAGGATAACACTGAACTTGGTTCAAACCACTTCCATTTGGTACAAAATTTTGATGGTAACAATGTGATGCTCCTCCACATGAAGTCACATTGTTCCCGGTTGGATTATTCCATGGAATGACCAAGGGAGGTACAGGACAGTAATGCAAAGGATTGAACATTCGAGTTTCGTTACAAGGACCTTGTAAACCAAAATGTTTTGCTTTTGTAGCACATTGAGATGATTCATTTTCTTGAGTAGTTAATGCTTTTGTGAGAGGTGACCTATATGAGGACTCATGTCCATTTTCACTAGAGTTAACAGAATGCATCTTAATACATCTCTTCGATTTTTCGTAACTACTAACCCTAGTCGCCGTAGAATCATCACAAAGAGGTACTTCAGGACCAAATCTCAAGACTGTAACATTTCCATTTGAAGATGATTCACCACATGGAAGTAGTTGTTGATTGCTTGAATTGGTACTTTCGAAACCGGTTTGTGATACGCCATTGGTTGAAGCAGTAATCAGATGGAATTGAGAGGCTAAATGCTTGTTCTTTCTTCGACCAGCACCTATAGGAACATTTCTCACTGTGCCACCAGCCGTCCAATATCTTTGACATTTTTTGCAGAAGTGTCTAGGTTGGTTGACATTGTAGTTATTGAAATAACAAAACTTTGTGTCGAAACTGTTGCATCGTGGACACGAAAGTATCTTGTCTGGTTTCTTAAAAGTTTTCTCTTGATCTGAACTAGTACTGCTCTCTAATTGTTCTTGCTTTGACGTAGGGTGTACTTCTGTCTCAATATTATGCTTAGATTTAGTTGGTAACTTATCCGGCTCTTTAGAATTTTCTGAATTATGGCTCTTTACTTCTGCTTTTGTTATATCAATAGAAGAATCCTAGAAATCAAAATCAAACCAAGCCAATTATGTCAAACTTTAATGTCACACACAACATTAAACAGAACATGAGTACAGGTTTTGTATGTTGTGGTTGCATATATAGTGTCAAACGATCCACAGGAAATTATAGTATCAAAGGTTAATTATACTAATCAACGAATTTTGTCAAGAATGATATATAAATACTGTTTAATTAAATTTGAAATTAAAATTGATTCATCAACAAAATATGAAAGTCTCCGTAGGTGAGAAAATTAGAAATAAAAGGGAGGGTTTAATTACTTATTAAGTACTCTGCCTCAGATTGTATTAAGCTCTGTTCTAGTCATGCCCATAAACAGAAATGAAATAGCAAATCTAGAGCTCATAAAATCAAACAAAAAAGAAAGAAAAAAAACCCAGATAGCTAATTCAAGCTTTCATCGAATTCAATCTGAAATGAAATATTAGATGACAGCAAGTAAAAAAAAACATAGAGTTCTTATAACAAAACCATTCAAACAAAAAACACAAACACATAAAAGACATAGAAACAGTACCATGAATTGAGACTTGTCTGGATAAGAGGTGGTTAAAATCTCATGAGTTTGAGAAAATGGAATTGTCCTACCAAAGAGCTTAATAGCTTGATCCATATTATACTCTGCTTGTGAACTTCTTTTTCCCAACACAAAACAAGTCAATCGAACTCAGAAACAGAACTCCAAAATCCAAAGAAAAAAGTGTATACACAGAGAGATAAAGCAAGTAATTGGTTCTTGAAACCAAGTAAAAAGTTCTCAAAGAAACACCCTTTATTAAGTAAAGTACGTAGTAGTGTTCTTAATCCCAATAAAGCACCTAGAAAGTGAAGCATCAAAGTATCATTTTATTTTATTTTTTATATTGAGAGAACTTTCTTCTTTAAACCTTTTATAAAGGAAAAAAGCCATTTTGTTTCCAGAAATTCCTTTTAATATAAGTTATATTATAATATTCAGAATTATAATTATTAATTAAAATAATATAATTAATTATTTTACAATTTATAATAAATAATATTTTGATTTATTTGTTGAAATTTGATATTTGTTTGAATATCATTTTTATATATGAGAAATATATCACAATTATAATTAAAATAATAATCTTTAGTGTATATAATTATATGAAATCAATTATATTATTATTATAAACTTATAATTAATATATTTTTCCTCTTTCAAAAATTTGAAGAAATTTTTTGTAGTACAATAATAATTGGTAATCCATTTTACATAAGTGCGTTCTGCATATTATGGAAGAAGAGAACATAATATGAAATGAGGAAAGATATTTTCACGGTTATTTGTTAACGTTATTATTAATTACGTATTAATGTTATAAATATTAATTAAAATTATTATTAATTAATTATTATACTAATAATATAATATTTCCAATAAATTAGAACAGTTCCGTTACAATACTTTCACATGTCACACAATATTTTAAGGTTCAGAACACGTCAAGTATCACAATTATGTGGACTCAACACTCATCTAATCTGAGTGCTGCATATTAGATGTACATTCCACGTATTATGTGAGAAAGAGCCGTGCATACAAGCTTCGTATAGTTCATTTTTGATGCATTGAATTAGTAATGAAAAATCATATCATATAAATCTATTTTATAAATAAGTTATGTTATTTAATCTATTAATAAAAATATTTTTATCATGTCTATCATTATTGTGTTCTCTACTCAAGAAATTCAAAAAATATGTTATTTTAATTAAATATAATTAATTAAACTCATTTGAATATGATTGATCGTATTTATATCGGACTTAATTGATAAAATAATATTAAAATATTTATTTAACAAGTTATTTTTGAATTATTGTATCATATTATATTGAGTTACTTCGTGTTTGGGTTTATGAACTAAGTGACATTGTTTTTAATATAAGTGACTAAACGATACAAATAACTTAATAAAAAAGACTATTATGATATCCTTTTCTAAGATTTGTATCATACATATATCAATCCATGTTTTACAAGTTTTTGAATAGTTTCAATTTAGTACTTGTAAATGGTTTCAAATTTAATAAAAATAAACAATAATCATGTTTTATTTGGAATTTCTTGAATGTAATTCTCAGGTGCCTTATAAGCAAAGGACTTTTTGACAACTTAGGTGTTTACTGTAAAAAAAATATCAAGGATTGACCTTCTTGCGTTTTCTAGTTAAAACCCACAAACTATTGGTGAAATTTTGAAGGAAATTCAAGTGTGTGGATTGAAATGAAACCATAATTTTTCGTAGATATGATGAAATCATCTCCCCTTATTTCTTCTTCTTGATTTTCCTTTCAAAAATCATCCATTTTTGTCGTATTTTGTTCTAATATGAACGAAATGAGTTTATTTAATTCTAAATGCTCTAATGGTGCAGCTACTCTTTTTGTGGCAAACTTACAAAATTGATTTGTTTATAGAGTTTATCAAATCTTGGGAGACATTTATTTTCTTATGTTGAGAAGAGGTTGTATAATTTGTATTATATTCTTTTTGTTGAATTTATTCAAGTATTATTTGTACCATTTATACTATTTTTTAGTTATGATGATAAAGTCTTATTTGTTTTCAAATTCTTAAAATGGTAATAGTTGTGGTAATAGTACACACACAACCATAACACAACCCTTGTATCACACACACACACACAACACTTGTAATTGTAAATTTGTGCATATACAACTACAACACAACACAACTCATATATCACACACACAATATTTGCATTAACCCATGTATCATATACATTGATGCACCTATCCCATATACACATCCTTCACACTAATAGTGCATACACACACAATGGTGCACATAGTGCACACGCATATCCTTCACACCACTAGTGTACACACTCATATTGGTGCACGTATTGCATGCACACATCTTTCACACCATTGATGCAACTCTATTCAATGCTTTTATGGCCGCTTATGTCTCAATTAAACACAACACTCAAATCTCATTTTAATTGTAAAGTAAGATTTTTATTTTTAAACTCCACCAAAGCAAACATTTTTTACTATAATTTAACCCCATCATATTAGAGGAGTCACGCGATGTTATAACACGAGCGAAAAGAATAAAAGGAAAATTATTTTTGAAGCCATTGTTGCGACAAAGGGAAACAATTGTTTAAGTGTCCCTTTAATTTTTTTTTATTTAGTTGTTTTAAACACTTAAAATTTCAAAAATATCATTTGTTTATAGGGTACATGAGGAACATATTTTTCAAATAAAACGTTTTCATTATCATTTTTATTAATTTTGAAATCATTTATAAACATTAGTATTAAATTGGAACATTTTTAAATAAATATCAGTTATAAAATATGAATGCAGGTATTATACTAAATCATTTTTTCTATCTATTTTTACACGTATATTTTTATGCTATATTTCCTTTAATATCTAAACAATATATTAATTATAGTACATGCAATACATTGCACGTATGAGTAAAAAAAGTGTAAATTTGATGTGCCACGTGGTGTCCAGGTTAGCTGAGGGTGATTTTGAGCCAAGAGAAAAAGAGATGTACTGGCAAAGGTAGAGGTGACGAAAGACCCCGGGAAAAAGTAAGGGGGGTGGGGGGGAGGGGAGTTTTTTAGTGGGACCCAATCTGAGAGAAAGAAAAAGTGAAAAGTTTATGCCGACGTCCAAATATTACTTTAAGAAATAAAAATACATTTTTCCTTAACTAAATAAAATTTTATAAATCTCTCCTCGTAATATTAATTTTATTTCATTTCTTAATCATACAATTAAATATAAAAATATTTCTATTAATATTATATAATATTATTTAAAAAAAATACTTCCTTCTTTATATTATATAATTATATTATTTAATTTTTTAAATTAAAAATAATACAATTTAATCTATTAATTAAAAATAAATTATATTATTTCAATAATTTTCTTAAAATAATAATAATTTTTCTATAAAATAATTAAAAATGATTAAAACATAAATCTTATATAATAATAAAATGACATTTAATATAAAATATATTTTATAAAATATTTATTTTAATATTTTATGAATTTTTATTATTTTAAATAATTTTATATTAAAATTTATTTTTATATTTATTAAAAATTCATATTTTAATTATTTTTAATCACTTGTATAAAATAATGTTATTTATTTTTAATTGATATTTTTTGATAGATAATGAATAAAATAACATTATTTTTAATTTTAAAAAATTAAATGATATAAATTTTTTAATTCAAAAGGCATATATTACATTTCTTTTTACTAATTATTATTTTTGGAGTTTTTTTATAAATTTTATTTCTGACTCATTTGTATTAATATTAAATAGATGTGTTTTTATTATATTAATATTATATTTTATTACCTTAAAGTAACGAATTATTAGTGTAATGATAATTGCTCATTTTTGTGGGTGATAAAAAGAATAATTTTTTAATCATTAATACCTTTAATGGCACTTTAATAAGATAATACTTGTTATAAATTTAAAATTTTCTTTTGGAAAATTAAAAAACTGATGTCTTAACAACAACAAAAATATTTCTAACACTAATTTTACTTTTTTAAATTCAAAATAAATATACTATTTATATTTTTATAAATTTTAAGAATATTATTTTATCTAATTTTATAATTTTATTATATACTAATCAAATTTAATTAACAAAAATATACAATTTGATGTCAATAATATAAATTCTATACATACAAAAATTTACATATCATAATTTTATTAATTTACATTAGTAAATATTTACATATTTATTTTATTATTTATATATCCAATTAAATAACTAATAACACGTACATATAACTAATTAATTTATATATCACTACTTGCAATAAATAAATAAATAATTTTATAACTATATTTTATATTAAAATATTTGTATTAATTAGTTTGTATTATCTTACATATTATAAAATATATTAAAGAATGAATTTTTTTAGTTTTTATAACAAAATACCATAACAAAAATTCATATTTTTTTTATTTTTATTTACTAATAATATAAAATATTTAAAAAATAATATTATTTTATTTAAAATATTAATAAAAAGTAAATTTTTTTACAAAAAAATAAACATAAAATAACACTTTTTAAAAGATTAAATAATTTTTTTAATTTTATATAAAACATCTTTACAATACTTGTTTTTATAAATAAATAAAAAGCACCCCTTTACGCCGTCTACGATGTATGTGCCAATTTCGCTGTTTCTTTTGGTGCTTTTTGTTTCTTTATTTCTAATTTTTCTTCCGTTTTTAGGAAGAATTCTAAAAATTTAACTCCAATTTTGTAATTTTCTATATATAAATACTAAAATAGTTTTATTATATATATTTAATAAAATAAAATTAAGAATATATTTTACAAGATCTCTCAATAAACCATCGTAATTACGACTCACCTAATTTAAGTCAATTTTCTTTCGACAATCTATCAAATATAACATATGACATTAACTTGTATTTTTATACGTAATTTTTTTATAATTACATAAATCTTTATAATTTATTATATTCACGTATATGTTTGCATATAACATGTTATATAAATCCTTATAGATAGTAAATTGTTCGATTTGATTTTACACTATAATTTATAATTTGAACTTCATTTTTGTATATAATATGTTACATCTATATCTAACAGAATTATCAAAACTTAAGATATAACATTTTACATTAAATGTTACTTTTAAATATAACATGTTACATATATTTTTAACAAAATCAATTATAAAATATATGATATATATAAACATAAATAGTATCATTTTTTGGTAAATTATTTTAAAGTATGAGTTGTAGATGTCTATTATATTATATCGTTTAGTCTTTTAAATTAAAATTAAAATTAAACATATTATTTTAATTTTTATTAAAATATTATTTTTAAATTAATATAAAAATATCTAAATAATATAATTATTTTTAATTGATATTTTTTATAAATTAAAAGTTTAAATAAAACCAGTTATATACGGATGAAACTTCTATTATATGCTTAATTTGTTTTTTAATTTACACGCAGATTCTCCATCAATGCAATAATTAATGGCAACACGAAATTAATTGCCAAATGGCGTTTTTATTAAAGTACAAATGTACAATATATTTTTCTTCCATATCTGCCCAAACAATTATATAAACCTTATTAGTAGCAACTTCATTTTCCAAAATTAAGCAGAAGGTGGAAAAATCAAAGAAAATTAGCAATCTTCTTCATTTTCCAAAATTAAGCAGAAGGTGGAAAAATCAAAGAAAATTAACAATCTTCTTCATTTTCCTTTTGAGAAACTAATGGCAATTTCATTTTGAAAATATAAAACTTGGTATTGACTTTTAATGGTCACGTATTCATAATTCATCAATTAATAAGATTGTGATGCTATTGACAATAGGTTTAATATTTAAAATTTAAATCTTAATATTTTTTTCTCACATAAAAAAGATTATTTATCATAGATTAGACATCAAATGCCCATTAGTATAATAAAAAAATTGTGTCATATTGTTATTGCAAAAAATATTATAGAAGGATTAAAATTTAAATTTAAGTAAATTTTATAATAAAATATTATTATTTGATAAATTTAATTAAAATATTATTATTTAATTAAAGGTAGAATAAAGATCAAAACATAGAAAAAATGACACACTAAAATGACGAGGTTATTATTGAATGATGAAACTAATGATTAAAATAAAAATGATATCCCTTATTAATGAAATTATGTGTAAGCTATATTGATAAATTTTAATTTAAAATATGCTAAAAATTAATTTTATTATATAAGTTAGATTTATTTTCTGATAAGATGTCATCGTATTTGTGTTATAAAATAAAAAAGTAAACTATTATTTAAGTAAATATTCTAACAAATTTAAAATAAGATAAACTAACTATGTTATTTATATTTAGACAAACATTCTATCAACTATAAAGTATAATTAGTTTAAAGATATTTATTTATCTCACGGATACGATGACTTCAACTTTTAAAAGAAATGAAGAAGAAATATTCCTAAAATATTAAGAATAAGAGAAAAAAAAGAAAAAAATTAAATTCTTTAATATTATTAAGTTAGTTATTTTCTAGAATGTCTTATATAAACATAAGACTTAGCTATTTATAGTTAAAAAATTCCTAAAATAGTTTATAAAGTTTTTATATGGGATTCTAATACTACATAAAAAATTAAAACTCTAATAAAATAAACTATTAATCTAGTAGAATTCTAAATAAAATAAACTACTTTATCTTTTATTCCTATATCTATTTGTTAGGAAATAAGAAAAAGATTAACAAAGTTTATACTAATAAGACTCACTCTTTAACAAGAAATCCTTGTATTTGTGTTACAAAATAAATACAAGAAAACTATTATTTACTCAAACACTCTAACAAATCTAGAATAAGATAAGCCTAACTATATTATATATTTTAGACTAACAGTCTAACAACTATATAGTAAGACTAGCCTAAATATATTCATCTATCTTATGGATAAGAGGACTTTAACTTTCAAACAAAATAAAGAACAATTATTCCTAAAATATTAAGAATAAGAGAAAAGATGAAGAATTTTTTTTGAATATTAATAAGTTGATTATTTTCTAGTATGTTTTATACAAACATAAGGCCTAGCTATTTATAGTTGAAAAGTCACTAGAATAGTTTATAAAGTTTCTAGGTGAAACTCTTATAGTACATAAAAATTAAAACTCTAACAAAATAAACTATTACTCTAATAGAACTCTAAACAAAAACTTTAAATAAAATAAATTACTTTATCTTTTCTTCATAAATCCATTTGGTATTAGTAAAAATCACTTATTTTTTTAATCTTGTCTTATGATGCAGTGTGTTTATACATGTCCCACATTACTTAGGAAGCTAAGTGATGATATACTTATAAGGGGTGAGTACTCTATAAATGACATAATATGTTTTGGGGTTTCTCCCTAGAACTAAACTAATGAGGTCTCGTTAAACTGTCGACTCGTAGCTATGAGTGCTTTGAATTTACAGTTATGGATCAAAGCGAAAAATCGCATACCATGTGCAATGGGTCTCTTCCAATTATAAGTGGATGGATTAACCTTCCTATATCAATAGATATAAGAGTCATGACCCTATTAGGCCATGTGAGTTTGCGTTCTTATGAAGATGTAAGACTTCTTAAATAGGGGTGTATGATGTAGTGTACATGCATATGTTACACATTGTTTAAAAAACTAAATGATGATGTGTTATAAGGGTCAAACACTCTTTAAATAGCATAACATGTTTTGAGTTTTTTTTCTTAGAAGTAAAATTGTGAGTTCTCGTTGAATTATCAAATCATGATCATGGGTTCGTTGAAATTGTAATAATGGATTAAATCTTACAATCTCTTACCACGTGGAATGAGTCACGTCACTTTGTAAGTAGAGAGATTAACATTCATGTATCATTTTGATACTATATAATTTTTGTAGTGTCATGGGGTTGCTGTGAGACCTCAAGGCTCGAGCTATGATCATTTAAGTTTCATGAGAATGAACTATATCTTGCTCAGGGACCGTAATGGAGGACAATGTAGTAATTGCATGGAACTATATAACTTCCCAAATGGATTAAGATATGTATTTAAATGCAGGAAACAATCCTTCTCCATTGGTATTCAATTGTGATCTTTCTCTGATGAGATTTGTTTCTTATCTTCTTCCATGTTTTACTGATTATTAATGTTGGGATTTTTGAGAAGTTAGTTATTGATGCCCAAGATCTTCAACAATCAACACCATGGTCTAAAAGCATGGCAATTTCTCCTTCAACTCTGTTCCTTTGTTTTAATGTATATTGAATTATACCCAACTGGCAACATGTTTGTCCATCTTTGTAGATGATAGCAACGTCATGAGCTTCATGTGTTAGACAAATTGGTTTGTAGACATATAATATAACCTTTGCCCTAGACTATTGGAGAACAGATCCGAGTTTTAAAATGGGTATATCCTCCGATTGAATTCCCTAGTGTAACATGTGATGTTTCATGGAACCAAGGTAGTGACACTCGAGGTATCAGAGTTATTGTTAGGGATGTAAATGGTATTATGCTAAGGGTTACACACATGGTTCTCCCCGTATCTTCAACTATCATGGTGGAAGCATATATACATACATATATATATGCAGCTCTTTAGGGAAATAGATTTGCTCAATTTCTCGGTATAAGAAAGGTTCACCTTCAACTTGATCCGGCGGTAATCACTCAAGGACTTTCCTCAAAGATAGCTTCAATCCAATGGGAGATGAGTGTTGTGGAATTTATAAGGCAGATGTTGAGCGATTTCGATGAGGGGCAAATAAAGCATATCAGAAGACAGGGAAACAAAGTAGTAGATTGAATGGCACGAGAAGCAAGAGCAGATGTCGACTCCTCCAACTTTATTAATTTATTATATCATGATGTCATGTAATTTGCATTCCACCATGACTATGCTGTAATAAAACATTTTAATTAATGGAAGAATTTCACTTTTTTTTTTAAAAAAAAAAAGCCTCACACTTTCATACTTTCCTCACCATTCGTCTTCTTCATGAACATATTTAGGAGGTACCAAGAATTTAGTTTCTCAGGTGATCTCAGTAAACCCAAATTACTCTATTAAAAAATGGATAAAATATATTATCATATACAATTTATTGGGTATTTATTATTACTATTACATTTTATATATATATTATAAGGCATCATCTGCATTGTTGCTTCTGAAAATTTCGAGAGGATAATACTCTTTTTAAGAAAGTCTTCAACCTTCTAGAGCCAGGTCCTGGCTTTAGAACACCATAATTTTCACTCTCAATTCCTAAGCAAGACCATTGAAGTCCTTCATTTGAAGAACACCATCCTCCATAACTAAACTTTCCATTGTGTCTCTTTAACAACTCTTGATCAATTCTTCTAAGAACTGGGTCATTTTTCTTGAATTTTCTTGCAAAGGGTCGGCTATTTAGGATCATTTTTCTGTAGTCTTTAAGTCCTAAGGATCTTGGATGTTGCTTTGGAGGATTATCCCAAGAAATATAATGAAGATCATGGTTAACTGTTGTGTTCTTGTAATCTTTGTTATTGCATATTACTGTCTGAAAGTAACCTTCTGGTGTTGAAACAAAGTTGGTGTAGTAAAGGAGAAGAGTTCTTGGCAAATTGTCCCAACCCACTATGCAATACTCTGCAAAAGATCTTGATACTATTGTCCATGCTGAACCTGGTTCAAATCAACAAAATTGAGAGAGATTTTAGATTTAATATTATTATCAATTGTCTTATAGTGTAATAGTATTTATAAACACCCTAAAAGCATGGGTTCGAATTAGTCTATTTTTAAACTGATTTTTTCAAAAGTGTTTTCTAATTTTGTTTGAAGAATAAATACATAGGGTTTGCTTGTTTTTGCTTTTGAGATCCTGAAAAAACACTCCTAACAACAACAAAATGCTTTTGAACCAAATATTTTTTTTTTTACCATAAGTGCTTTCAATAATCATAAAACATATTTTCTGTTTTTTTAAGCACTTACTTCTTGTACAAATTTGGGGGTTACTACATCCAACGAGAACACTTAAAAGTACAAAATATATTTATTTATTTTTAATTAATTATTAGAATAACTTTAGCAAGAATGGTAAATATAATAAACAGAACCTTAACAAGTTAGCCATTTTCTAAATCTTTCATTCAACTTTATTCAAATGATAGAAGGTATTTAATCTTAAAAAATATACTTGAAATCTGTCAAGGAGTAATTCAAGTAGTGAATTTTCCTATAAATAGATGTGTAATTGTAATGAATTAACCATCAAAAGTGTTGAAAAACTTTTGTGAGAGAAAATTGAGAGTAATTTTCTTGGGTGTAATTGGGTTGTGGGTTGTGACTTGTGAGTGTTGTAAACACCTTGTGTAATTTCTCCTCTTTCAGTAAAAAGATCTGCAGCAGGTCCGGAGACGTAAGTAAGATTGACCGAACTCCGTTATCAAATTTGTGTGTTATTTTTCTATTCTTGCTTTCTCATAAGTCTGACTCATCGAGAATTTTCGTAATTTCCCAACAACTGGTATCAAAGCTTTTGGTGGTGATTTCTGCCAATTTCCTACGAGATTACTATTCACGTGAATAGTGAAATTTTGTTGACGATATTTGTTCGTTGATGGAGGTATTCTAATACATGGTGGTTTGTAGAAATAGTCAGAAACGATCCAGAGGAAGTCAGATTTGAGTGGAAACAATGACCGCAGATGAAAGAAGGGTGAAACTCGAGAAATTTGATGACACAGATTTCGGGTTTTGGAAAATACAGATAAAAGATTATATGTATCAAAGAAATCTATATCAACCTCTCTCAGAGAACAAACCAGAGGCTATGAAGGAAGAAGATTGGAATCTTCTAGACAGACAAGCCCTCGGAGTTATTCGATTGACGTTATCCCGTAATGAAAGGAAAAGACCACGAAAGATCTTATGGTAGCTCTCTCCAATATGTATGAGAAGCCATCAATCTCAAACAAAGTGCAATTGATGAGGCATTTGTTCAATTTGCGGATGACAGAAGGCACATTGGTAGCTCAACATCTCAATGAACTCAACACAGTCACAACCCAATTGAGTTCAGTGGAAATTGAATTCAATGAAGAAATACGACCATTGATACTTTGTCTTCTCTACCGGAAAGCTGGAATGCTACTGTCACGGCTGTGAGTAGCTCGTCAGGAAGCAATAAGTTGAAATTTGACGATGTTCATGATCTGATTCTCAGTGAAGAGATTCGACGTAGAGAGTTAGGTGAATCGTCAACTTCTTCAGTTTTGCATACAGAGTCAAGAGGAAGAAATTCAACCAAAGGGAATAGACGTGGAAAAACAGACTACCTAGGTAGATCAAAGGACAGAAGGTCCAAATCCAGGAATCCTAATAATTCCCATAGCTCGAAGACTATCGAGTGTTGGAATTGTGGAAGAACCGGGCACTACAAAAATCAATGCAAGAGTGCACCGAAGGACAAACAAGTGAAGGTAGAGGCAAATGTTACTTCCAACTCAGGAGAAGATGATGCATTGATATGCTCTTTGGAGAGCAAAGAAGAATCTTGGGTGTTAGACTCTGGAGCATCGTTCCATGCTACTTCACAGAAAGAATGCTTCGAGAAATATGTTCACGGAAACCTTGGAAAGGTATATCTTAGTGATAACCAACCATGTGTTATTATTGACAAAGGTGTAGTTACAAATTAAGTTGAACGGGCCTGTTTGGGAGCTAAAGGATGTCAGGCATATTCTCGACTTAAGAAGGAACTTAATCTCAGTAGGGCAATTGGACAGTGAAGGCTACACTACGATCTTCCATGGTGATGATTGGAAGATTTCAAAGGGCGCAATGACAGTTGCTCGAGGCAAGAAGAGTGACACTCTTTACATGACAGTAGAAGCACGTTGTTCAATCGCAGTTGTAGCAAGCAATGAAACATCAAATTTGTGGCATCAGAGACTAGGCCACATGAGTGAGAAGGGGATGAAGATTATGCACTCAAAGAGAAACTTTCAGGTCTACAGTCTACGGAGATAAACATGTGCGGAGATTGCATACTTGGAAAGCAAAAGAGAGTCAGCTTTCAGACAAGTTGTAAAACCCTAAAGAAGGAAAGGCTAGAGCTTATTCACTCTGATGTTTGGGGACCAACGACCATCTCATCTATTGATGGGAAACACTACTTCGTGACTTTCATCGATGATCACTCTCGAAAGGTATGAGTTTACTTTCTAAAGCATAAGTTTGAAGTATTTGAGGCTTTCAGAAGATGGAAAGATATAGTGAAAAATGAGACGGGTTTGAAGATCAAAAAGCTCAGAACCGATAATGGTGGTGAATATGAAGACATCAGATTCAAAAATTTATGCTATGAGCATAGGATCAGAATGGAAAGAACTGTGTCAGGCACGCCTCAACACAATGGTGTAGCTGAGCATATGAACCGAACGTTGACAGAAAGAGCCAGAAACATTCGTATACAGTTAGGTCTACCGAAATAGTTCTGGGCAGAAGTAGTCAACATGACAACTTACTTGATCAACCGAGACCCATCTGTTCCATTGGAACACAAAATACCAAAGAAGGTATGGAGCAGAAAAGAGGTGAAACTATCACATCTAAAAGTTTTTGACTGTGTAGCATTTGTGCATATCAGTGATTAAGGCAGGAATAAGCTTTATCCCAAATCCAAGAAATGCACATTCATCGGTTATGGTGAGGATGAGTTTGGCTATCGCATTTGGGATGACGAAAATAAGAAAGTGATCCGTAATAGAGATGTGATTTTCAACGAAAGGGTGATGTATAAGGACATGCATAAAATAGACGCCAACGACTCAGAGAAGAATGAGTCAGTATTTGCAAATGTAGACGATGTCCCAGATAGTTGCACAACAGACCCAATTGTAACAAGTTCTAAGCCAGAGGAACTTGTTGGACAGAGCAGTACACAACAGTCTGACACACTACAGGCTCCTACTCCAGCTCCTGTATTGAGAAGGTCTTCTCGACCTCATGTGCCTAACAGGAGATACATGAACTATATGTTACTGACTGATGGAGGGAAGCCTGAATGCTATGATGAAGCTTGTCAAACTCGAGATTCTAGCAAGTGAGAGCTTGCCATGAAAGAAGAAATGAAATCTCTCATCTCCAACCAGACATGAGAACTAGTTGAGTTACCTATGAGAAAGAAGACACTTCACAACAAATGGGTGTACCAGATGAAAGAGGAGCATGATGGTTCCAAGAGATACAAATCCCGCCTAGTTGTCAAAGGGTTTCAACAGAAGGAAGGAGTTGACTACACTGACATTTTTGCTCCCATTGTGAAACTCAATACTATCAGATCAGTGTTTAGTATTGTATCCATTGAAGATCTTCATCTTGAACAGTTGGATGTGAAGACTGCATTCTTTCACGGAGATTAAGATGAAGAGATATACATGTACCAACCAGAAGGTTTCTTAGAAAGAGGGAAGAAGAACATGGTGTGCAAACTTAAGAAGAGTTTGTATGGCCTAAAACAATCCCTGAGACAATGGTACAAGAAGTTTGACAGCTTTATGCACAAGGAAGGTTTCCAGGAGTGCAATGCCGACCACTGTTGCTACTTCAAGAGATATAAGTCCAGTTATATCATTTTACTACTTTATTTTGATGATATGTTAGTAGCAAGTTCAGATATGAATGATATCATAAGGTTGAAGCATCAATTGTCAAAGGAGTTTGACATGAAAGACTTGGTCCAGCAAAGAAGATTCTTGGAATGCAAATCATAAGAAATAAGAAGAAAGGATCCTTGCAGTTATCTCAGGCAGAGTACATCAATCGTGTTTTGCAGAGATTCAACATGGGCAACGCCAAGCAAGTTAGCACACCCTTGGCCAGTCACTTTTGTCTATCCAAGGATCAGTCCCCTCAGAGAGAGGAAGAAAAAGAATTCATGGCTAAGGTTCCTTATGCCTCAGCCATTGGAAGTTTGATGTATGCAATGGTCTGTACGAGACCAGACATTGGTCATGCAGTGGGAGTTGTTAGCAAATTTATGTCAAACCTAGGGAAAATTCATTGGGAAGCAGTCAAGTGGATTTTGAGGTATCTGCGAGGCACCACAGAAAAGTGCTTGTACTTTAGTAAAAGAAAGTTAAAAGTACAAGGATACGTAGACGCAGACTTTGGAGGTGAAGTTGATCACCGAAGAAGCACCACCGGTTATATATTTACTATTAGAACTACAGCTGTTAGTTGGATGTCACAAATACAAAAAATTGTCACTCTATCCACTACAGAGGCTGAGTATCTAACTGAAGCTAGTAAAGAAATGATATGACTTCAAGGTTTGTTAACTGAGTTGGGTTCAAACAGGATAAGAATATTCTGCATAGTGATAGTCAAAGTGCAATACACTTGGCGAAGAATTCAACATTTTATTCTAGAACCAAGCATATTGGACTTCGTTATCACTTCATCAGATCTCTATTGGAAGATGATGTGTTAATACTGGAGAAGATTCAAGGAAGCAAAAATCCAGCAGATATGTTAACAAAGGTGGTGACTATTGACAAACTGAAGTTATGCTCAATTTCAATTGGTCTGATGGAGTAACAAAGACTAGAAATGTTGATGCATTGATCGAGGTGTGAAGACAGATTGAAATCAATCTTCAAGCGGGAGATTGTTATAAAACTCTTTAATTTAATGAGCAAAACATGGAGTAAAACAAGGAGCTTAATTCATTGAGGAATTCAAGAAACCATTAATTTAAGGAGTAATTCAAGGAGTGAATTTTCCTATAAATAGATGTGTAATTGTAATGAATTAATCATCAAAAGTGTTCATTCCAATTGAGAGAAAAGCTTTTGTGAGAAAAAATTGAGAGTAATTTTCTTGGGTGTAATTAGGTTGTGGGTTGTAGGTTGTGACTTGTGAGTGTTATAAACATCTTGTGTAATTTTTTTTTTCTCTTTCAGTATTTTACAGTAGATCCGGAGCATAAGCAAGATTGGCCAACTCCGTTACCAAATTTGTGTGTGTTATTTTTCTATTCTTGTTTTCTCATAAATATGACTTATCGAAAATATGCGTAATTTCCGAACACTAAACTATCCACTTAAAAAAAAACTAAAATGTTATTAAAAAGAGGAACGAATGAGGTGGTTTTAATCCCATATCTATGATCTGTAAATGGAAAAAGAAGTAACAACTGCAAGTTTTTACAAACTAAAATGACCATATGAGCAGGAAAGCCACGTGAAGTTGTATTGAGACAATGTTTCAATGTAAAAGATAATGAATAGAATAAGATCATGGCATGTGGAGTTTCTTGATAAATGTACTCTTAATTTGCATTCAATATTGGCAATGCAGTAGGGCAGGTGTTCAGTCTAAGCTGTCTTAATTTAAAATTTCCTCTCTTCAAAACTTATTTATTTGTAAAAAGTACATTCACAATATAAGTAGCTAAGTTGGTTGAGGTTTCTTTTTGTTTTTACTTCTAAATTTTGTAAAAGCGCTTTTAATAATAAAAAAAGCATTTCAAAACTAACCATAATTTTTTTTATCAAAAACACTTTCAAAACTTCATTTTTTTTTTTTGCTTTTAAAAGAAATCCTAAGCAAATAAACTTTCATGAGTCTACCCTATTTGAAGTAGAAGAAGGAAAATCGAGTACTTTACATCCCATGACTATATATTTTATGCACTATTATCTTGTGATTAATAGTAGGAGTTCACTTATTTTTATAATTTCAAAGTATTATCAATAATATCAAAAAAAATTAAATTGATATTTTTTAGGAATAAAAAAAAATCTCCTTCCTCCCCCTTTCTCCTTCTTGCTCTCTCAACTTTTTTACTTATTTGTTAATAAAATAATTAAGAGAAGGAATGAGAGATAGAACATGGAAGACACTGTGACTTTTTTTTCTTCATTTTTTAATTTTTTTTATTAATAAAATATATAAATTTTATTAAACTTCAAAAAAAATTAATTTTTGAAAATAGATTCGTTTTAATAATTACAAGATGACGCAAATGATAAAATTTGAAATAAAATAACTTTTCAATCTAGTTATTCCAAAAGCCAACCCACAGATTTTAGTGATAAAGTAAAATGAATAAAATAATCCCAAAACATATTTTAGATTTAGATGACGCAAATGATAAAAAAACAAAAATAAAAATGGTGTATGAATGTCCAGCTTCGTACCTAGTACCAACCACATACGGACATACCTAACAATCTTAATAAGACAAATCCCATTAACAATAAGAATAATTAATCACTTACTATCATAATAATATATAAAAGGCATCTCTATATAATACATTCCTAACTACAAAAATCTAGGAAACCAAATTTGATATATGCATCTTAAATTTTAATCTAAATGCATGAAAATTTCATCTGAGAAGGTTAAAGGATACAGAGCCATCGAAGAATGAATATAAAATATAAGTAAATTTACACTTATTTTTATACTCGTATCATTAATATTATAACACGTGTTAAGATTATTTTAAATTATTTTTTTAATTTTCAAAAAAAAAAACCTTTTATTCGTATCATATCATTCAATATCACTTGGCTAACCTCACACCACATTTATAACAGTACACTTAAGTAAGTTTCATCCCTACTAATAATATATAACAATACTCAATTTTTAATAGAAAATATGGGTTCAAAGGTCCGTAATATTAACGTTTATTTTAATAGAAATTACAAAGGTTTGAACCAGTGAATTAAGTGTTTGGAGTTACTCTATCCAACGTTTAACCTTTTTAAAGTGCATTTCAATGTAATTATGAGTCCCCATCAAACATATGTCCTTTATTAAAATGGAAAAGGGTAAATAATAACATAATTTTGATACATTTGAATCCTATTCTTTTGTATATTTATATGCACTTATACCTTTAATTTAGAAGGACAATTTAGTAATATATTTTAAGATTTAGATTTTAAAGATTAAAATACTTATTTATCCAAAATATCACGACACTGTTAAAGGCATCTCACCCTTATCAAAATCAATTCCAACTTTCACATCACTTCTCACATTGAGTAATTAAAAAATAATATTTTTATATATCATAATTATAATTAACTTAATACTTTTTCATTAAATACAATATTTATTAATAATAATACATCATATTAGTTGTGATTTGTAATAAATACAATTTTTCTTAAAAAAAATTTAGAAAAAAAAAGTTAGTATTATCATACCAGGTTAGACGTATCCTAAATCGTGACAAGTATATTTAAAAGTTTATTTTTTATCAAAAACAAATACCCAAAGAAAAAAACAAAATTAGAGAGGAAGAGGGAGAACTTAACCTGTATAGAGCTTGAAAGCTGTAGGAAGAGACCTTTGTTTAACAACCCACCAAATATCTGATTTTTTGTGACTATAAAGTCCAGGATCTATTATGATTGGTTTGCCTCTCTTATTCCTTTTAATTTAAAAAAAAAACACTTTTATCATTAGTTAGCTAATAAAAATTAAAAAATTAAAAAAATGAAAATATAATTATAATAGTTAATACAATACTAAAAAAATTAAACAAAGTAATAATAGCAGAATATATCACATACAGTTTCCAACCCAATCGACTGGTATGTTGTATGAAATTAAGATCTCTTGGCAACTCATTAAATGCAACTATTAGATCTGGAATCCAATTTTTTTTTAAAATGTAATCAGTTAAACAATTTTGTAACTTTTTTAAAAAAAAAATGATAATTAAATATTAAGGGTACTCACCGTACCATCTTGAGTGATTAAAGGATAATCAGAAGCACTAAGATTGATAAACCAATCCCATTTACAAGTCCTTAAAAGAATAGCCATTGCGTGAAGAGTAGTAGCAAGCATAGTGGGTCCTCTATAAGTAATTAAATTCGATTTTCCCACAATCCAAACATTACCCATTTGACCAAAAACAGGATCTGCAGCTATAAACTCAGCAATTTGTTTTTTCTCATCATCTGGAGCACCAGAATCCATATGAATCAAATAGTAGTTACCCGGATGATAAAGGGCATAAAGCAATCTTTTTAGCTTCACTGAATCTCCTTTAGTTGCTGAGATTAAGTAAGCAAAAGTAACTGGATATGGGTTTTCATTGGTTTTGGTTAAGTTGAAACTAGGGAGAAGAATATTAGGTTTGAATCTAGTTATGGGTATCATTAATTTAGTTGGAATGTAGAGAAGATAGAGAATAATCGATGATAGGAACAGAGATGTAAGGAAAATTTTGATACCCATTTCTCAGAAATTGACAGATTGGAGATTTTGGGTGAGGGAGAGAAGAAGAGTAAGAAGAAGATGAGAGTCTGAGACAAGTGTAGAGTAAGAAGAAGATGAGAGTCTGAGACAAGTGTGGAGTAAGATGGAGAGGTTAATTAAAAATGATTAATGAAAAAAGAAATGGAAATGTGTGGATCAAATATCAAAACTTTCCCCGACATGGATCAGTCTAGTTTGTTTGGTTTTTTTTATTTATATCAACATCGATCAGTCTGGTTGATTTTACGGTTGAGTTGAAATATTTAGAGTATAAATTTAAATGTAATTTTAAATAATAATTTGGGATTTAATTATCCTTTAATAGTTATTAAGTGATAATTTTTTTATTATATATTTACGTATGAAAGAAAAATTATACTGTAATATTAATAGTTTAAGATAGTGTGAAGTTTTTTATTTTTATTTTTAATGGTTACTTTGATTAAAAAAAATTAAAAACTTTGTGAATTTTAGTACCTTGCTTTGAAGGGAAGTAGTAAATGCGTCGGCTTATAATTGGATGGTTATAAGTAGAGAGATTTATTCTGGTAGAGTGTTCCCTCTACTTTATCACAGCTCACGGAACTTGATTCCACTTGGTGGAACTTTTTTATATATAATATAAATTATTACACTAAATTATGAATAATATTATGAATAATTTTTATTTTATCAATGATAAAAATTATTATATCAATATCATTATTTTTAAAAAATATTTTATTATTAAACATTAAAATATAGTTATTCAACTGATCTAATTTTAAATCTTTAAAAATATACAATTTGTATATTATTAAAAAAAATAATGTCAATCACACTTTTAAATTTAGAAAAAAATGTTTCATATGTTATGAAAAAAATGTAAATACACCTCTTACGATAAAAAAGAAAACTTATTTTATTAAAAAAATTATATCATACAATTAAATTTTTTCCTTTTACATAAACCATATTACATGTGTTCTCTTTTCTAATACATTATATATATGAGCTTATTAACAAGTTGTTATTAATCTTAAACATAAAAGATTAAAATATATATTATCAAAATATGAGAGCTAAATACGTATGTACTAAAATAACATGGGTTTAAAGTATGTTGAATATAAAAAAGATATATGAGTACGTTAGAATTATTATATTTAAATTATTTATATTTTTAATTAAAATACGTTAAATATTTTTATTTAATTTATTTTTTTACTTTTTTGTTAAATTTTTTTAGATATAATAAAATTGAACCTTATTAAGAAACAGAATGTTAAATGTATGAAAAAAAATATCTCAAATTTTTTTTAAAAAATGAAAATTATAATAAATAAAATCATCAAAATTGACTTAAAATAATTAAACAAGAAAATTAAAATTTATCATTTTAAAATATAACAATTAATATATTTTATTTGTGAAATCAAGTAATTGTAGATTAACTTTTTTTAAAAAAATAATGTGTAAAATAATAATATTTTAAAAAGTTCCCACCTATGTTATAGCTAATTAAAGATTATTGTTGGGAATAAAAAATAAATAAAAGGTATTTATTTTTGTCTTTAAAGGATAGTTGTCTTAAAAGGCATTTATAAGTGTCCACGTTTGAAGTTTAAACACGTCTTTTTAATTGGCTATTTAACTGCCTTCAAATTTGACCGTTAATTTCGTTTTTTTTTAATGAAGTGATTTATATATATTTACAATGACCATAAGTGAGGTTTTGATTAACTTCTTAAAAATAATAAAATCATTATTTAAAAAAGAAATAAATAAAGCTAAATATAAAATTAAATACCTTAATTGTTGAAATATCACTAATTTTCATAATTCGTCTAAGGCTATACTAGCGGCTTTCTCCAAAGTGCCTCTCACCACTCTTACCTTCCCTTCTTACTCCTAAAGAGAACTACGTTTTTTTTAGAAACTTCAACCTATAGTGAAATATATATATTTCTTCTTATTGTTTTGCATACTACTTTTCTCCTTTTTCTTTAATGTATTTTTCGCCAACATATTTAAATAAGTAGTTTCATCAACATACACTTTTTGTATACTTAGATTTTATGAACAATTTAAGTATTAAGGTTCGTGGAAGTGTTTGGTTTGGTTCAACTCATATCTCACCTAGTAAAATTTTGTACTGTTAAAATGTATAAAAGTTTATATAAAATATGTAAAAAAGTGTTGTTTCGTAAATGTATAAATAAATTGTTTATCATCTTTGTGAAAAGTATAGAGAGATAAGAAGAAAGAATGATTTAATATTGTATTGGTGTGATTTAAAATGTAAATAGAGAATCATATTTATAAAGTTGTAATAAGTGTAATACAAGTGGAATAGTAAGTATAGTACAACTGAAATAATAAAAATGTGTAGTACAAATGTAATACAAATTAAATAGTAGAAGTGTAGTACAAATAAAATATAAATAAATTATAATATCAAATATAACTTAACAATCTTTAAATAGATTAAATTTTCTGAATAATTATCTTTTCAATAATTTATAATATATTATGTTATATGCAACAATCTAATAACATGAGATTAAAAAAAAAAAAGTGGTTAGTGCATCACCTCATAATTGGTGAGTAATAAGTGAGAAGGCTTTAATTCGACTTATGGTAGAGTTGTTCCCTTTTCACTTTATCACATGCAGCTCACTGAAACTTGATTTATGGTACCGTACTATTAGAAATTAGTTACCTATAAGATTCATACTTTCTTGCATTTTCACGCTAACAAAAAGCCCAATTAAAACATGAAAGAGCATCCACGTTAAATTCAATTGCATATAAAATGCTAAAATTGGAAAGTTACAAGATCTAGTCCAAATTACCCAAAATCTTTAGACGACGTTGTCTTAGAACATTAAGTAAAAGTCATCATTGGCTGCCTATTGTTTCTCTCTTTCAGCTCCTCTACTCACATAATTTATCTCCTTCAGCACCTTACTCATGTAGTTGATTGCATTCTCTCTCACACGTCCCCACATTCTTCATTAGTTTATTTTAATTACTACATATCTATTGTTTCGATTTTATTTAAGGTTTATTCATTTTGTAATTAATTACTCAAGTTACTTTTAACTTTTGTTCGTCCTTATTTCTTTGGGCTTTTAGGTAATTTATTTTGTTTTTTGTTTTTTAATTTATGATATTTTTAGTTTATAGTTCTTAGTTTATTTGTTTTTGCTTTGGTAAAGTGTGCATTATCATAGTAAGGTTGTGTCTTAACGGAATAAGTTGTACCACGGAATAATTAAGGCATGAACTTGTGTTTGTGTTTTTTTTTTTTTTTTTTTTGTGGCAAGGCTTATTTGTGTCCTGGTAAGATTGCGCCTTACCATGATAAACTTATGACAACATAGTTAAGGCATGAATTTATCTTTGTGAGTTTTTTTTTTTTTTTTTGTAATGTTTATTCGTGTAGTAAAATTGTATATTATCATGATAAGTTTTATCATGATATAATCAAATCATTTATTTTATGCTTGGTTGTTGTCTTTGTGCCTATTTTTGGTGACAGTTATTGATATAACTATCTCTAAATCGAATTATAAAATCTATATTCGAAGTTGTCTAAAAATTATTATGATTTAAGGGTTTTTTTTAACCATAGTTAATAGTTCGAAAAATTATTAAATTTTTTTTTAAAAATTATAGATACTTACTCAAAAATCAATAAACTTAATTATTAATTAATATATAAATTAATTAAATAAATATAATTAATATCGGATATATGTAAGTATGGTTATCAATATAATCGTAATTTGTCCAAAACTTACAATCACTAAAATTTATTAAATAAAAATCGAATCTACATTACGAATAACCGAATATGTGGTTTTTTTGCTCATTTTTAATTGTAAAGTTACATTTGTTTTGATAAACCTTACCATGACACATGTTAATCATGAATTAGTGCTCTTATGATTGGTTTTTTTTTCTCTTTTATTATTTGTGATAATGTTGAGCAGTATTTTCATGATATTGTGAGTTTTTGCCGTAAGATTTATCATAATACTGATAAAATATACCTTATAAAAACTGATTTGTTTCGTGTTTTGAAATTGAAAGCCAAAATTGCAACTTCTAACTGAACCACTAGTATATATTTTAGGCATTAGATTAAGGTAAATAACCATTATTAAATCTATTACTATTGAATCTAAACCCTTCGCATTAAAAATAATAACAGACTCGTTACTATACTTTATGAACCAATAAACTTTACAAATTAAATTTTGAAGATGAAAAAAAAATATTTAAGATTTCTGAATACTTTCATACAAATATGTGTCGTGATCTATAAATAAAAAGACATAATGTTAGCCAGAGGTTTTTTTTTTAATTTAACAATCTTAGCAATTAAGAATAAATTCCAATTTTATTTCTTTCTTTTTCATTAAAACCCTTCGTTTTTTAGAGAATTAAAAAATAAAATCATAACCGAACCAGTTTAGATTGACTAGCTTAGAGCTTTGTCATTATTTCACATATTTATCATGCCCATTTGGAAAAACGAGGGCTCGAGAAATATGTATTCGAACTTTTTTCCCATCTTATTTTCTTTTATTTTTAATAGACCGTATTTATTGTGATTCGAATTTGTCATTAGATAGGGATTAACGAATCAAACTTCTTCTTTTTTTATCACCTTTTCTCAGTGTATTATTTATTGAGTTATTTTCTTTAAATTAAAAATTTCATTAATAAGATTAATTAAGAAGGGCTATAGCCACTCAAATCCAAAGAAAAGACATCCAAAATACATAGAGTGTATCAATGTAGGCTACTTTATTTGCAAGAGAATATAATATTCTTCAAAAATCCCCCTCTGAATTTTCTGCAATTAATACACGATAAATATGTAAATAATATTTTCTAAAAAACTATATATTTATTGCATAAAATAGAAATATATGATCATGTCAATATATCTACTACTGGTAAGACATAGAGTGACAAAAAAAGTAATACATTTTATAAAAGCCTTAAAGAGAGAGTATGTATTATACAAGTACCGTAAGTATTTTCATTAATTAGTACTTCTTGTAAGATCGTATCTTTTTTATTGTCAAATGAAGCGTGTGGTTCAATTTCACTACGTGTTCTCGTCAATGAAATTGCATCTTTTTAACTCAATTCATAGGTTAAATAAGAACAAAAAAGGAAAGAAAAAAAATACTGTTAGATGTAAAGAGTAGAGTAATTTTCGGATATTTTATATTTTGATAGTATTTTTCTTAATTTGTATGCAACAAAATCATTAAAATTGTATATGTGGATTTTTGAAACGAAAAAAAATAAAAATAAAAATAAACAGATATATAGCTATAACGCATGCATATATACAAATATTTGTATATTGTAATTGGAATATATATGACGATATAATTAGTGAACAAACAACTTAATTAAGATTAAAAAATAATTATATGGTTAGCACAGTAAATTTACCTTTTCATATAATAACGTTGGGTGGAGAAGGAGGTGGGTGAGTTTTTGGGCCACTGTAATCCACATCAAATGATATATCCTCATTGCCTATCAACGTGTAGTGTTTTTCTTAAGATATTGGCCAATTTATTTATTATTAATAATGTTGTGAAATATTGTGTTTTTCAGTCTTATATATTTGTTAATAATTTCCATTTTAATTAAGAAAATGAAATTAATTAAAATTGCATATTGATTTTTTTTTGGGACACTACTAGCACATAAATAATTATAGTTAGTCTAGAAATATATTTGAAAATGAAATGTTTAAAGAGAAATTAAGGTAACCAATGAATTTGTAGAATTTATTTGAATATGTAAAAAATTTAAGATTTAAATATACAATTATATAAACAATTTAGTTATTCAAAAAAATTACGATTTATTTATCATTTAAAGAAATAATTTGAAGTGGAGGGTGAGTTTGATCATTATAATCCGCATTGAATGATACGTCTTCGTTACCTAACATAATAAAGCATAATGGAACTTAGTTTTGTAAGATTACAAATAAAGATTTAATATTTTTAATAATATATTTTTAAAACAAGATTGCTCCATTATTGGTTTGTCAATTGTGATTGTTACTATATTAGTAACAAGAAAAAAAAACGGTATTTTTAAGGATATAAATTAAAATGAGATCTTAATTAAATTTATGGTATAATTTATTAATTTTTAAAATTCATCCCATATTGTCTTATTTAGTTTTTAATAAGATGAAATGGTAATAAAAATTTATTAATTAAGATATTTTATTTATCCCTAATAAGCCTAAATGAGATAAATAAGAATACAAAAATCATAAAAATATGATATATGATTATTTTTATAATGTAAGTTTAATAAGAAAAATTATGAATATATGTTTAAAATTATGTTCATTGTGATTATAATCTAAATAAAATAAGATGATATTATACTATACTCAAATTGGTGGAGATATATGTTAGTGTCAGGGATCATATCTTCTTGTTATAAGTTTTTAAGGTTATAGTGAAGGGTTAATTTCAAACCTACATATAAAAATTATGAAGGATTTACCATTCATAGAATTATGGTGAGATGGAGAAAGAGGAGGGTGAGTTTTTGGACCACTGTAATCCACATCCAATGACATATCTTCATTACCTAAAATGTAATTTAATTAATTTAGTAAAATTGCTAGATAGCAAAACAGTAATATTTGTAATATATATTAGTTTATAAAAATTATTCAATATATATAAGTGATAGCAATTATTTTACTATGTATATTTGTATCATTTTTAACTTTGTAAAATGTTTATATGACTAAAATCACATACATATATAACTGAATTAAAAATTATATGTCATGAAATAACATATACACACCTTTATTTTACAATACATAATTTAAAAATTAGTATTGATAAATGCATAAAAATATAGTTGATTATTCTTTTAATAACTTAAATTTTTGATAAATTTTACTTTCCAGTAACTTCAACATGATATTAGAGTGGAATTTCTTATTCAAATTATAATAACTAATGGTATAATTGTAAGTATTTAGTATGTATAATACATCGAGTCTACATTTATATAAGAGTAAAAAATGTATAAAAATATAATTATTTATTTTCTTTATAACTTAAGCTTTTGTGATAATTGATTTTACAAAAACTTCTAATAAATATCACTCGAAATGAAACAAGTATATTTTTTATCAAACAAATAATGCATAAGGTGAATCACACATATATAATAACATTTACAAATAATAAGGGAGAATAACACTAGCACATAAGTATTTATAGTTAGTCTTTGAAAAAAAATGTTTAAACAACATATAATTTATTTGAATATATAAAAAATTTAAAATTCAAATATTAGATACAATTATATAAATAATGTAGTTATTAAAAAAATTACTATTAATTTATCATTCAAAGAAATAATTTGAGGTCGTGAGTGAGTTTTTGGATCAATATAATCCGCTTCAAATTATGTCTTCTTACCAAACATAACAAAAGATAATGTAACTTAATTTTGTAAGATTACAAACAAAGATTTAATATTTTTAATATTATTTTTTTAAAACAATATTTCTCAATTATGGGTTTATGAATATTGATTGTTACTATATTAGCAAAAAGAAAAAAATTATATGATATTTATAGAGTTGTAAGTTAAAATAAGATGTAAATAAGATTTATGCTATAGTTTATTTCTAAAATTCATTTATCTTATCTCGTTTAATTTGTAATAAAATGAAATGATAATAAAAATGTATTAATTGAGATGTTTCATATGTCTCTATTGAATCTAAATGAGACGAATAAGAATACAAAAATAATAAAAATATGATACATTATTTTTATAATTTAAATTTAATAAGAAAAATTATAAACATATGTTTAAGATTATATTCAATAGGATTACAATGTAAATGACATAAAACGATATTTAAATGAAATAAAACAATATTCTATATGAATACATTAAATCAAACATGAGTTCGAGATTAGATAGTTTATTTTATATTTTTATGTATTTAGTAAATTAAAAATGATGTAACTTGATTACACGTGCTAACTAACAAAAATATTTTTTTTAAAGATATTATTAATATACTATTGTCACTATAACTATTTCACAATCTATACTCAAATTAAAAGAGAAACCTACGTATAAAAATTATGAAGGATTTACCATTCATAGAATTATGGTGAGGTGGAGAAAGAGGAGGGTGAGTTTTGGGACCTCTATAATCCACATCCAATGAAATATCTTCATTACCTAACATGTAATTTACTTAATTTGGTAAAATTGCTAGATAGCAAAACAGTAATATTTGTAATATATATATTAATTTATAAAAATATTCAATATATGTAATTTGTAATATATATATATTAATTTATAAAAATATTCAATATATGTAATTTGTAATATATATATTAATTTATAAAAATATTCAATATATGTAAGGGATAGCAATTATTTTACCATATATATTTGTATATTTGTATATTTTTAACTCCGTTAAATACATACATGACTAAAATAACTGAATAAAAAAATATATGTATTGAAATAACATATACACACACTTTTATTTTATAATAGATAATTTGAAAATTAATGTTGATAAATGTATAGAAATATCATTGATTCTTTTCTTCTAAGAACTTGAATTATTAAAAGAGTTAATTTTTCAACAATTTTTAATATAATATCATAACATAATTTATGTATTCAAGGTACAATAATCTCAATTGTACAATTACAACTATTTTATATGTATGTTACATAGAGTTAATATTTGTGTAAGAGTGATAAATATGTAAAAATATATTTAATTATTTTCTTAATAACTTAAAGTTTTAAAATAATTGATTTTACGACAACTTTTAATAAATATTACTCGAAATCAAATAATTAAAATAATTATCAAATAGATAATTTACAAGTTGAATTGCACGAACATAATAACATTTAAAAATTATATTATTTAATATAGTTTGAATATATAATTAAAACGAAAACAATGTATCGATCTTATCATTGAATCATGAATTACAAAACCATTTTATACGTTATATTTTAATTTCAATAATTCTTTTTGCTGTTTTTATAAAATATAAATGTTACTTATTGTTTTTTTTTTCTTCAAATCATAAATACCTAGTTGAATCGAACAACTTAACTAATTTTACAAACATGATTGGAGATATTTTTTCTTTTCTTTTCTTTTCGTTTTCAAATGATCGTAGAATCTCAATCAACTAACTGAGTCACAAGTAGTTTTGTGCCATAAAATTGTAACCATGCCATTACCTGAAGGTGTGTTTCGAGAGTAGCAATTTATTGCGAAAGAAAGCAACAAGTAAAGGCACAATGGGGTTAGTATTTGGGTCATTTCTCTTTCTCTTCCTTTGTCTCTTTGCTTCGGTGATGATGACAAATGAAACCCCTCAGCATTTATAACGGATTTGTTTACAAAGAAAATACAGCACAAGCATTTATTAGCAATGTATTTAATGGTCATTAATTAGAATTAAATAGCATATCTATTGAGTGAATACTGTTAACAATACTCTTAATTATATTTTTATTTTTATTTGTATCTTTCTTTAAGTAACATGTGTAAATATTACTTATTTTTGTTTATTAACTTTCTTAAAAAAAACGTGAAAAACTATGTAAATAAAGTATTGAAACTATTAGTAGCATTGCTGCTAATACATTAGTGGATTTGTTGCACAAAAATGTTTGTAAAAAAATGTATTACACAATAAATACTTGAACCTTTTGTTATGTTTTATAGACAAGAAATACTAATCACACGTAAACTTATATCTCCTTTTGTATTCATATTTGAATGTTCTGTCATGTGTATTATCTAAAAAAATCAATATTTTATTTTATTTTTAAAATAACTCTCATATATAATATGATATAAATAAAATAAATATAAATTTATGTATTATTAACATTCTTATACTATAAATATACAACAAAGTGAAGAGGCTAATAAGGAAATTATTATTATTTTGAATTACATATCTTTATATTTGGCATTAGATTTAACCACGGATTAACAAATGGAGATATATCCCAATATATAGTTTATAATATTCAATATTTATAAGATTCGATATGAATATAATTATGTAGTATTATTTTAACTAAATTATCGAGATATTATCGAATATCATATATATATATATATATGTATATATGTATATTAAAAGGACACTAAAGACCCATTTTTTATTAAATAAAGAAAAAATATACTTATAGAACAAGTGTAAATATATCAATTTTATAGTCTAATTTTTACAAATTTTTTTTGGATATTATCCAAGATATTATCTAAATATTTTGGTGTAATTTGAATTTGTGACTCAAAACAGGTGAAAGGTGAAAGATAATTTTATCGACATCACTAGATTAATCACAAACATATTATGAGGTTTTCTTTCCATAAAAGTAATATTGTTGAATCATTAAGTGACATAGGAGAAGAAAAAAGATATTAATAAACATGATAGTATAAGAAGTGATGATGATGTAGATTGATGAAACATAACATTTATCTCTTGACATAATTAATATTTAAGTTTATTTATTGTGAAACTAACTATACCCATGTCTTAGAAGAGAAGGTTATAGGTGAACAGGTTCTCATTCAAGAATATGTGTTATTGTAAAGGAATACACAAAGAAACATAGGTGAAAAGGTTCTCATTCAAGAATATGTATTATTGTAAAGGAATACACACAGAAATATTACGATGATATACTAGAATAATATTAAAGAACTATGTTGATAATTTTATATTCAATGAACATTAATATTAAAATAAATAAAATTGATCTCTCAAGTAACATGATTGTATATAATACTTATAGATATTTAGAACCCCTCCTGAATAATTTTCAAATTATAGGATTAATTCATAATTTTATATTGATAGAGAAATAATGAGAAAAGACCATACAATATACTCATGTTATTTTAATTATTATATTTAAATAGTTTTTAATTATATATCATGGTATTAATATTGCTTAAATCAGGATAGTATATGTTTTAAATTCCTTAAAACTCATTTTTATGTATTTATAGTATAATTTTTTAATATATGAGCATCTTATTTTCATACAGGTTACTTTTTTAATTTACATATAATTATTGATTTATTAAGAAAAAATATTCGATTATATATAATATTATTTAATTTTTTATACTTATTTTACTTTTATACGATTTTCAGACGATATCAATATCTTCTGTATTTTCATAGAATCAAATTTTCATACACAAAATCTGATTATATGAGTCTTGGAGATGGGGACTCCATACAACTAATTATTATTATTATTATTATTATTTTATCTGTCAAATATGTTATTGAACGTTTGGGATTTTTTCAAACATAAAATAAATAAATATCCATAATACAAATAATAGTTAAATAATGGGTTGAAAATATTTCACGTCTATTTTTATACGATTTAGCTATTTATGTAAATTTTTATAATATATATATATATTCTTAAACATAAAAAATATTTTTTTTTACTTTGTAATAAAAAAAATTATATACAAAACATAAAATAAGAATTAAGAATAAAATTTTATTAATTAAAAATGTTGTACAATACAATTAAACCACAAATTTTCCTTATTCGAAAAATCCCTGCGTGCAGTCATAGTCTCGTAGATCCAACATCTTAACTCGTGAGAGCTACATATAAATAATAATAAAGATAATATTATAGTTCATATTATTTTCAATTTAATAATTATAGTAGTAAAAATTAATATAATTATAAATATGTATTTTATTTTTTTATTTAATGAATAAATATATTATAGGTATATAATTTGAATATAAAAATATTTAATTTATTAAATAATTTGTAGTGAATTATTAATAATAAATAATTAAAATAAAATATCCAATAAACATAACCTCATTTTATGTGTATCATTTATAATTCATAGATAATGGGTATTCATAAACTGGATCGGATCAGACCAAATCATAAAATTGAACCAAACAGTTTTACAAATCAAACAGTCCAGTTCAGTTTGTATTAATTTTAGACCGGTCGAACCGGAGCGGACCGATTTAATAATATATTAAAATTTTCATATTATTTCTCATTAAATGTGTCAAAAAATCAAACCAAATCAGATCGAACGGTTTTATAAATTAAACAGTCTGATCCAATTTATAAATCAAATTATTTCAAACGGTTCGATCATGGTAATATAAACAATCCGATACAATTAAATTTTTTTAATCAAAACCGGACTAGAGTGGACCGGTAAACACCTCTTATTATCACATATAAAAAAAATCAAAAAGTGAGAGAGACTGGAATCCCTCTTAGTCCCCAAGCAGATTGGACTGTCACTGCTGGGATTAATCCTCTTACAGGGAGCAAGGATAAAAACAATAGTAGAAAATGAAGTTCGTGATGCATCCACGTCTTAATGACACAAGACAAGGTAACTACGAAAATTACATCATTTTAACTCATTTTTGATACATCTTTATTATAATATAAAAACTTATACATTTTTAAAAAATCAAAATATATACGTAATTATATTCAAACTTAAATGAAAACTCTTAGATAACACATTATGAATCAAACCTTAATTATATTATGTTATTTATTGTTTTGAAATTAACTTTTCTTATACTGCTATTGCTTAAAATATAATACTTTAAAATGTTTTTATTATTTTGCAATTTATTAATAATGATGTTTTAAATTTTCGTTTCCAATTTAACTTTGTTATAGTATTTGTCATGATTTATTTTTAATTGTGGCTCATCTAACAATCTAAAGGCAAAACCTACTTATCTTCTTTTTAATTCAAAGATTTAAACCACATCAATTACCGTTGTTTGGTCGAAAGAAGAAAAAAAAAAGATTTAATTTTAATTTTATTTTTTTACCTTTTTACTAAAATTTATTAACAATTTAAAAAAAAAACATCAAAATATTAAATTCCTAAGGGGATTTTAAATAGAGATGAAAAAAGATTTATGTAATATTTACAATGCTGGTTGAACATTACTTAAAAATTGTATAAATAATATTTTTATATAAAAAATTAAATTTTAGTAATTAAAAGTTTCTTTTTCTCAAAATAATATAAACAGTGGCAGCTCATGCCTTAGTCGATTGAGGCGTCCACTTTATGCTGTGGCTTTGATAGAAACTCAAATTTTCATAACACCTGTTATATAGTTTTTAAAATATAAATAATTTATTAAAATATATTAATTTAAAAACTATTATTTAATTAATTAAAAATGATTACCATAATAATATTACCAAAATCTATTTTTATTGATACAAAAATAATACACGGATTGTAATTTGTACTTATAAACAATTAAATTTTTGTATTATTATTGTTGAATAAAGTTTGCATTATTTAATTGTAAAAATAATAATTTACATATTAATAAATAATAATAATAATAAATATTAACAATTATTAACTCTTAGTATTATTATCTAAGAAAAAATCTTAAATTTCTTAAATAATTAATACAATATATTCGAGTTATTTATAAATCTTCATTTTTTTTCCTAATTAATTAAAATTATGAAAAACAAAAACAAAGGATATTATTAAAAAAAAAAAGACTCTTTTAATAATTTTTATGGAGGATTCTTCCTATCTTTTTTATATATGTATCTTGTTCTTTTTAAAGTTTAAAACTTGTCTTGATTGCTAGTTAACAACATTATGTACGATCCATTAAAATTTATAATGTAATCAAACGTTTAACTAGAATCACTTTAAAAATACAAAGGTAAAACTAGTGGTATCTATAAATTGGTCAGGATTAGATCGAACCGAATCAAATCAGGCTAAACGGTTTTACAAATCAAACGGTCTAGTTCGGTTTGTATTAATTTTTAAACCAGTCGAACCGGTTTAATAACATATTAAAATTTTCACATTATTTATCATTAAATGTGTCAAAAAGTTGAACCAAATCGGAAAACTGGACCGAATCGAACCGACCCGAACGGTTTTATAAATCAAACGATCAAATTCGATTTATATTAATTAAAAATGTTTCAAACGGTTTGGTCCGGTCTGATCCAAGTAATATAAACGATCCGATCTGATCTAGTTAATTTTTTTAACCAAAATCGAACCGGACCAATCAATACCCTAGTTGAAGCCAAAAGCTTGCAAAAGCGAATGATTAGGTCATAACATTGTAACAAAATTACAAGCACAAAACCATACAAATACTATAATTATGATGCCGTGGGACATATAAAATATATTTATTTTAGGTTATTAATACATTTTTTTGTCCAAATTTAATGGTAATATTAATGAATTTGGTAGCTCAGAGATACTAATTACTATTTATTATTTTTAAAATTAATTAAAATATGTACTAATAACTTAAATTATGATATTTAATGTGTCAAATTTAAGAATAAAATTGTAACAAAAAGAGAATAAATACTATTTAAAGTTTCCAATCACGTACGTACGATTCCTACACCACTACTAAACAATATATACTAACACATATCAATCATAAATTTTAAAAATTGTTTTTCCAAATACAAGCCTAGTTCTTATGCATGCAACTACCACATCACACAACTAAAGATGATTATAATTTTTAACTTATATCGAAAATACCACCTCCTATCAACATAACATACCAATAAAAAATTCAAGAAAAAAACAAAAAACTCAAATGATGAAATAAGTATGCATCACTAAAAGATGACTTTATGCAAAACAATATGTACGAACAAGTAGTAAAAAAAGTTTCATCATTATATAACCTATTGAACCATTTAATTGTTAATTAGAATAATTTGTTATAAATTGGTATTTGCGAAAGTGAAGATTGAGTCCAATTTTGATTACACAAAAGATGTATAGGTAGCTAGGTGGTCACCCTCAGTGTAATCAATTCAAACCACCAGGGTGTACGACACCTTACGCTTCCATTGCATCTTTTGTGTATTTGTTATAAATTAGCACTTGTAGAAGCGAAGATTGGGTTCAATTTTGGTTACACAAATATATAATAATAGGTAATAGTAAAATAATATGCAGTGAGAAAAATAAATTGCACACAATGATTTAAGTGGTTCAAATTTTCATTCATAGCAACCAAACACTTAACAGACTCATCACAAATGACAACTTTATGATAACTAGAAGGTTCATGTACTTTAATACACTCTACCACAGACAATGCAAAAGAAACTAAGTCTGTATCTACATACCTCTGAAGGCGTCGAATCTCTTTTATTCATTTACCCTTAGCAATACTATATGGTTGCTCATGTTGCTCTTTTGCTACATCATGAGAAGAAGAGCTATATGGGCGAGACAATATTTCTTTGGATGATGTTAAAGCAGCTTTGAATTCCAGAGAATTGAAGAAAAAAAGTGTCTACAAGCAGTAATGATAATAGCAGTAGTTTATTTATCAGAGGTAGAAATCAAGAAAAAAAACACAAGTAATAATAGAGGCAAATTTAGATCCAAATTTAGAAAAAAGAAGATAAATGCAACTATTTTCATCAGGAAAGACACTGGAAAGTAAATTGTCCAAAACTCAAAGGTAAAGGAAAATATGTCACAACGTTTTTTGGTACTAATGATGTTGTTGGTGTTGCAGATAGTTCTATTTTCGATGAATGTTCTATCATTATCTATTGATTCTCCTGAAGATGTTTGAATTCTTGATTCGGGTAGCACTTACCATATATGCTCCATTAGAGACTAGTTTGCTTCTTATCAGTCTATTGATAGGGGTGTTGTCTTGATGAGAAACAATATGTCCTACAAGGTTATTGGTATTGGTACTGTCTGAATTAAGATGCATGATGGTATTGTTAAGACTTTGAAAGATTTTCGACATGTTCTAGATTTGAAAAAGAACTTGATATCTTTGGGTACTCTTGATTCACAAGGCTACAAGTATGTTGTTGAAGGTGGAGTTTTAAAAGTTAGTAAGGGTGTTCTCGTTGTTATTAAAAGATAATTGTCACGTAGTCTTTATATGCTTTAGGGTAGCACTGTTATTAGCATTGTTTCAGTTTTGTTCTCATCATATCAAGATTCAAACACTACTCGATTATGGCATATGCGGCTAGGGTATATGAGTGAGGTAGAGATGTCTATTTTGAGCAAACTGGATTTACTTTGTGGTCTGAAAACTAGGAAGCTTGATTTTTGTGAGCATTGTGTTTATAGAAAGCATCGTAAGGTCAAGTTCAGTACAGTTATCCATAAAACGAAAAGTATTGTTAATTATATTCGCTCTGATACCAATTTGTTATAAATTAGCACTTGTAGAAGCGAAGATCGGATCAAATTTTGGTTACACAAATATATAATAATATGTAACAACAAAATAATAAGCAGTGAGAAAAATAAAATGAAAAACAATGATTTAAGTGGTTCAACTTTTTAATGTGAAAAGTTTATTCTACTGACGACGTCACACCGAGAAAAATCTACTAATAATCAAATAGAAATACAAACACTAATATTTAGAGAGGTTCACAAAATATACCAAAATCTAAAATACATCTAAAAAATATCCTCCTCTAATTTATATAGTAAGATAAATTAATAAATTTATTATTAAATCAAATATTATCACAGAAATGAACTTAATGCACATGACATTGACCTTCCTTCTAATTTATTCTGCAAAATTTGAGAAGAAAAATAGAAGATTTTTTGGCTGAAAAATGAAAAAAATAGCAGTTGGAATTTTTCTTCTTCTCACTCATTAATTTTGAAAGATTTGAAGCTCTCTATTGCAGCAACCCTCACAACAGCTCTCAGACTCTTTGTTTCTGCTATCTATCTTTTGGCGGCTGCTAATTTCAACAGAGAAACAAATGAAGATATATGTATGTATATATATATAAAAGAGCCAAGGGTTTATATTTGCGATGTGTGCTTGCGGTAAAAAATCTATTTTGGGCCAAACAAATAACATAATTAACTACATATTTCAGTGGCTAGATAGATAGAACTATTCATGTTGTAATTAACTGTTACAACAATCGTTCAACCATATTATATATAAGGCATACATAGTAGTGTAGTACTTTCCTAAAGCAGCTAAAAAAATATCAGACTTGTCGGTTTATGAAACATATATAATAAATATAAAATCAAACCATTTAGCAGAAAAAACCACATAAGCTCTTTTAAGATGAATAAGAAATAAGAGTATGCATGGCAAGTCATTGAAAAGTGAAATAATAAATAACCAATTGAGCTGACAAACTATAAGCATTTCAATCAAGAGATGCAGGTGACAAATGTTATACGTCCCACATCGAAAGATAACTAATATAGTTTGTCAAGTATGTATATATATATATATATATATATATATATATATATATATACGTACATACCAGAAGAAACAGAAAAAGAATAAATAAAGCTTGAAAATAAAAGATTGTGTAAAGAAAAAGTTATAATACAATAATTTAAAGAGAAAAAAAAAGGTTTGAAATGTTGGGGTCATAAATAAAATTCAATAGCTAAATAGGGGTCATCTAATGTACTAAACCTTTTTCTTCAATATTTTTTAGAAATTAATTTCAATAGGCTGATTTTTTTTTTTGAAATAATAATTTTTTGTGATTATTTTGTTACTACAGTAAATAAAAAATTACAAAAGTTTTTAATTGTTATAATGTGCTAACAAACATAATAAAATGACACGTTTTTCTAAGAATAAGTTATTATTAAAAACTCCTTAAATTACTCCTTAATTTTATCTCCAATAGTTATAATGATATATAGATGTATCACAATTAACAACCATATCTAAATAGTAAAAGAGTTGTATATACGACCAAATTATATACTTTGATAGTTATATATTAGTTAAATCATGTTAATTTTTTTTTAGATTTATCTGTGATGTTTACCCATTTTAATATAATAAAATTAAATTCGAATTTCATTTATATAATATTTTATTTATTTATTAAAAAATAAGTGATTTAATTATAAGTATCATTTAAAAAATAAATCATGTTCACCATATTAACCCAAACAAATCATACGAAACAAGAAGATAGCTTATCGACAAACTATAACCCTTTTGTTACACCCAATTAAAAAGAGAAGCATGCATTTAAGATTTAAGATTTCTACACAATTTATTATATATATAATAAAATATAATATTAATTTTTTTTTAATTTATTAATTATTTTTAATTATAAAAAATATTATATGTATATTATTTTAATAAAAATATATACAATTATTATGTTTGTAGTAAGTTATTGAATATTAAAAATCTAGTTAGAATATAATTATATTTTGTATATATAATTTATTTATAATTTTATAAATATTATATTTATTTATTAAAAATTAAGATATATAATATGATACTTTTCTTTTGTGTATAGATCCGGTACTCAAATAAATTAAAGGTGTATGTCCACTTATTGCTACAAAGAAGAGGTAGAAAAAAAATTTTAAAAAAATTATAACTTGATGAATGCTATTCACATGTTATAATACAATTTTCATTATTTCAATATCTCACGTTTTTAAATTAAATCACATCAAATTTTCTTTTATTTTCTATTTTATTATAATAATTAAAATAAATTTTAAAGGAACATATAAGCAAACCCCATGTTTTTAACTTTTACTCCTCAGAAAAGAACAAACCTCGAGACGATAGAAAATTCGTCAAAAAATTAATCCTTAAATTAGAAAGAATATGTAATTGAAGACCTTTTGAAGCTGCAAACAACGGATTCGTGGATCAATAAATACCAATTACGTCGCCGAATTGGTAACTGATGCTAAAAGTCCCACACCGAACGAAAACTATGCTTATCTATAAAAGCATCTTAATACGTTTCTTTAATCTATTTTTATTATTATATATATATATATTATAAAATCTATATAAATTTTTCTTAATACATCATTAGTTTTTTCCTAACTTATTTATTGATTAAAATTTTGATATTATGAATATTTTACATGTTATATATAATCATATTTAATTTTAATAACTTGATATTAAGATAAGATAAATATTATATTAATTATAAATATTATAATAATATATTTTTGGATTGATATAAATTAATATTTTTATATATTAATACAATCTAGAAATAATAGAGTGATAATAGAGTGATCGTATATTTTATATATGAATTTATATTATATATTTAGATAATTTTGTAATAAATAAATGTTACAAAAATAAATAACATAATTTGTTATAGTAATTAAAGCATTAATTTATGTTTAGATAAATATAATGATAAAAAAATTATTTCCTAAAGTTTGAATATCTTTTTAAATTTAAAGAAATAGGCTTATATATGAATTCTTAATATTATTTTTATTTTAGATCGAATCATAATTTATAATTTTATTACTATTATTATTATTTTTAATGAATACATAATTAGACATAATAAAATGAAAAATTATTCAATTAGAAATTAAAGACTTTGTTTTAAGAATATGTGTCCAAATTTTCACAATAAAGTGAAACAATTGTTTAATTAAATATACGAACAAATACAAAGAAAAATATATGATTAGTTATTTAAATACATATTAATCGACGATTAGAATCACGTATCGATTAAAATTCGATCAGATGACATATGTTTAATTGAGCTCTGATGAGTATAATTACATGTCAATCAAAATCCGATTAATTGAATATTTATTCAACTCTACTATTGTGAGTAGTGTCATCTAACGACTAAACTTCAACCTATTAAACAACTAAAGATTTAGTTAGATATGTGTCAAATTCAATTTCAACAAGTGAGTCAATGTTTGATCAAAATCTTACTAGTTAGACATATATCAAACTTGACTTCGACAAGTAATATCACCAACTAATTAAACTTCAATTAGTTGGACATGTGTTCCACTCAACTCTTTAAGTTACTAATCAATTAAACTCCAACTAATTATTAGACAATCGTTTAATTTTGATCGATCTAATTAAATAAATATCTTGTCAAAATTAAATCACAATTGATCAATTAAAACTAGGATTATCTTTATTACTTCGTGTAAAAAATCAAGTGGGAGGAGATCATATCTGATTTTTGACTAATATGAGATTATCATAGCATATAATTCTTTAAAAGATTATAAATTTTACAAAAATTTCCATTAGTAATATTTTGAGAAATCAATAGAAATAGTATTTTTAAAACTTGAAATCTTAAAAGTAATATTTTTTTATGTCAAACTCATATTTTTTATAAAAATCTAACACATTAATTCGTTCAAATAAAATTATAGTCATTTAAATTTGTTTAATATTAAATATCATATAATAAGATCTCATTCAATATTATTAGAATAATAATTTTATTATTATAAGCCTAGGATGATATTTTATGTAATATTTCTAATAATTTTGATTATTTTTATAAAATTAAATATACAATATACCCAAAAATAATCATATTTTGGTGTAAAGTTATTCAAATCTTGCACTAAATTTTGTATTAATTTAGTGCAATAAATACTATTATGTTAAATTTAACATGATATTATTTATCACACCAATAATGTTTACATTATGTATTTTAAAAAAATCTAAAAATATTATTAAATTATTTATTACATATAACAAATTAAAATTAAGTATATGATACAAAATGATTAAAAAAGTTACAAATGTAACATAAATTTAAAAATTTAATATAAATCAAAATAATAATTTATATATATTTTTAAATATTATTAATTTTTTTATTATATATAATAAATTAAAATTAAGTAAATAATATAAAAAAATTATGAATATAACATAGAGTTAAAAATATAATATAAACTAAAACAACAATTTAATAATAGGATAAATCAAATTTAATTTTTAATTTATATAATAAATTTTATTTTTTAATTAAATTTAATTTTTATTCATATAATAAATATAATATTTTATTTAATAAATTATAATTTTTTAATTAATTGTAATATATGATTATTTAATTGTTACTCGGTAGGCTATCAAAAGGCATTATTATATCAGATAGTATCCAACTTAAGTCTCTTTTGGCTTGGTCATTAATCTTACCGACTAGAGATATATTTGTTATAAAAAAGAAGAAGATATATTTATTAAAGAGGAATAAAATAAAATAAGTATCATATCAAAATTTTCACTTTTATGACGGCAAATTTATATGAAAATAAAATTATGTTATTAATAAAACCAAATAAATAACGGAGAATGTTTAATATATAATTAATCACAAACATATATATATATATATATATATATATATATATATATATATATATCACTTGATTTTTTTAACATACTAACATATCACTTAATATAAACAATATTATTATAAAAAAATTGAATATGCAGATCAAATATTAAATCATTTAGTAGCAGAAACCACATAATTAAGCACAATTTAAAACGAAGCTTTGAAACTTGAAAGTCTAGCCAAACCAAACCATGACTGCCTTACTAAAAAACAAAAATTAAGAGTTACCAATATCAAATGTTGCAGAATTAAATTAAAACCCATCAATTTTTCTTTTATTTTCATTTTTATTATTGTAATTAAAATAAATTTTAAAGGAACAAGTATAACCCATCAATGTTTTTAACTTTGACTCCTCAGAAAAGAACAAACCTCGAGATGATAGAAATTTCGATAAAGAATATGTAATTGAAGGATACCTTTTCAAGCTAAAAGCAATGGCTTCGTGGATCAATAAATACCAATTACGTCGCCGGTTTGATAGCTGATGCTAAAAGTCCTCACACCGAACGAAAACTATGCTTATTATCTATAATCTATGAGTTAACGTTTGATGCATGGAATAAAAAGGAATAAAAATGAAAAGATAATGAAATTAAATTTTTAAAAAAATAATGTTATTATTATAATATTTAGTCTGATTTATGAAATAAAACAAATTTATTATTATAGTATTTGATTTATAAATAAAATAAAATAGAAAATAATGTATAATATTTTTAAAATAATCATTATTTAATCTTATAAAAAGATTAAAAAATATATATATATATTTTTGATAATTTTTTTAAATTAATTTTATTTTGTATTTTTTAAGATAAAATTGAAATAAAAAATGTATATAAGAATGAAATAAGAGTTATTAAAGAGACGATAAAATTGTTTTTTTTTCTTATTTAAAAATAAATTTTATTTCATTACTAATTTACTACACAACCAAAAATAAAAAATAATGAAAAGAATTTCATTCATACTCTATTTAGTACTCAATAAACATGTAAGAGTTTTACTTCACATATCCTACTACCCAGCCTGGTCACGCGGGCTTGTAACGAAGTGGGGAATTAAAGTGGTTGATTGGATAGTAGCCGAGTTAGAATGGTAGATCTGAGTATAAGTTTAGAGAGAGAGAGATTCCGTACTATTTAATACTGATCTGGATCTTAATCGAAATGAAGCCGGAGTAATTCGGATGAAGCCACCTCCTGTTGACGGTTTTTGCTTTTTTAATTTTTTTCACCGAACTTTATTTTTTAAAATAAATACACAAGAATCAAATTCAAATTTTTTACTTGATTAAATATATTTAATTCCCAAGTTTTTTAAATGTTACAAATGAGAGAGGAAGTGTAGGTGGTACTGCACAAACATGACTATAAGCATTTTCCGAATTAAAACATTTTATATGAGTAAAAATGGTTTTTATTATTTTAATAATATCACGATTTTATTTTTTTATTTAGATTTTTAAAACGATATTTTCATTTCACAAAATATATACAATTTATTATTTAATTAAAAAAATTATATGTAAAATAATACACGTGTGATATTTAAATGATATTTTTAAATAAATAATTAATTGATTATCAAAAATATTTTTTAAATATCACTTAATTAATTTATTTTCTAAAAATATCAAATAAATATTATAAATATATTACTATATATATATATACAAAATCTCTAATTAAATGATAAATTATAATAAATTAATATATCTTTTTAGATTAGATATCACATAAATTTATTTGATAAAAATTATATCAAAAATAAAATCATGATAGTACTATAACAAATCATATTTAATGCCTATACATTTTGAATGCTACGAATGAGAGGAAGTAACCCACACAAATTCTATTACAATAATTGGGATAAAAGTATCAATAATTTATTATTTAATTAAAAATTTCACATGCATATTAATATACATGTTTTTTAAATATTACACATATATTATTATTTACGTGAAAATTTATAATTAAATAACAAATTATATTAAATTAATATATTTTTATAAATAAATATGTGTTATATCAAAAATTTAGATAAGAAATATTAACAAAATTAAAATTATGATATATTACGACAAAAAATGCTACAAATGAGATGAAGTAACGATGTTATCGACACAAGCAGAAGCTCTATTAGAATTAGATATTACAATTAGATAAAAGTATTAATTTGATATAATTTATCATTTATTTAAGATTTTACTTATATAGTAATAGAAATGTAATTATTATCAAAAAAAATATTGCATATATATCATTTTATAAGTGAATTTTTTTAATTAAATAATAAATTAAAAGTATTATTAAAGTATCATCTAAAAATATAAGTAAAAATAAAATACTAAAAATAAAATCATGACACTGTTAAAATAACGAATCCGATTTAATACCGAAGCATTTAAAATACTAAATATGAGAGGAGGAAGTGTTGGTTTTACCAGGCAAACACTACCATATTACTAAACATTTATAGTCAAGTTATAATTGATTTTAAGTCAGATTAAAATCGATTTAGATTTTAAAGTCAAATTTAATAAAAAATATTTGAAATGGACTTAAAATTTAAAAAAGTATTAAAAAATATTTTTTTGACTTGACGTCACGTAGAATTGATGTGGCTTTTTTGCTTCGGTTTTACACATTCATTGATATAACACGTGACTTAAATCTGATTTTAAATTTTAAATTATCTCATTTTAAAACTATTATTCAAATTGATTTAAGTCGATTAAAAACAAAATTAAAAGCCTTTCTTTACTGCGGTGAAGTTTGAAATAGAAATGTGGACATGACAAAGTGTAAAATCAAAATTTGATTAATTAAGAGACTCGATATTTTTATTAGTTAGGAACTTGGGATTGTATGCCTAAACTCAAAAGGAATATGCCAATTGTCTCTGGGTGTTGTTTTCTGTAAAGATTGGAATAGATGTATTGAAATTTTTTAAGGTCTCTGGTAGTATTTCAAAGGACTGAGGCCAAATGGGTTGTATGTTTATTGTGACAGTTAAAAATACGTCATCTATCACATTTGTTTTTATCAATAAATAACCGAACATTTTTTAAAAAAATTAAAATAGTTGGATTGTGTTTATGAATTATAGAAAAAATAACTAGAAAATTAATGGTAAGAATAAAGAAACAAATGGTAGAGACAAAATTAAGAGATCTTATATTTTATATGGTCTATGTAGGAGATGATAAATTATACAGTAATTCAAATAATCGAATCAAAAAATTAAATCGAATACTAATCGAATTAAATTTAAAACATTTCAAATAATTTGAAACAAATCAAGTTAAGATCGAGAAATCTCATTAATTCGAAATCTTATAAAAAATATGTGATTTTATTATACATATTTAAAATGTAATAATATTATGACTTAAAATTAATAAAATTTTAATTGTGATATAAATTGTTTTAAATCTTAATGTTATTAATGTGTTTTTTATGATTAATTACTTGTTGTAATATTATTCTTGTTGTTTCGTGTAAGAATGTTTACAGTAATAAATTTTAATATCTTTAAAAATATTTTTAATTTATAAAAAAAGTTAAATTAACTAAAAAACATATAATTAATAATTAAAATTAATTTGTGTAAATTCCTTTATGTTTGTTTTAAGTTCGGGCTTTTTTTACATGAAAAAAATTCTAATATAATGTTAATAGTATTTTAAAATAATAATAAAAATAATATACTTAAAATACGTAACTTTAACAATAATATTTCTTTTATTTAATTCATATATTTTTAATATTAATTTTTTTTCTTTAACACATTATTTCGTTAAGGTTTGATTACATTTATTCAAACATATTTATTAATGTTAAATAGTATTTAATAAAATTTTGTTTAATATTATTTTTATTATTATAAGTATTAAAATAATATTTTATTAATATTTTTAAATTTAAGAATTTTTATTAAATTAAATATATAATATATCCGAAGACAATCAGTTTCTTTTTCTAAACGAAAACAATCATATTTTGATGCTTCATCATTACAAATAGTCGGTACGCTCTCAGAGGACCGTAGATTAAAAAGATGATATCCGACTTCAGAAGTAGTCCGCAAAAGGCACATTCGTTCAGATAGTGTCCAACCGAAGTCTCTTACAGCGCGAACATTTGGTCAAAAGTCTTACCGACCAAAGATATATAGGTAATATCTAATTCACTTTTATGATGTCAAATTTATAAGAAAATAAAATTACGTTATGAATTAGAAAAAAAATGTAACAAATTATTTGTTAAAAAATAATAATGTCGTGAATAATTATCTATTAAATTTTAATAATTATTTATATATCAATTATTGTATAAAAATAGCTTAATATATAAAAAAATGCTATAAATACTATAAATTTAAATAAAAAAATAAAAAATATATAATTTTATTCTCTTGAAAAGTTTCGACCATGTTGATTTTTTATATCTATTTCAAGGTATTTTATAAAAAATAATATTTTTGTGGAAGATGAGATGACCTATGCAATTATGTAACTACACACGTTCGCGTTGTCGTCATCTGACCAACCAGTCCTACGATGCGGTGACACTTTATTTTTTGAATTTTTTTTTTATTTAATTTTTTTCCTACAATCATAAATCTCGTTCTTATCTAAACTGAGTCACTTATATTATTATCGTTATCTTTTTATCGTTCTTTTTCCATCCATCCAGATCGAGTCTTACATAATACTATTATTATGTGAATGTTTTCTTTGTAAATGTTGTTTTTCAATTTTTGGAGCAACATAAATAATTTAAAAGTGTAGTATTTTGAACTCTATCAGTGTAGTAAAGTTTCGAGACAAAAAAATTTTTAGATTGTTTTATTTTAGGAATAACGATGTTATATTTTCTTATATATCTTTGAAAAAAATTATGAAATATCTTAAAAAGAACAACTTAATCAGCGATTCAATTTAAGTAATATTTTTTTAATACGTCGATAATATTATTCATATATATATATATATATTACATATATATTTCATAAAAACAATGTACAATTACAATCCAATAAACTTTTATAAATAGGACATCGTGATAAATCTACTATAAAATATTAACACTAATATTTTAAAAATAAAAAAAATATAATTATTTGTTTTTATTATTATTATTATTTTTGTTAAATAAAGATATTATATTTATATAAATATAATCAACCTATTAAATTTTTAAGTAATAAAAATTTAAATTTAAGTAAGATAATTTATTTTATTTATACCCTAAATTTTTTTTAAAAAATGTGAAAGTTAAGAAACAGTTTTCTAATTATTCTGTAGATCCTCCACTGTGGTGAGCGGTTCATAAAATAAAGTGAACCCGAACAAATTAGGATGGCACATGGTAATGCTAGGATGTAAGTTGGCGTTTAAAAAGCGCGTGTATGGTTGACGCCAGAATGCGTTGTCTTGTCGTTTAAGAAAGTCATATATATTATGGTTAGGGAGTCAATTTTTGAGAGGATAAGGTAATATGTTACGGATAAAAAAATATTATTCATAATTCGTTAATAAATTTTTATGTCTTGGAAAATATTTTTTATTTTTTATTATAATAAATAAAAAATTTAGGTATAAATTAATAGATAAATATAATATAATTAATATTAAAATATGATATAATAATAAAACATGAACTTAATTAAAAAAAACACTATTGTCACCCTTAATTATAGTTATGTAATTATTATTTTAAAAAAATATATTTCAATGGTTATAATAAAAAATATAAAAATATTTAAATTAGTAAAATAAAAATACATTAAATTAATATAAGAATTCATAAAATTTATATGTAGTATAATTCTAGTTTTTTTTCTTTTGTTTTTTTTTTAATTTTTCAAATATATATAACTTTTCTCATTGATAAAATAATATATCTTCAATCTAATTTTACTATTCATTTTAAGATCTTTTAATTTTAAACAATATAAATATCTAAATGAAAAAAAATATAAAACCTAGATCTAAATTTATAAACGGAATAAACTTAAATATAATAAAACATGCCTAAAATTATATTTATTTATTTAATTTGTAATGCATAAACTGTATAATCTATATGTATTAAAATAAAATAAAATAAAATAAATCATCTACCATAATCAACATTGTAATTGTATTTAAAAAAACATTAATTATACAAAAGTGAGGAAGAAGAAGAAACTTCTCTCAACAGAGTGTACCGTTTGAATAGCTTTTTTATTTTATTTTAATAACACACTTTTAAATAGCTAAACATTACTACTCATAGCATTCATGATTCAATCATTTATAATTAATAGTTAAAAGATACTCCAGTCGACATGAAATATTTTATTTTCCTTAATTTTTTTAGCTTAATTTTTATGACATTTAAAATTTATATTATATAATATAAATAAACAATTAACCACACATTATTAAGTCAATTAGGAACTTATTATTATAAAAAACTTCTTAAATCAATAACGTACAAATATAAATAGATATCATAGTGTTATTAATTAAATTCTTAAATTTTGAAATTAATTAAATGCGTGGATACATTTTTTTCCTTCTAATAAGATAAAAAATAAAAATACAATATCTATTAAATAGTAAACTTTTAAATATTTCACATTTTTTTAAATAAAAAATATAAAGTATAATATATATTATTATTTTAAAGTCTAAAATATTTTTATTTAAAATAATCTAAACGTAATTTAAAACTCTCTCTATATATAATATAGATACAAGTTTTTTAAAGCATCACAAAGATAGTATGACGACATCTTTTTTTTTTTTTTTTTTGAGAAAGCCATTATTATTATTCCCAGTTTCCCACTATGACGATATCTTCTTTCCTTCTTTTCACATTGAGTGATTTAGTGTTGTTTAAATTTATAATTTGAAAATTAAATTTTAATGAATAAAAAATATTATCTTAAATTTTATGATTATTGTCTTAAAAATATTATATCTCAATAATTAATTACATATTAATTTTATTATTAGATAAAATTTATTTAAAAAATTATCGTTGTAACTTGTAATAATGAAGTGAGTTATAAAAGTATTCCAACAGTAAAAAAATGCATTAACCGACTGACACGTGTAACGTTCATATGAAAGGTACCCGAAGGTCGCCGTAAGTTTAAAGGGTGAGTTGAGACAAATGTGTGCGCAGTGAGCTAGTTGCTCCCAACTTCCAAAACCGCGTCGGCCTCTAAAATTCCTAACCTTTTTAAAGCCAACTTGTTTCCCACATATTCGAAACCTCATAAGCAATCCTATATCTTCCACCAGGCAAGAACCAACCAGATAATCAAAAACCTCTGTCACCATTTTCATAGGTCAGTTTTTCTTTGATTCAGTCTGAATTGTTTCAGTGAATCTTCTTCAATCTTCAAGTTTAGTAGAAGGAATAGCTGTTCTAAGATTACTTAATTTTCACTATTCCATGTACCCATTTTATTATTCATGAAGAATCCTAACTAATTTTGTTGCTAATCCATACAATTTCTTGACATGGGTATTTTAGTTTCCATATCTGAACGGAAGAACTCTGTTATTTTTTTCAATATCTCCTTCATCTTAGTGTCATGTGCTTTCTTGCTCGTATATTTAAACTCTCCAGAATTTCTAGTTCTGAATAGTTATCGTAGCTTCAAAAACAGTAGTGAGCAAAGTTGCAAGAGTTTCCAGCGTTTAGATAATAAATCCAAATGCTTGTACCTTAAATCCCAAAACCCTTGCGTTTCTCAAGGCTATATTGATTATCTTTACCTTTTCTATTGCAACTTTGGGAGTTCTCTTTTTCTGGGTTATTCCATTCTATTTCTTTGGCTTCTGGTTTTGTTTTATTTATTGGGGAATACAGCTTCTGAATACTTTTGTCCTTCACTGGAAGGACTATCTGGGTTTTTAAGATTATCCCCAGCAATTGCAGGGGTTACTCTGCTTTCACTTGGAAATGGTGCTCCTGATGTTTTTTCTGTTCTTGTTTCTTTTATCGGTGAAGGAGGTGGGAGTTCTGAAATTGGTATAAATACAATATTGGGAGGTGTTTCCTTTGTATCTTGTATTGTGGTTGGAGTTTTAAGCATTTCAATTCGTAGAAGACATATTCAAGTTAATAAATCTGACTTCATTAGAGATGTTTGTTTCTTACTTCTGATTGTTGTCTGCTTAACTGCAATATTGATTCATAATGAACTTGATGTGTGGATTGCAATTGCTTTTACATCATTGTATATTGTATATGTGATTGTGGTTTCTCTGTCCCATATCCCATGGAATTGTTTTGGAAAAGATGGTGAAAGTGATGCTGATTATTTGAATCATGGTCATGAATTCAGCGTACCATTGTTGCATAACATCGAAAACGGGGAGCTTAATTATGCCGGGCAAGAGCCTATTGAAGGTTCTTGTGAAGTAGAAGACAAAAAGGGCTGCTTTGGTTTTGACTCTTCAGTATTTTGGATACTTGAGCTGCCTCTTAACTTGCCTAGGAGATTGACTATTCCTCTTATATGTGAAGATAAATGGTCTAAGCAATATGCAGTTGCTTCAGTTGCATTAGCACCTCTTCTTATATCAATCCTTTGGAATGATCAACTTGAGTATGACACATTAAGTACTAAGTTGTTTGTCTATGGAATTGGGTTGATAATTGGGATAATGTTTGGTGTAATTGCTTATAAAACAACTGAGAAATCCAGTCCACCAAAAAAGTGCTTATTACCTTGGCTAGCTGCTGGTTTTTTCATGAGTGTTACTTGGAGTTATATCATAGCTCAAGAATTAGTGGGTTTGTTAGTTTCAATAGGCTATATATTTGGTATAAATCCTTCTATACTGGGACTTACAGTTCTTGCTTGGGGAAACTCACTTGGAGATTTAATAACTAATCTGACCATGGCTGTGAAAGGTGGACCAGAAGGTACACAGATTGCTTTTTCAGGCTGCTATGCTGGTCCTATCTTCAACACTCTGTTTGGTTTAGGCTTGTCTCTTGTTGGCTACTCATGGTCTAAGTACCCATCTTCGGTTGTAATAACTAAGGATCCATATCTCTTCCAGACATTAGGGTTTTTAGCTGCAGGGTTGATCTGGGCACTTTTTGTTTTGCCAAGAAGAGACATGAAGCTTGATGGTGTTCTTGGAGGAGGTCTTGTAGTCATTTACATAATTTCATTGTCCTTCACACTTATTCAAACACTTGGGTTTCTCCAACTCCAAGATATCAGTGGTTACTGGTCTTATTAGCAATAAAGGTATCTTATCATTTCTCACTGGATTTTTTATGTTTAGATGTCACTTTGTAATTAAAACTAATTAACTTAGCTGTCAAGTGACATGTTAAGGACTACATTATTTCTTGATAGTCATGTGACACCTTGAGCAAACTCACAATGTAAGCTCAGCGTTACAACTATTCACATTATAGCTTGAGTTCTTCCTATTTCACAATATATCGCATTTAACTCGGTTACATGGGCGTGTAATGGAGTTAAAAAGGACACAGCAAAACAGAAGATTGTATTATGAAATAGTTATAATCTCAACCAAACATGGATAACTTTGGTTGATGTAATCCACTGTGCGGAAATAGCGTTTGTTATGTAAATGTTTCTCACTGTAATAACACTTAGCATTGTTTCTAAACCATGATCTTGTAATATTTCAATACCATCTAAAGTTGCCAGCTTTATGGGAGTCAGGAGTCAGGTCCATGTTGGAAATTCAATTCTTTATGGTGTCTTATGAAACTGTTAATGGTTGAAATTCAAATCAGTGATTTGCTAGGCTTTGATTTATCATCTTTAAAACGTCAAACTTCCTGGTTGATCAAGTTACTGCAATGTATGGGCAATCTTATGAAATTAGTGTATGACTCTCCACCCACCGTTATCGACTTAAGTATGAATCTCACGAATTTTTTCATTTTTTTATCATTTATTTAATAAAAAAAAGGAATTAAGTTTCCCATTTAAGAAATAAAATAAAATAATTACTGCAATTTATAGGAAATTTTATGGAATTAGTGTACTTGTAAATCTGAGTATTGCTAGATTTTTCAGAAATTTTTACATTGTCAATTTAGAGATCATCTTATCAGCAGTTGCTTTTCCATTGGATAGAGTAATTTTATATGCACACCAAAAATATTTAGGTGTATAGGTTTTTATGATTATTGAATAAATTTTACTAAAATTCAAAAAACCTTTAAATTTGTAAGACATAATTAGTATTAAGTGATTTGGTACTATTGTAAGGGATGTTTGGTTTGGTTTCTAGAATAGAAAAAGAATAAAATAAGAATTAGATAATAGAAAAAGAACGATAATAGTAATGGAATTAAATAAAAATGAAATAATATTATTATTACGTTATTTGGTTTTATTACATAAATAAAAGAATAAATTGGTTTTATTACATAAATAAAAGAATAAATCAATATTAGAGTATTTAATTTATAATTGAAAAAATAAAAAATACATTATTACATAATATTTTTCAAAATTATTATTTTTCTAAATAATTGTTACTTAAAAATATTATTTAAAATTATTTATTTTTTAAAATTATTATTAAAATAAAATATATTATTAAAATTATTATTATTTTAAATAAATATTACTTTAAAATATTATTTAAAAATAATTTAATATTACTTATTTATATAAATTATTATTAAAATTATTATTTTTCTAAATTATTACATAAAAATATTATTAAATATTATTTATCTTTATAAATTATCGTTAAAATTATTATTAAAATAAAATATATTATTAAAATTATTATTTAATTTTATTTAAAATCATTTAATATTATTTATTTTTTAAATTTATTATTAAAATAAAATATATTATTAAAATTATTACTTTTATAAATAATTGTTACTTAAAATTATTATTAAAATAACATTAAATTGTTAATTATTTTTCTTCATATAATTTACATGTTTTTAAAATTAAAGATAAAATTAAAATTAAAATGAATATGGGATAAAATTAAAATTTAAAATAAAATATAAATTACTATTTCTACCGACTAAGCATGTTATAAAGTGTTTTCTAATGTTTTTATGTATGAAGTTGACACATATCTCATATCTCAACTCAAATGTAATCACCCAATTGATCTCCTAATGTGTTTGGCCAAATGATTTGGCATGTTAAGATTGGAAATGTTCAAACTATGAGTGCGTTTGTTAAACTTCTAACTCTTTCAGATGCGCCTTATATTGTTCTTTTCTTTTTTTTAACAAAAATGGCCACTTGATATGTATAGTTGCTATAACATTGCTCGTTTTGGTTTAGATGCCACGTGAGAGACATAATTTTTGACTTTTTCACAAGACTTCAATTGAAGTTAAACTAGTGGTACAATGATAGATGAATGGTGGCAATTAAACTTAATAGAAACAGATATTGTTCCTTGGAAAGTTTCACCATTTATGTACCTTGGACAACAATGTTCCGAAACACAAGTAGCCATCAAATTAATGCATTTTTTTTTTTTTTTTAGAATCTGAAATGTAAGGTGATAAACTAACAATCATAACACTTTTATACATCATAATTGTCATAATTGTAAACGATATAGTAAATTTTTATTATATATATTTAGATATGTCCGATTGTATTATAATAATACAATATCATTTGTAATTTATCCGAAAATGATAATAAATGATATTTGTTTAATAATATATATTCAAATTAAATTTGTAATTAGCACACGAAATTAGGAGTATTGGCATGAAGCTACAAAGTTAGTATCAAAACTTTTTTTACGGTCAAGGAAACCAACAACACCGTAACTTTTAAGTGGTCCAACGTTTAGCCACTAAACTAAAAGTCAAGGGAGTTATGTTGGAGAATCAGAGTTGCCTTTTGCAATTATAAATAAAAGTTGCTATCAATCGTACTTTTAGAAGAAAAATCTAATATGCGTTTTGTCGCAAAATGAGGTTATTGAGTTTGGTTGATGCAACTTTTTTAAAATAGTGATTTGAATGCAACTTTGCTTCCTATATACAAGAGAACAAAGAATACAACTTAAGGATCTTGGATCATGTGATATCCTTTGGTCCTCTTATACTTAATTAAGTTCAAATAGTGAAAAGAATGAGAGACTAGTGCTTATTATTGTGATACAAAAAGATAAAGAGATATTCAAGAAAGAGAGTATAAATCTCAGTGTTTATAATTGAGAAGTTATGACGTTATCTCAAAATGTTGAATAGTGGTAATTATTTATAGAGAAGAATATACATGTTGATAAGTCTTACTCATACTGATAGACTTATCTATGAATGTCGTAGATTCATATGCTTAATTATCTCATTTTTGGATAATTAAAAGTTTGAATGTTTATCATATATCATGTTAGATACTTAATTGATATTGTCGCTTATCTGCTGACTCAACACTGATTGCTTTGGCCTACGAGTTATTTATTGACTATGACCTTTCATATTATGTCACATGAGATGAACTATTTTACACTCAATATCAACCTCATATACTTGCTAGACCTGGGTACATTGGCTAAAAGATATATTTTACCATTATGTCACCAAGTTCACTATTTTATGAACCCCACTAGGGGTGTTAAGTCCATTTTTAAGTGGTCTTCACTTGCTCGTATGACAGATTTCTTATTTTTTTTTAGGCACACAAAATGTGCACGGTGATGTCATGATGTCGATGATTTTTACAAATTCTCAATCGGACTCTTATTAAAGAGTTATATCAATGTCAAAAATCACTACTCAATGGGTTCACTTTCTCATTATTAAAGGGATGACATGGATCCAATTGTGTGGGATTTTAAGCTTATGGGATACCCAGTAGCTTGAAACCTTTGGATGGGTTCCTTGATAAACGAATGAAGTGATTCATGAACGAGATCAAACTTTTCCATCATGAGGATAAGCTAGCAATGATCAGGATGGGTCATGTGAGGTGGTTGTCAAATGGAGAACTGACAAATGAGCAAGGGACATATGTATAATCGATCATGGTGTGTCTGACCAATGGAAGTTCGACCATAGTTCGGCCACCCCATAGTGTGTCCGACCATGGTTCGACCACCCATGGTGTGTTTGGCTACTCATGGTGTGCTCGACCATGATCCAACCACTCATGGCGTGTTCAACCATGGTCCGACCACTCATTGAGTTTTTGACCATGGTATTAGCGACTCAAGTTCATGCGATGGTGATTGAGTGCATATCAAGTTGGATGATATTTCATGACTATTCTTGCAATGTAGTTCTATCTGCGATGATGGTTCAAAAATCCTTACAGGATTTGTCGGTGACGTGACCACCCTTTTTTGGGGAGGAATGCGTAAGTATGAAGGTTTTGATACTACTCTTGTAGATATTCTCCCTATTGAACACTTAGGATTTTCTTTATCATAATCATTTTTCTAACTTGTGCACTTTTGTCCCTTGTTATAGCAAAGTATCACGAGTGCACAGAGGTTTGGACTTTTTTGAGAGGTCTAGGTAATGAAGGATCATGTCTTGATCATCTCAAGTTCTTGTAGAACCAATATCCTAATCTACTTGATAAACTATATGCTTGACTCGTGTCTAAACTTTTTCCAAAATCTAGACATATTATTGAACACTTTAAGAATGTACTCGATAAGAGAATACATGTAAAAGTGCACCATTGGAGGTGCCTATTCTCTAGGAGGACACATGATGTGGTACGATATGGAAAGGTAGATAGGGCATCGTAGCCCATTAGATGCATGTTCATGTCAGATGGAAGTCTATACTTCGTAACCTTCAATCAATCTTAGAGACTAGAGATATCTTGACACTTCATGCTTTTCAAACTCTGTACTTCTTGAGTGATTTATTTACTAAGGTTTGCATCTTGTAATGGTCATACCGGATGGTGACATTCCCCTGGGCTTTGATGGTAACTTTTGGCTCTTTATTTTTGTTCAAATGTTTTTGAAGTACTTAGTACTGATTGTAGATGGTATAGCTTCACGACCCATTGAGTTGGGTGCTTCTATTGTGATTTTTTAGGGTCGTTTCAAAGTTCATGGAGCTTGTGAACTATGACATGTCCAGTGTGGTTTTCTAGGACCAAGTGATCTACCACATGCTTGGATCATGATGTTAGATTTCAAGCCTTTGTATGGACCTTTTGGACATATGTATATGCCATGTTGCTTTGCTATTTCGATACTTTTGAATCATGTACTTATGATTCTGTATTTGTGTAGTATCTATGTACTTTTTTACTTTTTAGCGAGGTCTATTTGTGATCTTGTCTATTTCGAGATGAAGGGTACTCTCAACACATCCCTTATTGAGATATGTGATCCACTACATTGGAATGCAATGGTGTGCACTTGTTAGGGAAGAGGTCCAGAGTGATCAAGATGGCTACATGATCATGCACATGTACCCATATACATTACGTCTCACCATATATGATATATCTATCAGTGCTTTAGTTGTTCAGTCACATAAGTCGTGTTTGGCCACATGTTTCGTGTCTGACCATGTACTATGTTTGGTTATATGTGCCATGTCGAGCCACATGTCATGTTGGGACACAAGTGTCATGTTTGGTCATGTACCATATCGGGTCACATGTGTCGTATCTAACTATATGCTAGGTCAAATCATATGTGTCGTGTCTGACCGTGTGCCATATTAGGTTACACAAGTGTCATGTTTGGTCATATCATTTTTAAATAAATTGGACAAAGTAGTGGAAAAGCCTACTCTTTTACATTTTTGACAAATAAAAATTAAAAATATTTATTATTATTTTAGAACAAAAGTGTTAGTATATAAATTATATTTTGATTATAATTTTGTAAAGGAAGAAAAAATAAATAAAATTATCATCTTTTAACTGTGTTTTTTTTAATAATATTATAATTATTATTTTTTTGACAAAGATATTTTGCTAAATAAGTTTGTAAATTACTTCTGGATTAGCTCATAAACTAATCAATTTAGATTTTTTAACTCATTAAATCAAAGTTAAATAAATTAAATTGAGTTGCTAGTAAACACAATCTCTATTGTAAATTTTTGTTTTATAATACAGGAAAACACCTACTTGGTATGCTAGTAAATTGTTATAAGTACTTTCATGGATCCAAAAGCATGTTTTTTTGCTATCTAACAAAAGTATAAATTATGTGCTTCTTCCTAACTTTCTTCTAAACCGTTTTGTTACGTAAGAAAGCAAATATATGATTTTATATCCATCCTCATTAAAGCATCAAACAAATAAAAAATAAAAATCAGAAATGAAAATCCTATTTGAAATTAGCTGTTGAGAATAAATGAATCAGCAAAGAATGTTGAGAAATGATTACATAAAATAGAAAACAAGTTACAGATTATATAAAAATTTGTTTAGTAAGTACTAATTAAACATTAGGTTATGGTCCTGCAGGCTTAGAGTTAAGAAGTGGCTGTAATGCCTTGACAACTATTGTCATGTTTGGCCTGAAATCTGCTTCATACTGAACACATAGTGCTGCAACTGCTGCCAACTGAGACATCCACATAAAAAAAAAGTTTATTCCAATGCTTCAGACAGAATTTTAAAAAAATATATAGTGAAACTTATTAGAACATTAATTCTGATATAAATTGATCTAATCCACAAGTATCAATTGGAGGGAGTTTATCAACTTGTGCTCTCATCTTTGGTTCGCAAAATGAAAAAAAAAATAAGAATAGAATTGTAAACGAAATTGAATTGAAGGAAAATATTATATATATATATATATATATATATATATTAAAAAGAAACAATATTTATTGTAAAAATGATACTTAAGTCTTATATTTATTTTTTATGATAGTTTAGTTCTTATATTATTAAAAAATGATCCCACAAAAACAGTCCATTATTTTTTCATTCTATTGTTTTATTTGTTTCAACTCTAGAGATTGTTTTAATTTAAATAAGTTATAAGTGAAAGAATTAAAAAAATACGAAAATAATAAATAAAAACATAAAAAAATGATCATTTATAATTGTGGAGTCACTTTGTAATGATAATAATAGGATTAAATTATCATAAAAAATAAGTACAATATTTAAGTTTTATTTTTAAAATAAGTATATGATTTAATTGTAGAGACACAGTCACTAATTTAAAATATGGATAAAATTAAAAGAGGAATTTTTTTATGATCCAAACAAAGAAAAAAAATTAGTGAAATAAAAAACAATAACAATACAAATAAGTAAATAATGCATTCCATTCTAATGGATTCTATTGAGACACGGATGAAAATAAAAGAATACTCATAATAGGGATGACAATTATGTCTATTCACTTTTCACTTGACGTATTAAAAAATTAAAATTCTTGAACAATTATAACTACATTTTTTATATGATTCGTTTCGTGTTTGTGTCGTGATAAATTGACACCCATGACCCAAAATTCTATACCATAACTACCAACCAAATATAACCTATATTTCTCTATAGTTACTTGGAAACATAAAGCAAATCAACAAGTCATTTTGTAAGTAATAAACATTGGGCGACAGTAATGAAGGAAACCTTAGCAACTGCCTTTGGTGGATAGTCATTGTTTAGCTTGGGATCAACACATTGCTTTACTTTGTCTTCACTTAATCTTGGAGTTGCCTATCCATTTCACAAACTATCAAGCTATAGAAATAGATACTAATCAAGTTAACCAGGATTAGAGTGTTAAACAATTTACCCATGTAACAAGACTTTGCTGCCCCTTAGGCATTGTGTGGTCTACGGGCTTTCTCCCCGTTAGCAGCTCTAAAAGAACAACTCCGAAGCTATAAACATCACTTTTTTGTGTTATTTGTCCTGTCATCGCGTATCTGAACCAAAAATAATAACTTTAACATGAGACTGTGAAAATTATAGTTGACATGTCAAGAACACATCAATAACATAAGGTACATTCCCTACTATTGTTATGCAGTCAAGTGCATATCAAGAACTGAGGCTTACTCTGGAGCATGGTAACCAAAAGTTCCCAAAACTCTGGTCGAATGAAGACGTGCTGCTGTATCAGATGATTGATTGGTCAAATTGAAATCAGCAATCTTGGCATTATAATCTTTAAAGAGAAGGACATTGCTGGATCTGACATCACGATGAACAATTGGAGGCTGAACCTTTTCGTGCAGATATTCTAGTCCTTTTGCTGCACCAAAAGCAATTTTAACTCTTTGGTTCCAACTAAGAACTGGGCCAGGTTCAGCCCCTTGTACCCCTTTTCTCCCTGCATCAGGTAAATGAATAATTATTCACTTTTCAACGAAACTTAGATAAACATGCATTTGTTCTTGTATATTACTTGATATACATACCGTGCAATATGTCATGTAAAGAACCCAAATTTGCAAACTGGTATACTAAAATTCGATTATTTGACTCCAAGCAGTATCCAATTAACTCTACAAAATTATCATGCTTAATTCTTGAAACTGTTGATAACTGCATAGCCAATTAACCCAGTGTCATTGATAGAGTTTGCATAAAAAATACAAGTCTATACACACACACTAGTAGAAACTTATGTTCTGAAGTCTGACCTCAGCTGCAAAATCAGGGTCGGGCTCTTGTGATGAATTGGTATCTAACTTTTTTATTGCAGCATCCATACCAGTATTTAACTTTGCGTAGAAAACACGACCATAAGAACCTTCTCCAATCAAAGCTTTCGTACCAAAATTACCGGTCAATTTACTCAATTCACTCAGTGCCATAGCTGGTGTTTCAATAGGTAATACTTTCTGTGGAGTTCCACTTCTCACTACATTAGAACTCTTCGGTTCTCCTCTCTCATTTCCTATAATGAGCATACCAAAATATGTTCATGCATAGTTTTGAGAGAAATATGCTCAAAGGTTGAAATATTACACATGATTGAGTTAAAGAAGTTGAGCTGAAGCTGATAAACGTGGAACAAGAATGAAGAAAAAATGTGTTAATCTTGAAATCAGAAGATAATGCTTCATTACATATTAAGTCTTTGACAGTTAAAGTTGTATTAATGATGAAACAGAAAACACCATTCATGTCAATTGACTCAAAGTTGTTAGGGTATGTCTGTAATTACTTGTGTAAAAGTAGTTCTACAATAAAATTCTTTCACAAATAAACACATTATTTGTGCTTCTATCCGGAAGCACTTAATAGGTCCGTTTGGATGTGATTCTCTTACAAGTGTTTTTAAGTAAAGTTGTTTTAAATGAAATGATTTGGATAAAAATGACTTAAAGAAAAATATTAAAGTGTGTCATATTTGTTAGAAGTGGTTTAGAGTAATATTTTAATAACTAATTTAAATAATAAATACACATGATAAATTATTTATTTCAAAAATAAGGATTATTAACTTTTTTTAAAAACTCATAATTAATGCTTATTAAAATTTTGGAACCACTAGATTGAAAAAATATGCACTTTAAGTTATTTGAAATCAATTTCAACTAAAAGTACAAAACGAAAGCACTTCTAAAAAATTGACACATAAGCAAAAACGAAGCAACCCTTGCAAACAAAAATATTTTTTTATAACAAGATGCATATATTTTTTTTTACCACATCAAATAAATAACTGAAATGTGCATATATCACTAATCTTAATCAAATGGTAAATGGAATTTCGAAAGAAATAAAGAAAAAAAGCATATAATATTCACCTGCATACGAATTTCCTCCTCTAGGTGGGGCATAATGATTTGCTGGTGGACCACTGGGTTCCTCGTCTGCATCTCCGCAACAGAACATAGTTCAATGTCGTAGGAGCAGCAATCTTAAAGATCAATACACATAGGATGTAAACCCAGCAATTTCTTTTATTAAACCACAATGTCCCTGCAATTTCAACAATTCCCATCTCAGGCTTTTTGTCAAACGCCACTCAGGCACAAAATACAAAACACAAACTAAATGAAACAAAACAATTGCTGGACCATCACAAACACATGAAAACATTTAGAAATGAAAATTATTCATACCCATTACCAGAAGCTTCTATACATTACCTTAATCAACAAACAAACAAACAAACAAAAACAGAGAAAGATAGATGCTTTTATGTTCAATGTTAATCAACCCTTTAGATTTTATTTTAAAAAAAGTTGGAAACTTTGACCCAAAAAAGAGAAGAAAATTGACCTGGGATGCTTTGAAACCCGACCGGCGATACGAAAACAGAGGATTGAAATGGTTGAGAGCGAGAACAATGGAAGAAGAACAAATGTGGATAATTAGAAGAAAAAAATGGTTGTCATCTGTTTTTTTTTAGATGCTATGTTTAGCCAGAAACTTGCTTGGTTGACAGGTTAACCGCTAAGATAACTAACATATGCAAATCTTTCTCTACGTGCAGTTCACGTTGCATGTCTCTACTTAACCTTTACTATTTTCTTATCCAACGGTGAACGGCCCAGATTTCATACAATGATATCAAAAGACATTAAAGATTATTTTTTTCAATTGAATTTAATTAAACAGATCGTGGTTTGCATGTACCAATTTCCTTGTAGCACGATATGTATTCACTAGTCACTACCCAAAATCTCAATGATTCGCAGCCTATGAAGATATGATAGATTACATAAAATAACATCACATCCTCTTAGTGTCCACAACAAATAGATACCATAGCGGTTAAAGAACATGATATCCAGCTGGTGACAACCAACACACCAGCTGGAAGCAGCCACCAAGCTGTTGGTGGGGAAGGATAGGCTGTCTAAGAACATGCCTCTCCATAATTGTGTTTATTTTAATTATTACAATTTTGTTTTTCTTTTGTATAAATAGGTTGTAAACATTCGTTTATTCATCATCAATAAATCCAATTCTTACATGGTATCAGAGCTTAGGAAACAATTCCCAGAAAAAATCAGCTCATAGAAATTTTTCCAATTTTTCCTCAATCTGTTTTTTTTCCAAAACCAATTTCGATTCACAAAATAATTTCAATTTCATCCCAGAACATTATTCAGAAAAATCCGAGCAATCTGCAATTAAAATCAAGCCAAAATACCTCTCCACACGCTCACACGCGCCATTTTAAAACTCGCCGGCGTTCCACGCGCCTCGCCGGAGACGCACGCTCCAACACGCGCCAGCTGCTGAAGAAGACGACTCCAACGACGCGTCGTCGCTCGCCCGCTGAAACAAACGACACGTCGTTCGCTCCGCGCTGAAATAAACGACGCGTCGTTTTCTCGGTCTGGTCCGGTCCGGTTCGGTCTTCATCCGGTTCAGTGCTTCACCGTTGCAGCCGCCGTTCCAGCCACTCCAGACGCCGGTTCACCCCTTTTCCGACCGGTTCTGCGGTTGAAATTTCCGGTTCTGTAATCCTTGACTCATTTTCTATAAGATAGAGCATATTTCAGTACATTATTTATTTCATAAATAGTCATTATTGTCTAAAACACACTTAAACCCATCCCGTTCTTTCAAATTTATTCAACCAAAATGTCTATGACTACCAATACCAACCCTACTTTACCAAAATGGTATAATGATCCTAGTCATTCTTTATATTTACACCACTCAGACCAACCAGGCATGGTCCTTGTAGCTCAATCGTTAAACCAAGAAAACTATCACATTTGGAGTCATGCAATGCTCATGGCTCTAATAACCAAAAACAAAGAAGGATTCATTGACGGCACAATCAAAAGGCCATCAACAAACCTTGAAGCAGAAATCAAACAATGGACTCGCTGCAATATTCTTGTCAAAGGATGGATCCTCAACACCATATCACCCAAAATTGCAGAAAGTGTCATGTATAGTGATACTGCATATGAGTTATGGGAAGAATTAAAGGAACGCTTTTCGCACACCAACAGCGTGCACCTATTCCACATTGAACAAGAGATCCATGATTGCATGCAAGAAGGTGTGAGCATTGGCGAATACTATACCAAATTGAAAAGTTTATGGGATAGTCGTGATGCACTATGTCCTCTTCCACACTGTGGAGGAAATGCTGGAAGAGAATTACAAGAATATCAACAAAAGCAGCGAACCATAAAGTTTCTCATGGGCCTTAATACGGTTTACACATCAGCACGCGGACAAATCTTGCTCATGGAACCATTACCTACAGTAAATAAGGTATATTCACTTATTGTTCAAGATGAAAAGCAAAGAGCTGTCTCCACTCAAAGCATAGGAAGGATGCCAGAAGCTGCCGCACTCGTTGCCAGAGATAGTCGTCCACAATATCCTCAGAAAAATTACCCACCGAGGAACCCACATCTCAAGTGCAATAGATGCAACAATATAGGTCATAATTCTGAGAATTGCCGAAGTCACCTCAAATGTGATTTTTGTGGTCTCAATGGACACATTTTTGAAAACTGCCGAAAGCGTCTCAAATGTAATTTCTGTGGTTTAAATGGACATGACATCAACATGTGTCGGAAGAAAGGAGTAATTCAAGACAAGAGAAACACAAGTTGTGGCTTCCCTTCCAAAGCTCATCATACTGACTTTCAGGAAAGCTGCTCCGACACAAAGACACCATCCCACAATCTTACATCTGCCCAATATCAAGAGCTCCTTACACTTCTCAATCAATCCAAATCAGGTAGCATGGCAAATCAAGTGACTACTTCTTCAGGTAACACATTGTGTGCAACTGTTTTCCATTCAGAAACTCGTTGGATTTTTGATACAAGGGCAACTGATCACATGGTCTGTTCCCAAAACCTTATGAGCTCCAGCATTCCAGTCACTAATCGGCATGTGCATTTACCTGATCATTCTCTTGCCCGTGTCACACATATTGGCACTGTTCATTTCTCAAATAATTTTATACTCCATAATGTCTTGTGTGTTCCCTCCTTCAAATTAAACTTAGTTTCAGTAGCCAAACTAACTCAAACCTCATTTTTCCATGTCACCTTCACTAATAGTATGTGCTTTGTTCAGGACAAATGCTCAGGGAAGACGATTGGAATGGGAACTGAGAAAGCAGGACTCTACTACTTGACTATTTCTGAAAAGGCTGGATGTTTCTCTGTTTCAAACACTGCTTCCACCAACTCTCATCTATGGCATCAACGACTTGGTCATTTATCTAATAACAGTTTGCGTGTAATTTCTCTTTCCATCAACACACCTTTTTGTTCCATTAGTGATTGTTCTATTTGTCCATTAGCTAAGCAAACACGTAATCCATTTCCTTTAAGTTCCATCAATACAAAAGCACCTTTTGAAATGATTCATGTTGATATTTGGGGTGGTTATCACATTCCAGCACTTAATGGAGCACGTTATTTTCTCATTATTGTTGATGACTACTCAAGATGCACATGGGTCTATCTCTTACATACTAAATCTGATACACGTACATTTCTTACCACCTTCATCAATCTTGTTGAAACACAATTTTCATCCAGAGTTAAAATCATTCGTAGTGACAATGGACCAGAATTCTCTATGACCCAGTTGTTTTCTACCAAAGGAATCCTTCATCAAACTAGTTGTGTCTCTACCCCTCAACAAAATGGTGTTGCTGAACGTAAACACCGTCATCTTCTCAATGTTGCTCGTTCATTACTCTTCCAAGCCAATCTTCCTAAACAATTCTGGGGAGATGCCATTCTTACAGCCACATACCTCATAAATCGTACTCCAACACCTGTTCTCAAGGGTAAGACACCATTTGAAGTCCTTTTTCACAAAACTCCTAGGTATGAACACCTTCGTGTTTTTGGTTCCCTTTGCTTTGTCTCTACACATCATGATCGACTTACCAAGTTTGATGCTAGGTCACATAAATGCATATTCATTGGGTATCCATCTGGGATCAAAGGTTATCGTGTCTACAATCTGGAAACAAACAAGACTTTAGTGTCTCGTGATGTTATCTTTCATGAACATGTATTTCCTTATTTCACTTCCGCTGTCAACACTCCAACTCTATTTCCTCCATCAGAAGATACTATTTATGATGACCTACCCAACATTCGTCAATCAACCAATCCAAATATATCACTTGATCATACACCATCTGTCCTTCCAACAATCAACTCAGACACTCTTCATCTTCAAAATTCATCTCCAGAAACATCATCGTCAACTTCTCCACCACACATAATTCCTCCAACACCAGTCACACATAGGCTTCGTCGATCCACCAATGTTCCTAGCTACCTTCAAAAATATCATGTAGAAGCTTCTCTACCTTCTCGGTCCTTCCCTTCGTCTCACTCAGCATCGTCCAAAGACAAAGGTACTTCTCATTCTTTATCTCATGTACTTACCTATGACCAATTATCACCTGCACTTGAAACTAATGGCACTTGGACGCTTCAACAGCTTCCTCCAAACAAGAAACCAGTTGGTTGTAAATGGGTCTACAAAATCAAGTATAATCCTGATGGTTCTGTGGAACGATACAAGGCTCGGTTAGTGGCCAAAGGATACAGTCAGATTGAAGGTTTTGACTATCAAGAAACTTTTGCACCAGTAGCCAAACTTGTCACTGTTCGGCTTCTCCTTGCCGTTGCTGCTATTCAAAATTGGCATCTTCGACAACTCGATGTCAACAATGCTTTTCTCTATGGTGATCTTCATGAAGATGTTTACATGTCCCTTCCACCTGGATTCAGACGAAAGGGGGAAACACGAGTATGTAAGCTACATAAATCTTTGTATGGACTCAAACAAGCCTCACGACAGTGGTTCATCAAACTATCAACAACACTTAAGCTAGCTGGTTTTAACCAATCCAAGTATGATCACTCACTGTTCGTCCGAACCCGTGGTAATTCCTTCTCTGCTCTCCTTGTCTATGTAGATGATATAATCATAACAGGAAACAATATACAAGACATTGAAGAAACTAAGAATCATCTCATGAGCCAATTCAAGCTTAAAGATCTTGGTGAATTAAAGTATTTTTTGGGCATAGAAGTTTCACGTTCCAGGAAGGGAATTGTTCTGTCACAACGCAAGTACGCACTTGAAATATTGGAGGATATGGGTTATCTTGGTGCCAAATCTGCAAATTCACCTATGGAACAAAATTTATCCCTCAGCAAGGTTGAAGGGGAATTCATCAGTAATCTCACATCCTATCGAAGACTTGTTGGGAGATTAATATACTTGACCATCACAAGGCCCGACTTAGTGTATGCCGTGCACATTCTCAGTCAATATATGGATAAACCACGACAACCACATTTGGAAGCAGCTCAACGAGTACTACGATATGTCAAGAACACACCAGGGCAAGGTCTCTTTTTCTCAGCAACTAGTTCATTACAACTAAATGCTTTTTGTGATGCAGATTGGGCAAAATGCACAGATACAAGACGATCAACCACAGGATATTGTATGTTTCTTGGAAACTCGCTAATTTCTTGGAAGACTAAGAAACAAAATACAGTCTCACGATCAAGTGCAGAAGCAGAATATCGCTCTATGGCAGCAGCATGTTGCGAAGTAACCTGGTTACGATATATTCTGGATGATTTGGGTATCAAACACTCCCAACCAACCAAGTTATATTGTGACAATCAAGCAGCTCTTCACATTGCATCAAATCCAGTGTTTCATGAGCGAACTAAACACATAGAGATCGATTGCCATCTAGTAAGAGAAAAGATTCAAGCTGGAATGATCAAAACTTATCATATCTCTACATTAGAGCAACCAGCAGATATATTTACCAAATCCCTGAGTTTTCCACAGTTCTCAAGCTTACTTAACAAGTTAGGAATAATTAACATATATTCTAACTTGAGGGGGAATGTTAAAGAACATGATATCCAGCTGGTGACAACCAACACACCAGCTGGAAGCAGCCACCAAGCTGTTGGTGGGGAAGGATAGGCTGTCCAAGAACATGCCTCTCCATAATTGTGTTTATTTTAATTATTACAATTTTGCTTTTTTTTTGTATAAATAGGTTGTAAACATTCGTTTATTCATCATCAATAAATCCAATTCTTACAATAGCACTACTAAACAATCGGTGAGAAAATGTATAGTTTTATATCTCTTCTATAATGACTAGCCACGAAACTCCAAATCAACTAGGTTCAAGACCAACGAATAAACTCTACACATCACAAGAGAAAATTGCCAAATAATGTGTTGTTGTTTTTCTAAGATATCATAAGTCGACTAATCTCTAGCCAGTGCTTGATTTCATCAACAATATGTTGCTTGACGGTATATTAATGAAAGGAAACTGATTCCACTATAAAATCATGAAAACCAACCTTTAAATTGAAGTTTGCATTATAGTGTGATCAAATATGTAGTATGGCTAGTCTTATCCGCAAATTATAAGTTTCATATACATTGTTATTTGGCAAATAATACTCTTATTTTTCATTTTAAATTGCAAATTCAAACCACACGCTAAGTACATCTTTTCTTTTTTCACTTTTTGGTATGAAAAAACGTTTCTGATCAATAAATTTAAAAGGTGGGCTTGGATAAGTCCTTTATGATCATTTTGAGTTCTAAAGAAACAGTATCATTTTTGCCATTAGAAGTAAATAAAGGATCCAATTTCATTACTTTTACAACTGAGGAAACAAGAGCAGAGAGATTTTGCATGGAATTTCAACAGGTTTTCACGTCTGGTTTCGGCGAGAAAACTACAAACTCACAAGAACAAAGTGAATAATTCATAGGTGCATTGAGATATACATCAAGATACACATGAAGCTATGGACGTTAGTGTGTTGATGGTGAAACCTGCAGATAACAATAGCAGATATGCTCGACAAGTATTATACATGCAATCTGCTTCATTTCGATCTGCATCTCAAACTAAATTCTTCCAAGGTAGCAGTCAGTGATAGATTGGATGTAGAATAGCCCATGAAACCTATGACAACGACACAAAAGGACACTCAAATACAAAACTCTAGCCAATCTTTCAGACGTTTTGTCAACTAACATGCATTTAAAGATTAATCATTCTTCTTTCCATATACGGCCAGTGACCCTTAACTTCAATTCTTGCCTATCCCCACCAGAAAAATACAGAGCCAAATTCCTCTGAATAATGAGTGCATCCTGACTGTCACGAACCTTTTTGTGACTATCACGGATGCTCCTAGGAATTCCTTGCCATACTAGCTTTCTTCCATATGCACCGACTTCCAAACTATAGCTAAATTTCTTAGCCTCGTTGTCATCACCCATGAAACGTAAAAACGCCATGTAGACGGGTGCCAAACCTAGCTGAAAGGCCTCAAAGTGCAAGCAGAACTGTCTTCCAAAACAGTTAAAGACCTGCATGCAAAAATAAACTTAAAGATTCTCTGCAACATATTTTAAATAGATCAGCAATACTAAAATAACAAGTATGCATGAAATTGTCATTTCAAGTTAACTAGTTTCAAAATGCAAATGTCTAGAGTAAAAAAGCATCCCGCAAAATTTGACATCATTAATGCAATTCCTCTAGAGCAAATGCTTTCCGTCTCAACCCTCAGCAATTTAGAGACTAACCAGATTTTGTAATAGTTGTTCAAGGAGCTTCTTAAAAGCCTCTAAAAAATTTCATGATAATTCTATCCCACCAAGAATAGTTAAGTCAACCATGCAGAAATATTCATTGATTTACTTTCCTAAAGCAAGACCACATACCGTTAGCATCCAAGTTGCGTTCTCAACTTCCTGTGGATTTGATTTGACATATCTATGGTTGAAAGTACATCCATCATGCATGTCAACCTTATGATCATCCTTAAGATGTGAAACAAGGGTTGGGATGTCACCCGTAACAGAGCATTCAGATCCAGCATAAGGGCAATTGTATGGACGAAATTGACAGTGTTGCTCATGCTTAAGCTTGCTATAGTACGGGAAAATATCAAGACAACCTAAACTCTGGTATCTGCAAGGGAGTTCCAATGACTCAGCAACTTTCTCCAAAGCCAAACACCTTATATTACCAAGCTCTTGGCGACAAGTTGGGCAAGAATTATGCACCCTGATTTTGCAGTTTGAACACAAGGTGTGACCATTTGGACACTACAAAAGGAGAATATGGATATGAGAATTGAAAATCCATACAGGGCAAGAATAACCTCGTCATTAACAATAAAAGGGAGAAATTAACTTAAGTTTTGATGTGGTTGACTTTTGCAAAGAAAAAGCCATAAAGTTCTATGGCTCACATATGATATTGTTTATATAGCCAATGACCCAAGTTTTCCTAGTTCATCCCATTTTGATTCCAAATCACACCAGAAATCAACTAAACAGATAAGCAAAATAATACCAAGATATCAGCATAGCTATGAAAATAAATTAATATTAGGATTAAAATAAAAATAAAAATAAAAATAAAAGAAAGGAAAGCTTAGAACTGGTATTCTAGCCAATCAAACTAACCATAAATTATTGTTTTCCCAAAAAACTTAATGAAAATAAAACAAAAGGTAAAAGGTCTATCAAGTATCTACTTTGATGGTTTTCATATTAGCTACATAATGAACCAAATCTTAGAAATCACTTTTCTTTTCACAAATATTCAACAATCTTGACATATCATGGAGACACCGTTATGCTTAAAAGGCACCTTAAAGTCAACAGTTTTTATAATAATTTAACAGGCAACATACGGTCTCTAAAATGAGTGATCAGCAAACATATGACAATTACAAGTATAATTCCAAACGGTATGATAAAGATAACATAAAGAATGCTGTAAAGAGTTGCCCCCCCCCCAAAAAAAAGTGTTGCTTGAATATTGTAAAATGTATGATCACGGTAATTCTTGAAGAAAAAGTCAAGATAAGTAGAGCCATAAGATTCCACTTGTGGGAAATGTACAAATATACCTGATGAATTGGGGGGTACATCAAGCTTGTGCAGACTGGGCACTCTAGAAGTTCATGCACACCATTTGTCGAATATAGTCCAAGCTTTCCACCTAAACCATGAGGAGTCTTAGTATGTGCACTTGTAGACTCTGATTTTGCCGTTGCTATGCCATAGTCTGAAACTCTATGATGGGATTCAAGAACCTCCTTGCAAGCACTTCCACCAGGAGCCATAGATAATTGAAATCTACAGATATTTCTAGTTCAGAGAACAAGGTTGAAAATATAATCAACTGAGAGATTATTTTACTTCATTCCTCCACTGTGTCAAAACTGTCAAACATGTTGAACGAAAAACAAATGAGAATAAAGAAGACTAATTTGAAAATTATGCTATGCAGAACCTAATGTTAAATTTGGTTTAAAGCCAAGAGGAAATGAAGGATTAGCACAAGCTTAAGAAAATATAATTAGTAATAGCAAACAGAAGAAAAAGCTTAGTATATGTGAACAATATTGGGTTGGATAATTGTCTGGTTGCGGGGAGATTTCTTGAATCTTATTGTGGCTTATACATGTCTATATTGTCAATTGACATATATAACTTAACCAGATGAAACACTGAATTGTTGTCTAAAGAGATGCGTGAGAAATGGACATAGCTGTATACCATCAATAACGCGCACTAAACCGATACTGATGTCTGATAGTTTCTTAGAAAATAGAATTAATATACTACACTGATAAAATCCAACTGGAAATCATTATCTAGAAGTTAAGAAAGTTTTTGTAGCTTCAGTGACATCATTTTAGATGAATTCAAATTCTCCATGGTTATGCTTAGTATAACTTTCCATGAACAAATAGAGGATTTCATGCATAGTCCACCCCAAAACTACAATTCTAACAGGTTATCATTAACTTGAATGACAAGAAGAAAGGACTGAAGTGGAAAAACATCATGACCCTAAGAAGAATTCAGCCCCGCATATGAGGAGCAATCATGCCCCAGATACAAATTATTACGATATCATGTAGGCTCAAAACAAAGGGAGAAGTAAACCGAGACCATAACAATTGACCATAGAGGCATGGAGTATGAGAAGAATACAATTTCATAAGTAATAATGGACCGTAAAAAAAAACTTTAAAGGAATTCTATTTAACTAAAACATAATTTTCAGTTTAATATCTCCCATCATATAAGCAATGTAGTTTAAGCATATGCAGCAAAATCAGGAAGAACACAGAACCTTACTAAAAAGAAACTTTTTCTATTGTACAAACCATTGAAGGAATTAAATTCACAAAATAGAGAGAAAGATCAAATCTCATTTTGCGTTGAAAAATGACTAACCAGTAACCATCTCTCTCTCTCGAGCGGACCCTAAAAGACAAAAAATTGAAATATTAGAGCGGCAATTGAAATCCAGTTTAACTGATTATCAAGTCACCATTTATTAACAAAACAAAAACTAGGTCACCCATAAACTACTTTACCCAGAATCTCACTAATTTAAGTAAATAAAGAAAGAACACACGAGATCAAAGAGGTGAAATCCATCAAATTCAAATCCCATTTAAATTTTCACCCACAAAACAATAAGAAGCAAATGAAAAAGGTCGTCTCCTAAAAAGGACCCTTCCCACCGACATAAACAATGAACAATGCAACAAAATCAGGCACAATGAAATATAATTAGAAAATAAAAAATTCAGGGAACATAAAAAGAAAAATGAAAACCCTTACTTGGAGCCTCCAAAACCATTACTAATCAAAAGAAAAAACAAAACCATAACAAGAGACCAAAAACCCAGATGCCCAGTTGAGGATTCCAATTCAAATGTCTCCAGAACCCATAAATTCAAACAACAAAAAACGGGGATTCGCACCAACATAGCAAAGAATCCAATAAAAATCCAAGGAAAGAAACAAAAACAAAGACAATTCAAGCAACGACTCGTGGACCTAAACCGTATTACCCGGATATCGAAATCGAAGGAAAAGAGACTCCACCTCTTGTTTGTATGGGCTCTGGCTAAAGCCATTAATGGCATTTGTTGTCTATGGCTTCATTGATTCTTTCGTTTACTTGTTTTATTTCCATTGTTTTTAATTTTATATATTTTTACGGTTTTTTTTAAATGTATAGTAATTTTCGCTCTCTCTCTTTCTGCTTTTAGGCTGTTGTGGAGTCACCGTGGACCAATGCCTCTTTAAGTTCCCGCACGCAACATTTGAATATGTGGATTAATTTTTTTATCTTTTATCGTAGAAATTATGGAAAAGATTAATTAGTTATCTTTAACAAAATTAAAAATAATCAATTCTAATTCTATTCTCATCTTAATTTTTTTTCTAATTTTATCCTAACTTCAAATACAATACTAAATCTTAAATCTAAAAACCTTAAATTTTATTTAAAATAATAATAATTTTAACCTTAAACATTAACACACAAATATAATCATAAATCTTAAACCTTATATCCAAAATTCTAAAAATCTTAAACTTTATTTAAAAAATAATAATTTTAATCCTATAACTTAACTTACAAGTAAAACTCTAAACCCTATTTAAAAAAATAATAATTTTAACTCTAAATCTTAACTTACAAATATAACTCTAAATCTTAAATCTCAAATCCTAAAAACAAAAACCTAAAATTTTTAAATCCTAAATCTTAAACCTAAAAAACTTAGACCCTAGACACTAAATGATATTATTTATTTTTTATTGAATATAAGAGTATTAAGTTAATATAGAGTATTTTTTATTTCGTTATAATTGTATACCAAACACTGTAATAATAATTTATTCTTTGATTTTAATATTTAAACCAAAAAAAATATTTCATTTAAACATCGATAATTAATTTTATTGTTACCACAATAATATATATATATATATATATATTATTTTAATAATAAGAATTTAAATTATGCGAATAAGTTACCGTACATTAGAAATAAAAACAAAACAAAATGGTCGTTGACATTTGCTTTAAAAAAAACGAGCGTAATGAGCTTATGGACGTAGTGTTAGAAATTTGCCTCGTTTTCAATTTTCAAATCTTCTTGTGTAGCAAGGAAAAAAATCAATTTTTTCTTAACAAAAATAAAACCTCTTTAGCTTTTATATGATTTTTTAATTTTTTTTAAATATATATCCTTTACATTATAAATATATATTTTTTACATTATAATAAATGTATGTTCATGAAAATATATTAAAAATAAAATTTTATATATGCAATTAAAGCAAATAAAAATCCAAATAGATAAAGTAGTAATATGGTGTAGGATTCGTCTATTTTAGTTTCAAGTTATATAATTGAATCATATAAAATAATATTTTTTAAAACAATTCAAATCCTTATTGTGAGGAAATTTATTTTGAAAAAATAATTCATTAATTCTAAATCAAATTGACATACTAATATAGAACAATTAAAATTAAAAAAAATGAGAAAGAGATGTGAAAATAGAGAAAATATGTATTTTTAAGACTAATTATATTCTATGTCTAAAAAATAATTTTCAAAAATGTTCAAAACGTTTAAATAATTACAATTATGTCAACGAAAAAATATACAAAAATTAAATGTCATTAATCTTTTAAACAAAAGTCAAGAGCACATGTATTTTCTTGATTTGATGTAAAATCAAGCTTAAGAATTTCCTACTTCAAATAGATGTTGTTCCTTTTATTTCGTCGGGAAATAACCTGATGCTCAAGTTCACACCAAAACTATCATGTTTCACTTTAATAAGTCTGATATTGAGAGCCTTGTAGCTAATACCATCTTTGGAGGTAAACTTTGCCTAAGAATCTCGATCTATACTGGGCATAGAGATACTACGTACTTGTGGTGCTTTTTCTCTGTTCTATTGGATCTATTTGGAAATGAGTATAAGTCTTGTATGTTTCAAAATGGTTGGATCATCGTGAATAAAGAGTCCAAGGGATCGTCTACTCAGTTCCATTTAAATATAAAGTTGGAGCATGATATTAGGTTTTGTGTTTTAGTTTGATAATGAACTTGAATGTAGCCTATAAGGAGGTGTTTGATTCGTGAAATAGAATCAGAATCGGAATTGAAATCAAAATGGAATGGAATTGAAAGGAAACAATGTTATTTAGTTTGACCACTGGAATCAAGCTCGGAATCAGGATTACAGTATTTGGTTTGTCATTGGAATGAAATGAAAAAAAAACTATAAATTACCTTAATACCTCTACATTCAATAAAGTTCAAATAATGTCATTTAATTACTATTTTTTCGTCAAACAAAATATATTATTAAAATAATTATTTTTCTAAATAGAGTTTAGGGTTTTGAAGTTTGAGATTTGGGATTTAGGGTTTAATGATTTAGGGTTTGTGGTTTAGGGTTTAGAGCTATAATTGTGGGTTAAGGTTTAGGGTTAAAATTATTATTTTTCTAAAAAGGGTTTAGGGTTTTAGAATTTAGGTTTTTGGATTTAGGGTTTAGGGTTTCAGGATTTAAGTTTTAGAGTTTAAGATTTTGGGGTTTAGGGTTTTAGGATTTAGGGTTTTAGGATTTAGGTTTTAGGGTTTTAGGGTTTAGGTTTTAGGGTTTTAGATTTTGGGGTTTAGGGTTTTAGGATTTAGGTTTTAGGGTTTTAGATTTTGGGATTTAGGATTTTAGGATTTGGATTTAGGGTTTAGGATTTGGATTTAGGGTTTAGGATTTTGGGATTTAGGGTTCTATGATTTGGATTTAAGGTTTGGAGAATTGAGGATTTGAGATTTAAGTTTAGGGTTATATTTGGAATGAGGGTAAAATTGGAAAAAAATTGAGATTGAAATGGAATCATGATTCCTAAATTGGGGAGAAGGAATCACAATTTCTTCTCCTATAGTAATCGATTTCATTCCGTACCCTCTATTCAGCCCAACCAAACACACAAATGAAAAAAATCAATTCTGATTTTTATCCATTCACTCCAACCAAGCATCATCTAAGTTTTAGATCTAAGGTAATATTAGACAACTTATTTTTACTTGTAATGTCAGTTTCAAAAACACCTGTAATCAAAATGATAGGTCAATGTTACTGTTTTTGTTTTTAACAATCTAGACATCAAATTATCTTTATATCTTTAAGAATATGTACGTAAATTATATATACCTTACTTCTGTTAAACAAATTAATATTAAATAATTTTTTCGTATCTTGTTTATTTTTAACATAATTATAATGATTCAAATATTTTTGATATTTTTAAAAATTATCCTATATATTTTAGACATAAAATATAATTAATATTTGTTTACTAAAGAAAAATACTTTTTATTACAAGTTATCTACACTTTCATTTTAAGTTACAATATAATTGATTCTTATTAATAAATAATATTATTATTACTTTAATATTTAATTGAACTTTATATATTACTTATACATACAATAATTTAATTATGTTGATAAAATAATAATAATGATATTTCAACTTTAATGCTAATAGCATGATTAATATGATATTATATAGGATATTTTGAATTTTAATATAATACTAAAAGTCGATGCTTAAAAGTCTTTAACTACTTTAATTGAAGTACTTGCGATCATGAGGTACTTCATATAACAAGGTAGTTATACTAACAAGGTACTTCATAGACTTAAATATTTTAAAGATTCATATACTTAAATATTTTAAAGATAGTTAATATGTTCTTATGTCACTATAAATGTGATCACACCATTGAAATATGGATGCATGTAAGTTGAAATGTCTATAAATATGTATTCATGTGTTCATTGTAAAAGATATTTTTATCTCTTTAATATTTTTTCTAAAAATCTTATAATATTTGTATTTTTTCAAACAAAATATATGTAATTTTTATGTGTATAATATCTATATAATTAAATTGATCACAAAATATACGTACTATATATAATTTTAAAAATATATATAAATTAAATATATATAGTAAAAACTAAATTTTTATTTTAAAATTAATTTAATTATATACAAATTAAAATGTATCGCTGGTTTCTAATAGTTAGTAAAATAAGAAGTATTTTTAATGTTTATTAAGACCCGATTTAAAGCTATATATATTCCTTTCTAGAAATAAGTCTTTTCTTAAATAAAAATATATTATTTTTAGAGTATTTTTATAAAATTGATTTGCATCTAAATGTACTCGTAGTTTGTGAATGTTTTTTTGTAAAACAACCATATATATTATATTATACTATCCACTATACATGTCGGACATTTATTAAATTAAAAGTTGAAATAAAATTTTATGGTTAATATTGACTTTAGAACTTGCAAAGAATTGGTTTGAATAGCACACGGTTTGCAAATTCGTTTTTCACCGTGCGTTGACTTGGATGCTGAATCCATCACACTCTATGATTCAATTAGGATCATAATTAATAAAATACTATATAAATATTATCTAGAGAGATGTACGTCCATACATAATATGTTTATTTATATAAAAATATTTTAAAAATTTAATATAAAATATATAAATATGAGTATTTTCAGAAACTTATACATAAATTAACTTAATAAGATCTCATTTATTTTAATATTATTTAATCTTATAATCATTATTGTTACCGAATTATTGACCAATGTGAGACTGTTAAGTTTTTTTCAATCTTACATTGGTCAGAAGTTCGACAATAGTGTTATTTATAAGTTTGAAAAATCTTTAATTTAATGAGATTTTATTGGGTTAAATTAGGCCGAAGTTTCTAACATTGTATCAGAGTTGGGTCTGACTTAATCGGTGACTTCGATTTTGTCTTTAACAGTCTCATTGTTGCTTTATGAGATCACTTTTGTTCGTGTAGAAGGGCTTGTTAAGTTTTCTTCAACCTCACATTAGCTAAGAATTCGACAATAGTACTAATTATAAGTTTAACCAACCATTAACTTTATGAGATCTTATTAAGTTAAGTTAGTCATGAGTTTCTAATAAATATGATTCATTTAATTTTAAAAAATACATTACTAAAAATACGATAATAAGATATATATATATATATATAATAAAAATATTAATAAATTATTTGATTTTTTAATAATAATATAAAATATAAATAATAAATTTAATATAAATATATGCAAATATTAAAATTAATTCAATTTATCTTGCTTTGTATAATAGTTTGAATAATAAAATTTATATTACTAATTAAAAGTTATAAGTTTGAACTAATCAACTACATATTAAAAATTTATATTTAACTTATTTATTTTGAATAAGTGTTTTATAATTAATAATTTTATCGCTAAATATTAAATTTTAATATTTAGATCTATTTATATTAACAAAAAATATTTTTATATATCAAATTAAGTTATACTTAAGTTTTTAACAAATATGATTTATTTAATTTTAAAAAATATATTACTAAAAATACGATGATAAGATATATATATATAATAAATTATTTAATTTTTTAATAACAATATAAAATATCAATAATAAATTGAATATAAATATATGCAAATATTAAACTTAATTCAATTTATCTTTCTTAGTTTGACCAATAAAATTTATCTCGTTAATTAGAACTTTGAACTAATCAATTTTATATTAAAAATTTATATTTAACTTATTTATTTTTAATATGTGTTTCATAATTAATAATTTTATTGTTAAATATTTAATTTTAATATTTAGATTTATTTATATTAAAAAAATTAATATTTCAATAAATTATAAAAATTATAATTTAAATATAATTTGTAATTATTTTTATTATATGATAAAAATAAAAATAATAATATAATAATAGATATTTAATAAAAAAATATTTGTGAAGAAAGTATTTTTTATTTATATTATATGAAAGAATTAATTATTAGATTATTTATTTGTTTAGATTAATTATAAGATATAATAGTTGAATTAATATTATATTTTTTGAAAAGATATAACTTGATAATTTATTAATTGACCATACCAATATAGATATACCAACAGAATAGCACTGTCTATTAATGTCTCTCTTCATCATTTTTTGTTCTTCTCAAAACTGGAAAAATAAAAAGATTTAGAAAGGAAAAAACAGTTTCAGAGACTGTAAAAAATTGGGAAAAATTGAAACTAAAAAAAGTAAAAGTAAAACTCAAAAAATAAAACAAAGAGGGAAATATAAACAGAGATAGGTAGATAGATACCAAAAAAATGAAAATGAAACTGAAACATAAACAGAGACTGAAAAGGTAAGTAAGAAGTGTCCAATTCTCTTTATATCATTTTCTATGTAATACTATAAGAGGGAAAATATAAACAGAGACAAATAGACAGATACTAAAAAATAAAACTGAAACATAAACGGATGTAATACTATAAGAGGAAATATAAACAGAGACAAATAGACAGATACTAAAAAATAAAACTGAAACATAAACGGAAAATGAAAACCGAAACCGAAACCGAAACCGAAACGAAAAAACAAAACAAAAACAGATAAGACAGGACGGAGGAAAAAAATAAAAAAAACGGGGGTTGATCAATTTTGAAGGTGAGGGAGGAGAGTTCAATTCTATTACACTATTTTCGATATATTGTTACAAATCAGAGATAAAAATACGGTATAAAAATAATTAGAAATATGAATTCTTGTATTATAAAATTTAAACTTTTATTCGAGTGTTTAAGAAGAAATATAAAATGAAAAAATAAAAAGGAGATAAAGTGTTTATTTTTGGATTATATATATTTCAAAATTGCCCTCTATTTAAATGAGTGTGTACTAATCAGGTGACTTAAATATTAAATATGTTATTTTATCTTATTTTGAAACTTTTTATGAAATTATTATCATTCTTTCGTTCAACTAAAAAAAATCACAAAATTAGATTTTACTTTTCTTAACGATTCTTGTTTGTACTTATAATATATGAATTAATGTGCGCATAACTTGTAAATTGTAATAATAATGAATAAATAAAACACTTTCCTTTCATTAATAATTATATTTCAAATTGAATGCTCTGGTATTATATAGGTTGTTTTGACGCGTCACCGAAATCATTTTATAATATATATGTTTTTATGTGTTTGTTAATGAAATAAGGAGTAATTCTTATCAAAATATTGTATTTCTCTGATAATTATCAGTATATTTCATTATTATTTTTGTTCTGTTTTTACAAGAGTTTACAATATATGTATATAAGAAAAACGAAAATTAAACAATAACCATAAAACCTGCACATCCAGGTTTTATGGCTCCACTAATATTATTGTCTGCTCAATGTTTTACTCCATTGAGCATTTGTGTCTGCCACTGTTATAACACACACCAACACTCCTCCTCAAGTTGGTGCATATATGTCTCTTATGCCCAACTTGTCAAGTGAGTTGTAGAAGTTCCTTGCATACACAAATTTTGTGAGTATATCAGCCAATTGTTCTTCTGATTTAACAAATGGAAGCTTAATAATCTTTTCTTCAAGATTCTGTTTGATGAAGTTCCGATCCACTTCAACGTGCTTCGTGCGATCATGTTGAACTGGATTGTGAGATATGGCAATGGCTGCTTTGTTATCACAAAATAAGTTCATTTCAGAGTTAAGAGCAACACCAATCTCAGTTAGAAGTTTTTTCAACCAAAGGAGCTCACATATTCCCTTGACCATTCCTCGAAATTCAGCTTCAGCACTGGATAAGGCAACTACATTTTGCTTCTTGCTTCTCCATGTGACAAGGTTGCCCCCCACGAAAGTAAAGTACCCAGCAGTAGATTTCCTATCCTTCATATTCCCTGCCCAGTCTGAATCTGTATATCCAAGGACTTTCAATTGACCATTCTTTGAAAACATAAGTCCTTTCCCAGGGGAGGATTTTAAGTAACGAAGTATTCGCATGACCGCATCCATATGGTCTTCACTTGGGCAGTGCATGAACTGACTCACGACACTCACAGCATAAGCAATATCAGGTCGAGTATGAGATAAATATATGAGTTTACCTACTAACCGTTGATATCTCTGTTTATCTGCTGGTACTTGGTCCACATATTCTCCGAGTTTATGATTTTGAACCATTGGAATATCGACAGGTTTACAATCTAGTAGTCCTGCCTCTGCTAGTAGGTCCAGAGTATATTTCCTTTGGGAAAGACATATGCCTTGTTTTGATCTTGTTACCTCAATACCTAAGAAGTATTTGAGCCCTCCTAAGTTCTTCATTTCAAACTCATTTGACAGTTGTTCTTGAAGCTTAGAGATTTCTTCTTTATCATCCCCTGTAATGATCATGTCGTCTACATAGACTATAAGGGCTGTTATCTTCCCTAATCGATGTTTTAGGAAAAGAGTATGATCAGAGTTGCTTTGTTGGAACCCATATTTCTTCATTGCTGAACTAAACCTACCAAACCACGCTCGAGGTGATTGTTTTAGTCCATACAATGCTCGTTGTAATCTACATGCAGTTTCTTTTCCTGATGTAACAGTATATCCTGGTGGGATATCCATGTAAATCTCTTCTTCAAGGTCACCATGAAGGAAGGCATTCTTCACGTCAAGTTGGTGCAATGGCCAATCTAAATTTGCTGCAAGAGATAACAAAACTCTCACAGTTTTTAGTTTAGCCACAGGTGAGAAGGTTTCTTGATAATCTATCCCATGTTTCTGTGTATATCCTTTTGCTACAAGCCTTGCCTTGTAACGATCAACTAACCCATCTGCTTTATACTTAATGGAGAAAATCCACTTGCATCCTACCATCTTCCTCCCTTGAGGCAACTCGCTTAACACCCATGTGTTATTCTTCTGCAGTGCCTCAAATTCCTCTTTTATAGCTTGAGCCCATTTTGGATCAGATAAGGCTTCTTCAATGCTACTCGGAATTTGACACGAGGAGAGTGTTTGTGCAAATGCCCTGATAGGTTCTGATAACCTTTGAGTAGATACATAATTTGTTATTGGATACTTGGGTTGTCGTTCTTCTCTTTCTGGGGAGTATCGATTTGGAGGTTTACCTCGATTGTGTCTGAAAGGTAAAACATAACCAACAGATGTATCTATAGCATTAGTCTGTAAAGGTGTGATAGGATAGCTTACCTCAGGAATGTTCTCAGCAGGAGGATCATTGGGTACTAGAGAATGGAGGGGTACATCAACCACTTCATCTTCTGGAGATTCAATTACTACTTCAGCTTCAGTTCTTGGAAGTTCAAGCTCGGGTCTAAATACGGGCTCCTCCATATTATTGGCACGTTCCGAGTATGTTGGACTCGTGTCTAATATTTCAACATGAAGCCAATTTCGTTCTTCACCATAACTCTCCTCCTGAATAGTGTAATTGGATACTGGTGATGGGAAAAAACATTCTGATTCGAGGAAAGTGACATCCATGGTAGTATAGTTTCTTTTAGTAATTGGATCATAACATCGGTACCCCTTTTTTTGTACACCATACCCCAAGAATACACATCGAACAGCACATGGATCCAACTTAGTTCGTTGATTTTTATGGAGGTGGACAAAAGCAACACATCCAAAAATTCGGGGCGGAAGCATCAAAATAGTAGGCAAAGGAAGATGATCAGATAACACCTTTAATGGAGGCTGAAATTGTAAGGTATTTGTGGGCATTCAATTCAGTAGATACACAGCTTTAGTAACAGCATCACTCCAGTATTTATTAGGCATATGTGCACCGATTAGTAAGGCTGGAGCCGTTTCTAAAATATGCCGATTTTTTCTCTCCGCAGTCCCATTCTGTTGTGGGGTTTGTGAACATGAGGTTTCATGGAGAATACCATGGTTGCCAAAGTATGTCCGGAATTGTTGATTAACATACTCCCCTCCATTATCAGACCTAAGTATCTTAATTTTTTCATAAAATTGTGTCTGAACCATGGTGTGAAACATGTGAAATGTAGCAAATACTTCATCTTTATGTTTGAGAAGGTAAAGCCATGTCATTCGTGTACAATCATCAACAAAAATAACAAACCAACGATGACCCGATGACGTAATGACCGGGGAAGGTCCCCAAACATCAGAATGTACCAAAGCAAAATGAGCCACACTTTTATTCATGCTCATAGGATAAGACGCCCTATGACTTTTTGCTAGGATACAAGTATCACATTTGAAATCTGAATGTGTGATATTTGAAAATAAACTGGGGAGTAGGTGCTTTAAATACCCGAATGATGGATGCCCAAATCTACGATGACATAGCCAAATCTGTCGTTCCTTGTTACCAACAGTATGTTGCATGTGATTGGCTCTTCCTGAACTGAGGTCATCCACATAATATAGCCCTCCTCTCCTAGTACCACGCCCAATGATCTCCTTGGTGAGAATATCCTGTAGAAGGCAAAAAGTAGAATACATCAGTACTACACAGTTAAGATCTGAAGTGACCTGACTTACAGACATTAGTCGGTTTGACAGAGAGGGTACAAGCAAAGTATTAGATAATGATAATGAAGGAGATAAGGTCACTGTTCCAGCTCCTGTAACTGGATAAGTGACCCCATTTTCATTGGAAACACGGCTCCGTCTTGGCTGGGTTGTATTGGAGAGATCGTTTGGGTCAAATGTCATGTGATCTGTAGCTTCAGAGTCTAGAATCCACTCATCTTTCTCATTACGAGTAGAGATGTGAAATGATTTACTTGAAATACCTGGATCTTGGGAAGATTCGGCCTGAGAAGTAAGGGATAGTGAGGCATTATTGGTAGCCACAGCTGCTCGCCCAGTAGTGTCCCGTTTCTTCCGTGCTTGAAGATCATTCCACCATTCTGGATACCCATGTAGTTTGAAGCAGTTTTCACGGGTGTGTTTGGAGTTTCCACAATGGCCACATTTCATGTCAAGAGATGGTGGATTTCCCGTGGATTTCTTGCTACCCAAGGAAGTTCCTGTTTTTGGTGGCATTAGGTTATGATGTCCCTTGACCCCTTTAAAAGCCATAACAGCTCTGGGTGTCGTATCTACACCTGTGATCATCACGGTCTGCCTGACCTCTTCCCTACAGACGAATCCATAGACTTGTTCCACCGTAGGGAATGGTTTGATCTGAAGCACATCACTTCGAGTTTTATCCAATCTATCATCAAGTCCATCGAGGAAGGTATACACTCGATCTTCCTGTACGATGGAGTTGTATTTTTGTATATCAATCGCACACTCCATTGGATTAGGACGACAGAAATCAATTTCACGCCACAACCCTTGAAGGTCATTGTAGTATTTTTCAATGGATCCACCCACTTGTTTCGTACGAGTAACTTGACGGCGAAGATCATATACTTGAGACGTGTCTGTCCCATCATAGTAAGTGGTAGCCACCGAATCCCAAACCTGTTTCGTAGTTGGGAATCGGATAAAATTTGCAATTAAGGAGGGGTCCATCGAATTGATCAACCATCCTTTGACAATGGCGTTTTCAGTACGCCATCTCCTAAATAAGGGGTCGGTTTCAACAGGTTGAGGAAAATCACCATTAATATATCCCAGTTTATCTTTGCCAGAGATATACATATCCACCACCTGGGACCACAAGGCATAGTTGGATCCTCCCAACTTGATACTAATGGGAGCAGTCGACGCTTCAGTTGGCGGAGGTTGTGAGCTGATTTGAGCTCTAGTTAGAACTTCCGTCATTTTCGCCGTCAAATCTTCCAACACGAAATTGGTAGTTAAATCTCTAGATTCTGCCATGAAATCTAAAATTTTTTCCTTCCGTTTTTCCTTTTTTTTTTACACTTCGTTCGTACACTATATAAAGAAAAAACCGTAACCCTAAATTTTTTTTTACAAATTAGCGCAGCTTCTTCTGCGCGTTTCTAACCCTAAACCAGTTCCAAGTTCGCGCAGCTTCTTCTCAGCCAAGATTCGCGCAGCTTCTTCTCAGCCAGATTCACGCAGCTTATTCTGCGTTCCTCAGCCAACTTCTTCTTCGTTCCTCAGCGCAGCTTCTTCTTCTGCGTGGTTTCACAGCAACTCTTCCTTCATGCAACCTCTATGCTTCTTCTCAGCTAGATTCACGTAGCTTCTTCTACGTTACTCAACCAACTTCTTCTGCGTTCCTCAACTTCTGTGCAGTTCCATCTCGTTCCAAGCTTGTCCGAGCTTAGAAGAACAGTATGGTTACACACAACTGCAGATAGACCTACTAGCTACACGTACATAGACAAACCACAAATTATATGTTTCTGTTTTTCAAGTTTCACAGAGTCAGGAAACTGGTGCAGTTTGCCCACGGCTACGTAGATAGACTGCGAACAATCTGTGACTCCAACTGCAGTTCCTTCTCGTTGTGTTCTGTTTTTTTTTCAGAAAGGAAACTGATGGTGGAAAGTGTCGAGAGATCAGAAATGGCCACTCTAGAAATCAAAATGGCCACCCCAGAAACAGATTCAGAGATCAGCAACCACAATCAGCAAAAAACAGAAATCAGCAGCCACAATCAGAAAAAAAATCAGAAATCAGCAGCCATACCAGAAATCAAAAATCAGCAAATCTGCAAATTTGCAAATCAGCAATCAAAAAATGGTAGTTTCATCATAAATCAGCAGGTAGTTCATTAGTTAGCAATATCCTGCTCTGATACCATGTCAAAATATTGTATTTCTCTGATAATTATCAGTATATTTCATTATTATTTCTGTTATATTTTTACAAGAGTTTACAATATATGTATATAAGGAAAACGAAAATTAAACAATAACCATAAAACCTGTACATCCAAGTTTTATGGCTCCACTAATATTATTGTCTACTCAATGTTTTACTTCATTGAGCATTTGTGTCTGCCACTGTTATAGCACACACCAACAATTCTAATATTTATTATAACTCGATTTAAAATATTATATGTTTTTTAAAAAATAATTATCACATAGGATTTTATTAATCGAAAATAGTTTAATATTACAAACCCTATTTCTTTCTTTCTTTCTTTTTAAGAAGATGACATTTTGTTTAATGCAAAGTAAGAATTAAACATTTCAAAAATAGTAAAGAGGGAGCTTATAACCAATAACCCAAACCTGTGTCCCTAAGAATGTTACTATGCAACAATACCCGATAACGAAACAAAAAGGCAAGCAAGCTAGCACACAATGCAACACCATATCATACTACATATTAGATATAAGAAAAGTATACCCTACCAAAAATTAAAAATATAGAACCAAAAAACATCAAATGACACAAGCAACAACCAACTATCAAAACAAAAACTAAGATGACTTTAGCATATTAATCATCAGATAAGGATGTTAAACTATCACACGGATTTAATCTCTTAAATATAACCACATCATTAATGACCATCTGCAAAATGGAGACGTCTTGTAGTTAGGAATGTTAACGGAGGTGAAACAAGATTGGGAGTGCTTTACTTAAAATCGAAAATAAAATTTACATTATACATGAAATTGAAAAACCAGAAAGTATTTCAGATACAATTATTCGTTTGGAGCTCCAAAAACCAATTTTTAACTCTTTTTAATTTAAAATGTTTCAAAACCATTAAATTTAACAAAAAATATCTAATTAAAAATAATAATATGTTACATATACTTAATATATTTTGTTTTATTTTTGTCATAAATATTGAAATATGTGTGTTTTTATCTGTACAAATATACAAAATATAATAAGAGTTTTTGTCTATAATAAGCATAAATCATGTAATAATTAAAAAAAAGACTTAATTGTATTTTAATTTAAAAATGGACAAAATTTAACCTTAAACTTGAAAGCACATTTTTTAGTCAATTTTATTTAAAAAAAAATAAAAAAAAGATATATTAACTCCATTTTATAAAACATAATTATTATAAACATAAAAAATATTAAGATCTTATAAATTTATAATTAATTTTAAATATACAAATCTCTTTTATCGTATATTAAAATTTTATTTTAAAAAATAAAAAATAATTTAATTTATAATAAAATAAATTAAATTTATACGTATATTGAAAATGATATGCTACGTATTTTGATAATTCATAAATAATATAATACATTATTATTATTATTAAATGTAATTATAATTATAATATTAATTATAATTATGATATAAAAAATAATATTCATAAAAATAATTAAATTATTAAAAAAAATTGTGAAACCTCGTAATCCAACTTTCTACACTATATAATATAAATATAGAACATTATATTGCAAATGTTGTATGGAAATATTGTCTAATATAATAATATTATAATTATTTTTATTATTAATATAGTAAAATATATAAATTATATATAATTAATTATATTTTAATACTTAAAATAAAATTATTATTAATAAATATTTGCTATCTTAGTAATAATTAAAATTATAATAATATTAAAGATATGTGTTTAATGTAATTTATTTTTTAATTTTAAATAATTTATTTTTAAAAAATTTAAATAACTTTTCATAAAAATTATTGTAACTATTTAGTAAAGTTTTTTTATAATTTAAAATTTTATAATTATTTTATAATAAAATTTTGATAAATTATTTGTTATAAAAAATTATATATTTTTTATTATATAAATATAAATTATTTTTATTATTTATTATTTATTATAAAAATAAATTATTATTTATTAAAAAATTGGATAAGGGACTAAAAATTAGGGAAGAAGAGAGTTAGAAAAGCACCGGTAAATTGTTCAATAAGTTATAATTTGTTTATTTTTAAATTAATTCATTTTAATTTTTTTTTACTATCTTATTAGATATGTTTTTATGGACAAAATATCGTATACTAATATATAAAATATAAATTTATATTTTTGGATATTTAAATTGAATTATCACGAACTTTAAACCAAAAACAAACCCAAAATTTTAAATAAAATAACAACTAAATTCAAAAATTAATCTAAAATTTACCATTTAAAATTTTATTTACATGTTCGGATATTATTCTCGATTATTCGAACCCGCGAGGAATTTGACATCTCTACTTCTAGCATCATTTTAACTAAGTGTGTACATATATTTTCAAAAACCACCCAAATGACTTAATATAAGACTAAATCAACTTATTCGGATTAGTTTGAGGGTTTTATTCGAGTAAATTTTATTAAAGTTATAATTTAGTATACTAATTTTTTAGTTAAACAGATTAACTTTCATAAAAAATTTAAGAAATGATTAACCTAAGCAAGATTATTTCATTAACTATAATAAAGATACAATTTAGTATAATAATTTTGTTGATTAAACAGAATAATAATACTAATTTTTTAGATTTATTTGAAACTTTTACGAAGTTAATGTCCTTATTTTACTTAACTAATAAAATTATTATACTAAACTATATTTTTATTATAATCAATGTATTAATTTTACTTTGGTCTACCTTCTTTTTTAAACCAAAACTAAGTCATATTTCTTTATTTTTATAAAAAAAGAATTGATTTTGTTTTAAAGTTTTTTCTTTTAGACATTTTTATTTTAAAACATATTTTCAATCTAATTAAAATTTAGATATAAATTATATCATTAATAATTATTATTATAATTATATATTTATTATTAAATAATGTTTATGTTCATTAATTTATACTAATTTTATATTGGATAATCTTACTGGGGATTATTTTAATGGGAGAGAGAAACTAGAATTTTCATATTATGATATTATCATTTAGTACTTTAAATTTTAAAAATATTTTTTAGTCACTTAGTTTTAAAAAAAATAGATGAATTAAAGATAAATAATATTATTTTAATAATTTTACTATTAAAATATTATTTTTTATCATAAAGTGATTAAAACACAATAAAATACGAATCATTAACAAGAATAAAAATAAAAATTAATATAAATATAATTTATAAAAAATAACAATAATAATATTCTAATATAAAATTATTTAAATACATATTTCTTTTCAAAAAATAATAAAATATTAAAATAATAATAATAATAATAACCAAATATTAAAGTAAATATTTTGTGAAAATATTTCACATTAATTATTATTTTACTATTATTAAATGATAAAATTTTAATCACTTTAGAATTAAGAATAATATTTTAATAAAAAATATTAAAATAACATTAAGAAAGTCCCATTTTATTAAAATTGATGTACTAGAAAATATTTTTTAAAATATGATAGACTACATACATATTAAGATTTAGTCTGAATTATTTAAATGATATTTTTTTTTCTATTTTAATTAAAATAGTTTCAATTTAATATATTTTTACTTGTATTCGCATCATCTCCGATTAAAGATATATATCGTGTCCTATTCTTATTATAGTCTTTTCGTGTTATATGTATTATATTTTAAAAATAATTGTATCAAATTTTCATATCAGTTAACACATAAAAAAATTTAATAAAACTTTTTAAAAATAAAAAAAATATCTATTAATTCTTACCAAATTTTTCATATCATATTTCCAGTTATATTCTATAAAATCTTCGAAGCACGTTTCTGGATCCTTATAAAACATAGGCCCGCCCAAACAGATTGGATAATTTTAACTTTCTAGACCCTTCGAAACTCAGAACCCTCTAGAGCCCTAAGCTTCCCTTGACGCCTTATTTCTCGCCAAACTGTTCCACTCATTTCGATCTCTTTCTCTCAACAATTCGCAGCTCAGCCTTTCAATCACTTTCCACAACTTTCTGAGCTCTGCATATCGCCATTTCTCTCTCTTAACCTCTTGAACTTCGACAATGGCCAAGTATGGAGAGGGCGACAAGCGATGGATCGTAGAAGACAGACCAGATGGAACCAACGTTCATAACTGGCACTGGGCCGAGACTGATTGTATCGAATGGTCTCGTAACCTTCTCACCAAGCTTCTCACTGACCTCACTGTTCTTGAAGGCGAAGGCAATCTCTTCATCAAGATCAAGAAGGTCGACAAGGTTGAAGGAGAAGCGTATGTCAATATTCGCAAGGGAAAGATCATACCCGGATACGAAATCAGCGTTAAGATCTCTTGGGAAGGTGAGGCTAAAGACCCAGATGGTAAATCTTTGCTTAAAGTTGATGGGCTTGTTGAGATTCCATATATCGCCGACGAAAATGCCGACGAGGACCCAGAAGTAAAAATTTCGGTGAAAGACGAGGGACACATTGGGAAGACATTGAAGGAAGCTATGGTGGTTAAAGGAAAGCCTTTGATTTTGGAGAAGGTTAGGGTTTATGTGGAGACTATGGCAAAGGGTGGACCTGCAAAGGATGAATTGGAAACCAAGAAGGGTGCCCCAAAAAGTGAGAAGTCCGTTAACGTTGTTGCTTCTTCAGCTCCGATTGTTAAGGAGACTAAAGTGGAGAAGAAAGAAGTTAAGAAGGAGAGTAAGAAAGGGCTTAAGACGATAACATTGACAGAGAAGTTTAGTTGTAGAGCTAGGGATATGTTTGAGATATTGATGGATGAGAATAGATGGAAAGGATTTACGCAGAGCAATGCTAGGATAAGTAAGGAGGTTGGTGGGGAGATTAGTGTATTTGATGGGTCAGTTACAGGTAAGAATTTGGAGTTGCAGGAGGGGAAGCTGATTTTGCAAAAGTGGCGATTTGGGAGCTGGCCGGATGGAATTGATTCAACGGTTAGCTCTATTTTTGATCCGAATGCATTTGTTTGGTTGGTTGGTTTGATTTGTTTTATATGAGCAAGTTGAGTTATTTTTGTTTGAACTCTGCAGGTTCGAATTACTCTTGATGAGCCTGAGCCTGGTCTCACAGTTGTTAAGCTGACTCATACTGATATACCCGAGGAAGACAGGTATGTAATTTGTTAGCTAGCTAGCTAGCTAGTTAATGTCCATTTTAATTGCTTTCTTAGAAGCCCTTCGAACTATTTACCATTTAGGTGTTTGACATTAGTTAGGATTCTTTTGGAAGTGTTTCTCATTTTAGTTGAAAGTGATTTTTAATGGTACAGAGCACTTAAGGTGTTTGCCAATTTTCAAGAGAAGTGCTTGAGAAGCACTATTAATGCTTTTAAGAGAAGTAATACTTATTTTGTAATAGTAGTTTTAGATGTATGTTGCCTTTTTTAAATAATTATTAAAGTATCATTTAAAATCACTTCTAACATTTTTTATCCCAAACACCAAGTTAAAATCACTTTTAACTAAACAATTCATTTTAAATCACTCCTCTTGAAATTACTTTTAAAAGAAGCACATTAAAATGAGGCCTGATACATTTTAGTAATAATTTTAGGGTTAGATGCTTCTCAAAATTTACTTCTATTAGATATTGCCAAATACCTTTAAAAGTTCTTTAATCTATTTAAAAGCACCTTTTCAACCAAAAGGTAAGCAGTTTCGGCCAGGTCTTCATTTGTTTGTATTTGTTAGATCTTGACAAATTCCTTAAAAATCTCTTTAATCTATTTGAAAACACTTTGTCAACCAAAGGAAAGCGATTTCAGGCTGTCCTTAGTTTGTTTGTATGTTACTTTTGCTTATTTATATTGAATGAGCTAATTCCACTCTTTATGGAAATGCAGATACGGAAATGCGACTGTGGTGGAGAACACAGAGAGGGGATGGCGGGATCTTATCTTCCACAGAATACGAGCAGTTTTTGGTTTTGGAATTTAAGATCATTTTCTGATAGTTCTTTCCTTGCAAGTTTGGATTATTTGTCATTTTACATCTCCTTCATCAATGAAACACGAAAATGTTGGAATTTTCTATATAATCTGAATGTTCTTATATTTTAAGTTAAATACTCTTTCAAACTGGAATGTTGGCCTATCTGTTCACAAGTTCCAAAATCCATCATCCAACCTTTTGTGTTGATTGCTTTTTATGTGGTTTACATTGAGTTTTAGAATATAGCTTTATCCTAATTGGTATATGTTAGTGTGTCAAAGAAAGTGTCACATTGATTAGAAAAGATACTAGTATGTATAAGTAGTATGCGTATTTTTTTTAAGACGCTTATTTACTATACTCTCTTTACATGCATGGTTATTCCTTGCATGCTTTCTTTGGGAATTAGTTTTTATGGTGTCTGAATGCACATCTCTAGTTTAGCCTTGAGTTAGATTATGATTTGTGTAAAGCTGATCACCTATATTCGGTACTAGGTTGTTTATCCATGGGGCATCTTAAGTGGCATTGAAGACATTTGAAGTTTAGTCTTGAATTTAGAATTAGAATCATGGACGATTTATGTTATGGAACGAAGTTTAGGGTTTAGGACAATGCGAGACAACTCAATAGAGGAGGATGAGAGTCAAGCTTAGATATACATATTATGCAGAAAAGTTTTAAGTTTGTATAACTTGGATAAAATATTTTAATTTTTTAATAATATTAAAATATATTTAAAATTAAATTGACAAATACGAATATAAGTATGTACAATAAGAATAAATATAATAATAATAATAATAAATACTGTATAAACATGTATAAATTGCACAAACAGTCACTATTACATTCGGGTGACTATTTTGATTGCAACACGGAGGGAGTTATGCTTTTGCTCAACTCCATAAAAAGTGCTTTTGGATCACTCAGGAAAAGTAATATTACTATCGACTGAAATCATACTAATGGTCCCTCTTATTATGTTTAAAGAAAGACTTTACGCTAAAAAAATTTGTTTGGTTATGAAGTATTTTTACTGCCAAAGACATTTTCTGAATCTTAGCATAAATAAATAGAGCTTAATGTTACGACCTTATTTTTTAAGTAACGATCGTGCGGTACTTAACATCGTTCGTTGTACTAAATCTGTCTTTGAATCCGAATGAAACTCTAAAGAGACTAGAAAGAGAGTTTGTAAAAAATGTTTTGTATTGTTCTAGAGAAAGTTTATCTTACAATTTTCTAAGGATGATTACAAATGAAAATCAATTGGTTTATTTATAGTGTGACTCTAAGTTTAAGGCTATGTCACAACTTTCTAGATCATTCTAACTCTAGAATGTACAATAGAGTTATAGTTTTATGTACAATATGCCACAAGGTTTTAGGACTTTCTAGTCAACTCTAGAGTCTTTTAGGTTTGTCTAGCTCCTTCATGTACGTTTCGGGATGTTCCGTAAGCTTCCAACGGTTTCTACATCCTTTATGAACCATTCGGCATGTTCTAGAATATTCTAGCTTATTCTAGCACCCTCCAACGTACTTTAGAACATTCTAGGGTCTTCAAAGCTTGAGTTGAGTCCATCCAACTCTAGCTTATTCTAGATATTTCTAGGTCACTCTAGAACCTTTATGTAGAAAAGTATAAGTCCTTTAAGCAAGCACCATTTATTTGGATTTTACGGGACATTTTGAACAGGACGTGACATTAAGCATATCATGGGAAGATCTCTACTTAGAACCCAAAAAACAAATTGGTAAATTATTAAAAATAGGATCCTATATTAATTTTGTTATTAGTTTTAAAGGTGTTATTTTTTATTATTTTTAATATTTTTTAGAATGTTAATAATTTTATCTCAACTTAGACATTTTTGTTACTAGTTTTATTGATGTTTAAGTTGAATTACATTTTAATGTTTAATAACATCTAATTAAACCGTTAAATATTTGATATAATGTTATTTTTTATTGTTTTAAGATTTAGGATTTGAGATTTTTTTTATAATTTATTAAGAAGAGGTTCTGTGATTAAATAGGAAAAAATTATCATAAATATTTTGTGGGTTAAAAAAGTACATTTTGTACTCCAACAGAAGGTGCTTGAAGTAGTATATGTACAACTTTAAGTATTCCTCCTAATAAGCTTCAAGCTTCAAGCTTCATTGAATTATGAAGAGAGAAACTATGAACAATGAAGAAAATAGGCATGAATTGAAATTAGCAAAGACAATAATGTTAGACAAACTTTTGTATCATTTCTCTCACTTCATCAATCACAAGCCACGCTTTATGTCCTCCAATAACTTCTGCTTTCATCTCCCCATCTTTCCATAGCTGCAATATAATATACATGCTTGTATCATTATCAGACATGGTCAACTCAAGTTTGGTCTGCTCAAAGTCATAGAGATTAACACACCTGAATTGTAGGCATTTTCTGAACCGAGCATAGATTGAAAAGAGGAGAAGAAAGAAGAAGTTAAAACGTTAGTGAAGGTGAGCAAGAAAGAGAAGAATCAAAAGAACATCAAGTGGTATATTGGAATGTTAATTATGTTAGGTTTGTTTTTGAGACTACCTTATAAATCACTTCTAACAACGAAAATAAAATAAAATAAAACACTAAAAATTTAAATTTATAACATCTAATAATATTGAACAAAGTTTAATTATACGATATTAAATATTGAACGAATCTAGATGATACTAATTCAATTTAAATAACGTTTAATTGAACGGTGTTGAAAATAAAATTATGTGATATATTTTTTTAATGGTTAAAATGAATGAGGTGGATATAAGAGTATTATTATTGTGATTATAAGTTATAAGTGTGTTATTTTTTTTTTTTTTTTAAAAGGACAATTATTTAAAATAATATTAGTAAAACTCATAGAAACAAAAATATCACTCTTGTCTTGTATTGAAAGATATATGAGTTAGTGTTAAAGTGTGTTATTTTTAATGTTATGAGTTTTAAAAGTATTAGTTTTGTAGTATTCTCAAACATGTTTCTAACAATAAAAAAAATAGTTTAGAATCTCACGCGAAAAAAGTTCATTATATTCCACAGTTTTCTAACTAAAAGTGCTTGATCTGAAATCAGTTTTAATACAAACATAATCCAATGAATCCTTTTACTTACAGCAATATTGGCACGCTTCACTAAAGCTTGAGGCACCTTATTGACATCTACATAGTAGAACTTCATTCTGTCACTCAAAAAGGAAAGAGTCAAATATATAAAAAATCATCTATAGTAGGAAATAGGAATGGTACATAAAACTATAAACCAATATTGGTTGAAATTGGAATAGCAGTGAATTACCAGTAAATGCTTGGTTTGTATATACAAACGAATTTCAATTAACATCTAACATGTGTATAACATAAGAGAGACAGATACAGAAATTTTACTTGGTATCAAATTCAGCAGCCAATTTCTCCAACTTGGGCTTCAAATAAATGCATTTCCGGCACCAAGAAGCCATCCTGTGTTTAATTTAATACATACTTTTTATTAAAGTAAAAATATATGAAAGGGATATAATTTTTGTAATTACAAACTTTAAGAATGCAATTTTTATAATTACTAGTTTTGGGGTGTTTTTTTTTAATTTATTTATTTATTTAAAAGAAAGTATACAAATAAAGAAAGAGATTAAGGAATTGAAATAGTACCAATCAATGAGAATGGGCTGAGAAAGCTCTTGGGCATTTTGTAAAATTTGATCAAGATGATCACAGTCCTTAATTGGCTCCATCTCAACCATTGTGGGTCTTGATGAATCAAACCAAGACACCTTTGCTCTAAACTGAAGATCTCTTCCTCTTGATACCTTCTTGCAATCTCTGTTTCTTTGATAATCAACCCAATAAAACCCAGAAGTTGCTTTTGGCAAAAACACAGAGCTTCCCCAATTCAACAAGTAGTGAGCTTGTGGTTGTTGATCTTTAAGATATTGAACTTCTCTAGACAGAACATGAGAGTTTGCTGCAAGAACTGACATTTTATCTTTCTATGAACAAAAGGGCTTTTCACTTTGTTACAATACAAGTGAGCTCAAACACACATATTGGTAATTGGGTACTAATTAAAATAGTGGTAATTTCAAAAGTTTAATTTTGAAAGTAGAAATATTTGAGCTTTTTTGAGTTCAAATGTGTTTGATTCTTCAACTCTCACTGTTTGGGTTTTTGTTCTAGTTGTTTCGAAAAAGGAGATAGAGGTAAAGCTTATCCTAAAGGTGAGTTGGAGATCCATAAGGGGTCAACTTCTTACTAGCCACTTGGTGTCAATTTTGGCCGTCATCGAATTCACTGATACAGCATAATAGTTTATGATTTTTTTTTGGTACAACTAATAATTCATAATTTCACATTATACATTTTCTTTCTCATATATTATTTTAATGTTTTCTTGTATTTCTTAGTTTTTAAATTTTATTCTCGTATTTCTTCTTATAATTTTAGTAATTTATTTTTAATTTTTACGTATTTAATCTAAAATTTAAAATTAAACTTTATAGGTGTTAGAATTAATTTTGCACATCTCATGTTACAATCAAAGAACAAGATCATCAAAAGGCTTATAAGTTAAACCAATAAATACCTAATCATCACATAAATGTGAAAAATAATTATCATAAATGGATAAAAACTCAATGATTATTTTTTAATTATCTTAAAAAGATAAATACTTAAAATATTATCGTTTAATTGTCTTAAAGAATAATTAAGAAGATAATTAAAGATATATATCTACAAAAGATAAATATCTATAATATATAAGTGTCTACAAAATTCTAACAACTAAATCCTAATTAGATGGGGATAACTATAAAGTTATTTATTTATTTTATAAATATTCACAATATAACATAAAATATATCTTATATCTTTAAATCACTTGAGCTCAAAATAGTTTTTATATAATTATTAGAGTAAGCTTTAAATACTATCATCATAAAGGTAGTTTAAGGTCTTAAAAAAAATTTCATCTTGCAAATTTTACTTAGAACATTACAAGAAGTATAAAAAAAACAAAGTGTAAAAAAAATATTAAAATGAAAAAGATTAAATTGTAAGAAAAATTAATGGATATATTCAAATTATAAAAAAATAATAAAGAGATTAAGGTGTACAATATAAAAAATATCGAAATTATATCATTTAGTTAATTTTTCATAAAAACATTGACTTTTTAAAAAAATAGCGTATTTAATTTTATCTTTAGTTTATATAATATATTATAATTCTTCTTACTACTCCAACCAAAATTATATATATATACGAGAATAAACATTAATAATTAATATTTTTAAAGTGTTTTAATATGTTCATATATTTATTTTGATATAAGAATAGTATTAGCAAAGTAAACTCTCTTTTTTCCCAACAATGTATTAACAAAGTAAACTCCTTTAATAATATTAAGTATTTCATTCAATGTACTTAGCTTAATTTTTTTTAAAATTTAAAACACAATATAAATTGCATAGGAAAATATATGTTATTATTGAAATTTAAAATATATTTTTCTACAAAATTATTTTATACATTATTTAGATTTTTATATAATACTGATACAACTTATGTGTTTTATACTTGTTAATTTATTACTTAATTGATAAAAAATAATACTTATGATAATTAATTCTCTAAAAAATTGTTTGTTATAAACAATTTGTATAAAAAATAAAATATTATAATCTATTTTTTTTAATATTTTAATAACTAATAATTTATTAATTAATTGATAAAAAATAAGATTTAAGATAATTAATCTAAAAATAATAATTATTTATATTATTATTATTTATGATAAATAGAATTATAAAATAATAACTATAATATAAATTATTGTTGATATTTTAACTACTAATAATTTATTATTATTAAAGATACTAAATAAATTATATAATAATTAAAGATAATAATAATCATTATTTTAAAATATATGATAAATTTGATCTAAAATTTATATATAATAATAATAATAATAATTTTATTAAAACTAATTAATATTTATAATATAAAAATAAGTGAATTTTGTGTAGTAAAACAATAACAAAACCGACACATATAACATTTATACAATAAAAATTTAGCTAGAATATGTTATATATTATGTGTTAACATTAGTCATTGATATCCTCATTAATTCTTACATTTTTTTTTAAAATTTATTAAAATAAAAGTTAAACACTATCCAACATACATCCATCTTCATATTATGGGTAAGATTCTATTCATTTACACCTCCTAAGACATCTCACACCCAAAAATACTATATCATCTTCATTTTTTTATATTAATTTTTAAATATTAATTATCCATTATTGTTCCTCTTAATAGAAAACATGGAATTTTTTTTCATGATTTTTATTGGATATTTAGAGATCTAAATTAAAGAACCCACGGTTTTTTTTACAAAGAGTCTCTTAGCCCCCAAAAAAAATTAATAAAATAATATTTTAATATTTAAATTAAGAATATATGAATTAGAGTTGATAAATAAAAATAAAGATAGGTTGATTATCTGGGGGCTTATAGTTTGGATTTAAAAAAAAAAACTTAAATGACTTCTATGCCCTTCTCCTTCCGCTATTTCCCTATTCTCTCCCTCGAATCTGCTTGCTTTCGGCCTTCTCTCTTCGCAATGCTCTTCCTTGGACCTCGGTCTAAGCTTTAAAGTCTAAACCTTGCATATGAGACAAATGGAATGATCTGAACGACAGTTAGCAAAAGAGAAAAAGCACTTGCTGTTAAGGAGTTGAAGAATTGCTTCTTCATATCCGGTGGGTTTTCTTTCAACTTTGGGTTCAAGTATCTGCTTCAATTAAATCAGGTTTGATCTTCATTTGAGACGAGCTCTTTTGTAATATATTTTTTTCCAATTTATTTTACCACCGTTTTTTGGCTATTACGAGATTCCCCCCCAATTTATAGAGCATTGACTGGGGTTAATGTTATTATTTATTTGATTTTGATTTTGATTTTGATTAGCTTTGATCATTCGAAATATTTTAAAGAGTGCGAGTTATGAACTATTCTATTTTGCTTCTTCTTTTCATTGGCCCCATAACAGTTCGAAGTGATTTTCAATTAACCCTACGTGGGTCAGCCATTGTTAAAATTAAGCAACTTCTTTGATTCGATCTCAACTATTAACCCTCTTTCAATCAAGTTCAACTTTCCATCATTTTGTTAGATTGATAATCAGTCGTCGATCAAATCATTAGGCTAAGTGAAGATTGAGGTGTGAAATTTGAGTAGTGGGCGGAGATTCTGAAGAAGATGGTGTTAGTGTTGGCATTGGGAGATTTACACATACCTCATAGGGCTGCTGATCTCCCTGCTAAGTTCAAGTCCATGCTTGTTCCTGGAAAGATCCAACACATTATTTGTACCGGAAATCTTTGTATCAAAGTACGTATAGTAATTAAATCATGTTATTCTACGTTATATTTGTTCCATAAGCATGTGAAGCATTCAAAATTAGTTTAAGGTTGATTCCTCTCTTTTTTTCTTCTTCTTCTTCTTCTAGTAATGCTTATTTGACATGGTTCTATGGGGTCGTCCCCACTTAACTGTGTTGAATAGTAGTAGTTGGCTTGGTTTTTTTGAGCACAACAATGTGACCTAGGGAAGTTAATAATCATTGCTTGGTTCACATATTTGCTTTCTATTTGTTGCCTCTTTGTTTTCAAGTATGTTTTAATTTAATGGGTATTTTTAAGAGGGGGTTAAAATTTGTTTGTCAGGGTTAATCGGGTCAAAATTGTCAGTTTGGGTGTAGAAGTTGGTAGCAATGACCTCTGTTTTTGGTGGTGGTCTTATGAGTTTGTTACTAGTTCCATATATTCTTTTAGATACTCCTACTAGACTACTAGTAGAAATGCATTGATTAGCTCTAATAATCAAACCTCAAGGTAGTGCCATATGATTATGGCACAGGCTCAACTGTTGCATGCTTAGTGAGACACAACAGTTGGCTAATTGAAAATTCTGTTGAGTCTCCTTATACTTTATCTTTGTGATTGACTTTCAGTCTCCTGATATGATTGACAGGAGGAACTCGGTTCAGTTTTACCTTTTCTCTGTTTGTCCAGTTGAATGTGTTTGTGCATCAAAACGATGTGAGTGCAACTGGACTTCTGTGAAAGAGTGGATTTATGTGTATTTTGGGTTGTATGAGTAATGAGTTATGACTATCTTTTCTTTGTTTTTTTTTTGCGAAAGCCCCTCTTTTCATATCCTCCTCGTCACTCAAACTCAAATTAATTAGACTTCGTGGATTCTTTTCGGTGAGACATATGAAATGTCAATATACTATTCTGTTTGAACTTTTTGAGAATCTATTAAAGGTCCATTATAGTTGCCTGTTCCACACTTCTTCTTAAAGCCCTGGTTACCTGCACAAAAATTTTCTACACTAGTGGTTGATAGTTAGTGTTACTGGAAGAAGAAGGAGGGGGGGAAGGCTTAGGGGTTCTCAATATTTAATTTGGTTTGTGTTAAAAATGTGAAGAAAGATTGATAATTTCTTTTTATTTAAATCTCATACAACATAGATGTGACTAATGCTTGTCTAGCTTATGGGATATTTCTATACATATATTCCGTTCTCTAATTTCCACTTAAAGTTATATAAATTTTAAATCTTGGAGTTCAGTCATGACTAATATTCAGCAAATAGATTTACTTGCATGTTTTCAGGTGATGGTCTCTCATTGCTACTGCCTCAAGCTCAACAATGTGCATGTCTAGCAATCTATTTTTGAAATACTTACCTCAAAATAATGTCAGTGATTTAGAATCTAATCAGTGATGCTTTCAGGAGGTTCATGATTATTTGAAGACACTTTGCCCAGACCTCAATATCACTAAAGGCGAATATGATGAAGACACAAAATATCCAGAGACGAAGACACTAACTATCGGTCAATTTAAGCTTGGATTATGTCATGGTCATCAGGTATCACTTTTTCCTTCCTAACATTTTCTTATTTTTTCTTTTAAAACGTAAAAACTAAATTTAGGAATGTGTGGTTAGACCTTTTCCCCAGATGTGATCTGAATATTATTCATGGGAAAAAAGAAGTTAGATCATTGATTGAATTAATAAACAGAATTATAGTTTGGATGATAATTTTAAGCTAATATATTTGTTCTTCAATTCTAAATTGTTATTTTATTTCAACTTCTCACCTATAACACAAATCAAATTAGTGTTATTTTATTTGAAGCCATATTTGTTTTGTACTTTTTACCAACCACTAACGTTTGCTTAACCTGCCTAGATATTGCTGGTGTTACTTTCGTCTTCCCATGCATTTCGTTCATATCTTTATCTTGTCATTTTGGTCTTCTTTGACTTTCATTATCTTTATACAGCATTATTCCCCAAAGAAGTCAATTAATTCATCAACTTTATCTTTTGAAAACTTGATCCTCTGATGAAATATTAGTTTGTTTGTTGTTCCAATATTGACCTCAAGTAGAATGTGCATTTGATGCAAATCTACCAATTACTATTCTCCACATTATTTAAGATCTTAATTTGGGAACAATGAGAAGGCATGAGGATTTTGGGGAATAACAATACTGAGGCCAAAAGAGTGGGTTCTTTTAGCCTAAAAGGGTCAAAATCTGAGGAATAATTGCTAAAACTATCTTTTCATTTATAACAAAAGCAAAAGCATTGCAAAGATTTAGTTTCTTTATATTGTTTCCGTGTTTCATACTTTCACAGTTTCACCCAATAAAGGCTTAACTCTAGTTGCCTTTGATTGCTGAAGGTTATTCCATGGGGAGATCTCGATTCATTGGCCATGCTTCAGAGGCAGTTGGATGTAGATATCCTTGTGACAGGTCACACCCATCAGTTTACTGCCTACAAACACGAGGGCGGTGTGGTTATAAACCCGGGATCTGCAACTGGTGCCTATAGTAGCATCACTTATGATGTTAACCCAAGCTTTGTTCTCATGGACATTGATGGTCTTCGTGTTGTGGTCTATGTTTATGAGCTCATTGATGGGGAGGTTAAGGTTGACAAGATTGATTTCAAGAAAACAGCATCCAATACTCAATAGGCACTTTTAATACAAATGAATCGGTAATATTCATTGCTATAATTGTTTCTGTTTATGATGAAGTTACCCCATTATCCTTTTTCGTTCTAGGAAGTTGTTGACTTTATAGTGATTCGACAGCCAGGGATATTTATCACATGTTTTTATTTGGCCTTGTCTTAATCTCACTTCTATGTTTGTCATGACACCTAATTTAACTGCTATTGTATATTATCTGGAAAAGGAGATTGCCCTTATCATAGATCTCACAAATTAAAACATAAATAATTTTAAAATCAAAATGTAACCATGAAAGCTCTTACATCCCTTTCAAGAAAACTGACTTTGCAGAAGTAGGTTCTAACAATGTGTATGTAAATTGTAAAACCCTTGTTGGGTACTATGTTGGTGTGTTTCAATCAATAGCTTGGGCCTTCAATTCTTCATGCAAAAGCAACTTATTTTTTCTGTGTGTACTAAATGTAATTTATTTTTCTAATAAATTGGTAAAATATCATAATTTCATTAGATATGGTAGAATTTAATTAAAGAATATAGGTAATCGGTGTTGTTTTGGCTCATTAGATTAAAACAATATTACTTAGTAGCGTTATTTTAGAAAAAATGCACCAAATAAAAATAAAATAAAATAAAATATTTTAATAAATTTTTAATATAAAAACATTTAAATAATATAAATTGTTTTTAATTTATTTACTTTTTAAATTAAATAATTAAATAGTATCAATTATAATCTAATTTATTAAATGATAGGAATGATATAATTTATGGATGAATTTAAAAAGTTGCAATTTTGTTAAAAAGTCTTAAAAACTATTCCAGTACACACCCAAATGAGAAAAAGCCTTCACAACTAACCTTCCTATGGGAAATAAATTAAAAAAGAAGATTGGTTTCTTTGTGAAATTGAAAGGTGAAAGATGGCTCGATTTTGAGATCATCCCATGTTACACTAAAGAAAATGTATCCTTAAAAGTTATTAGAAAAATAATTCATTTAAAAGCTTATATTATTAAAAGATATATCAAAGATATTTTTATATTTATATTATTATTTAAAAGCTCTTGTTTATTTGTAGTAATGTAATATGCTTAATGTTACATGATTTTGAGCATATAATATCCAAATTTGGATGTTATGTTAAAAGTTGTAGTTAGAAAATTAAAATTATTAAATGGGTGTAACATACTTTATACATGGATTATTCATGTCATAGACATGAGTAGTGGAAGTCCAGTTCTAACATGTGAGAAAACAGACTTCAAATGGGGAATTAGACTTTTCTTGTTTGCTTCATATTACAGTCTCTCACTTTATACCAGCACTAATGCATGCACATGACATATGCCTGTTAATGTATGGTCATTCTATTAATTATGTGAATATATCCATTTATATCTCATAGAGTCACATGTTTTCTTCTTCTTTTTTGGTTTTGGCTTTTCTAGTGCATGCGAGGGCACTATCAACTTAAAGCTAATCAAGTTAATAACACTAAAAATGAGAGAGAAACAGTTGAGAAAACTTGAAATTATCACTCTTGAAAAAAATGTTTTTGTGGGCGAATTAAAAGGATTACATCTTCAATTCCATTGAATCCTTGAACTTGATTTTTTATAATTTTAAATAAATTTCTTATCTATAAAGAACTCGATTATTTTTAATAAAAAAATAATTTTTATTCTTACGAAATGGAGTGTTTTAGTAAAAGATACAATATTATAATTAAAATACATTTTACTTTGATTATTTAACAACTATCAAAATAAATAATCTAATTATATCTATAATTATTCAACTAATTGTAATATATAATAAATATAATTATAAATTATTTTAATTTTAAACATAAATATTATTAATTTAAAACTCATGTCTAAATATAGTAGACCTTCGACGTAAATAAACTTAACACCCAAACGGATAATGCAATCAAATTATTTTATGAAATACTATAAAAGAAAATATATTACGCTGTTCGTTAATATCAAACTACTAAACTTTGATTGGCACGTGTAAGTATTTTTTTACTAGATTTAAGATTTCCTAGAAACCCTCAAAATTGTATCATATTTTAAAAATACTTTTAATTACAATTTAATTCAGGCATTAATTCTTTTATCAAAAGAAAAAAATCAAGTATTAATTCACATTTTATAATATATATAATTAAATTTTGTTAATAAATATTTTTATAATTATTAAAAATTATTATAAAATATGCTAACTTATTTTTTAACTATATTCTAAAGTGATCAATATGTATAAAAATATAAGTGATATGTCCAAATTATAATAAGATTAACGAGAGAAATTTATTTTTGGAGTAAATAATTTGATACTTTCTGAGGGTCTAATGGGTTGTGTTTTAATAAAGTAGTCACAAATTTATTTATTTTTATAAAATTATTATATTTGTCTTATATTTTATATATTTAAAATATCACATTAATAATAATATAATATTAATAAATAAGTTTTCTTAATATTAAAATAATTATATATTAATTATTATAATATAAGATTAATTATATTTTTCCTTGTTACTAAAACTTATTTGTAAAATAACAAAAATAATACTTTTAAAATTTATAATTATAAAAATAATATTTTTTATATCCAACTTATCCAGTTTCACTATTAAAAAAAATATGTTACATAATTTCATATCAAATACAGTTTAATTAAAAGATGCTTAACTTAAACTAAGATAATTTTGATACGTTTAAATATTAAACTTTATCTAATTAAGTCCATTCATTGCTATTTAAATATTATTATTATTATTATAATTTAGATATTTTTTATTTTTTAAAATCTTTTTCATATTATATCATAATATGTGTATTTTTTTCTTTTAAAAAGATAAATTATATCAAAAATATCTCAAGTTTTAAAGTAATATCACAAATATCCTAAATTTTTAAAAATATCGTAAATATTTATAGGATTTTAAATATCTCCAAACTTAATGAAAGTTGAAGTTAACGGTAATAAATAATAATATTTTGTACATAAAAATGAAAAATAATAATAATAAATTAAGAAATACTAGAAATAAAATACAAGACATCCTACGATGTTTATCACAAGAAATAGTAATTAGTAAAAAAAATTGAAAAAATACAAAAATTAAGATTAAATCTTAAAAAATGAGATAAATTTAAAGATTAATCATTATTAAGAATAAAGAAAATATTTTCAAAAAAATATAGTTTATTATAGAATAAGTAATAAAGAAATGATTATTAATATTACACACACAAAAAGAATATATAATATATCACTAATTGACAAATAAATCATTATAGATAAATTATTAAAAATCACTCAAAAAAAATTAGATACATCTATTTAGTATCAATTCAAATATTAATAAAAACATATTTTAGATAATAACTTTATATGTCAATTTTAGCAATGTTAGACAATAAAATAATAAATAAAAAATATGTTTTATTAAAAATGATTTATGAAAATCTAGGATATCAGAAATTAAAATTCACTTTGTACCCTAGGTTTTTAATTAATATTAATGATAAAAGCTCAAATCAAGTATTAAATTCATCCTATGAATTTGAAAGAAGAAATTTAATGAAAGAATAAAATCGCCTATTTTTAGTACACTACATAGTATATTCGTTAATAAACAACCATAATAATTCAATATATTGACAAAATAAATTTATATAAATAGATAAAAAAAATTAGACGAATAATAAAAATAGAAATATTAACCGAACTTAAAATATAAAAAGATAGAAACTCTTAAATATTGAATAATAATTAAATATCAAGAAAGATAGGAATATAAACAAATAAGAAAAAATGATAAAATTTGTTGTAATACAAGAGATATTAAGATGCTAGAAAAATATAGATGTAACATAAAATCTTAAAAGAAAAGTATAAAAAATATAAAATATTCAAATAATATAAATTTAGAAAATATGTTTTTTAAAAATATAAGAAAAAGTATAACAAATAACATTATAGAAAAAATATTTTAGGAAAAAAAAGTATAAGTCACAAGAAAATAAAAATTATTAACCATTAGAAAAAATGTAGATGCTAGATCTATAATGAGAAATGATATTATGCAAATTAATATCCTAACACGCTTAAACGTAACAAATAATTTTAAAAAAAATCATAGAAAGCAAAAATCTTAAAATAAGCTTGTAAGATATAATTGGAACTTAAAGAAGAATCAGATATAGATGATACTTGTAGTATTTATCTATTAAAAAAAACTGAAAGAGAAATAACTAAGAATATGATTACTCTTCATTAGAAGATGAATAATTTGTATAGTATTTTAAATTGAAACAATACTTATATTAATGTATGATTGAAATTCAAAAGTTACACTTGTTATCATTTACATGCATATATAAATATAATAACTAATATGTGTGTAACTAATAAGTATGTATTCCCAGAAGAAATATGAAAATAAACACAAAAAAAATTAATTGTAAGAATTATTAATAATATTACAATAAATTTTAATAAAGTCTTAACAGACATATACAATAATAGAAGGAGAAAAAATTCATATTTCTACCATATATAAACAAGAAACAATAGTTGATTTACTAATATAAAATAATTTTCTAAACTTATATAAACATTTTAGACAATATATAAACAAAATGAGTTTAAAAACATTAGATAGTGAAACAATTTATGTGTCAAAAATAAGAAAAGTTTTTATGTATGAAACCTATTTTTTATAGAACAACATAAAAGGCAAAAATGTAATGAGATAGACACAAAATAACAACAAAACCCTAATTTAGAAAACATTTTATTAGATATAGAAGATAAACAAAACTCTTTTCTTAATAAAATCTAAGCAAATATAACCTTAACAAGTATCAAAAAAATATTAAAAACATTATGCTTAAAAAATCCTTAAGATACAAAAATAAATAAATCCAAAATGATTTATAATATAAAACTAAGAGACCATAATGAAGTCATTTAGAGTAAAAACTATGATTTATATTCCAGAAGACATGATTGAATTTAAAAAATAAATACAAGAACTTTTGGAACTTAAATTCATAATACCAAGTAATGTATCTCACTTTAGTTTAGCATTTTTAGTCAAAGAAAATAAGCTGAAAAAAGAAGAGAAAAAAGAGAATAGTAATAAACTTCAAAGTATTAAATAAAAAAAACTATTAATGATAGATACCTTATTACAAATAAAGAAAAATATCATCATTAATAAAAGAGAATAAATATTTCTCAAATTTTAATAGTAAAAGTGAAATTTGACAAATAAGAATGGATAAACATCTTAAAGAAATTATAAAATATTTTTCATATTTACATAAATGATATTTTAATTTTTAGTAATCAATTAAATATTTAGAGTTAGAAATTGAAGATGGAAAACTTAATCTATAGTCTTATATACTAAATAAAATTTAAGGATTTTTTAGTGAATTAAAAGATAAAAATCAACTACAAAGATTCTCAAGATGTGTAATGTATGTTGAAGCATGCATTAATAAGCTTGAAAAAATGCAAAAAGTTTCGCAAATAAAATTGAAAAAAAGATCATACTTGTAAATGAACATAATAAGATTATTTTGTACATGGAATAGTTAAAAATATAGATAACAAATTTACCAATTTTATATCATCTAAGTTTATATGATAAAATGATAATTGAAACAAATATTTCACACGAATATTAGGGAGTAGTTTTAAAAACAAAATTAGATGACAAAGATGAAGATCTTTGTAGATATACATTAGGAATTTTCTATGGCCCAAAATTAAATTATCATAGTAATAAAAAAGAATACGTAATTGTTACAAAAATTATTAAGAAATTTGCAATATAGGTAATAAGTTCAAGATTCATTGTTAGAACTAATAACAAGAATTTTAGTTATTTTTAAAGATTAATATTAAATGCTATTATAAACAAGAAAGATTAGTCAGATGACCATAGTGATTTAATCAATACAATTTTGATGTCAAACATCTTCTAAGAAACAAGAATAGTTTAACAGATGCCCTTATAAGAGAATTAATACATTTAACTGTTTTTGTTCTTATAAGAATGAAACACTACAAGTTAGAAGTCTCTTATAGATACATGAATTAAATGGAAAGAACTTAACAATTCAAAACCAACATTATATCCAAAAACTCTAAACACAAATCCACATCAGAGATTTATTCTAAGGAAGGTAAAACTTTTAAATAAGGAATTAAAAACGAGAAGGAAGAACCTATTAGCTTAAAAGGGAGTAATATTTATGAAAAGAAAAGGAAAAAACTTAATTGGGTTGAAGAATTAGAAAAAGAATACCAGAAAAAGACTTATGTGGTCTATAATGATCCAAAACCATAAGTTTACAACAAATGACTTAAGCAAGAAAATCTATTATCAAATTTAGTTGAATAACTAGTAGACATTAATAAAATAGAAACTGAAGGTAATTATCTCAACTATAGAGTATTAAAACTATTAAATAGAGATATAATTAAAAATTAATTTACAGCATTACAACAACAACCATTGCCACCAAGAAAGTTAAAGACCCTAAGAAAAATGGTATAATCACCAGTATTATTTAGAGAGACGTCTCTCATAGAGACAGTAAAAATGGTACGACCATTGGTACTATTCATAAAAACATCCACAAGAATACATTGGTCATTAAAGATGAAAAAAACCAATACAAGAATTTAAGTAAATCACAATAATTGAGTCTCTATAACTTAGCAAGAAAATATACTTAGAAACATATTGAATATATGAAATTTTATACTACAAAAAAATAATTCTCTGTAAGTAGTAAATTTAATATTTTTGAAGGATCTTATCCAATTTTTATTTATAAAGCTTTCAATGTAGGTTTAATTGAAAACTTATATCCATAAATTAATTTAAATGAATTAAATTATTTCCTAAATTTTTTAATAAAGTTATCAAAAACTTAGAAATAAAATCAGAGATTAGGGATTTACAACACTAATAAAGAAATTCTAAAATTAATGTTTCTAAAAAATGAATTCAATACAAATGAGTTCTATAATCTAAAAAGACACATGCTAAGTTACATTTATCATGAATATAAAAAAATTGATAAGTTTTCTAAAGTCAAGGTAAATTATTGGATTGATAAAGATATAATCACTTTTCATAAAATATGACCCTTATTAAAGAAGATGGTAAAAAATTTGTAAGTTTGAAATAAATTTTAACAGTAATTGTATGAAAAAATTCAAGAAACAAGAAATATGTTTTGTTTTAATGCCAAGAAAATCACTAAGATCACAAATATATTTACTGCATTAAAGATCGTGAAAATGAAGATGTTTCATCGTCTATCTCATCAAAAGAATTGTCGATAGAAAATGATAAAGAGGAATAAAGATATAAAATCACATATTCAGTCGACAAATCATGTCAAAAAAATGAAAGACTTAAGTCCAAAAGATAAAAGTATAAAGTTAGGCGAATTATTAAAACATAGGTAAAATAGTTAATTTTCACTATAGTAAATAGAAATTCCTTAATTCGTAAAAAGAACCCTTATTTCCATTAGTTGGACAAGGCTTTAGCAATATAAAACTTTATAATCTAAGAACTATTTATCTAACAATTATGTATCTAAAAACTATAAGCAGCTAAGAATCTATGTTTTTAGAATCATGAGTATGTTTAATTAATTTTTAGATATTTTTTGACTTCGAAATAATTCAAATAATAAATACTTGAAGAATAGTACCTTGAGGCATTCAATTGCAACCAAAAAAGAATAAAGATTGAACATATGTATCAACCAAGATTGTGAGGGATGAAACAAAAAGAAGTTAGAAATGTGCAATTTGATGTGTGTTGCGACGGTAAAAAAATGTGTGCCCGACACAAGTGTATTGGGTCAGAATTCGAACGCATATGAAATCAATGCCAACCAACGGTGGAAAAATATATACTGTCACATCCTAAAATTCCTTGATCATGATCTTTTTTCTCCTCATCCTTTCATTGTGTATTCCACCATGTATAAACCCCTCACTCATTCATAAAAAATCATGCCATAAGCTTTCTTTTCTCTCTTTCTCTTAGTTTTAGTTTTCTTAGTTTCAAATTTATTCTCTCAATTTTGAGAGTTGAACAAGTTTTAATTTATGTAATAGTAATTTTTGATTCAATGAATAGTTTGGTTTGATATGTTTAAAGGTTTTCTATATACATATCAGTACTTAAGTTTTGTATGTTGAATGATACAATTGAGGTATTAATTTTAATTGTATTATTTCATTTTTAGAATTAATTATATGTACTATTTTAATATTATATTTAATTTACTGATTATTTATTAAATTAATCATGTCTGGCTAAAAATGATATATGATATTAGTAATATTTTTATGTTTGTGGAATATTAATTTAAGTAAAATATTTTAAAAAATAAATTGATCTTTATTCCTTTATTCAAGAATTCCATGAAGTTTATTATAGAAAAATATAAAAACGCCGTAATTTTCATAGTAAACTTAAAATATGAAAGTTAGGTTTAGAATTTGATTTTTTGGATTTTATTTAGAGTAATAATCTTAGATTTTAGATTTGATTATATAGATTTGATTTAGAATCATACTCTATTTTAAAGATTTTTATAAGAAATATTGTTTGAAAATATATTGACAACATATTTTTTGTAATAAATTTTAAAATCTAAAAATTAGTTATCATATACATCAATTTTAAATCCAACTATTGACACCCTAAATGATAGTCTAAATTATATGCTCCGTCTTAAGCTGTGATTAAAAAGTTTATTATTTTCTTATAAATAAGTCATAATTTAATATTAATCAATTGGTAATCTCTACCTTAGGATATTTTAGTACAAAAAAATCAATAATATTAATTTATATCTTTAATAATCTAATTAATATGAATAAGCATAATTAACTAACTAATATATCCATAAATTTCCTCATTGAATAACTAAATATTTATTTGTCTTATACTTGTTTAATAAAATCTATCTTTTATTTTATGTTATTAGTGTATATATTTCAAAACCAAAACTTTATGATCGAATATTTAAGTTTAAAAAATGATTTGACACTTACGAGTTATTTAAAAATATATAAAATTTATGTATTAAGTTTTTGTATATCATAATGGAAACATTCATTTCCTATTATCTAGTAATTCTAAATTGGTGAATAGATGTAAGAGTTTTGTTATTACGAGAAAGGTATTAAAACTTGAAAGTATATCAGTTATAATAAAAAAAGACGAACAAAAAAAATAATGTAATGGTTCAATTAAATTTAGTAATGATAATTATAATTTTAAGTGAATTTAAGATTTTGATTAAATATTTATTTATAAGATTTATAAAACTAATAAATAAAGAAATTAAGAGAAAGAAACTACTCCCAAATATATATAAAAATAAACATAAAAAATTATAAAATTAAAACAATATTTTAATATATTTTAATAAAAAAATTAAATAATTATTTTTAATAATAATCTAAAACTAATAATAATTAACATTGTAATTTCATATCAAAACTTTTAAATATATATATATATAATTAAATAAAAAACCTGATACTCTTAATTATTTAAAATTATTAATGATAAGGATGTTAGAATCTTTTTTATAAATCTTAAAAATATATACAAAGATAACATTTATGATAGTTTTCTTTCAGAAAACCGACATAATATGTACTTGTTAGTCAACGGTGCTAAATAGTCGTAATTATAAATTTAAAATATATAATGGTCTCATTTATTATTTAATTACCCTTCCGTAAGTCCGTATGAATATAGTACTACGACTAACACATTGCAAGCACAGTGTGTCTGTTAATTTATTATTGGGCCCACTCATCAAAAACGCGTTTGAGAGCAATTACACTGGAGCAGTGGTCTACTGCTAAACAGCTTTGCTAATATTTTATTACAGCAAAATTTTATTTAAAAATATATTAAATTTTTAATTAATTATTATAAATCTTACTTAATTTAATAATAAAATATATTATAATAACTAATAACATACATAATTTCTAGATAGATAGATATGTATAATTTTTTTGTTCTATAATATATAATTGATGAACTTAATTAATAATATATAAAATTTAATTAATATTAGAGTTTTATTAGGTTAGAAAGAGAAATGTATGTTATATTCAATTCAACATATAATTAATTAATAATTATATTATAAGATTTTAATAATTTATATGTTTAAAAATTTAAGTATTAAATATTATTATATATTTTTTCATTACTACTACAAAAAAAGATATTTAAGTTGGTTTTTAAGTCGATTATATGTATCAATCGACGCTACATTTATAACATTAGTCTTACGTGTCAACCGACACTACACATTTTTCTTTTCATTTTCTCTTATTTCTCCCTCATTTTAAAGACAGAACGTATTTCCCAACCATCGTAACCCAAAAACGATTAGTTCGCTCTTCTACTCTTTCTCATTTTTTGGCCACCTCCGACCACCAACTTTGGAGTCGTTTAATGAGTTTTCTTTCTCTCTCATTTCTTTTCTAAACCCCCTATATTTTGAGCATAATATTAAAAAAAATTATACCTATTTTCTCACTTAGAAAACAATATTTTTTCTTCATTTATTTCATTTTGTCACTTCATTTACTCCTGTAAGTATTTCTAAGAATTATTTTACACTTATTATTCATATTTCTTTATTTTTTGCATATTATGTGTTATTATTTATGTGTATAAATTTTTGTGTTGTGTAGGTTTTGTATTTTTATTCAAGTTTAGAAGAGAAAAATGTATTTTTATTAATTTATTTATTTTAATAATTTTATGTATTTAGGTATTTGATATATATTAATTTATTTTAAGCAATTTTTTTTAAAAAATTATATATATATATATATAGTATAAGATATATTTTTATATGTATATAATATATAATGGGTTTATTAATATTTATTATTATATATATATATATGTGTATAAAATATGTATTATTATTATTGACATATATATATATATAAATTATTATATATTGTATATTGTTAATATTATATATTTGTTATATTTGATTTTTATGTATTTATTTTTATATGATGTTTTGATATATATTTTAATAATTAGGAAATTCATATATAATAATATTTGAAATATATTGGTTTGATATATATTTAATATGATTAATGTCACTAATAAAAAATAGACAAATTTTGGATAACAAAGTGTAAAATTATGCAGGACCACATTTCTGGAGTTGAAAGTTTATTGAAATTTGTTTGTAAAAATAATAATAATGAAATTAGTATAATTCGATATTAATGTGTTAAATATAAAAATGTGTGATTTCATGATGTTGATGAGGTTAAGTATTGCCTTATCCGTAGTGATATTCTTTTGTTATTTATTTTTAATTATTTTAATTTTACTTTCTTAAAACATTAAAAGACTGAAAAAAAATTTATTTTTTGAATTTTAAAAATCAGTATCTAATAAGATAATCTTTGTGAGCACAATTTTTTCTTATCATTATATTATTTATTACGATATGTATATTTGCATATTCATTGTATACAATTCGTGTTCGATCAAATAGTACATGAAGGCACTAAATTGCAACCAAAAAAGAATAAAGGTTAAACATATGTAATATGAACCAATCAAGCTTGTAAGGAATGAAATAAAAAGAAGTAAACACACAATTTGATATGTGTCACTATGGTGGAAAATTGTGTGCTCAGAACGAGTGTATCATGTCAAAATTCAAATGCGTATGAAATCAACGTTGTTACTATGGTAAAAAAATGTATGATGTGACACCCTATAATTTTTCAATTAGAATCTATTTTCTCCTTTATATAAACCCCCACCCCTTAACAAAAGAATCACCTCTTAGCTATCTCTTTTCTCTTTTTCTTAGTTTTAGTTTTCTTAGTTTTAAATTTCTTCTCTCAAAATTTTAGAGTTGAATAAGTTTTAATTTATGTAGTAGTAATTTTCAATTTAATAAATAGTATATGTTGATCTGTTTGAAGCTTTTTCAAATACAGATAAGTACTTAACTTATGTACTTTGAAAGATACAATTAAGATATTAATTTTAATTATAATGTTTTATTTTTAGAATTAATTTTATGTACTATTTTAATGATATATTTAATTTATGTATCATTTATTAAATTAAGTATGTATAGTTAAAAATGATATGAGATATTAGTAATATTGTTATGCTTGTAAAATATTAATTTAGGTAAAATATTTTTAAAAAATAAATTGATTTTTATTTTTTCATTCAAGAATTCAACGAAGTTTATTATAGAAAAATATGATAACGATATAATTTTCATAGTAAACTTAAAATATAAAAATTAGATTGATTGTATGGATCTGATTTAGATTAATACTCTTAGATTTTAAATTTGATTATCTGAATCTGATTTAGAATCATATTATATTTCAAAGATTTTTATAAGAAACACTATTTGAAAATAAATTGACGATATATTTTTTAAGTAGATTTTAAAATCTAAAAATTAGTTATCATATACATCAATTTTAAATCTAACTTTTAACTCTCTGAATGAGAATCTAAATTATATGCTACGTCTTAAGTAGTGATTAAATGATTCACTATTTCCTTATAAATAATTCATAATTTAATATTTATGGATTGGTGATATTCGCTATAGAATATTAATTGGTTTTTATTAACAAAGAATTTAATCTACGTCTTAAGGATGTTTTCGTACAAAAAAAAATTAGTAATATCAATTTATATATTTAATAAGCTAATTAATATGAATAAATATAATTAACTAACTAATATATCCATAATTTTTTTATTGAATGACTAAATATTTATGTGCCTAATAATTGTTGAATCAAATCTATCTTTTATTTTATGTTATTAGTGTAGATATTTCAAAAGCAAAATTTTGTGACATAATATTTAGATTTATTTTTTGCTCTTAAGAATTTTTTTGAATTATTTAAAAACTTCATAATTCTTCTTTAGATTGATTTTAGAAATATATTTGTCATTTTTTACAAAATAATTTATACACTTTATAAGCTATTTAAAAATATATAAATTTTATGTATCTAATTTTTTTTTTTACTTAAGAATGCCAATACTCTTTTTTTTTTAACATAAGAATGCACACATTTTTTTTTACCTAAGAATGAAGAAACTCTTTATTTAACAATTAAATTCAGTTATAATAATTATAATTATAAGTTAATTTAAAATTTTAAATAATTAAATATTTATTTATAAAATTTATAAAATTAATAAATAAGAAAATTAAAACAAATAGACTACTCTCAAGTATATATAAAAATAAACACAAAAAATTAAAATAATATTTTAATAAAAAAATAAAAAATTATCTTTAAATAATAATCTAAAATTAATAACAACTAACATTATAATTTAATATCAAAACTATAAAAAATATTATTAAATAAAAATTAAGCCCGTTAATCGTTAAAAGATATTAATAATGACATTAATCATGTTAAGAAACTTTTTTATAAACCTTAAAAATATATACGAAGATAACATTAGCGATAATTTTCTTTCAAAAAACCGACATAATATGTACTTGTTAGTCAACGGTACTAAATAGTTGTAATTATAAATTTAAAACATATAATGGTCTCATTTATTATTTAATTATCATTCCGTACGAATATAGTACAACATTGCAGGAACAGTGTGTGTTTTTATCTATTATTGGGCCAACTCATCAAAAACGCGTTAGAGACCAATTACACTGGAGCAGTGGTCTACTGTTAAACATCTTTACTAATATTTTATTTCAATAGAATTTTATTTAAAAATAAATTAATTTTTTTATTAATTATTATAAATCTTACTTAATTTAATAAAAAATTATAATATAATAATTGATAAAAAATTAACACAAATTAAATAAGTAACTCTATTATACACATATAATACAACTCTTCTCACCTCCTAGATCTCACCTAATCACAGTCAATGATTTTTTTCTCTCATTTAAATTACATCAAATGTTCAAATATCACTTAAAAAATCATCACAATAAAAATAACATACTTTTTTAATATTTAAAATAGTATAAGTTAGCATTAAAAATGCTAATTTTATATGAGAGAGTCTTATGTAAGGAAGGAATTAGCTTTAAAAGGGACTAATTAAGGTGGCGCATTGGAGATGGGTTGGAAATCTCAGCTTATAGTGATTGATGGGCTAAGGTGTCAAGCTCCTCATGTTCTTGGATTCTATCACCCAAGTTTCTACTAGATCATACCATGGTCTCACACTTAATAATTAACATGCATAAAGGGTTAGAATGAGACACTAATTAGATCTAAGTTCTTAATCTCAAAAAACATACATTATTGTTCAAATCTTTTTCTTAGAAAAACAACCTCTTAATTGACACATTGATTTGTGTACATAAAACTTATCAATTTCTACGTTAGTCAAATAAGGTGTCGGGCTTCGTGCATCTAGTATCGACCAAGACTAATCAACCAATGTCAAGTGTAGCTATTAAGTCTCATATCGATCAAGTATTATTATTCTACTGGACATATAATTTTTAGATAATTTTTCTTCTCATAATTTAAGTTTTAAGGTGGAATTAGACTTAATATTAAATAGATTCTAATTAAATGATATTAATCTAAATAATCGTAGTTAAACTTAAACAAAATCTAATTGAATAATATTCATTATGAAATAATGTGTTAATTTTTTTAAAAAAGTACAAATATATTAGTTGAGTATAAATGTTTGTTATTTTTGGGGTTACAAGTTATAATGACGTTATTTTTGTTGCTTTTCTATTTTTTTATTTTAGAACAATATTTTTATTTTTAGAAACAATATAGTATTATATTATTAGGCGAAATTTTAAATTATTCTAATATTAATGTTTTTTAATCTTAAAATAAATATATTTAATTTAAAATAATATATTAAATTTTTTTAGAAAAATAAATTTTTATTTATTTATTGAAATTAGAGATACACATATTTAATTGTAATAAACATATATATTACATTAATATCGTCATTTTGAATAGCTTTTTAGTGTTAGTATCGTTAATAATTAGTTTTCATTAATGATTTTTTTATTTGTATTGATTTTTTTAATAAGTATATTAATTATCAAAATATTATTATCTTCTATTAATAAACTAAGATACTTATATTTAAATTTTAAGAAAAGATCTAAAGAAAAAACTTATTCAAAATCAAAAATTAGAAATGCCAAAATAGTAATAGAATATTAAATCTATGAAAGAGGTAGATAATCTAGATCTAAGATTTTGATGAAAAACCCACAATTGTAATTGATTTTCAATTATAATGAGAATAAAAATCTTACTTAGAGATAACCAATTCTCATGAAAATAATTGATGAGCTTTATGACAGAAATAAAATTAAAAAAGAAAAAAATATTATATATTGAAACCAACTAAGTCATATTTTAGCACAAATTATGATAAGAAGACTTTTCTTAATTACTAATATGAATATACTTTTACGAATAATTAACTATTGTAGAGGAACATTTAACTTTACCTAAGAATTTTTTTTCAAAAGTATTAGCTAAATCTTCCTAATATATATATATATATTTTTAACAAGGCTAAATTTTCATTGACAGTGCTCATTTCCGTACTTTTAATTATTTTTTTCCTAATATGATTGTGTGCGTCATGCTCTGCTGTGCTTATAGTGTTTGAAGTAGTTCTTTTGAAAATCATCATAGGATTAGGGTCCTTGGTTCTTCTTGATTGTTACAGTGTTTCCTACGGCTGTTAATCTTTTTTGTGGGGGCAATTCTTTATAAGTTGGAGATAAGAATATTGATAATAAAATAAAAAACATAAAAAACATAAAATATGAATCCGTATTATATTATAATATAAGATTAGACAAAGGTAAAATTTATACTCTCCATGTAATAACATAGTTTAATAAATATAAAAAAATGATATTTTTAAATTTTTTAGATTCAATTATTTAAACTTAAATTAATCATAACTAATATATTATATATTTTTCTTTTCTATTAAAACATCAATATTTTTATTTTTTTTAAATTATTTTAATTATTTATTTTAATTTGAAAAATCTAAAATTTTAAAATGATTTTATAATTTATTCTTATTATTTTTAATTAATTTGTAAGAAAATTCTATCAATGTTATTTAATATTAAAATATTATGTATTTATTATTACATATATTTTATTTTTTTCGTAAATATTTTTTATTATTTATTTATTTGATTTTTTTTATTATAAAATATTTATTATTGATTTAATTTTTTTTATTTAATCAATCAATTAACAACCATTGATTGATCATAAAATCTTTCTGCATTCAACTTTTCGTTTGGTATCCCTTACTAGTTCCCTCGGCATGCATTCCATAGGACAATCGCCAATTGCTGATTTGTAGATCAAGCTTATTATTATTTTTATGATATTTTTAACAGTAATTATAAATAATAAATATAATAGAAATGTATTAATTTAAATTTTAAATATTATATATATATATATATTATGTTTTATTTATAAAAATTATTCATAAAAATTTTTGAAACTCAATCCATACTATTTGATATAAAAAAAATTGATGTATTTTAATTTAAATTGATTATTTTATTTAATTAATTTTAGATTAAAATTATTTGATTATGATCTCGATGAGATTTAGATCAATAAAAAACATGAATAGGTTTGGATGAGATTTAGATTAATAGAAAACAGAAGTTTTGAATAGGAGTGTACAAAAATCCGATCATCCAATCAATTCGTTGATTTTCGTCCGATCTGATTCAATCCGATGGTCGGATCAGATGGAAATTTTTTTCATCTCGTTAAGTACGAATTAGATGACGAATTTCACTACGATTCATCCGATCTTATATTATCCGACCGAAATTAATTATATATATATATATATTAAATTAAATATATATATATAATTAATATTTATTTATTTGATTTTTTAATATTTCTTTTAAATCAAATAATTTTATGTTATGATTTATGTAAAAAATTAATTTTTTTTATGTAAAAATACAAAAAATAGAGTTAATTAAGTTTATTAGTGAGATTGATCGGATACCATCTGAATAGTTTATGGATTGGATTGATCGGATGTGAAAAATAATCAAGTCGATTAAAGATTAGAATATTTTAATCTGATCGGATGACCAGATCGAATCTGATGAATATAAAATCAACGATTTCGATTCGTTGAACGACCCTAGTTTTGAATAGGTTTAATTATTTTTTATTCTTTAAAAAAGATATTATTTTTTGAAATATAAAATAATATATATTTTTTATGAACTATATTTTTTAGATATATATCATTTTACATTAAAAAAAATTATATATATTTAAATGAAACATATGCATGAATAAGTCATATATGCGGGATTGATCAACTCATCAACCAGCAAGTTCACGTGACGGCAATTTAGATAAGGGTATTCTATGTAATTATTTTGAAAACTTTGGTCATTAACGTAGCTTTAGTTTTACGTTGTTCTTCTAACTGTCCTTTCCTCAATGACAAACGTCTTCTTTCACTCGTAGTAGTCGCCCCCCCTCTCTCTCTCTTTCTCTACCCATTCATTTGATCATCTCACACTATAGAGTCCTCAAGAACGATCTTTCTCTCTACACATAACCGGTACCATTTTGTTCATTTTACTTTCTCTCTCCAATACCCATTTAATTTTTGTTCACACATCTGACCACTAAGGGTCTCTCTGGCTAAAACAGCAAAGAAGAACCTCAAATCACCATGGCTGATGCAACAAAGCACCTACCTTTACACAATGGGACACTAATCTCAGAGCTCAAAAATCTCTTCACAATTCTCAAAACCAGAAGAACATCAGCTTTTGTATATGGGTTTATATTTGCTTTTGTTGGTTTCACTGTTTTCTTAGCTTTCAGTCCTTCATCAAACTCTTCAGCTCCTTGGTTTACAAACATATTCAGTACTGGTTCTAATTCTGGTAGTGTTGGTTCAACAAGTGATTCTTATAGATCTCAATTTTCTTCTATTTTCTCTTACTTTTCCCCCAACAATTCCTCTACCCAACCAGTTCATAACTTTAATTCTTCTTCTTCTTCTTCTCGATCTCCTCCTCTTCTGCCTCCTAGATTGAACAAAGTACCGTCTCCTTTGGAAAATCACACTAAAAGCACTTTGAATTCTACTAAAACTGAAGTTCTTAAGCCTAATCAAACTTCAAATCAAACTGATAAAGCTCCAGATATAGAAACTCAAAATTCAAGTTCGCCTCTTCCTCCTAGTGTCAATAAAAAACAACCCATTGTGAGAAATCAAAATCAACCTCAGAGTTCAAGCAATTTTGATAAAGCTAAAGACTTTATGGGAAATCAAACTACCATTGTCAAGCCAATAGCTTCAGTGGTGACTAATAAAAATGTTGGTTCATCGGTATTAAATGTTACCCAGAAAGCTGAGATATCAAATTACACAGCTTCTCTGGCAAAGAAACAGAATAATGGTACTAACTCAAGCGTGTCGGTGAAACAGGGCAGTGATGATTTGGTTAAATCAATGATTGGTTGTGATTTTTTTTATGGGGAGTGGGTGAAAGATGATTCATAACCTCTTTATAAACCTGGTTCTTGTTCTCTGATTGATGAGCAGTTCAATTGTATTCATAACGGTAGGCCTGATAAGGACTATCAGAAATATAAATGGAAGCCTAAACATTGTACTCTTCCAAGGTATGTAACGAAATAGTAGTTAATGTTCTCTCTGAATTTTTCTTTGTTACTTTAAATTTTGAACTCATGTTGGTATATATAATTCCATCCATTGGGATTATGAGACCTTAAATCTATTGATGGGTTTTTTAGTTTTTTGGGGATTGATTAAAACTTGACCTCTTAATCTTAGAGCCTGTTTGGTTAGAAAACTAGTTTAAAATGGAATGGTTTGATTAAAAATGATTTTAAGAAGCATTTGAGTGATGGGATAAAAATGTTAGAAATAATCTTGAATGATACACTGATAAATTTTTTTTGGAGTGTATGTATTTTAAACTATTTTTTTCAAAAATTTGTGTAACTTCTATTAAAAATCCAAATATATATTTCAAACTTTTGAAAGCACTTCTAATAGAGATTGTTAAATATCTTGAAAGTATTTTGATTTATTTAAAAGCGCTTTTAAACATTAAAAAAAAGAGAGAACCATTTATCATGGATCTTTTGTTAAATGGATCATATGAAAAATGTTATTACATACAGGTTGGATGGAAAACACTTGTTGAATCTGTTGAGAGGAAAGAGACTTGTTTTTGTGGGTGATTCTCTCAATAGAAACATGTGGGAATCTATGGTTTGCATCTTGAGAAACTCGGCGAAAGATCCAAGCAAGGTTTTTGAAGCAAATGGAAAACACCATTTTCGTGGAGAAGCTTCATACTCCTTCGTATTCAAGGTATTGTGATTGTCCTTGGAAGCATAAAATATGTTATCTGAGTCGTCAAAACACTTCTTGCAATTTTTTTCGAAAAGCACTTAAAGGGTCTAAAAGCATAAAAAAAATAGTTCTTAAATTGATGTGGATCGGGCAAGAGAATAGAATTGGAGAAAGATGGAAGAAGGAAAATTAGTGTTGGGAGTTCAAAGAAACACGGATTTAGAGAGAAGAATTAAGAATTTGGAGAAGAGAGAAATAATTGACCAACTTTTTATGTTATAAGTTGTTACAATTATTGTGGTGGGTAATTATTGACTAAAACAATATTATTTACTTTTTTAAGATTATAATTAATTGACATAAGTAATGAAATAACTTCTTTTAAATAAATCTTTTTGAGATAATTAGATAGAAATGATTTAATTCATGATCTTCAAATTACACACATACATCATACGTTAAATGGGACTTTTCTGACAGCAAAAACAATTTTAAACCTATTTGAAAACATAATTTGAAAGTTGAAACTTAAATACATAATTATAATATTAAAAAAAATTCTAAAATTATTTCATACTTTAAAATCAATCCTAACAATATCTAATTATTCTAAATATCTTATTATCTTTGATTCTCATTATTAATCTTGTACCTTTGATTTTAGATTCTTCAACATTTTAAGTTAATTTTCATTCTTGTTGGTATGTTGACTGGTAATGGATAGGACTATAACTGCACTGTGGAGTTCTTTGTGTGTCCTTTCTTAGTTCAAGAATGGGAAATGCCGGACAAAAATGGATCAAAGAAAGAAACACTTCGTCTGGATTTAGTAGGGAGGTCTTCTGATCTTTACAAAGGTGCAGATGTCATCATCTTTAACACTGGACACTGGTGGACTCATGATAAGACCTCCAAAGGGTAAATTGGAGCTTCTTTGATATCAAAAATGGTTGTGTATGTTTAATGCCACGAATAACTGACATTCATAGTTTGTTATTTGGAATCTCCTTACAGAAAGGACTATTACCAAGAAGGTAGCCATGTGTATGGTGAACTGAATGTTCTCGAGGCGTTCCGGAAAGCATTAACTACATGGGCGAGATGGGTTGACGCCAACATTAATCCGGTGAAGTCTATAGTGTTCTTCAGAGGTTATTCTGCTTCCCATTTCAGGTAAACTTATGGCTCATTTGAAATTGCAAAAGATGTGCTTTTAAATGGACAAAATAACTTTTAGATGCGTTTGAAAAATTTCATGAGAAGTGTTTTTAAATATTAGAAGCATATTAGTGTTTTTAAGAGGGAGTAATTGTTAGAAGTTTTTTGTAAGTCTATGACTTAATCTATCAATATTGTTGCATTATGTTTAATAAAGTCCTAGATTTTAGGACTTTAGATCAGGTTGTTTCATTTAAATTAGACAGACCACATCTTTAAAAAGTTGTTAAACGTGGTTGTTTTGTTTTAGTATTCTCTATTTCCAAAGATTTATAAAAGCCACATTTCTACATTGAATAAACAAGCAGTTCAAACTCATTCTTTGTTACTTAACATTTGGTATCGGAGTTGATACTGCAACACATCATTATAGTTTTCAAAATACTCGGTCAGCTTCTCCTCGGTTGTTTCCCATGAAATTCCACCAATAATCAACTTTCCTTGATCTGAATTCATCTCTCGTTACCAAACAAACCCACTCGACTCTATCTTCCTCCCTTCGATCGAAGCTTATGCCTTTCAGATTTTTAGGTTATGGTGGGTTCGTGACTTTGAAGAATTGGAAGAAAGAGGAAATAAGAGTTTGTGGTTGACTTAGAGAGAGAGAGAGGAGTAAAAGGATGGCAACAAAGAGATATGACCTTCTAAGCATTCCCATTTTGATGGAGACTATGAGCATTGGGTAATGTTTGTGGAAAATTTGTTGCGTTCCAAGGAGTGGTGATACCTGGTAAGGATAGGAATCAAAGAGCCAACAAGGGGGAGATTTTGAATGAAGCGCAGAGGGTAGAGCTGACATATTTGAAGTTTAAAGACCTGAGAGTGAAGAACTACCTCTTTGCCTCGATTGAGAAGACTATTCTTAATACAACATTCAAAAATACACTGCAAAAGAGTTGTGGGATTCCATGAAGAGAAAGTTTCAAGGTAATGAAAGGGTTCGGAATGCACAACTGCAGCGCCCATCACTGACTATTTTGTTAGAGAAATGCTTGTGGCAAATGACATGAAAAATTTAAGAGAAGATATGCCAGATGCAAAGTTTGTAGAGAAGATTTTGAGAACTCTGTCTCACAAGTTCACATATATTGTGTGTGCTATTGAGGAATCAAAAGACATTAGAAGCTTTTCAATTGATAAAGTTCAAAGCTCATTGTAAGTACACGAGCAGAAACTAAAAAAGTGAAACCAGTGAAGAAGAACAAGTGTTGAATGTTTCAGAGGGAAGCTCTATAGGTAAAGGATATGGAGGGAGAGGATCAAATTGAGGAGATTTTAGAGGCATAGGTGGTGGTCGAGGAAGAACATCTTTCAACAAGACTTTGATTGAATGTTACGGATGCCACAAACTAGGTTATTTTCAAAATGAGTGCCCCACCTTGGAGAAAGGAACCAACTATGCAGAACTCGATGAAGAAGAAGTACTACTGATGGCTCACGTGGACCTTCACCATGTTAAACGAGAGGAGTTATGGTTACTAGATTTTGGTTGTAGTAATCATATGACTGGAAAGGGAATGTGGTTCTCAAGTCTAGATGAAAGGTATAGACAGACTGCCAGGTTGGGAACAATTCAAGAACGACTATGTTGGGAAAAGGAAGTGTTAGGAAGCAAATTAGAGGCATTACACAGGTGCAAGGTGTAGGGCAATTGCAAGAAAATGGAGTTTCCATACTCATTCAGAACAATGTGTACAAGGTGTTCTAATCAATTCAAGGGCTCATCATGCAAAGAGATCACAATCAACATGATGTTTGTGGTATTGGCCTCACTTGTAGCTGATGAACCAAGTTGCTTCAAAACAATTCAAAACGATCTCTGAAGAAGACTCACTTATGGCACTGCAAATTTGAGCACTTAAGCTTTAAAAGGTTGAGAGCTCTACACTACAAGAAGATGGTGAATGGGTTTCCTATGTTGAAAACTCTATCTAGGCTGTGTGAATACTGCTTGAAGGGGAGGCAACACAGAGAAGTAATTTCTAAACAAAGTCAATGGGGAGCAACATAAAGGCTTTAATTGGTTCACACAGACATTTGTGGACCAATTACACTAGAGTCCATTAGTAAAAAAAAAGGCTCACTTTTATTGATGATTTGTGAAGAAAAACATGAGTGTTTTATTTATCATAGAATTTAGAGGCATTTACCATGTTTAAAAAGTTTAAAAACTTACTCGAGAAGGAAGTAAGTGAATTGATATGGTGTTTAAGGACTGATAGAGGGGGACTGTTCATTTTAGATGAATTCAATGAATTATGCAGTTCCAATGGTATAAAGAAGCAACTGACAACAACATTCACTCCACGATAAAACGGAATAGCTGAACGGAAAAATAGGAGCATCATGAATTTGGCAAGGAGTATGTCATTTGAAAAGAAAATTCCAAAAGAGTTCTAGCCTGAAGCTATCAATTGGACTATTTATATTTTGAATTGAAGTCCAACCATTGTAGTAAAGATTAAACACTTGAGGAAGCTTGGAGTGGACACAAATCATGTGTGGAGCATTTCAAGGTATTTGGTTACATTGCACATGTACACATTTACTAAGCTTGATGATAAAAGCATGAAGTGTGTTCACTTGGGATTAAGTGAAGGAACAAAGGCATACAAACTCTACAATCCAATCATAGAGAAAATTATAATAAGTAAAGATGTTGTATTTGAAGAAATTGAAAGTTGGGATTGGAACAAAGTGAAGCCAAATAAGACTAGTACTGTTCCAGAGTGGGGAAACGATACAACGAATGAAGAAAGAACAAATGATGATGAAGATGGAAAAGATAGTAGAGTCAACAACTCAACCTCGTCAGACACAGCACCAAGCATATAGCAAGGGAGGATTAGGAGACAACCTCCATGGATGGATGACAATTGTCTGTTTTACAGAACATAAAAATGTGCAAGCATACATGGTCACAAGTAATAATATTTGATAAGTAAGTTATCGTTCCCACGGAGATTTGTTACTATAGTTTGTTGAGTACTAAAATTATCTCTCTCTGATTTTATTCAAAACGATCGTTGATTGTAAAAAATTTAAGAAAAGAGTTTAATAACAAAATAAAAGAAATCTAGGATTGCAATTTTTCACTAAATTAATCAACTCAAATCATATTATTTCTTTTTTATTTATATTTTTTAGTGCATTTAATTTGTCAACCGAAAACTTCTAATTTTATTCATACATCTCTTCCGAGCTCCGTACAAACACACCTCGTTAAATTAATTCACTATATTCCTATGAGAATTAAATTCACCAAGATTCATTACGTTCTAAGTTCTCAAATGGCCACACATACAATTAGGGTATATTCTTATCCTTCATCATACATGTCATTCTATCTATAAGCAATATACACAAAAATGTCTCTTCCAAGTTTATTTATGTGTCACAGATCATTTGATAAAATTCGTAAATAATCAAAAGCATTAAGCACAAAATAGAATAAACAACTCAAACGTCTTATAAATCGTTCAAAAATAATTAAAATAAAAACATCATAAATTTAGATCAAATGCAACCCTAGAAAAATTAAATTACTTCATAAATTTAAAATAAAAATTACAACAGATACATAAAAATTAGATGAAGAAGAAGAAAAATTAAAACACAAATATTTGGCACACGCAGAACACAACAAAAGTCAAAAAATCGCTTCTGCGTTTTCTACAGTCCAAAACCGAACAACAAAATAATCTCAAAAACTAAACACTCCAAAAACTCTCCAAAACTTTTTTACTCTATCATCTTATCTCCTATTTATAGCTAAAAAAAATACATCTAAAATATTACGTTTTTTTTTAAATAAACGCGTAAAAATTTGTATCGAAAAATAAAAATCACGTGTATCGATTTTCGATATTTAAAAGGTTTTTTTAAAATCACGCGTACACACAGAGAGGCGCCATCTGATTTTTAAATTCAAAGTGCATGCCACGTGTCAGCGTCTGATTCGCTGCAAGGATTTAATGCGGACACGTGGCAGCATTTCATTGCCTACGGGAAACGGGCGCACGATACATTGTCGCACGGGAGACAACGGTTGCAACGCGGGCTGATCTTGCGCTTTTGCGCTCATTGTACCATGCCACGTGTCAGCACATGATTCGCTGCAAAATAAAGTGGGACAAGTGTCAACTCCTGATTCGCTGAAAGGATTAGTGCGGACACGTGACATCATTTCATTCGCTGAATATTCGGTTGCACGCAGAGATCAGCGCACGAGATCAGAGGCATGCGTAACGTGGGGGACAGCGGCTGGACTCGTCAGAGACGTGGATCCTACATGCACGCGGGCCTGCGCAGTAGGTGGGCCCCACTCGGGCACCAAGCCGCGTGAAAGATAAGATCTACAACCACGCGATTTGGGCGGGTGTGAAAAGGACGCGCGCATCGTAGCCGTTTCTTTGCTGATCGGACGACCCACGTTTCGCGCGTGGTGTACGGCGCGTGGATTATTCTTACCTGCGCAGAAAATTAAACTTTAATTAATTTCATTTTGGCCCACAAATTTAATTCAAATTATAATTTCAACTTTCTTTAATTACAGTTTAGCCCTTTTCTAATTTAAATTAATATTTTTAAACTTTTAATAATTAAAATTAAGCCTGATTTTAATTTAAATTATATTTTTGACTTTTATAAATTGCAATTAAACACACTTTTATTTGAAATTATATTTTTGGACACAAATTTGCAATTAAGTACGTTTTTCGATACAAATTATTTAATTTTCTTAAAATATATAAAAAATAGTAAATACTAATTTATAATACTAAAATTAACTAAAAATAATAAAAACATAGCAATTATAATTAATAAAATAGATAAAAATAACTATATAAAATACAGTTATCAATGACTTTGTGACTGAAGAAGGACTATTTGAGGAAGAAGAAATGAACAACGTAGCCTTATAAACAGAAGTGGGAGATCCTAGCACATTTGAGGATGCTATTGGAAGCTCAAAATGGAGAAAAGCAATGGATAGTGAAATACAAGCCATTGAGAGAAATGAGACTTAGAGCTTGACAACTTGACCACCAGAAGCTTGAGCCATAAAAGTAAAGTGGATTTACAAAAATCAAAATGAACGAGAAAGGAGAAGTGGAGAAGTAGAGAAGTACAAGGTTAGGCTTGTTGCAAAAGGGTACTCAGATGCAAGGGATAGACTACAAAGAAGTGTTTGCACCAATAGCTAGATGGGATACAATTAGAATGATACTTGCTCTAACTGCACACAACAATTGGTATGTTTTCCAACTAGATGTAAAAAGTGCTTTTTTACATGGAAAATTGATTGAGAATGTTTACATTGAGTGACCTTAAGGCTATGTGAAGTTAGCAGAGGATCAAATAGTGTTGAAGTTAAGTAAGGCATTGTATGGGTTGTACCAAGCCCATCTTGGTACAGTAGAATATAGGTTTATCTTCTTAAGTAAGGGTTTTCAAGGTGTCCAAATGAATATATTTTGTTCACAAAATGCAAGAACAATGATAAGATGTTGATAGTTAGCATATATGTAGATGACTTGTTGTTTACAAGAAATGATGCAAAGTTGCTTGAAGAGCTCAAGTTCTCAATGAAACTTGAATTCGTATGTCAGATTTGGGAAGGATGAGGTACTTCTTAGGAGAAGAAGTGAGGAATGAATTTACATTAGTTAGAGGAGATATTGGAAAGGTTTGGCATGTTGGATAATAATAGTGTGAAGAATCCAATTGTACTTGGATGTAAGTTGATGAAAGATGATGAAAGTGCAAGAGTGAATGCTACGCAATACAAGTAAATAATTGGCAGCTTGATGTATTTAACTGTGACAATGCCTAACTTAATGTTTGTTGTAAGTCTAGCTAGCAGATTTATGGAGAAATCTATTGAAATGTATATGCAAGTGATGAAGAGAATTTTACGATATGTAAAGGGTACTGTAGACTTGGGATTTTCTACAAAAAAAGAGATGATAGTGAACTGTTTGTTTTCTCGAACAATGATTATGTTAGGGACATTGATGATCGCAAAAGTACTTTAGGTTATGTGTTTTTAATGAGTTCAAGGCTTGTGTCATAGAGTTCAAAGAAGCAAGCAGGGGTCACTCTTTCCACCATTGAAGTTGAGTTTATTTTAGCAGCTTCATGCGCTTATCAAGTTGTATGGATGAAGAGAGTGTTCAAATGCCTTGGCTGGAGTGGAAGTAAGTGCATTGTGATATATTGTGACAATTCATACCATTAAACTGTCAAAGAACCCTGTGATACATGGGGGGAGCAAATACATTGATAACAAGTATCATTTCCTTCAACATCTTTCAAATGATGGAGTTGTGGAGTTGAAATATTGTTGTTCTAAGGATCAAGTAGCTGATGTTATGACCAAGCCTTTAAAACCCGATGTTTTTGTGAAGATGAAAGTTATTTGGTGTGTATTCTTTGCCATCAAAGTAAATTGATTGTTGCTGCAATGCAGTTTAAGAGAGGAAATTGTTAGAAGTTTTTTATCAGTCTATGACTCAGTCTTTCAATATTGTTGCATTTTGTTTAATAAAGTCTTAGTTTATAGGACTCGAGATCAAGATGTTTCATTTAAATTAGGCAGACTACATCTTTAGGAAGTTGTTAAACGTGGTTGTTTTGCTTTAGTATTCTCTATTTATAAAGGCTTATAAAAGTCACAGTTCTACATTGAATAAACAAGTAGTTCAAACTCATTCTCTGTTACTTAACAGTTATCCTAACTTTTTTGGAGAATGGATGCTCCTTATTTCATTACAAAAATGCCAAAACATATATATCAAATACTTAAATGCTTGTTTTTTTAAATAACTAGGCTATTTATATACCCATTATTACGACTTAAACCAGTATATTCTGCATGCCCACATATATTTAATGTCGTTGAGTCATAACTTGTTGGCAACAGGTAGATGCTTGTCCCAAGATCACTTTTAACCAAACATTTTTTTCTTTCCAAATCAACCTCTTATAAGCACATCCAAAAGACTCCCGATAAACAATCACATTCCAATTTATATGAATTGTCAGTTTTGATATCTTGGCCCTCTCTGTTTTGTCCCTTCACCATCACCATGTAGTTAATTGTAGTTAAACGTTTCTTAGTCAATAATTTTGGCAACATTGTATGGAAAAAAAACTAAGAAATTGATGTTCTCTGTCTCCTTACAGTGGCGGGCGATGGAACTCTGGTGGGCAATGTGACAGTGAGACTGAACCGATTATGAACGAGACATATCTAAATCCATACCCTCCTAAAATGCTGGTGCTAGAAAAGGTGTTGAGAAATATGAAAACCCATGTCAACTACCTTAATATCACAAGAATGACAGATATTCGAAAGGATGGTCACCCATCAATCTACCGGAAACAGAACTTGTCACCTGAAGAAAGACGATCACCATTAAGTTTCCAGGATTGCAGTCATTGGTGTCTTCCGGGTGTTCCTGATGCATGGAATGAGGTGTTGTATGCACAACTACTAGTGAAACTACAACAGCAGAAGAGAACATAGGTAAAACACTACAATCCTAAATTACATACACATGCAGAAGAGAACATAGTTTTTTTTTCTTCTTCTTCTACTGTTTTGGTACTATAGATACAAACAACAAAACAAAGGTTGAATATAAGAGTGTAATATCTACCGAGAGTCAATTACAAATACATCCCTTCAGATTTTCTGAAACAGCAAATAGACCCATAGATTTAAAAAATAACAACTATACTCCTAGTTACTATTTCTTAATTCTTCAAGAAGATATTTTCAATAAAATCAATAAAAGTTATGAAATTCGAAAGAGAGTATTGTAACAAAACAATAGTAGGAGTGTAATTGTTTATTTTTCAAACTTAAAGGGTGTTTTTGCAGTTTTGGAAACCTTAAAGGGGTTCTGCAGTAAATTTTCCTTCTATGAATTATAAATGAGATAAAAGGATATAATTTATTGGAGAGATCAGTGATCGTTCTATGCTCTGCTAAGTGAAATGTTTTTGTGAAACAAAGGGTGGAGATTAGAAAGAAAAAGTACCTCAACTAATGGTTCAACTTTTGGATGTAGACTCATCCCACTCATGCTCTTTCATATTCTTTAGCCTCCAAGCTTTCAAAATTATAAATTTTGAATTTTCTAGTTTGTTTTATTTATAAAATAAAATTGTTGTAATTATCATTTCAATTATTCTTTTCTGTTTTATGCACATTTCTTTACTTGTCTTGATTTTGATTCTTGTCAATAAACTTGTAGATCAACGATATGTAGTTCATTTGATCATATACTAGGTTTGAATCTCACTTATTAAAAACATGTTAGCATTGAATTGGTGAGAGTTAGGTAGTGTAATTATTAAAAAAATAAAATAATATACTTCGTATGTGTCTTGATGAATCAAATCCATGGTTATTTTAGCATAGTACAATAATCATTAGGGTTTCTTGCCCAATATTTTCTTGATGCTTTACTGGCATGTTCTTTTATGCTTTACAGATAGAGAATTCTTGCTTAGAGATTTGAATATGCTTTTTATAATAAATAAGATATAAATGTAATGAGATTATTCAGGATAGTTAATAGCTCTGAACTTTTCTCACATTTTCACATGGGATGTTTGACCATAAATTCAATGGAAGATCTTTGTATTAGACTTGCTTTTCTCTTTAGAGATTATTAAAGTCTTCAATCATTTTTTTTAAATGAGAGTATAATAATTGGAACTAGAAAATAAATAAATAAATAAAATTAGATAAATTCAGGGAAAGAATAAATAGAACAAATAGGATCAGGATTGTTATATGAGCTACTTGTAGTTATTGCTATTTATAATTTTCATCGGTCTCTTTGATTTTTTTCTTTGATGCGGTGCAACTTGTACTGATCATGTTCAATACTATAAATATTAATAAACAAATTAAAAATATTATTACCAACTAGATCTAACTTTTGTTTCAATTAAAGGTGACAATTTATGATTTGATGCGGGAACATGACAGGAATACTAGTGATATAATACGATTTTGACATGATATGTGTAATCTGTTTTATAAACATGTTAAACATGATACAATGATGATATGATATTACCGATAACAAGAATTAATCCTTTTAACATATATTTTATTATAAATAAAGAGTGTAATGATCTGATTAATTTTGACTTATATATTATATAGTATTTTAATTTTTACTGGTATAATATTATGTTTTCTTAACTCTTTTTAAGATTTGTTATTTACCTTTTGAATTTAATTAAATTTAGTATAAAAGAGATCAAATTTGAACATATTAATTATTCTTGGTACATTAAAATTTTAATGTAATTTTTGAATTTTTTTAACTGAAAAGTTGAGGGATCAAATCTAACAAAAAAAAAAATTGAAGTAATCAAAGTACATATTTGATAAAAGTTAAAAAATTATAGATATTATTCTAATTTATTATTATATTACATGATAAAACATAAAAATGATACGAGGTGAACGAATTTAATAAATATTTTTTAAAATAATATATTTTAATTAATTATTTTTTAAGTTAATTAATACATAAATATTATATGAATACGATATAAATCAATTATAAATATAATAATATCATAAATAAATTTAGACTATATGAAATATTTATTAAATGTGTCGAAACGAAATTAATTTGTTAACAAACATGATTTGCCACCCAAATTCACGTGATGTATAATTGTGCAAATTTTCTCCCTCGTCCTATAACATATTTTTCGTATGATGTTTTATGTTTTATGTAAAACTAAAAGGTTAAAAGTTTGTATACCATTTATCATTAATATTTATTTAAAATCAAACATTAATTGATGTAATTTAAAATATAAAAAAAATGAATAATTTTTACCATCACACTATTAAATTAACCATTATGGTTATAGGGTATTAGTATTTGCGGGAATGACAGGAAACAGGAAACAGGAAACTAAAGAAAAAAAATTATGAAAGAAGAATATTAGTACTCAAAAACGAAACAAAGAAAAAAGAATTAAAATTATAAATATGTCCATTCGAAATATTTGATGTGATGAATACGTGAATTGAAATAAAATATCCATATATTTTTATCAAAAGTTGTATGATTCATAAAAAAAATGCAAAATAATTGTAGAGAATAAAGGCAAAAAAAAAAAAAAAGAGAGTATCACATGGAATAATATATGATAATAAAATTGGATTTATTGGTGGTTAGGTTTCTTCTGCATTTTCTTTACGAGCATGTTACAATATAAATGTTCAATTATAAATACCTCCATCTAGGTTTTTCAAGACGTTAATTTGCAAAATAATAATTATATTATAAAAATATTATTTAATTTAATTTTGTTATTTTATATTATTAAATTTTATAAATATTATAAAAATATCATTAAATTTTATAAATATTATAAAAATATTATCGATATACATATAATTTATAGTTTTTTTTGTTATTGAGTTTAATAGCATTTTTATAATATTTATAAAGTTTAATGGTATATAAATAAATAAAAATTGATTGTATTTTTATAATATTTATAAAGTTTAATAAAATAAAATTTGATAATAATCTATAAAATTTAATGGTAAGAAAAATTTATTTATTTTATTATTATTATATATAGTGTTTTGCGGCTATAACAAAAATAGTGATAAATGTTTTAATAATTTATTTATCGACCTCTAATTTGTTTGATGATATCCGTACATTCTAGGAACAATAAGTCATTTGTTGTTATATGATATTGGTCAAAGACGTGTCTGGGATGGGATTCTTGATTCATGAACTTAGCGGATTGTCAAATCTTTATTAACTGTTTTCTTAACTTTATTTGCAATAAGTTCTCGTATGTATCGGTCATCAGAAACTTAATTGATATGTTTTAAAAATTATAAAAAATAATATTTATAATATTAAAAATAACATATCAATAAAATTTAACATTATCTAATTAAATATGTTTATGATAAGTTTATTTTATTAGAATAGAACGTAATAAGAATTGATTTATTTTAATTTTATATTTGATTAGATTGAAAAGTGTTAATGAAATAAAATTGATTCTTAAAAAAGAAAAAAAATCAAAATTCATTCTATAAAAATCATGATTTTATTCTCATTTCAATTATTTTTCAAATTTTATCTTAATCCCAAATATAACCCTAGATCCTAAGCTATAAATCCTAAATCATAAACTCTAAATATCAAATCTCAAATCCCTAAATCTTATTTAGAAAAATAATAATTTTAATCTTCAACCTTTATCCACAAATATAACTCTAAACTCAAAATCTCAAATCCTAAAACCTTAACCCTTATTTAAAAAAATAATAATTTTAACACCAAACCCCAAATCCTAAATTCCAAAACCCTAAACACTATTTAAAAAAATAATAAATTTAACCCTAAATCTTAACCTACAAATATAATCCTTAATCCCAAATCTCAAATTCCAAAATTCAAAACTCTAAATTACTAGATCCTCAAACCCTAAACCCTATTTAGAAAAATAATATATTTTATTTTTAAGTAATAAATATTTAAAAATAATAATGATTTTAATAATATATTTTATCTGACGAAAAAAATAATAATTAATATTTAAGGTAATATACAATATTTTTTTATTTTATTTCAATTATAAAACAAACACTATAATAATGAGTTTTTTTTATTATAATCGTTAAATCAAACAAAACTGTTTTCTTTTCATTCTTATTAATATTTCGATTCAATTCAGTGAACCAAACATAACATTAATATTAAAAGGGTCCAGTTAAACATATTTTAAATTAAATTATGTTTAATTAGACGCATTTAATATTAAATAATATGAAATATTTTTTTAATAATAAAAATATATTAATCGAAAATAAGGGATGTTATTTTGTATGTTTATAAATTTTAAGAATTTTTGTTTTTGTTTTTAGTTCTCTTTAACTTGAAAACAGGGATGAAACTGACAAACATTCGTGAGCGTAGAAGCAGCAGAAAAAGATTGAGAGTTGAAGGAAAAAATAAGAAAAGAAAGTTGTATTGCGTTTCTGTTAGAGTTGCTCTTAAAGTGATATTACAAGTCAAAACCTATGCACTAGACTAGAACAGAAAAGATCCATGTAGAGTGTGCACTATCAATCCAAATAGAAAGGGAAAAAGTAGTACCTAATAGCTAATAGACTAAGCAAACTATGAGCCGATCCAAGCTAAAACAAGACAAGTCACGTTACATTTTATTAGCTTAACATCCCCCGCAAGCTTAGTTTTAAGTTCCTCAAAACGCATTGTTTTAAGTGGTTTAGTGTCAAATATACTCAATAAACAGTTTAGTAGCTAAGACTTTTTCCCCAAATGAAATGAAAGTCTATATCAATATGTTTTAATTCTTCAATATAGAACATAGTTTCTTGTCAGGCATGTGGCATTAATATTATCACAAAAGATTATAGGTGGTTGTGACAAATTAATCTGCTACTATTTCAATAGTTCTTGTTGGTTTAGCTTCATGTAACTCCACTTTCTCTAAAAGTTGCTTAACCTACTTTTTCTAGTTAAGATGAAATCCAGTGGGAGCTCTATATATTTCTATCCCCAAGAATTAGGACAAGTTTCTAAAATCCTTCAATATAAAGGCAGTATTAAACTTCTATGTTACTTTCTAAATAATAGTTGTTGGATTGCTACCTATCGCAATACTGTCATCAATATAGATTAAGAAAATAACTATTTCAATGCCTTTGTTGTAAATAAGCAAGGATGCATCTGAGTCAGTCAAACTTTTGCTTAGCTTCTTGAAAAACGCTTTACAGGCTTGTTTGATGTCATATAATGCTTTCTTCAATCTGCACACATAACGAGGATAGTCAAGATGCTAAAATCTAGCTTATTGTGTCATGTCTACTTCTTCATCAAGGTCCCCATTTAAGATCTCAAATTGTCTCACACACCAGTTCTTTGACAAGGGCAAGAGTCAATAATGCTCAAATAGTGACTTGTTTTACCACTATTAAAGGTCGTAGCGCAGTCACTGCTATGAACTCTATCACACTCTTTTGCTACTACTCTTGATTAGTATTTGTCAAGAGATCCACTTGCTTGTAACTTGGTTAATTCTTTTAACTTATTTATTGCAACTGATCATTGTAAGTTCTGAAATTTATTTGTGTCTATATTGGCATTCATATATACATACTTATTAAAAAATACTTAATATACATACTTACATTGTTAAAAAACAATTGTATGATAATGTGTTTACTTAAACCCTAAAACACTTTGTATTTAAACCCTAAATCTTATAACTCCTAAAACACAAACCCAAAAAACCTAAACCCTATAAACCATTAACACAAAATCCTAAAAATTCGAAAACTCTAAACATTAATCTCTAGAATACCTAATCACTAAACCAGTATAAATCCTAAAAATCATAAAACTTAAATTTATCATTTTTAAAATTATTTTACCAAGCATGTAACTCATTTGTTTATGTATAAGATCTAAAGTTTGAGTCATAGTTACGAACATATGAATAATATAATTATTAAAAAAAAATAAGTAATACACTAGATTTGATGTGCCTACAAATATATATACTAATTTATATCTTTAACATTTCTTTACTAATATAACTACTGAATTTAATTTGCAATCTTGACATCATTATCTTTATTGGTAATAGAAAAAAAATTATAATCTTTTATTTATGAAAAATAAAATGATTAATATTTTTAAAATATTGGTACTAGTTTAAGAAAGCATCAAATAAATATAAAGGTTAGTTGAAAACTTTTGTAAAAATTATAAAACTATTAAAAATATTGAGGGACATTAGTTGTATGGAACATTTCACAAGTAAAAACATTGCATATATGAATGATATTTTAATCGGAATTTATAGGATGACAAAAATTGAGATGTTTTACCAATACTTTAGTAAAATTTGTTCATGTGAATATTCTCCAACTGAAGAAATATTCAGAATTCAAAATGGGAAAGAAATAGATTCGTTCGGAGGAAATTCCACTTTCCAATGATTTAATTTGAGGAAAATCAACCTCGGAAATTAATAACAATTAACTTAACAATAAGTGTTTATTAGTTTCCATATACCCACTAGTTCCTTAATATCTAGAAATAACTTTGCTATCTAAATTTTCCGTCACACCAAAACTCCACTACCACTAATCACTGCTAAAATTATGGAATATAATCCCAACTAAAAAATTTCATTTTAACAATTAATTACTCTAAACAAATACAAATTATCTATTATTATATTATTATTAATAGAGCATATGATGATGACGTTCAAACCAATAAAATAAAACATTGGTACATTTTTAAGAAAAAAAATACATCATAAAAGATAGAGATAAAAAATATGTAAGAGTAATGAATGTAAACAAAATTAAGTTTTATATGATTAATAATTTTACTTTTAACTTAAAAAAATATGTTTATTATATTATAAATAATAAATACATGCACCACATGCATTTTTGTTAAACAGACATGTTTTACGTGGAAGAATGTTAAAAATAAAAATTAATTTAGATTTAATTAAATAACATAATTTTTTTACAAATATAATTTAATTTTTAATATCCTTTGATGCATGCATATCCATATTAATATGAGATAGGTAATCAAAAGTTATTAACATAACATTCTCGTGACCATAACCAAAAAACTAAAACATAAAAACCAAAATTGTACTATTTCTTTCTAAAATAACTAACATATTGTACTAATTTTCTTCATAAAATAACAAAATCTATTCAACATTTCAATCTCACTATTAAAAAAAAGAGAAAAAAGAAACATCAATTAATTTACATCTTTTAAAACTCAAGCTGAACAAAATTGCTGAAGAGGAAGCACATAAAGCATGAATCAAATCAATCTTTAAGAAATAGGAATATTTAGTTAGAAGTTTATTTAATATTATTTGGGTTTGTGATTTTGAATATGAGAAAATGGAAGTAATTTTTGTCTAGAAGCAGAATTACTAGTTGTAGTAGTAACAGTACGTTCACAAGAAGGACACATAGTAAGTGTTGTAGCAGGAAGCTGCTGCATAAAGAAAGGTTGAGAAGCACTTTTCAAAGCTCTTAATTCTTGAACTTCTTTTTGTATCCGCTTGTTCTCTTCTCTCAGTTTCTCACAACACCTTTTTAAATAATCACAGTCTACCTCCGTTTGCTTCAACTTTGTCCTGTGTCATCATTTTAATTAAATTATTATTAATAAGAAAATTAAAAATAATAGCACTAATTTTATTAGTACATGCATTCATGGTTTCATTCCTACCTGGCTCTTCGGTTCTGGAACCACACCTCAACCTGGCGTGGTCTGAGATTTAACTGTTTGGCGAGAGCAACCTTTTGTTTCTGCTTAAGAAATTACAATTAATATACCAATAAAACGTTGATATAAATATTTGACAATTATTTATATTTTTATAAAAGTTATTCATCAAAATTTATCCACTAACTAATTTTAATACTGTGTAAGATAAAATTACCCGTTAATTAATTAAATTAATTTTGGAATATATTTAAACAATAAACCCTATATAGAATTTTAAAAAAAAACTTAAACAAATACCAATTTAAATGTCATTTAATGTTGAAAATTCATTCTGCTTTCAACGTTAAACTCAGCTCGGCAATTAGACTTGTTTTGTTTCGTTTCCCCAAAACAACTTTGGGAGAAAAACATTATTAAATAAAGTAGTTTTATTTTATATTTATATTTTAAAAAATATTAGAGTAATTATTAAATTATTAAGTAAATTTTTTGGGAATCTATATTTTTATTATTATTATTAAAGTAAACTATATATTTTTAAAAATAATTTTTTTTTTCTAATAATAATGATTATTACTTGAAAAATATAACTAATTAAATTTTTGTTCTGAAAATATTAACTCCGTCAAATAACGGTTTTATGTAATTTAAAAAATATTCTAATAATTTAATGCTTTAGAATTTTATAAATGAAAATATCGACATGCATTAACAGAAATTGCTATGAAAATATCACTACTCAAAAATAATTCATTTCAAATTACTTACGGGATTGAGGGTGCAGTGTTCTTTGAAACTCTCTTCAAGAAAAGCAGATTGTTCTTTAGACAGTCTGAGTTTCTTTCGAGTTGACCCGTTAATTTCTTCATCATAACTCGCTCTCTCATCCTGAATCTCTAAATCTCTCTTGTCAATATTACATCTTCCTTTTATATCTGAAAACTCCAAATGAAACGACGAAACAGTACTGTTCGGTGACGACATTGTAGTTCCATCCTCTGCTTCCTCTGTCGTATTCGCAACCGGAAACCGGTTCACATCAAACCCCTGACCCGGTCCATCCAAATTTGAACCCGGTTCGGAAACCAACACTGCTAAATCAACCAGAAACACACAGATGTGAGCTAGTCAAGCACAATCCATTAAATATAAAATCATTTTAAACAATGGGTTCTCTTTAGTTTTTGATAAAACTTGATAAAAACAAAAACTTTACGCTTATCAGAGACAGAGAGCCATGGGAAAGAAAGCTGTGAACAAGTCTGGTTATGAAGAACATGAGCAGAGGGTAAAAGTTGAAGCTGAAGAGATGGGTCAGTTGAAATTGTTCTTCTTTTATCTTGAGGGGAATCTCTTATTTGATGATCTTCAAGTGATTTTGAAGTAAAAGCGCTTCCTAAAGAAGAAGCACATAACAGAGGATCCTTGTTGTTAGTAAGCATTGGGTTTTTAGCAAGGAAAGTAAAGGGTGTTGGAGAATCGCCTAAACTCAGAGCCAGCTCCATTTAGAGAATTCTAGACACCAAATTTGTTTTGTTGGTAAATGGGAGGAGAAAGAGAAAGCTCAGGAGTTTTATAAATGAAAATAAGGAACAGCAACCACCCTTACGGGGTTTGTCCCATCTAATCTTATCTCAACTTTTGTTACTATTATTTTTATTTATTATTTAAAAAATAAAAAATCTTTTTCTTAAGCTTGTTAGCTCCCAAAAAAACAGTATTCTTAAGAAACTAGCGTAGTTAGTTTGAGTCAATTTTTTATTATTACTCGCTGACACTTTTTTAGTCCGAGGCGGTAATACTATAAAGATTTAATATTTAATTCCTAACAACCACACCCAACATTAACAATTTTTGTATGTAATGAATTAAGATTAATATAATTATAATTAATAATTAATAATTAATAATTATTTATTTAAATAAAAAAATTATTTTTTTACTTTATAATTATTATCACATATCGTAATTTATAATAAATAAAATTTTCTTTTAAAATAATAACATAACGTTTGAATTAGAAAAAAATATTATTATTCTAATCGATCTTATTAATTATAAAATAATTTAATTTTTAAAAAAAATATTCTATAACATCTCGCATTCTAATTTGTTTTAACATAAATAAATAAATAAATATTATTATTATTATTATTATTATATCTATTATATCTATTATATTTTTACAATTATATATTTAAATATTATTATTATTATTATTATTATTAAATATAATTATCATTAATAAATTATTATTATTTAAATTAATTTAAATAGCTTTAATATTATAATCTGATAAATATGTAAATAATTTATGCGTGCCTGCGGCAAACTCATAAAAAAACACTATTTACCATAATTAATTTTTTTTATAAAAAATAATATTTCTTATAGCACTAATATATTTTTATTATTAAAAAATTAAATTTATCATTTCACATTAAAGATAATACCCATTAAATATTATTTAAGTTAAATTATGTTCTAATATCACTTAAATTCATTCAAAATTAAATTTTATCTAATTGAACTATATTAAATATTTTTAGATTTTATTTTTGTTATAATAAGTTTGATATATTTTATTTTTTTAAGAGATAAATGTTAGACATGTTCATTACTTATATGATATTTAGATTAATGAAATTTTTTATAGTAATTTAGTTTATTAGTTTTGAAAAAATTAATAATTTAATCTAAATAGTTCATTTTTATGTTTTTTTTAAGTATTTGCTTTCTATTTTTTCAACTATATTTAAAAAAAAATTAACATAAATATATTTATGTAGTTTTTTAAAAATAAATTTAAAAAATATAAAAATTAATTATTTAGATTTATATTATTATTTTTAATTAATAGATTAAATTATCATTAAAAATAATTAAATTTAAGTAACTTATTTTACAAAATAATAAACGGTCATCTGTTTTTAAAATGTCGTATAAATAATTTAATTTTTAATATTTTTAATAAAAATATATTTTTATTATATGTGATATTAAAAAATATATATTTATTTATCTAATAAAAATAAAAAAATACTAAAAATAAAACTATATGAACGCAATTAAACTTTTTTTATTTTCCTCATCTTTTATTTGCGTTGTTGCCATATGGGAATGAATTAACCGACAAGTAAAGGTTGAAAAACGCAAGTGAGTGTATTTAATTATACAACGGTTTCTCAGAGTTTTATTTGTGACATTAATAAAATACAAACACACATAATTAATAAGAATCTTGTTAACTTTGTTTGACTTCTTTCTCAAAACCAATATAACCATTTTAGGATCCCCATTAATTTTATTTTTTCTAGAATCACAAAATTACACTATTAAAATTTAAAATAATGTTAAAGAATAATGATATTATAACAATTAAAATTATATATTTTTATTATAACGGTGAAATTTAAAATTTATTATATTATCATTATCCACAGTTAAATTGTCGGATTCTTTCTAATATAAGAGTGTATTAATTTTTTTATGAATTATTCTGGAAAACTTGAAAAAGAGGAAGATAAATTCTTGTTGGCTTTCCTGTTTCACGAGTGTTTTATTAAAATTTATAAAAATAAATATTAAAAATTTAAGATAAAGATATTATTATAATTTAAATGATTATCGATATAATGATAATTCATTAATAATCATTTTATTAATAATATTAACACTAAAATATAATCAATAATGAGACAAAATAGACATTTTATATACTTTTGTATCAATAATAAAAATAATTATATTATTATCATTACCCAAAATTTATTCTTTTAAAATAATAATACCTAATAACACATTAAGATGTAAGCCCTAAGTTTATCATCTCACAAACATACTTTAATATCACTAAGTTACAATGGTATGAACTAATATTTTTAAAAATAAATAACATATTGTATATAATATTTAAAATGAAAAGTTATTAAAATTCTAAAACGTTAAGTATTCAATTATTTAACTTATCGAGTTTACATAATATGATTTGTTAAATATTTAGTATGATATATTATGAATATATGTGTGATCAAACAATTAAGCATGTGATCAAATTATTAAGTGATATTTGAAATAAAATAAAAACTGTTTAAGTGATGACCATAGTCAGAAGTTACAAAATTTTAAATTTATCTTAATTAATCTCATTCATAAAACTTTACTTAAAATTCAATTTTGATAACTGAGTTGGACTTTATATATACGACTAAGGCGATCCTTTTAGCACTCAATCACCGATTCTCATCAGAACTTCACAGTTGTGTTGGGAGTACGATTGATTCCTCGTGGCCGCAAACTTATGTTGGCTTGCCGCAAACTTATGTCGGCTTGCCGCAAACTTATGTTGGCTAGGAATACCGGCCCATTGAAACTAGGGTGAAGATTCATGTATACTCTTTTAGATTTGATTATTTTATTGGATTAATTGTGTATTTTAGAAATAATGAATTTTGATTTTGTTTCTTTTTGAAAAATGATTAATAAATGATAAAATTAAATTTATAAAGTAGTTTGTATGTGATTTAAATATTAGAGTTATTATTATAATCATTTTTAGTTTTAATATCTTTTTTTTATACATCTCAATATCGAAATATGATATCTATATTTTTTGATAAAATTCTCGAGAAATTTTTGAAAATATCGTTTAAATGTCTTGTTTGGCTAAAATATCCTATATATTATGAATATTGTCGCAAAAATATTAATTGTTGATTAATTTTATATTTTTTCTTTTTCTTTTTAAACAATTATTTCAATTTAATTTTTTGTCATTGTAAACGTGAAAGTTAGTATTGTTAATTGTAAATTAGATTTAAAATAAGTATGAATTAATTAGCATAGAAAAAACAATATCACCTATCATAAAATAATACATACCAACATGATTATTATTTCTTTATAAATAATAGTACTTTATATCCAATTATTAAACCTCCCGTATATATTTTTTGGTGGCAATGAGTTTGATGTTTAATAACTATTTTTGGTTTTAGTGAGTTTGATATTTAATAATTGTTATAGTTACTTGCATGACTATTTTATTTTCTACTATTTTACATTAATATTATAATATGTAGATTGCATTGAAGAGTAAAACTCATTATGTCTCTTCTAAGTATGAATACTTTTAAAACAAATAATCAATAAAATTTTATTTTCTTGAAATTATCTATTTATAATAATTAATACAATTAAATGTTTTTCTTAATTATTTTGAACATTTTAATTGTTTATTCTATAATATTTAACAAAAAATATTATATATTTTATTATATAATTTTAATTAATTTATCAAATTATTAATTAATATAAATATTTTAAGTATTTACAAATATATGTATTAAATAAAAAATAATTTAAAATATAAGTAATTGATTGTTTTGATGTTTTATAAAGTTTCCAACATTTGTATATTTTTTACAAAATTTCTATTGACAATAAAAATATCAAAGATATTTTTATAAAAATTATATTTTGATATTTTTACCGATATTAATATTTTAAATTTTTTTTCTTAGATTTTGATTACCTTTTTTCCTTAAAAAAATAACTCGTAAATGTGTTACTTTTCTTTCTTAATTTTCTATTCTCTCCCCCATAAAATACTAAAAAAGATTATGTATTTAGTACTCCATGAAAAATATAAGCATATAGCTACTCATATATAATGATAACAAAATGTAACAAGAAAATATGTTTTGTAAAATTTTCCCTGTCTCAAATTGCAGTAACGTTATAACTTTGTATCTTTTTTTTCATTTTATATTAATTATGCAAAATATTTAAAGTTAATTTCGATAATTGTTATAGAGAAAAAGACTACCAATCCAGTAGATTAGGTTATTAGAGACATTTTAGTATATTAGCTTAGGGAGTAATAAGGTGCAACTCCATCTGAAAGTAAAAATATGCGTTCAAATAGTATCTTATTTTTAAACTTAATAAACCTTTAATATATCACATATATTAAGATATCCTTATGGTCAAACTTATATAATATAACTTATTTTGTTAACCTAGAAAATTTTAATGGTTGATATAGATAGAGTAGTTTTTTTCTTTTGATCCACTTACATTGATTTTTATTTTAATCAATTACTTAATTTATATACTTAAAATTAAATACATATTTAAAAATAATATTCACGTTCAATAATATTTTTAAAGTATGATACGATTCCTTGATATTGCAGATTTGCAGTCACCCTCCATTATTATTAGAGCTCATACAATATTTTTGCTTTTGAATACATGTATAATATGAAATATTTTAAAAAATGTATCCAAAAGTTGTGAGATAGTAAAATAAATAAATCCCTTAAGTGGTCTTCTCAATCAATATTCCTTAATAATAATTAATTTATGAATATTTGTAGTGTTATTGTAAAATTAAGATATGATAGCAAGGACAATTGGCACTTTTGAGTGTAACAAAATAAGTTATTAACTAATTGATGTCTAATTATGTAAGTTTATAACTTTATATGATTTATATATGGTCCCCAAACGTATCTTACAAATTATGGTGTTCCTCGTCAAACATTAAAGAGAAAGGAACATTAAAGAGAGGAGAAATAACGAATGAAGAGAATCCAAACAAGGGTCATTATTGTATATCATCTAAGCCTGTTTGTTTTATCATGATTATCAACATCATGAAGGGAGTGGTGTGTATTGATATGTCTTTTATTTGTTTTCAAATGATGACCCATTAAGCCAATGACCCATAAAAATTATTACCAATTAAGGCAAATATTTGTTTACTTTCTAAGTGCTTCTTACCCCTGAATATTTATTTTTATTTAATTCTTATAATCGATAAAATATTAATAAATAGTTATATGAATTTTAGTTTTTTTTTAATTTTTGTTAATATAATATGATATATTTATGAGTATGAGATTATAGTATTAAAAAATATTTTAAAAAATTGGAGACAATTCAAAGAATTCAGTTAATTTCCGACCAATATCTTTTATTATATATTTTTTTCTCTAATTTTAATTTAATAATATAAATAGAAGTACATTTAATTATTTTTAAAAATAAAATAATATTAAATTAATTAATTTTAAAAAATGATTAAAATAATTAATTTATAAAATAAAGTAACTAGGAGAACACTTCATCTTCGACCTCACGTATTTTAATTTAACATCAAATTTAACTCTACACATCATTTAATCTTATCTGTCAATGACATTGGCTATATTTATTTATTTAAACCAAACAACTCATTCTTAAGAAATCTTTATTAGATAACGTATGAAGAAATTAACCATAACTGACGAAAATAATATATTAGTTTTTAGTCGTGAGAAAAATACGCGAGTGTTATTTACTTTTTATAAAAATATGCTTAATTTATATACTTATTTTTATTTTTATTTTAATTATATTATTATTAAAAATTAAGCAAGTAAACATAAATTAATTTTTCTTATTTTATTTTTTTAATTACATTATATAGAAATTCATTTAATTTAAACGACTCATAACAATAAAATTGAAAAAAAAAGTTAAATAAAAATATAAAAAAGCATTATTTATCATTACATAATCACCTTTTAATAATCACAATGTTAGATTGTTACCAAAAAAAAATAAACACATAATTTAAATATCATTTTTTATAATAAATATAAAATTTATATAACCAATCATATTTTTTTAAAAAATAAACATTATAATTAAGAGATAAATACCACTAACATACTATATGTATTACAAAAATGATTTTTAGGCTGATATATACAAGCTAATTAATTGTTAAGCTTTTGTAAAGTTGTAACTGCTTACAACAGTAAATAATATCACAATAATGCTCGTAAGCATTATTTTAGCATATTATTCCAACATACTACACCATTATATTTATTATGTAAAATTTAAAAAAAGAAAAAAAAACAAACCAAATAATAATATCACAATATAATATAGAACTCTTATATAAAAATGACTCTAAAATTTGCGTTACGAATCATGTGTATACGTATATATATTGAATTTTAAAAAAGACGTGGATATAGTGGTCCTACACGCATGCATGTGATGGCTTTAAAAGGAAGTCGTAATTAAAGGATAGCGCTTTTATATTCACCAGTAACGAGATAATAAGTGGGTCCGGTATCTTTGAGTCACCAAGTTAACACTTTAATATCTTAAATATTCTTTTTTTTTAAGAAAAAATATTTTTAGTATCTTTTATTTATTAAAGATATGATATTAATTTTTTATAATAATTTTGTATTATTATTTATAAAATATGATAAATAATTTTTTATATATTTTTTATTTTTAATTATATTATATAAAAATTATTTTAATTTAAATAAACTATAACTATAAAAATTGAATATCAATAAAAAAATAGAAAATGGAAATATAAAACATATTTATTTGTCAATTTATAGACATTTTTTCATAATAATAAATTTAAATTATTATAAAAAATAAGTATATAATCTAAGCGTTACTTTTATAATAAATATAAGATATTTACACTCATTTTTTTAAGTTTCATTTTTGTACCTCAATTCAAGTATTGATATCATTTTTTATCTTTTTTGAACAATATTTTTTTTTCAAAATACCCTTTTGATCCTTAAAGATTTTTTTAAATTTTTTTGAAAATTAATTAGAGCTAAAAAAATTAAAAAATTGATATTTTTTATAATTTTTTAAGACAATATTAAATACAAATTTTTCTCTTTATGTATATATTATAGATATAACTTGTTAATATCTAGAATCAACTTCTAGAAGAAGAAAAAGTTGAGTTCTAGTTAATTTTAAAAAGAAAAATCTTTTATTAAAAGATAAAGTGTCATTTTGGAAAAAAAAAATTATTACTATTAAAAGAAGATAAAAATGTAACCATCTTTGAATTGAGTTATTGAAACAAAATATTTTAATAATACGAGATATAACAGATACTAATGAATTAAAATGATTCATTTTTCTTAATTTGACATTGCCATATAATAAAAGAAATATAATTCAAAGATACTATACTTATTTTAAAAGTAACATTTAAATTTTATGTTTATATTTTTAATGATATATATATATATATATATTCATCTTATTATTATGAAAAAAGAATTGTATAATGATAAATAAATTTTTTTATGTTATTTTTTTATTTTTAAATTATTACTGTTATAGTTTATTTAAGTTATAATAATTTTTATCTACTATAATTAAAAAATAAAAATAAATAAAAATTATATTATTCTTTTAAAATTATTTTTTATAATAATAAAATTAAATTATTATAAAAAATAAGTATAACGTTTAAATATTATTTTTATAATAAATAAAGAAATTATGCTAATTAAACTTTTTCTTCAACGATACGTATAGAGGATGTGAGTAGGTCAGATATGTCATGCTTTTCGGATCGTGGGAATAATTGAAGTCATGCATGCTTCAATTATAGGTTGGGAAATAGTTAGATATGATTAATTTATTGATTGGGGCCTCAAACGGTGTTTACATAGAAGTGATTATGCTCTCCATGGATAAAAGCCACGAACAGATTCTAAAGTCAATTCGCTTTCTAAATCAAACATTTTAATCCTTTAACTTTTAGTTTTAAGCAGAAAATGTTAAATTATCAAAGATATTATTGTAATAATATTAGTTTATAATATATAATGTTTATATATTTTTTTAAATTATTGTAAAAAATATTGATAATATTAATAAAATATCATCGTCGTTAAAATATTTTGAATACTATGAATATTATAATTAAAATTTTGTTAAAATATCGAACAAAATATTAAAAATATCAACTATTAATAATATTTTTTTAATTTAATTTATTTTTACTTTTACACTGCATAATATATTCTCTCTCTTTTTAGCATATTTATTATATATATAAATACTTTTAAAATTAAATAATGAATGAAATTTATTTTCATACTATCAAGATTTATCTATTTATATTATTACAATTAAATAATTTGTTTAATTATTTCAATTATTTTAACTACTTATTTTAGAATATTTAACAAAAAATAATATTTTTTTATTATATAATATTTTAATTAATTAATCAACTTATTAATTAATATAAATATTTTATGTATTTAAAAATACATTTATTAAATAAAAAATTAATTTAAAATATAAATAGTTGATTTTTTTTTACGTTTTATAAAGTTTTATAAAAAAATTATATTTTAGATAAAATTTCTATAGTTTTTATGATTTTTTTCTAAGTTTTCGTTGATAACGATAATATCTTCAATATTTTTATAAAAATTATATTTTGATATATTTACCAATAAAAATATTTTAAACATTGGTTTTTAGTCACTTGATTTAAATATATTAAGAAAAAGCAAATAGAAAAAAAATCATATCATAATGCAAATGCAATACTTGCAAAGAGTTAATTAATAAATTTAGATCATTTAGTTTCATAATGTTTGTTTTTTATAAAAAAAAATGTTGAAGTACATTAATGATCCTTAGTTTTTTTTGTTTTTTTTTTACATTCTACATTTTGATTCTTAATTTGCTTTCTTATAATTTAATCACTTCATTTTTTTAATTTTTTAATTTTGATTCATTTTCTTTTAATTCTTATAACTTGGTTGATTTACTTTTTAATTTTCATATATTTTCTAAAATTTAAGACAAACTTGAAACTAAACTTTAAAATATAAAAAATAAAGGAGATCAAAATGTAAAAATTTAAAAATAAATGTATTAAATTATAAGAAAAAAAATAAAAGGATCAAAATGTGAAATTTAAAAAACAAATAGACTAAATTATTATAAACATAATAAGATGACGAAAATGTAGAACATGAAAAAAACTTACAAATTATTTATGCTTTTACCAATTTTTTTTTATATATAGTATGAAATATTTATCAACATAAGATGATAGTGTTAAAAAATAATTAAGAATTGACAGTAAAATAAGTGATTAGTTAATTTTCAACCAATATTTCTTATCATATGAGAATTTTTATGTATTTTGAAAATAATAATGTAATTTATTTTTTAAAATTAAGTAACTTTATGATGAAATACTAAAAAAATAAAGTAATTAAAGTATTTTAATTATAAAATAATGTAACTTTTGGAGAAATAAAATAAATATAACAACCCATACATCTTGTCTTTTATTCTTAAAATTTGTTTTTTTTATTAAAGATATCTCCATTTCTATATTAAAATATTAAATTTAGTATGAAATTTTATGATGGAAAGTTATTTCAATTCAATATTAAATTTGATGCGATGAATAATATTGTATTAAATTTGATGGCATACTATTCATCACATCAAGTTTGACAAAAAATTATTCATCTTACTATTTTAAAAAAAAATATTACATATAATAAATTAAATTTAAATATATGATATAAAATTAGTAATTTTTTTTACTAAATATAACTTTTAGTGTAATAATATTTGGTACAATAAAAGAAATTATTTATAAGAATATATTTTTTAATATAATATTTAATATTGTGGGTTAAAATGAGTATAATTTTTAGTATAAATAATATAAAATGATATAAAATAGCGAAGATATTTTAAATAAATGTAATCTTTCAATCATTGATTTGTTTAGAGAATGTTGTTTATGATGTATATAAGGAAATAATATTGGTATTTCTCTCCTCTTTGTAAAAATTGATTTTTTAATAAACTTTTAGAATTGTTTGTTTCCTAATAAACTTATAAATTAGTTGGGTTGTAATTGAAAATGTTAGGTATATATATAATTTTTTTTTAAATAACAATTATATATATATATATATATATATATATATAAAGTTTGAATTTATATATTTTTTAATATTCATAATAAACATATATTCTTCATCAACAAATTAGACTGTTATATCAGCCAAAAAGTTTAGTTAATTTGAATACAATACTTGTTTGACTATAAGTTTTTCAGATATTTTCGTAAAATGTTTGAATAATTAAATTAAATGATAAATAACATAAATTGAATTTGGTGATATTATAATAATACATATTTTGTTAAGAATAATTTTATTTAATAGTAACGAAATTAAAATATAATTATTATTATTATAAATATATCATATATTTTTAATATAATAATAAAAAATTATTGTCACAAATTTTATTACACTTTAGAATTTTTTTTCTCAAAATTACGCTTGAATTTTGAGTAGGACCAAAATGAGTTGGATATATAATTAATGCAATTGTTTAGCTTTCTCTTCCATGTTCGTGAGGAATGGTTTGGCTTATTTTAAACTAGTTCTCTGAGCTAAGGCCAATATGTTCGTCTTTCCAAAGGAGGAATAATTCATTGTTTGGTGGTTAATTTGATCGCTGAGTATTGTGTATACTCTCAAATTAATCATATTAAGTAAAATATTATTATCATTATTATTATTATTATTATAAAATATATAATTTTAAATAAATCATTATATTTTAATATTATTATTGTTTGATAGATTTATCAATGTAAATAATAATTAAAATTATGATAATTTCTATTTAAAAAGTACAACACTAAAAAATGTCAACATAATTCAATATTATTACGAAAAATACTAAAATCACACAAATTTATAAATTTATATCTATATTTATACTTATACTAATTATATCATGATAAGAATATATTTTTTTTCATTTTTAAAGTTATTTAATTATATATCATATCATATTTCATACAAATACAAATTTAAATATAAATTAATATAATTCTAACATTAGTCATATTATCATTAAGCTTTGTGTCCCATATAACCATTAAATATAAATTTATATAATTTTAATATTAGTTATTTTATCTAAATTAACATTTCAAAACTCATAATATTAGTATTATTTTTAAAATTATGAATTTTAAGAGATTAAGTGCACCAAAGTTATTTTCTTTTATAAATGGATTAATTTAGTCTTTTTTTTAGTATCTAACTCAAGTCGTTTTATTTTTAAAAATGAGTAAATTTATTTTAATTTATATTATTATATTTAAATTAAAGAAAAATATCCTAATAAGGGACATTGTTGGAAAACATTTATTCTATTTCATTTATAAGATTTATAAGTGTCGACAATATTCGTGAACAAAATGTTTAAATATAATTTAGTTTCTAAATATGTTTTCAAGATCATTTCTTAAGTCGAAGAAACTTTTGAGCTTTAAGTAAAAATGTTGTATACTTATTTTTAAACATTTAGATTTCATATTAGACACATATGAACATTTAATATATAGGTTGTTTGGTTTAATCAACCGTGCTTGTTCTAGATTGATTGAACAACGAAGGCTTTAACTTTAACTTAATTTTTTATTCGAGTCAAATATTTCAATTACCATATTATCTTTATTATTTAATGTTATATGACTTATTTCATAGGTAGATTTATAATTGGACTTTAATATAACATTATGACTTTAATGTTTTCTATTCAAACAACCTAATGCCTCTTCTTTTCTTTAACCACGTTCATTATAATTTTCTAATTATTTTTGTGCCATATCTCTCAACATGTTTTGCAAAACAATATCATATTTGTTTATGCTTTTTTCTTAAATTAATTTGTTAAACATTAGTAGCTGTGTTTGATTGATTAATAAACTTATTTAATTTACGATATTTTGATTATATGTTCATATAGCTTATTCTTTATTATATTCTTGAATGTTTTGATTAAATATTTATATGTGTAATATCATAATTATTTGATTTGATTATTTAACTTTAAAGAAATTATCTTTATTTAACATATGCTTAATCTGTTTTAGAGGTCCTAGATGATTTAAAATTAATTTATATATTCTTTAGTCTTTTAGGGTTATTCATTATCGAATCTACTCTATGACACACTTTGCACTTGTGTTATTATGCTAATTTTTTAGGTACTTGTTAAATGGGTTTGATTGCATGTGTGACTCAAGTTTATTAGAACGTTGGTTTGAATCCAAACACCTTTCTTGTGAAAAATGTGAAGTAAAATGGCAGCTTGTACGTAGATTACTTAGGAGCATTGTCTTAAAGGATAGTTTAAGTCCTAGCCATGTTATTAAACCTTATTTTCATAGTGGATAGTTGGGTGGTCTCATAGATTAATGGTTTTTCTCTTAGGTCATTAGTGTAGCTTAGGTTGTTTTCACATAATATATCATCTGTTAAGTTTTATTTATTTTCGTTTTATCTTTTTTACACATGATTGCATGTTTGACTACTTATGATTTTTTAATTTGACATAATTCGATTAATTATCTATTCACCCACTTTAGGTTAATTAATTCTGTAACTAAAAGCTTCCAATTGGTATCAGAGCAGATTATTAGATATACTCAGTGTTTGCCTAGAACGTTACTATAGATAATTTGAGAGAGAGTTCTTTTACAACCTACACACATTTCTTTAATGGGTCTAGCTACCCATATTGGAAGGCTAGACATATGAGAGCCTTTATGTGTTTTCTAGATGAAAATGTGTGGAACTCTATTATATATGGTTGGGAACCACTTATGGTTACCAAAGATAACATTAACACACTTGAACCTAGAAGTGAATGAAGATAAAACTAGTAACAATTGAAATAAAAAAATAATTAATACTAATTTTAATACTGTATCTAGGGGTATCCAAGATTCGATCAAGTTTTGAGTAATTTTTTTTAACCAAATTGGTATGTTTGGCTATTAAATTTTTTGCAATCGAATGATTTTCAACAGTTTGGTCAAGTTAATAATACATAAATAATATACTGGTTAAATTAAGTTTTTGATATATTATTAAATGGAGAAAATATATTATTTAATAGTTCCATTGATTATTCGCATGACAAAAAGAAAAAGTGGAAGTTAATGGTAGAAATATTTAAATGGAGTAAGTTAATATAAGAAATGCATGTAGGAGGAAAACATATTGAGTGTTCAATGAGTGATCTATTCTATTCTATTTAATATGTTACATAGGGGGAGTAAAACATAAATATTCTATCTATTGTTACTTACTATTTATGTCTATTTTTTTGTTTTTTATTGTTATATACACTAAACTGATAAACAATGAGTCTTTCGAGGACAAGTTGTGTGCCATTTATGTTTTTATTTTTCAGTGTACTTATGAGTTGTCAAGATTCAAGCGAAGATGGTTCCACCGCATCATATGATAATACCACTATGTAAAACTATTTTTCCTATAAGCTTTATGTAGTGAGAGAGAAGTTTTGTCATATGAATATGTCGAACGAGGAGATTGTAAGATTTATGAGTATTGGCTATATTTGTGAACAAAACGTTTAAATTAAATTTAGTTTTTAGGCTAATATTTAAGACCATTATTCAAATCGAATAAACTTTCGAGCTTTAAGTAAATTTGTTTAAGGTATACATTTATTCTTAATCACATTAGATTTCATATTAGACACATAGAAACATTTAGTATATAGGTTGCTCGATAGATTGAGTAGTGTCTAGATTAATCGAGTATCGATCGTGTACGATCTAAGTCTTCTTGGGTTGATTTTAAAATTGTGATAAATCAATCGAAGTTTTGGGTTCGATCAATCGAGGATTGGATTGATCGAGAATTGATTGTATTTGATTTACTTGGCCTCAAGTATTTATTAATTGTTGTCTAGATCGATCGAAAAGGGTTTTGATCAATAGATCTTATTATTGGTCTAAATCGATCAAGCGACGAAGGTTTTGACTTTAACCTAATTGTTTAGTCGAGCCAAAAATTCAAATTACCCTATTATTCCTATTATTTATTGTTCTATGGATTGTTTAATATGCAGATTTATAATTGGACTTAAACCTAGCATTTGGGTTTTAATATTTTTTATTTAAACAACCTAATGCAATTTATTTTCTTCAATCATATTCATTATAATTTTCTAATTGTTTTTATACTTTCTCTAAAACCATTTTGTAAAAACAATATCATTTTTGTTTATGTTTCTTTCTTTAATTAATATATCAAATATTTAATTTATGATATCTTGATTATATGTTTATATAACTTATTTTTTATTATCTTCGTGAATGCTTTGATAAAATAATTGTGTGTATAATATCATAAGTATTTGATTTGATTATTTAACTTTAAAGAATCTATCTTTATTGAACATGTGTTTAATTTGCTTGATATAGAATTGCTAGATGCTTTAAATTTAAGTAATATATTCTTGAATCTTTTAGTTAGAATTATTCATTATTGAATCTGCTATAGAATATGCTTTGCACTTATATTATTGTGCTAACTTTTCAAATACTGGTTGAACGAGTTTAATTATTCTTATGACTAAAATTTATTAAAATATTGGTCTGAATCAAAATATTTAAATATATTACCCGAGGGTATTATTTTGAGGTTAGTTTAAGTTATAACCTTATAATTGAATATTTTTTTCATAGTAAATAGTTAAATAGTTCAGTGATCCCGTGGTTTTCTTCTTAAGTTATTGGTGTGACTTAAGTTATTTACATCTAAAATATCTTGTGTCTAAGTTTATTTAATTTTGTTTTATATTTTTTATACACAATTATATTTCTAATTGTTTGTGAATTTCTAATTCCACCTAATTCGATTAATTAAGTTAATCGTAAATAAAAATTTCAACATTTTTTACTAATGTTTTAAAAAAAAATTATATAGATTATGCGTAGTTTAATAAAATTTATTTATTTTTATTAAAAAACTTGCTTAAAATATAAAATATGTATGTTAAAAATAATATTTTAAAAAAATGAGGAGAAATTTTTTGAGTGAAAATAAATAAGTTGGTTATAAATATGAATGTTACCTTTTTTTCAAACCTTATATTTTGAGTGAGGATGGTGGTTGGATTAATTTAGTTAAAAAAAATTTACAAATAAATATAAGTGTTTTAAGTATATTAGGGTGTAACGGAGTCGAACTCACGTGATTGTCCGTCATAACAATTGAATGAAATTATTAAATATAGAAGAGGTATTGAGTGGTTGATCACAGAAGTCACGTGAGAAGAGCCTGGAAACTGACAAGTAGTAATGATGAGATGAGTGTTTGGTCAGAGAGAAGTATTATTATTTACGATGTAGAAAAGATTTAAGTTTAAAGTAATTTAAAATTCATTTAATAATATATTGATCTAAGATTTTAAAAAAACAATATTAAATACATATAATTTTTTTACCTATTTTTTAATCACATATTTTATATTATATCATATTTAAATATTATTTAAAAATAAATTTATTTTAAATTCTTTAAAAGGGTTATGATATATAATATGATAAAAATATAAATATAAATTTTTGTGATATAAAATTTATTTGTGTAAACTATAAACATTTATATGATATTTAAAAAAAGTTATTATAACAAGGTATTTATTATTTGTTTTAGAATATATCATGTAATAATTTTAATTGATATATTACTTATTTTTGTAATAAAATATTATGTTATTAAGTATTTGTATTTTTCATAATAATACACGAGTAAATTTTTTGTTAGAACAATAAAATTATTGTCATAATTTATTTTTATTTTAAAATATTTTAATAATAAATTGATTAAATTATTTTAACGTGGTTGCCATCTAAATAATAATTATAAATAAATGTATTATCTTATATTTTATTGGTATCAAATAATTTATAATTTTTAATTTAAAAATTAATATTTTATTATTATTATAAAAAACATATAATTTATCTATTATATTATTATAATTAATTATATTTTAATATTATTATTTTTTATAAAATTATTATTAATAAATTTAATAGTGAAAATATATTATACGAATAACTTTTATTAAAATAAAAAAAGTTATAATAAAAATAAATTAATATATATTTTTTATATAGTAAGAAAATTAACATATATTTTTTAATAACAAAATTAAAGATAATATCAGTTAAATAATGAGATTAATTATGCACCGAAAGGTTTTGTATTATTGTTACAATAAAAATGAATAAAATATATTTTTTAGTTCTAATATTAATTACATCATAATAATTTTATTATTGGTTTAATTTTATAATTTTTTTTGTATATTATAAATTATGATATAATTATAACTAATATATTAAATACTTGTTAGTTAAAATACAGAAACTCATTCAATTCTTACATCAAAACATTTAATTTGATATAAATTTTGAGATAAAATTGTTCAAATTTAATACTAAATTTGATGCAATAAATAATATTAATTTTTTATTATATATAATAAATTAAAATTAATTATATGATATAAAATTAATAAAAAATTAATAAATATAATTTTTATTATAATAAAAATTATATATTTTTTAATATAATCTTTAATTTTTTGTATTTGAATTGAATAAAAATTTAATGTAAAATAATATTAAAAATAAAGTAAATAAACTTTTTTTTAATTTCAAAGGTTATGGCCCAGGCATGGTAACCAATCATAAATAATGATAGCCGTAGTTATTGTTTTAGAATAAGTTCTCATTATTTCAAAGCTTTGTAGGACCCACTGCTGCGTCAACAGGCGACAATTTGAGCACCAGCAATCATTTGCACATCGGATCTTTTCTTAAATCATTTTTCTCACTATGTAGAAAAAAGAAATCATCTTTCTCTCTCTTTTTCTTTATCCATCTATAAAATCCATCTAATATTATTAAAAAAATTATTTTTTAAACAATAAGTAATATTATTAAATAAATTACTTTTATTATTACAATAATTATTAGAAAATAATATTGAATGTCAAATTTTTATGTAATTACATATTTTTTAAATTATGATAATATTATGTAAAAATAAAAAAAATGATAATATTAATGTAATTTAATATAAAAATAATTTAATTTTTATCTTAACGTAACAATTCAAATTTATAAATCTCATTGAGATAAAGTAATCTCACGAATTATTTGAACACCTATTAATACAAACATTACAACTAACATAATATTAACACATCCCAATTATCGCGACAATATATCATTAAAGATGATTTTTGGTTTTATTTAAAAATATTATTACTTAAATACAATTAATTGTAAAATAAAAATATTTTAAATTTTTTTATTTGGATAATAGTAAAATTAGTTTTGGTAATATCAATTTTTAAAATGAAAGATACCCAAAATAATATTTATAACATTTACTAAAAAAATTAAAGAAAAAACAGCGTCCTATATTAATGTCATATATTTTTAGAACAAAAAACTTTAGTCCAAGGGTAGAAGTCATGTTATGTATTTTGTCATGTGTTTGGAATTAGTGAGGACGTCTTCATGTGTTGGTTAATAAGAAAAAAATTACTTATATATTTTTTTATGTATTATCTATTTATAATATAAAAAATAATAAAATTTGTAAAAATTATTAATGAATTCAAATTAAAACTTTTATTTATAACATATTACCGTTGTATCATATTATTATAAAATGTAAAAAGTTATCACTGATGGAACTAACAACCCAACTACTAAGCATGTGAGCCAAGCTAGTAAAATAGGTATTATTGTCTCTATATATAGCCAAAGGAATACAATGTAAATAACTTTTCACATTAATATGAATTGAGTTTTTTTCTTCATTTTTTCTCTAACATTCGATGTGTGTTATTCCTATCGTTCCGAGTTTATTCTTCAATGTAGATAATCATTCTTAATTAATATTAAACTCTGGATTAATAAATCTTTTATTATTATTAAAATTTTATTTTTATTTTTATTATTTTAAAATTTTATGTTCTAGTTGTAATTAGGGTTGTCCAAAAATCGAGTCAGATCGATTTAAATCGAAAAACTGATCTGGTTCGGACCAAACTAAGCAGTTTTGTAAACAAAATGGTCTCGTTCGATCCATATTAAGTAAAATTGATTTTAAAACGGTCCGATCAGGTTATAAAATATTATAAACCGCTCGGATTAGACCAGAACAGTTTTATTAAATAAATAATTTTTTTATTTATAAAATATTATAAACCGAGGTATATATATATATATTGTTTTCGAGTTAAGGCATTAAGCTGTTAACCCTAACCATAGAAATCACAATCCCTCATTTCTTTTACGCTCTGCATTCGTCGTCTAGGCTTTGGGTCTGACTGTCGTCGCTTCTACGAGCAGCTAGCCACCGTTCCTCGCGTTGCTTCCACCATCAACTAGTCATTGTTCCACACGTTGCTTCCACCAGTAACTAGCCACCCCTATTCGCGTCGCTTTCACCAACAAATAACCAACTCTCCTCGCGTCGCGTCGTGTCATGACAACCATGGATGAAAATCACAAAATAGGTATGTGGTCTACTACTGCTGGTAGTCTGATAGTAGTTTTTTCCTGAATAAACTGAACGATAAGTCTGAAATCTGAACTCTGAAATCTGAATGGTATGTCGTTTTTTTGTTAGTCTGAACTCTGAAGTTTGAACAATTTTTTTAACAGAGTTCAGTTTTTTTTTAAATGGTGGAAACTAATTAATACTGTTAGAACTTAGAACTTCAGTTAAATTATTCGTATATTGCCCCTCTTTTAAAGCTTAATTATTTTGATTAAGTTCTCTTTATAGATTAAATATATATAGTTCATTTTATTAATGTTTGATCATTATGAATTTTAAGAGGTAACAAAGGTATCATTTTCTACCCCCGAGAATAAAAAATCTATGTCATCAATTTGTTCATCTACATAGCTCATTTTTCATTTTAAGCTAATTATAATCATCAAGATGCATTCCACCTTTCTTATACCCACCATGATCTTCTGTTAGAAGATAGAGTTATTTTTCGCCTGTTGGATCCGATTCCAATTCCTATCAAATTGTTATCAATATTTGTTTGGTCTAGAAAGTTAATTAAACTTAAAGCTCAAATTCATGCCTTGTTGATGGCCTGGAGAGTATTCTGAGGGCTGGTTCTGAGTGAACAACAAACATTGTGGACTCGTTTAGATAATAAATTTCTCTTTAAAAAAAAAGTCACGGGTTCAAGGGCATTTGAACAAATTGTCTTAGTATAATCACAGAATACATTGATCTTTACAATTAAATGTATTTTTTTATTAACATTTGTTAATATAGCTTTTTATATATAATTTATTAATGTAATCGAATAAATTGATTTTTACCATTAATTCTTTTTATTAACATGATTAATTAATATACCTTTTATATCTAATTTATTAACATGATTTGTTAATATATATATATATATATATTCTAAAAATAAATTAAATTTTCAAACAAAAAATATCAAATTGTGGTGTTTTTGTTTTATAGGTTCTTATTAAACCATATTAGTTCTTAATTTTTAAAATGTACATAAACAATATTTAAATTAATATTGTTATAGATTGCATAAAGTTTATGAATACTAAACTGTATTATTAAATCATTAACGTCTGATATCATATATGTAGCCATAAACTAAATATTTATGCAGATAATTATATTTTAAATGTAACTAATCCACAAAGTTATTAAATAATAAAAAAAACAATGTTATTATTAGCATTCAATTGTACAAAATTACCAATTTTGTAATGTAGTGACACCAAACATTTTGTAAAGCCCTCGAATTTAAGGTAATATCCTGGATTGTTTCAGTGTGTGAGTCGTGTAAATGCTATTTAAAAAAAATTCACAAAATGTCCTTCACTTTAGGTTTCCTTTATAATTAAGCTTAGTTGAAAATAAAAATAAATTCTTTAAATTTTCTATAATCTATTAATTACTTAAACTTCAAATGTTCTCGCATATATGTGAAATATCAGTCTTAAAATATTATTTGTTACACTTTGGTGACTGATATTATTTTAGTTTTGAAATGATTTTTGATTAAGTACAAAAAGTAATATTTTAATATATTAAGAATATGTACTAATATATATTCTATATATATGTGATGATTTACATGAGTTTATTGGACTAAGTCAATTTACAAACTTTACCATATCTATGAATGAAGACATTAAACCTGAAATTCATCCGAATGAAATGAAAAATCCACCACAGAATTTAAATGACTCCTCTTTAAAAAGGGGAATAAAAGTAAGTAATGTTAATCCCGATAACAAATCTGATATGAAGAAACCAAAAAATTTTAGGTCAGAAATGTGGAATCATTTTTCGTATATTTTACCTTATGATGTGGAAAATCCTAGAGCTACATGTCATTATTGTAAAAAAGTTATGCTACTCCTCTTACAAGGAATGGAACTACTTCAATGATATATCACTTCAAAAATTTATGTAAGAAGATTCCTAAAGAAGTAGATAAAGGACAAAAAATGTTAAGTTTTCAAACACAAAAGGAGAGGATGATACGACAACTCATAAATTAGTTGTTGTATCATTTGATGCAAAACGTGCTAGAGTTGCTTTGGAAAAAATGATTATTAATGATGAATTGTCTTTTAGGTTTGTTGAGGGTGAGAGATTTAAAGATTTTATAGCTGAAATTTGTCCTAAGTTTCATGTGTCATCTCGTCAAACAATTTCTAGAGATGTGTTTAAACTTTATTTAGATGAGAAAAAAAGTTTGAAGAACTTTTTCATAAGTGAAAAGCAAAGAGTTTGTCTTACTAGTGATTGTTGGACTTCATTTCAAAATATTAATTATATTTGTCTAACCACTCATTATATTGACAAAGATTAGAAATTACAAAAGAGAATTATAAAATTTTGTCAAGTTGAGAGTCATAAAGGTGATACAATTGGGAGAGTGATAGAACATAGTTTGCGTGATTGGGGTATATGTAAGGTATTCACCATAACACTTGATAATGCTTCCTCAAATGATACTGTTGTGTCATACTTGAAAAATAAGCTAAAAAATTGGAATGATGGACTTGTTATGAGTGGAAAGTTCTTTCATGTGCGTTGTTGTGCTCACATTTTGAATTTGATTGTAAGAGTAGGACTTAAAGATCTTCATAGTACTATTATGAGTATTCGTGGCGCTGTGAGATATGTTAGATCCTCTCATTTGAGATTACAAAGGTTTAAAATGTGTTCTATTAAGAAAAATATTGAGTCCAAAGGAAGTGTCGTGCTAGACGTGCCTACAAGATGGAACTCCACATATCTAATGTTAAAATCTTATTTAGATTTTCAAAAAGCATTTGATTGTCTTGAATAAGAGGAAGGAACAAACTTTATTTCTTATTTTCATGAGGAGTGATCGAATGTTAGGCCGCCAACATTAGATGATTGGAAGAATGCTGGTGTTTTTATCAAGTTTTTGAAGACTTTTTATGACTCTACTTTAGCATTCAGTGCATCTTTATGTACCACATCAAATTTATATTTTACAGAACTGCATAACATTCAATCTCAAATACTTACATGGTGTGGTTCCGATGACTTGTTGTTGAAAAATATGGCTACTAGCATGAAAACAAAATTTGAGAAATATTGGGGAAATGTAGATAAGACTAATAATATGTTGTATGTTGCATTTGTACTTGATCCAAGGTACACATTAGAGTATTTGGAATTCTTATTTGAAGAGATTTATGATTTAGAAATTGTTCAAAAATTGAGAGATAATGTCAAAAATATTTTTATGGATATGTTCAAAGCTTACTATATGTTAGTGCATGGAAAAGATTTTCAATCTAATGTGACTCGATCACCATATGTAATAGGAAGGATTCCTTCATCTGAGAAAGCAAGAAAGTTAAAATTTCTTAAACATTTAGAGGAGAAAAATAGTTTCGAGTTGAAAACCGAGGTTGAGAAATATTTGAACACCCCATGTGAAAATGTCATGTTGGATAAGTTTGATATATTAAAATGATAGAGGGTAAATTCTTTTAAGTTTCCTATCATCTCTCTCATTGCACGTGATGTGTTAGCAATTCAAGTTTCAACTGTTGCATCAGAATCAACTTTTAGCACAGGAGGGTGCATTCTTGATCTATTTAGGAGTTTTTTGAATCCTAAAATGGTAGAGACATTAATATGTAGTCAAAATTGGTTCCGTTCTTCTATTAATAATGATTATGTCCTCTTACCAGAATATAATGATGACCTAGAAATTTATGAAGATGTTTATTTTGTTTGATTGTAGAGTTCATTAAAGACACTACAATGATCGTTGATGATTAATAATGGGTAAGTTTTAAATATTATTATCTAATGATATATTATTGTTGATTGTGAGTTTTGTTGTTTGTATATGTTTTAAGAATTTTGTGTAAACGAGATATTTGGAATTCATTTCTTCATGTCTAATATTTTTTTTATTTTAGATTTTGATAACAACTTATGTATTTATTTATGTATTTAACAATAATATCTATCTATGTATAATGATAAATGAGGATCACATTTAATTGTATCATATTAAATTATATCATATTAGACTAAATCATATTTATGTATTATTAATTATTAAAAACCGTTAACCAAATCGAACCAAACCGTTTGATTATAACATTTTAGATAGCAGAATGGTCCGATCCGGTTTCAACTATATGAACGGTCTCATTTGGTTAAATTTTTTTAAGTAAAACCGAATCAAACCAAACTATAGATATCCCTAGTTGCAACTACTTTATGATTGTATTTAAGTGCACTCTAGATATGTCATAGCTTAATATGTACATATGTACGAATTATATTTAATTAAAATAGTAAAAATATGCTTATATGACTCTCTATTATTATTTTTATTCTAGAATATACTTTTAACTTATCATTATTTTTATTCTAGAATATACTTTTAACTTATAATTTTATTGTTATTTCTATTATACTTTTAATGGATACAAGTTAAATATATATCCAATTAGCTATAAAAAAGTTGAATATAAATCAAACTAAAAATAAAGGATCTTATTTTAAGAATATGCGTTCAATTTATTTCTCAGAAGTAATATCACTGTCCGATCAAAATCTGATTAATTGAACATATGTTTAACTCAATTTTGATGAGTAAAATCACCTACCGATTAAATTTAAACCTGTTTGACAATTGTTTAATTTAATTGGAGATGAATCAAATTCAATTTTAATGAGTGGGGTCACCGACCAACCAAAATTTGATTAATTGGATAACTATTTAGTTATAATCAATAAAATTAGATAAATATTTAATTAAAATTAATAATATTTTAAATCAAGAAAAAAAGATTATATAACCCTTAAAGCAATAGTTTTGGAAAAAGACATTATCAGATAAAAATATTATAATTCCTTGATACAGTAGTTGTTAAAAATTTGTGTTTAATTTAGTTTTATTTTTATAGACATAAAAAAACAAATCACAATATATATATTAACTCACACATAATACTTAATCATATAAGATTAGTTTTGTTTATTCAAACTTTAATTTGAAATTATTTAAAATTGAAGTTTAAATGTATAAAAATTAAAAAATAAATAGAGTGATAATAATAAGAAGAAAAAATTCAAAGAAAAATTAAGAAGGTCGTTAACCTGTTTATATTTAATTAATAAAATTTCATGATTAGTTAGTGAGATTTATATAGTAAAAGGGAGGACAGGATGACATACAATCATGGAAATCGAAGGATCTTTGTTCCTTTACCTCTCAGACAACATTTCATTTAATTATGACACAATTTCTTTCAATATTTTAGGTAATTAATGAACATCAAATTCGCGTAAATTTGATAATCATCGTCATTAAATTTTTATATATATATTTTTATTTATATTAATTACAATGTATCATATAACAAATTAATCTTACAAATATAAAAATAAATCAATTTTTAAGTAAACTTTATTACGAAGTATATTATAATTAATATGAATATAATTCTATACGATTTTTTTAATGCATTTAACATTTTTCTATTATATAATATCTGAGCATGGGATGCTAATTTTATGTTCGTAAAAAAATGGTACACAATAATTAAGCCCCCAAGCACACTTAAATCGCCAAAATAATCGTACTCATTCATAAGTTAAATAATAACACTCTTTCATAAGTTAATTAATGACCAAATCATAATTAGTACTTTTTAATAATGTGTCTTTTAATATTTTGAATACGTCTAACTTTTACTATTTTTTATTTGTATTTTTTTTAAATACAATTACACACTTACCCACTACTTACATATACAATAAATATTTAAATATATATATAAATCATATTTAAATAAATTTGAGATAAAAATACTCTTATGTTTTTTTATATTTTAAAAATAATTAAACATGTTAAATAATTTTTTAATAATATTAAGATAATTATTTTTAATAGATATTTTATCCTTTTTTTAACTTATCAGAAAAATGTTAGGTTAAAAATAATTTCAAAATCCAATGAATCAATTCTTATCTTATTATTTTTTATTTTTAATAATTTTAAAATTCAAGAGATCAATGCTTATTATATAGTTTTTTTAAATAATTTTAAAATTCAAGGAGTAAATGTCTTATAGCCATTATTAGTCTACAAGATTTGTGTCTTTATATGGTAGTTATGTACGTTTAGTTTCTGTATTGATTTTAGTTTTTAATAAATAAAGTTTCATGAAGTTTAGAATGGTATTAGAACCATCTTCAAATTTTTCCGACGGAAAATAAAGATCAAACTAGGCAGCGTTACAAAGATTGGTTCTCGTTAATTTCCTGATGTTGTCCCTTCAGGTCTTCCATTTCTTACTTGCGTAGATTTTTAATTATTTATTTACGTTGTTATAATAATAATTTAAGTTTTAAATAATTATTAATTAAAATAATACGATTTATATTTTTAATCTATAATAAATTGTCTTAATAACATAACTTATAATAAACAACAAATTAAGATGTAAAATAATAATTCATTATAATTTAAGATTTTTTATTTAATTTATTTATTATAAAACAAAAACTATTAATCGATTTAAGTTTATGGACAAATTATTTTGTTTTGATTTTTTAAAATATTTTTAATACAATTTCGTATACGAGATATTATTTATATTAGAAATAGTTAAAAAAATTATATTTTTTATTTTTAGCCGAAATTTTTTGAAGACATGCATGTTTTAAATAAAAATCGAACTTAAATTGGATATGATTATATTTAAAATTTTAATATCTGAAATTAATTATATTTAATTAATTAATTTATATATTTAATAGATTTTTATATATATATATATATATATTTAATAATCAGTACCACGCGTTGCGTTAGGGTTTTTTCAGTATCCCTGACCCTAAACACTTTCGCTGCTGTTTCCAGAATCGCCGCTCTTGGTCGCTCACCTTCGTCGTCCGCCTTCGCATCTAGCCTTCGCCGCTCGCCTTCGTCGTCCGCCTTCGCCTCTAGCCTTCGCCTCTCTCAATCTCTGGTCTCTCTGCCGTATACCCTGTCGATCTCAGCTCTCAACCCTCTGCCTAGGCCGCTCTCACCTCTTCCCCTGGTTAGTCCTCCTCAGCTTCTTTCCTTCTTCTTCTTCTTGATCTTATCAGCTTCCCCTAGTTATAACTATCAGCTCTCTGACTCTGGTAGCAAGAGGTGGTGGGATTTAAGTGGTAGCGGTTGAGTTTCTGGTAAATTTTGTTGCAAATTTTGCTGAGGTGATTTCAGTGGTAGCAGTCTAGCATTAGAAGTGATTTTAGTAAATGCGGTTAAGTGTTGAGAAAATGTATCTCAAGTATGATTTTTAGTAAGAGATAATGCAATAGGATATTAGGATGGCACATTTTGTTGCCGAATTTGCAGCAAAGGGAAGGATAATGGGTTTTATGTATAGGATTGACACATTTTGTTGCTGATTTTGCAGTAAAGGGAAGGGTAATGGGTTTTATGTATAGGATCGTAATATTTTGTTGCTAATTTTGCTGATTTTGTTGGCTGTGATTAAATTCTATAACAGAGAACACAATGAAGCTAACAGCTTCATTCATAACTCTGCCTGTTGCCTGTTAATTTTAATCCCATTCTTGCTTTGCCCAAGGTAGTAGTTTCAATGTGATGAATAATTAACCCAATATTTGGGATATAGTATAGATTTAAAGAAATCCCAATATTTGTATGTATTTGTAATATTTTGTTTATATTTTACAATTTAATTTTGGATTTATTTTATTAAGTTAGAATTAAAATTGTTCATTTTTAATTATGTGTTTGTTGTATCATGTTTAATAGATTTTTTTTTAAATTAAGTCGACGTTTTTTTTAATAACCGTCTTGAACCATTATCCCTGCGTAAAAAACCATTCCTGAACTGTAACGGTTTTCGGGTGGTTTCGGCTACAACTATTATAATTCGGTTCGGGGACGGTTATATCAAAAACTGTCCCCGCCCGTACCGTTGCCATCCCTAGTCTGTATTACCATCAGATTTTGGTAATGCTGTCAGTACTACACTGCGAGTAAAGTATATGCGTTTCTGGGTAGCGAAGATAGGGAGAGAGAGAGAGAGAGAGATTAGATGGCGATTAAGAATGGAGGATGTAGGGTTTTTGGGACTGGGGATAATGGGGAAGGCCATGTTCATGAATCTTCTCCACCATGGCTTTAAGGTCACTGTTTGGAACAGTTAGTTTTATTTACCCTGAACTCTTCGCTATTTGATTGCGATTATCTTTCACATCAATACAAATATATGAATTATATCATGTTGATTACCCTTGATTGTTTTTCTTGCTAGTCCTACATTTGATCGTTTTACATGTATTACATATTTATTCCAAAATTATCAATTAGTCTGTAGCCAAGGGGTTATCAATTTTCATTTCTTCCTATGTTTGCCTTATTTACTTAAGTTTCATTTGAAACAAATATTTCCAGTATGCTCTGGATGACTCGTTTCTTGCAATCTTTGAGCAAGTTCTTATTATATGCACTTTACTAAAAAGAAATACAGTTTATATGGTGCACTTATTAAATATAAATCCTAAATCAATTATTCATTATTATATGATAATATTCATCTTTATATCTATTATAATATACATCATATTTTTTCTCCATGTCTTTCTTTCTAATATCTACAAAATTAAGATTTGCCATCAAATTGAGTTCACATGTATGACGTATCCCTTATTAATGAAATATTTTATTTTCTTAAAAAAAACAAAGTACGAGGCAACAAGTAACACTAATCAGCAATTAATGTGAATATGAATATTAATATAAGTAATCAAAATAAAAAAAGTAAAATTATAAATAAAATTAATAAATACATTTTTTAAATGAAATAAAATAAAATAGATATAAAAATGTATGAAAAAATTAAGCATTCTGAAGTATTTATTAGAGGTGTAGAAGGAATAAGTATTCCTATTATTATTGGAATACATTGAGTTGACATTTAAATTAAATATATAAAAACTCTTATTCATTCTGTTTTCCTTTAGTTTTCAGGTCTATGTTACTTTTGGTTGTAGATTATTAAACTATGTGGCCTTTGTCTGGTTTAGGGGTGTTAAGAAACTCTGTGGGTTTGGGTAATAGTTGGTAATACCTTGCAATTTTGGTTTGGGGGGGTATTTGTTAGGAAATGTATTGGTTTCTGGTTTTGGTTTCAGGGAGGATTTTGTACCTTATTTTGAATTACTGCATTACCCCATTTTGATTATCAAGTCATTATGGCATATTTTAGTATGCGGATTTGAACTTCACACTCTCAATATTGACAGTGCTAATTGGATGTTTTGCAGCAGAGTTTTAGTTAATGATGGTGTTGAGCTTAACGTTCTGCAAGATAATTCTTTTTGTATCTCAATTTAAAGTGGGGGAACCTGAGAATGGGGAACTTGTTTTATCCTTGGGAATGAGAATTCCCTTACTTCAACCTTCCTCTTTTTTGGAGACAAATAATGGGGCTTAAAAGAGCACTTGTGTGGCTTTCTTTGTTTTTGAGAAATTAAGTTCAAGACAATTAACCATTTTGAAGTCGCTTGCTTTTAGTAATTCTGAGTTTTAGATTAGACTGATTCATTATTATGCATTTTTCCTTTTCAGCTCTGGTTGAAGAACAAAAAGTTTGAAACTGTCATTCCTTAGCATGGATATAAAAGCAGTTGGGAGGAAACGGTCTAAAAGTAAGGAGGAGAAGGAATATCGAAAGGCAAGGAAGAAGGAAAAAATGGTTAATGATCAATGGGGTGCCAATAAAGTTAAAGAAGCTTCAAAAGAAACGCAGATGGATGGTGAAGAAAGTGCTAACAAATGTTTGAGTAACTTAAAGGAAGAAAAAAAGAAAAAGAATAAAAAGGAAAGGAACAACAATGAGGGTGTTGATGGATCGTCCTCTTTGATTGAGATGGTAAAGGATAAGAAAATGCGTGAGATTATTCAGGAACAAACATGTAATGAACACTGTGGAGAAACAAGGAATGGTGGAGAAGATGGGACGCCAAAGAAAAAGAAAAGCAAGAGGAGAAAAGTGGATACTGATAGTAGACAAGTGGCAGAAGATGGAAACCACTTGGCTAGTACTGAAATGAATAATGAGGACGAAGTGGAGAAGAACAAGAAGAGGAAGAGGGAAAAGGTGGATGGCGTTATAGCTGAGAATATCAAAATTGATGAAATGGGGCAAGAGAAATCGAAAGGAAGAATCATGGAAAATGGAGAGCTTGCGCAAAGTGGGACAAAGAGGCAAAAAAAATATAGAGAGATTTATTGTGGAACTAGACCGGAAGAAACTGTGGTTGAGAAATCAAGCATTGTGAGTGATCAAATTCAAGATGACAAGCCTGCAGAAGAAGGTAATACAACTTTGGTTGGATCCAAAGTCAAGAGGAGGAAGTCACATAGGCACCATATCATGGATGATAGCAAGAAGGAAAAGAAAAAGAAGGCCACAATAGGGCAATTTTCAGATGGTAATTATGGTATAGAAACACCAATAACCAAAAAGGTTCTTGGGATGATTGATACTTTTGACCCTTCAACATCTGGAGGAACGTCCAAAAGAGTAAGCTTCTGTGATCATATTGAGGTTTTCCCATCATCTGATGGAGAAAACCATGAGGAAGATGGCATATTATGGGGCAAGAGGTTTTCAAATGAAGAGGATGAGATCATTGAGGCAGCAGTTTATAAATACATAAGGGAGCATGACCTGGGTGATGAAGGCTTGTATAAGATTCTTCATTGTAAGAAGCACCCTGAAGTTAAAAATTGTTGGAAGGAAATAGCGGCAGATTTACCTCGGAGGCCAACCCGTGGTGTATATTCACGAGCTCACATTTTGTTCGAAAGAGGCGAGAAGCGTAAATGGTCTAATGAGGAGCTTGATCATGTGCGAAACATGTATGATAAGCGTGGAGCAGATTTCAAAAAGATGGCTGAAGAGCTCGGAAAACATAGATTTCATGTCAAGGATGCATGGCGTAGAATTAAGCTGCCCAACTTAAAGAAAGGAAACTGGAGTCAGGAGGAGTACCAAACTTTATTTGATTTGGTAAACGTGGACTTACAATTGAGAGTTTTTGAAGAAAGAAAATCCAAGCACGGCATGCTGCGTGATAACATTTGCTGGGAAGCAATAAGTGAGAGGTTGTCCACAAGGAATAATGCTACTTGCTGTTTCAAATGGTATAAGCAGTTAACATCATCACTGGTGTCTGAAAAGAAATGGGCTGACACCGATGATTATCGTCTTCTTTCTGCTCTTGACGCCTTGGATGCAATTTCCATAGAAGATGTGGATTGGGATCATTTGCTTGAGCACAGGCCTGGCGATATTTGTAGAAAGCGGTGGCATCAAATGGTTCAACACATTGGTCAGCATGGTGTCAAGTCATTTGCGCAACAGGTTGAAGTTTTGTCAAAGCGATATTGTCCTGCACTAGTTGAAGCGAGAGAGACATTTGACTGCAAACCTATAGTCGACTGAGATTAAATGGTTACGACGTTACAGTGGATAAACTGTTAAGTTAGACCATGATATATACACAGCTTCTTTGGTTTCGGATTTTTTTTTTGTTTAGTCTTATTTATGTAATCATGGTTAAAAGTTGAACTATGGCTGGCTTTAGATTCACTGTTATTAGTGAGTTTGTATGCTTCATGTATGAATCCTGGAAAGATACTTTCAGAGTCATAATGTGTTTTTTTATTTAGTAAATGGTACTTGATATGATTTGAACTTGAAATTGAAAATAGATAGGATTGAGTATTAGGTAAGGTTATTAATGCTCCTTTGTGTTTTGTTTTCTTTATTAGTAAATTCGTAAACTTTATTTTTTGACTCTTTATTGATTTATTTACATTTTTGGATGATTTTTTTTCCTCTATTACCATTTACATGCTTTGATATAATTTGAATATTTTCAACTGGCAAAGTCTCACTTGTGTTTTGTTTTCTTTATTAGTAAATTCGTAAACTTTATTTTTTGACTCTTTATTGATTTATTTACCTTTTTGGATGATTTTTTTTCCTCTATTACCATTTACATGCTTTGATATAATTTGAATATTTTTAACTGCCAAAGTCTCCATATTTTAGTATGGTAATTGTTCTTTCGAAATAACAATGTTGGTTGAAGTATCATTATCTCAATTTCATGAAACATTGAGGATATTATATTATTCATATTAATGAATATTTCATGAAAAAAATATAAAATTTGGAAATTTTATAAACAAAATTTGAAATGCTTTATATACAATTTAAGTATTATACTTATAACACAAATATGACATATAATGACATTTAAGTGTATAACATATCAATCATTTTTAAGTGTTTTCTGAAAATATAATTTAAGGTAGTTTACATGAGATAACCTATGTAAACTAAAATATAAGGTAAAGATAAAATAATTAATCAAGTAGGAGCAAGATATAAACAGATAATGGTAGGAAAAAGCAATGTACTTGTGGGCATTGTGTGGTGTGTGACTAGAGATGAGTGCTTCATCCATGCATAACTAAAAATCGTGGATATTTTTTCACGAAAATAATCATAATCAACTAAACAATAGATTGGGAATGTTTATCTTAATTTTAAAATTATTTTTAATCAAATTAAATATATATTAATATTATAATTTTATATACATATAATTATTAAATAAAATATATTTTTAATATTAAGCATGCAATACTTTAAATAATTATTTTGACTTTTTTCTTATATATATATTTTATTTTATTTAAAAATATGTATGAAATAGTTAAATAATAAAAATTAATATTAATATCTTAAATAATTTAATAAATTTTTTATTATTTTAAATTTTTTAATTTATAAAACTAAGTATATTTTGAAATAGATATTAAAAAATAAGAATCATAATAAAATTATTACCAGCTATTAATCGATTGTCATTAGTTAAAACTAACAAAAACTAGTGTGGTAAAGATTATATTATTATTAGCAACCATCCTTGTCATAGTCTGTTGTCGACATGAAGCTTGTAAATTTTATTTCAAGGGAATAAAAATAAATCTAATATAATAAATGAAATTGGCCTCTTTCTTAATTTTCATATGATAGGACAGATGGCCAAAATGACATTTTAAGTTTTAAAATATGAGTTAAGCCTTTTAATTTCATATATTTTTTTGAAAATATGACAATAAAGTTATTATATTTATTTTAAAAATAAATTTTATATTTATATTTTTATAACATTATAGTTCTATTGTTATAAAAAAGTAACTATACAAAGATAAATAATTATTTTTATTTTATATTTATTTTTTTAATTAATTTTTTTAATATAATTAAAAATAATAATTTTATCATTGTAGGATCATATTTTTATAAAAATAAGATTAAAATATTATAAAAAAATAAATATAAAAAATAAATATTATTTTTACAACTATATTATTTTTAGGACTGAAGTATTAGAAAAACTTTTTGCAAAATCTAAAATGGGCTACGACCTGGTCTGGCTAAAATCTAAAATGGGCTACGACCTGGTCCGGCTCCTTAGTGCAGCCCGCCTCAGTTGATTAATTAAAGAAAAGTTTTACTTCCATCTCACGAACGAAACACTTGAAAAATATACAGCCCTTATAATTTTAGACAATGTGATAGGAGTTGGATTCTCTCGTTCTTCTTTTTTCTTGATTTTTCATTTTAACATTTTATTTTGTAATTAATATTACTAATAAATGTATGATTATTTAATATATTAATTTTAAAAATGATATTTAAACTATTTATCACTTAAATTTATATATGTTTTATTAGATGATACAAGAAAAGATAAATCAATTAGAATCTTAGCTTATAGCTCTGTACCAAATAATAATAATAATAATTCATTTATATTTTTAATATTCTTAAATCATTTTACTTTTATAAAAACTTATCACCTAAAAAAGCGAGTTTTTTTTAATCTTTTTATAAAATCTAACAAACTTAATTTTTTTAATTAATTTTAAGAGTTAACACAAGAATTCGATATCATAACTCAAGCATAAATTCTTAAAAAAATAAATTAAATTTAATGAAATATAAATGTAACATATTATTTATATTCTTTTAACAAATTATATTTGTTATTTTTAAAGATATTACTCTCCAAAGTCCAAACAGTCAAATTCCATTTTAATATATTAAAATATTCGAATATTTGCATGTATGAATAAAACACAAAGGCAGAACATGTTGGTCGAAGAAGAGGGACCCACCCAACAATAACAACACTCCCAGTCCCATCATTTAAAAATAAATAAATAAAAATTCACCTGGTAATGTTATTATTATTATTTTTTTCCCTTCTACACACCACTACACTCTGGCATTATCGTCCGTACTCTGTCTCTTCCCCTTCTTCGATTCCTTTTGGCTGCTTTTCTTCACCGACTACTTTGTCAACCGGTTTCCTTCCCACACGTGTATCACTTCTGTGATTAGTCTTCCACGTGACAATATATTCCTCTCACATTATCGTTGAGATGAAATGTTCGAAAATATTATTAATATCATTTATTTGAATTAAATTTATAAAAATTATGAATTTTGTTTTTGTTAAATTTATTAAATTTTTAATTTTGTCAAATATTGAAATAGTTAATAAGTTACTAATTAAGTTAATTAAGTAATAATAATATTATTATTATTATAATAGAAATATATAAAATATTAATTATATTATAGTTTCATTACTATTAATAAAATATTTTTATGATAATAATAATTTATATTTTGATAATATTAATATTCTAATTATATGATTTTTAAAATTTAAATGTACTATGTACATAAAATTGAAGCTTTATTAACAAGCATTTAAAAAATATATTATATATAACAAATATAAATACAATACCTTAAATAAAGAAAGATAATAAATAAATAAAATTATATACATTTTATATTTATATAACGAATAAAAATAACTTTGTTTGTTAGTTCAATTCATGAAATTATGGAAATATCAACGTCAGTAAAGAAACAATAAAGCAAATTATATGTTATCTTATATCGTTCATACTTCATATTCAAGTAGGTGTTTATATATTATATTATAAATTTGGACCTGGGAAAAAAAAGGAACAAAATTGGAGCATCATAACTAAAAATAGATAGTAATTGATACTTATTTTTGTTATATGATTTTTTTTTTAAATTGTCGAAAATTTCCATTTATGCTACCAATATATCCATTATTTTGTCAATATTTTAAAAAATAAAATATAAGTTAAACCATAACCAATGAATTTTAATTTTTCGATATTTTCACCGATATGTTTCTATATTTATGAAGAAGAAAAAGCAACGTTAATTCAATTTTAATGTCAATACTTTGATTTTATCAATGTTTTCACAAAATATCATAAAATATTCCAATTTTTTTATCCAAGTATGCATCTTTAATTTAAAAAAAGTTGAAATTTTTATAAATCGGTTTTTTTTTATATACTCATATTAATACTTTTAATACTTCAGAAAATTTCGTAGAAGTTTTTAAAAATTACAAAATAATTTTGAAAATAACATTTAAATATCAGTATTTTCACCTTACGAAAATTTTGACATTCAAGATAATAATCATCCTATTTTACATATTTTTGGGGGTAAAATTCAAGCATAAGTACGAAAATTTGGAAATGAGGTTTTTTAAGTTACTTCTTATATGAGTTTGAAATTGATATATATTATTTATAATTATGAGTAAAATAAACAATAATAATAATTAATAATTAAAATATATATTTTAAACAAAAAAAATACATCAATTTATCAATAATATTCCTTTATTTGTTGTGAAATACTAGATTTTAAATTTTAGACATTAAACTCTAAATTCTAAAATAATATATATGTTTTTTTAAATTATATATTTTAATTACTAAACATGTTATTTTATCATTTTTATTGTTAAATTTAAATACACATTATATTGAAGGAAGAGCTCTACAAATATCAATTTTTTTGAAAGAAATATTATAAAAATAGTATATGAAAGATATAAATTAGAAAAGCTTATCATCTCTTTCTTTAAATTACATGCTAAAACAAATATAATTTGAGAAAGAAAAATATAAAAACACTTAATTTATAAGATTACTATCTAATTATGCGTGAATATAATTTTTATAGAAGAAATATTTTAATCATGTTATTTTTAATTAGAATGATTTAATGTTATAATTTTAAAAAATTTAAATTTTAGTCTTAAAAATTTAAAATTATAAAACTTAGGTGTATCTATTTTAAGATTAAAATGCATATTTTTAAAACTAAAATAAATATATTTTCAAATTAACGTAACCAAGGCTGCAAAACTAAAACTTTTATTTTACCAAAGATAAGAGATTACCTGTGCCCTTCTCCCTAATTTCAACGTGTATTAAACCCATACTTATTATTATAAATTTGTTTATTTAATAACAAACATAAAAATGTTATTATAATAATAAGAATGAATAAGAGTTTTTATATATTTAATTAAATATAAATTCAATATATTCCAATAATAATATGAATACTTATTCTTTCTACACATTTAATAAATACTCCATAATGCTTAATTTTTTCATACATTTTTATATTTATTTCGTTTAAAAATTTAAAAAATATTTATTAATTTTATTTTATTTATAATTTCACTTTTTTATTTATGATTTTTTAATTATATTATTTAAATAAACACGATATTAATATCATTACATTAAATTAAATTTATATTAATATTCGTATTCACATAGAATATTTCATTAAAAAAGGTTACGTCATACGTGTGAACTCAGTATGATGGCAAATCTTAATTTTGTAGATATTAAAAAGAAAGACATTGAGAAAAAAATATGGTGTATATTATAATAGATATAAAGATGAATATTATCATATATTAATGATTAATTGATTTAGTATTTATATTTAATAAATATTACATATAAATTGTAAAAAATAATATTAATTACTGATTTAGTTATCGGTTATAAAAATATGAAAAATATAGAGTGAAGAAACTATATGTATTTCTTTTTAGTAAAATGTTTTAAATCATTAGGTTTTTTTAAGTCATTGAGTAATAAAAATTCAAAAATTAAAATCATATATGATATAATTATATTTTATGCATATAATTTCATTATAATTTTAAAAATATTACACTTAAAATTTTATTTTTTGAGAGTTGATATGAATTAGATGTCCCTCTTCACTCTAATATACATTTACTTACGAACGTGCGGATTATTTTGTCTATATTAGTAAATATTAATATCTTATTAATGAAAGAGTATATATTATGATAATAGATTTCAATGTACTAAAATTCAAATATTAAATAATGGATTGTTATTAATTGTATTGTTATTGCAACCTATGAATTACACTAGATACATAATCATAATTTTGTGTCAAATTTATGGATGATTTACATTGGTGAAAGAATTTTCAAGAAATAAGATAGTACATTATTATATTTTAAATATCATATCAAAATCATTTTCATCATAATGTTATTTCATAGTAACTAGAAACATTTCAAGATGAATTATGAAGAAGAAGAAGCTTGAAAAGCTTTTCTTGAAAGAAGTACTTGTTCTTGTATTGTATAAAGATGATTACTGAAAACTGTGAAACAAAAGCTAATAAAATCACGTGCTTAGTGTGTTTTATATATGCATCAACATTAACAGTATTTGTAACTAAATTGCAACTATCATTTCACACACCACAAGCCCATGTATATGGACTATGATGCACACTAGCACATCAATAAAACAATTTTAAATAATAACAAAAACATTAGTTCTACCCAACCTTTTAATACCTCCCATCAAACTAATGGTTTTGGTAAAACCATTAGTTTGGGTCTAAGAAAAAGAAAAGAAGCAACAACCAATGGTTTTGTATGGCAATCAATAATTTGGTCATATAAGCTAACATGTTGCACACCAAGTGACCCCTTATCACTTGATCTCTCAAGAAGTGATGATTAACCTGTATATGTCTAAACCTAACATAAAATACAAGATTATAGGATAGGGCTTGTACACTTATGTTGTCAGTATACAACACTAGAACATATTTAAGGCTAATATATAGATCACCTAGTAAGGATTTTAGCCATATCAACTCAGTGGCTGTAAGAGCTATCACATGATATTCACTCTCTTTGATGCTCTTACTCACAACCTTTTGCTTGGAAGAATGCCATGACACCATTATAATATCCCCCTAAATCCAACCTATCAGACTTGAAAAAAGGCAGACCAAGGTTTACAATATTGTTGAGGGACTTGAGAAGACATTTTATAGCAAGAAGATGTATATTAGTTAGAGAAGCAATAAATTGACACAACTTGTTCACTCAAAGGAGATATCATTCCTGATGAGGATCAAGTATTGTATAGACCTAATAAGGCTTCTGTATGCAGATGAATCTTACAAAACATTACCTTTAAACTTGCTAATAATTTTCCCATAAGTCAACAGGATGAGGAATTGATACAGTGGATAAAGTTTAATCAATAAAATTAGATGGTATATGTAACAACATTGTTAATGACAAGTCATTGGATAATGATGATGACACACAAATATAAACAAATCCAAACAAAACCATGAGCTCATTTTCAAGACGATGATCAAATAGGATATCATTAGATGACATTGATACATATGATTCTTTGCCAATGCTAGAATTAGAAGAGGTTTAAATATTATGTATAGGAGTAGGTGTAGATAAAGGAGTGTAGACAAGACTACTAGGTTCTAGACACATTGTCAAAGGTATATATGCAGGAACAAATATCAAGGCAGGTAATTTAGATTTTCAACAAGTCAAAGAAGGCTGAGCAGAGAAAGGAAATATACCTTCATTCAAAATTACATGATGATTGATAATAATCTTGCATGTATCTTTATAAACACATATTCCCCTTTAATTAGTTACATATACAAGAAACACATATTCCATAGATCTTGATTATAACTTATCACTATTATATGCTCTCATATAAGGAAAAAAATGGCACCAAAATACCTTTAGAGCATTATAAGCATGAGCCATTTTATACAACATTTCATTAGGAGACAAGCTTGTAAGCATTTTCATGGGTAATATGGTCAATAAATATGTGAAAGTTTTAATTTATAAGGCCAAAATGAAATTGGAAGAATTGCATTGAGCAACAATGTTAGTGTTCTCTCAACTATTCACCATTTAGCTCAGAGGTGTGGTGACATGTGATCCTATGCATAATTCCCTCTTGATGTAATTGAGTCATAATTGGCTTAACTTCACACATTTCATTTGTTTGCACAACTGTGATATTGTGATCAAATTGCCTTTCCACCATATTTTTAAAAGAGAAACATGCAGGGGTAGTTTGATCCTTCAAATTGAGAAGAAAAATTGAAGTGAATCTTAAATAGTCATAAACTATATACAAAAAATACTTCTCAGTTGTACCAGTAGATTTAGGTGCAATCCATAAAAATCCATATAGAGCAAGATAAAAGGCTAAGTAACCCTTTTTGAGGGGAAGAAAAAGGTAGTTTGTGTGATTTGGCTAGCTGTCAAAACTTGAAAAATAATGACTTATTACTATCCTTAGAGGAACTGGTACTCGAAATACCATGTTTGTTGAGAGATATCTTTACCGTTAAAAAATATGGATGCCTTAACTTAGTATGGTGTTTCTCAAGAGAATTAAGAAATGTCATAAGAGAATTAGAGGCTAAATCAAGTGAAGACAAGCCCTGTAATTTATACAACCCATGATGGCTAGGGCCTTGAAGCTTGACCTCTTTGAAGTACAAGTCCTTGACACAAAAACCATAAGGGCCAGCTCAACTAAAAAATCATTATCTCTGCACAGTTTATTAATAGAAATTAAATTTACTGCAACATGAATAGGGAGTGAAATTTTAAAGAGGTTATGCCGTCAAAACTAGAATAAGGAGTGAAACTTTAAAGAGGAACTAAATTGGATGCAACATGATGGCTAGAATCACTATTAAGAATCCAAGTTAGCAATAGATTGATTAGACGAGGATCATCCATGAGTATCATCACCATCACAATTAGCTACCATTGTTGATGGAAACTAAGTCTTTCCAGCAAGAACATCTTTCAAAACAAAATAAGATTGAATAATATGCCCAATCTTTACATATAATTAAGATGTAAGCCTATCAATACCAGTATTCTTGGTATTCTTTGAAAAATTTCCAAGGTTGTTGTTACTATTATATGCACTTTGAGAGCCTTGTTGTAAGAACTATTTAAAAATCCATTTGAACTTTTCATCCCCATTCTTACTGTATATCTTTTAGGCCTTTGTGTCATTGTTAACTTTTCATGTTCAAAATATAAAGTCAATTTATTTTACTTAGTGTGTTTTTCTTCTTTTGTATAAGTTAGTTATTGACGATCAGTACTGTGCACACACATAGTTAGGTACACTTTGTATGTAAGCTTGTCTACACACACCACAAGGTTAGTTTTTATAGTATGCATGCTAGGTTGAACGTTGTGGCTTTCGATGAGCTCGTGCACTCACTAGTCAATGTTGTAGCTTGTGTATTTTTTTTCATTTTGGGTGTGGATATTTATGAGAATTACTCGAAAAATTTTGAATAAAAAAATGAAGGTTCTAGCACTTCAATGAGGTACTCGACAAGGGCCTCGCTGGACCCCTCATTGGTCCCTCAACGAGGTGATCGATGAGGACTTCTGACGAGGCTATGGTGAGGTTGGTCATTAAGCTTGGATGATGTCTATAACCCCTTATTTTTGTATTTTTTCATCTTGAAAAATTGTAGAATACTATCAAATTGACCTCTTATTTTTTATTTATAGATCACTATTACCTTGAGTGTTGTTCATTATTAGTGATTCGTGACATAATGAGCAAAACCGTGCTTTTGAGTGGTGAGTACATAAAGCAGTGTTTGGTTTTTTGTGAGAAGCTTATATGGTGGTTAACTGTGTGTTTACTATTTGTTACCTTCATGCAACTTTTTATATGTGAGAACAGTTATGTAAGAGTGGATTAAGCTGAATTGTTTGAATTCTTATGTATTTTGGTTGTGTGCAATACATAGATTGACTGTGTGTTTCACGTATAAGATTTATGGTTCATGGCTTGGCTGTGTATCCCACAGAGATTATTGGGTATTAATGTTTGAGCATAATTATGTTGATTGTTCAAATTACTCATTGTTGATCTACAATTTCTAATCATACTATATAGTATGGTATTGGCTTCGGAGGATAGCCAGGTTCGTGTGTCAAACCAAGTCATTACGAATGCAACAAGTGATGCCAACAATAGGTAGTTCGGATAATGGTCCTGTTTGTTAGAGGTGATGTAAATTTTATTTCTATCAAGATTATAATTGTTTTATTGCTTAGTAGATTTGTTTTCTACCGAGTGGTTGCCATAAGCAACTCGAGCATATTACCACATAGGTAGGAATTCTATATAAGTTTACGTTTTTATATTTGTTATTATGCATGATTAGTTCATGTGTTAGTATAATCTAAGTTTCTATCATGTATAGAATAACATACTAGATGTAGACTCTAATTAGAAAACTTATTTGATTTGTGTTGTTGCATGCTTTTTTTTCTTTACTTGTAGCATGCCTATAACTTTTTGTTTATTGCTTTTGTCGTATTAAATTAATCTATATGTTTCCTAATTAATTTGTATTGATTATGCATTTTATCTACATTTGAGTTTGATGTAAGTCTTTAAGGAGTAAATATCTCCTTACCCTAGTAATGTACCAAGTGTCAGAATTTTTATTACAACTTGTTATGTTATGTATGATTGCATGCTATGACATTTTTGCATACTATATGATGCTTGCTATATTTATGCTTGGTACTAACTTGGATAAGAGCCTATGAGGCATATCGCTACTAGTATGTTTAGTGTAGTTTGTTCTTCCTTATTATTGATAATTTTTGTTATGTGTTGAATTGAGCATGTTGTTTTATACTTATGTTGTGTTATTTGCTTAATTCACATTTGTGAGGCTAATTTGGCCGAATTGGTATGAAACTTGCAAAAAGATTCCATGGGTTGACATCTCTACCCCTCATATATGTCCCAATTACCTATTTGAATCAGAAGAACAATTGACTTTTGTGTAATTGTTCCTACATATAAAATTCTCACTTTCTTGCACCAAATTTATGATTTCCACAACCCATTTCTATGTTATGGAATTTAGTAAGATTCACATGAAAGAAATCTTGATAACTAGCTTGCTTTTGAATCATCTCCTCATAGCCATCAAGATAACTATGTACTGTGTTAATGGAAGGCATCACATCTTTGATCTTGATGTTTGAAACAAAATTATTATAATAAGATTAAATACCTCTTAACACATACAACAAAAAATCTTTATCAGTAGTTGAATCACCAATAATGTCTAAGGTACCAATAATGGTATTAGCTTTCAGCATGTATTGAGAGACTGTGAGTCTTTGCTCAAAGTTTGAAGTTGCTCCCTCAATTCCATTGACTTTGATTGAACGTTAGCAGTATATGATTCCTCCAAGACAATCCATTGCTCTGTAGTAGTCATCACAGTGCTCAAATAACCAAGCATTTCAACAAAAATAAATCCATAGATTCATCCCTTAGCAATCAAATTTAATCTTTTTCAATTCAAGAAAGTGTAATTTGACATAGAAAGATTTCCATAAACACTCGTAGATATACATATAGGTCTATCTATTATAACTTCAAGGCCATAGGTTGTAACATATGCCAACAATTGGCTTCTCCAAATAGTGTAATTGTTTTCATCAAGTTTGATAGGAAAATTAACACTTATAGGAGGAGACGAAGAATGACTCTATGTAAGCACATCAATTGCATTTATTCCAGACTTGTTAACACTAAGACCCAACCTGGGATTTGAAGAGTTAGTTCTTGGCTAAGCACCAAGATTAGAAGAAGAGTTTAATGAAAGTAATCTTGTCCAAATAACTGCTTCTCTATAGCTACAAATAGGTCCCTTGAAAGGAGTACTTGTTCTTGTATTGTACTAAAGATGATTAATGAAAATTGTGAAACAAAAGCCAACAAAATTGTATACCTAATTTTCCTTATATATGACATCAACGCTAACAACATTTGTAACTAAATTGCAACTACCATTTCACACAACACAAGCACATGTGTATGGAATGTGATGCACACTAGCACACCATCAAAACAGTTTTAAACAATAACATAAAAATCAACTTGGACCAACCTCTTAATAGTAACTTATAAGACAATATGCTATTATATTTTAAAGATAATACATAAATTATTTTCATCAAAATATTATTTCATGGTAACTCATATGATAATACATTTACTACTACAATTCTTGATAATTCATAAGCATTTCATACACAATTTGCATAAATATTAGGTACACTTATTTTATAAACTTATCCACTCATTAAGCTTTCAAGCTCATCCTTTATATTTATTTCCTTCCATTAGGTAACATCTTGATAAAATATATTATGACAAAAACTTTGGAAGCATAAATCAATCTTTTATGTACAGTTTAAATGATTTTATCTCTTTACTCTTTTGTATAGTAAATTTTGGTTGATGTGTACATGAACTAGTATATTTTGGTTGGTATGTACGTAGACTAGTAAGAAAGGCTAAAAAGCCTTATATTTTGGTATGTGGTATATATCTTAAAGTATGTACTATGTTTATAATCATGAGTCATTTTTTGATTGTATAAAATATCCTCTTAGAACTGTTGTCATTTACTACAAGATGGTTAGTTCCAATTTAGAAGAAACTCTAGCAAAAAATTTGTAGAACTTTATCTAGTAACAATTTTGTCGTAATCGAGAATTAGTTAAGAAATAAGTTAGTCAATTAGTATATTATTTGGAACACGTCATGTGCTATCATAGTAGATTTCATGTAATCTTGAAAATAACCTAAATTATAAGCAATTTAAAATGATAACATAGCAATTCTAACATCTTTAAGAAGAAACATTATAAAATCTAACACATAATAATCTTGTAAAACAAATAAAAGAGGCTCTTTTGACACATGAAAACATACAAAACAACTAAAAATAACCAGATTTATTAACAATTTCAAGTTAAATTCCAAGATAAAAGAAAAGTACTCACTTTTGATATGCTTAAGTGTTGTTTGGCTCACCAGACCAATCTATGATCTTTCATATACTTCATTGCACCAAAAAAACTCCCTCACAATCATCACAAAATAACAACACACAAAATACAAAGTATATGAAAAGAAGAAGGAAATGGTAGCATATCAGAGAAAGTCTCCCCAGGATCCCTGGTAGGAAGAAAATATTTGGTGGTGAGATAAAGAAGGAAAGAAAAAGAAAGAAGATGGAAAGAAGAAAAATAAAGATGAAAAGATTTAGAGATTTTTTAGAGAGAGAGATGATCCTCTAGATAACTCATACCTTAGTATCTTTCATAATAAAAACTTTTATTATAATCATAGAAATATTTTTATTTATAGAAAAATTTTAAGGTTATTTTCTTATATTCAATTTGAAATTATTTGTCTTTTTAGATAAAATAATAGTTCATGTAATTTAAATTTAAAATATGAATGAATAAATTTAATAATTTTTTTTAAAATAATTTAATGTCAGAATATTAAATGAATTGATATTTTTAAAATAAAAAGATAAGGTTAGAATAATTAAATATTTTGCATAATAATTTATAATTTTAAAAAAAGTATTGACTCAATTTATTTAAATTTAACTTTAATGAATATTTATTATATATGTTTTTTAAAGTATTTAAATAATTTTTATTATGCTTAAGTATTTATTAAAATAAAAGTTTTAATTTTCCATTAGTAATAATTTATCTATTTTTAATTACTTTTACATTAATTATTTATACTGAAAAATTACAATTAAATAAAAAAAATGCTAAAATAACACAAAATTATACTCATATTTGCACTTACATTCATGTTATTATACTTATCACTAATAAAAATTTACTAAATTTTTTAATTTTTAAAATATTTTAGTTATATAACACAATAGAAAAAATATTGGTACAAGAATGCATGTAATTTTCTATGAATTTTTAAAATAATAATAACACATTCACACACCCCGATGTACACATATATTTTCATACACTCACTCAATTCCTACTAAAAATATGTACTATTAAGATGTAACTCAGCTAATTTTATTTCTCTGGTAAGATTATATACATGATATCAATGTAATAAATTATGAGTAAATTTATTATTTTAACTTAGAATTTACTTATCATGAATAAATGATAGGCAAAGGATTGGATAAACCTAATTAAGTTTATAACTTTTGTATAGCATTTATCTTTGAGAAATATTATAATGTTAAATTAAATTTACCTTACATTAACATTTGCCTTTTAAAAAAGAAAGAAAGATTACATTACACTTACCACCCCTACTTATCTACAGCTCCTCACAATAACAGCTCCTCCTTATTGTGTGGTGCAACAAATAAAAGTTAGAGAGAGAATAAATAAGCAAAACCCAACCAACCAGAAAAAGATAAATGAAAAAATTAATAAAAAATAAAATAATACAAGATTATTAAAGGCAGCAAATTTCTTGGTCTTGGAGTTGTAGTTTATGATATGGATTTTGCACTCTCTCTCTCTCTCTTCTCTTTGTTTTCCTCTTCCCATTTCTACTCCCATATATTGAGAACTGAGAAAGAAATCTCAAACCCAACAGATCATTTCAGGTTCTAATTAGTAATTTTTTTAAGGGAGTATATTTTGGTCTTTCTCTATTTTCATTTCCTTCATTTTTATTTTCAATTTTTCATTTCTCTCTTACCTAAAGCTAGAATCTTTATTGTGAGTCATAATATAATTTCCCAATATATCTCATCAAATCTATTTCAAAGTTCTAATCTTTAAACCGATGAGGATCCGAAAAAGAAAAGTTCCATTTCCTTTATCTTCTCTCTCTCCGATTCCTCTCTCAGATCCCCACTTCAACTTCAATGGGTCTCCGTTGGTGCAACTTCAACCAACTCCGTATTCAAACCCATCTTCATATCCTTCTCATCATGTTCATTCTGAGCCGTTTGATCATCATCCCCATCAACACCGTATAACCAACGGCTGGGATTTCCTTGATCCTTCAAGTGGGGTACACAAGGACCAGAAGATTGAAGATCATCACTTATTGGTTAGTTAAAAAAATTATTCCTTTTTAAAAAAAAAATAATGAGACACAGTTTCAATTTAATTAGTAGTACTCCTTGTAATATATATTTTGTGTCTAGTGTTTTTATTAATTTTTAATATTTTTATGTATTTTAAAATATTGCACTAGTGCACTTGTGTTTACTAGTGTGATCTAAATAGGCTGTATATTGTAAAAAATTGATTTTATTATATATAATTATTTGATTTGCACCCAATTCTTGTGTTTGAGTAATTGATTTGTATTGTGATTTGGCAGGAGTTGTTGGAAAATAAGGAAGAGAATAATAAGAGAGTAGAACTGGAATCTGAAGAAGCTGAGAAGTGTAATGATAACAGGTAATTATTATAAGAAATAATAGATAATAATTTTATAAATAAAATATAAATTATTAAAAAAAAAGATTTACACTTTTTTTTAATTATCTATAAGGTGAAAAGTAAGTAAGAGACCCATAACTTGTTTTTTATGTTTTGCTTAAAAAAAAACAACTTTAACTGGATATACTGTTTTAATTAATATCATGTTTTTATATAAGCTTAATTTGGCTAGCTAGCCACCGTTGCCAACCATATACCTTCTAATCTAATGTAGTATTGTTTGAATTTTCTTCATTCTCTTCTCTCTCTCTCTCTCTCTTATATATATATATACATGGGGTGCACATTAGCATTGGATAATGGTCCCCAGCTACAATACTCTTTTTTTTGTCCATATATATATATATATAACATGTGATATTATGTTATATCTCTTTTGAGTATATTTCATCAAAATAAAAATAAAAACTTGAAGTAAAAGATTTAGGCTTGATTTTCTGGGTACGTATAATTTGTGTATAGGAAAGGAAGCATCTTTAGTGCAGAAACAGTAACGAGCAATCTTCCAGAATCAGGTTCTTCAATTTCCCTATTATTTTTATGTTATTTTCAATATCAGTAGGGGCAAAATATTACATAACTTTTTACACTTATTTATCTGAACGATTGATATTTATAAATTCATTGTGTATCATATTGTTGTTGTGGATGTTACGTTGATGGTTATAAAAAAAAATAGTTAGAAGATGGTGTGAAGGAGAGAAAGCATTTCCACTAAAGAAAAGAAGAGGGACAAGTCTTAAAATATCAATTGCAAATGATGATCATCAAGACACGAAGATGAAGACGAAGACGAAGACAAAGACGAAGATCAATACAAACAAAAAATGCATTATTATTACTAGTGATCATGATCATGAGGAAGTGGATGACGATGATGATGAAGATGACGAAACAAAAGAAGCTCAACTTGGTAGTAAAAGAAAGAATAAGAAGAAAAAGGGAATAAGAGGAGGTGCAATTATGGAAGGATCAAGGTGTAGTAGAGTTAATGGAAGAGGATGGAGATGTTGTCAGCAAACACTTGTTGGTTATTCTCTTTGTGAGCATCATTTGGGCAAAGGTCGACTTCGAACTATGTCTAGTTTTCGAAATCGATCTAAAGAAACCAACTTAGAGATTCAAGAAAATAATAATATTAATAAAGCTTGTGAGAATGATTCACATGAAGAAGAGAACAAGATGAAGCTTCCATTGATAGTGAGTAGTAGTAGTAGTAGTAGTAGTAGTTCAAAGAAGAAGAAGACCATGAAACTTGGGATGGTTAAAGCTCGATCTATTAGCAGCTTGTTGGGTCAAACAAGTACTAGTGCAATTTCAACTACTTATCATCGTATTGATAATAATAACTAGGTACAAGTATGTTATTATGAAAATTTATGATATGATATGGTGTAATATTATTAATAAATATAACTGTACTAAAATACTGTTATGTTATTTGTGATATATGATAACGTTGGTGTTATTATCATCATGTATCATGTATAGGATATGTAATAGAACAGTTGCATGTACGTAGTATTTCTCTCTCGTGTAACATCTTATAGATCCTACATGTACAGGCAATTAAAGTAATTGATGTTAATCTTAATTTGATTCCATGTATTGTTCTTGGTGCAACTTCAACTAGAAGATTAATTATTAATGTGTTTATTACTATGTATATTTTTGTGATGGCTAATGATAAAATGTGTACGTTGTTTTTTTTATAAATATTATTTATACAAGTGACGGGTTAAAAAAGTATTAAATAAATAATTTGTTTCGAGTTATATAGAGATTATTAGCTGCCAAAACATGTACTTTAAAGCAGCGATGTATAATTTTTATATTTTATTTTTATGAGAAGTGAGGAACTACTAAACTAGACAGCTAATCCAGAGACAATTAAATTGAGTACATCTGTTGACAACATGATTTATATTTGGTATTGATCAGTTATATGAGCTCGTTCGGTATGTATTAACGAGCATATTTGAACTGATTGGTATTGAATTAATTGTATAAACTTTAGTGAATGATTGGATTAAAAGATAATTTATCTTATTTTTTAAAACTTATAATTATAAAAATAATTTAATTATATTTAGCGTACAAATTTTATATTAAACTCTGAATAATTAGTTTTGTTAAATGTTATTAATATGTTATTTTTATTGTTATAAATTTTAGGGTGTTATTTTATGTAAATTTTTTAATTTTATTGATTAATATTTGTTATTAGTACGTAATTGATCTTGTCCAAATTAGATAATTTTTATTATTTAAAAATAATATTTTATTTTATAAAAATAAAGGAAAGAAGAAGAAGATTTTGGATATATTGCTAAAATTGCCCAACACCAAATAAAAATATTGGTATACACAACTAGTACATTTTCAGAAAAAAAAAATTAATGAAAACAAGTGTTCATAAAATCAGAAGAAAAAAAACATGCTTCTTCGTTTATCTACAAATTCCAGCATTTTGGATTTTTTTATTTTATTTTTTATGTTCCTTTATTAGAAGAACCAAAGAAAAAGATAGGAAATGTAAATCTTATAACAAGAGTGGTTATCAAAATAAAATCTTATTTTTACAAATATAAAATTATTGTTCCAGCCTTTGCATTCTATTTTACTTTCACTACTATAAAAATGAGTATTTAAGTCGATATATAAAGTCGATTTTTTTTTTCAAAAATTGATTTATAATGAATTTAAAGTTGATTCGATGTAGAATCGACGCTATCCACGTAAGATGTAGCGTCGGTTGACGTGTCAAACTGACGCTATCCATGTAACTGATACTACACACGTGGATAAATTCTTTTCTCTTATTTCTTTCCAGACATAAATTATTTTCAGCGTTATATAACTCTCAAAAACCCAAAACCTCCTCCACTCTTTCTTATTTTCCAGCCATCTACGACTATCATTTCCAACACCGGTTAGTGGATTTTCTTCCTCTCTAACTAATCTTTTAAATCCCTTATTTTTTTTGAGCAAAATACTCAAAACATTTATACACATTTCTCACTTACAAAATACCATTTTTTTCTTCCTTTCTTTCATTTTGTCACTTCATTTACTTTTGTAAGTATTTTTATTAATTTTACGCACTTATTATTCATTTTTTTTTCCTGTTATTATGTATTATTATTTATGTGTATAAATTTTTGTATTATATATGTAGGTTTGTATTATAACATCAGGAGAATAATATGATGATCTTGAATAAAATATAACAAAACCATGATAATTTTTCTGCTATTAATTAATATTTTATTTTTCAAATATTTGTATTATTTGAACTATTTATTAAACTGATTTTGATTTTTTTCTTTTTCTTTTGAGTATAATAAAAAATAAATAAATTAAAAAAAGAAGAATTAAAGTCGGTTTACCACGTTTATCAACTTTAAACTTTAAGTCATTTTTTAATGTCCCTTTTTGTAATATTGTTTATGTAGAGATTCAACACTTAACAAGTTACAATTTATCATTAGAAAAATTCTTTTCTGTCTTTGTTTATCAACGATAAATTTTGGATCTGAGATTGTAATGAGAAAAACAATAGTGAGAAGAATATATAGGATAAAAAAGAAAAGAGATGGAATCAAATTATGCATACAACACTGCTCTATTTGTAAATATAAAGTTGTGGACTAATCATAACATCTCTAACCCAACTTTGTAATTTTAAATTTTGTGTGATAAATACTATTTATCGTTGCAAATATTATTTAAGTTGTACTATTTTTTTAAATGCTAAAAATATTGTTAAATTTTTTATTACATATAAAAAAATTAAAATTAAATACATGATATAAAATGATTAAAAATTTTACTAATACAACATAGAACTAAAATTTTAATATAAACTAAAACAATAATTTAGAAAAAAATTAAAAATATTTTTAATTTTTTTATTACATTTAATAAATTAAAATTAAGTATGTAACATAAAAATAATCGATTTTAAGAATTCATTTCTCAACATAAGCAAATCAAGAATAAAAAAGCTCAAGTTACACTTCGAAATGTATTAATTAAAAAATTATATGATAAATATAATAATAAATTGAATTAATATATATTCATATATATTTTTAAATGTAATTTTTAATTTATATAATAAATATAATGTTTTATTTAGTGAATTTTAATTTTTTTAATAATATAAATTTTAATTAATTATTATTAATTAATTAATAATAATATATAATTGTTTAATTGATTGAATATAATAATTGATAAAAAAATAAAAGGAATATTATATTTTATTAGGGATATATTTTTTAGTGTAATATTTGGTGTTGTGTGTTGTAGATGAATAAAATTTGAGGTAATTTTTAATGTAAATAAAATAAAGTAATGGATTGAAAATTATGTTATAGATAAATAACATGTCCGTTATCGACCGTATATAAAATTGATAATTTGAAATAATAACTTGCTCAAGGGATTAGTGCTTCCAACCTAGCTATTTAGCCTGATAAACAACTTTATACCAATTTTAATAAAGTCAAATTTGGTCAACATTAGTTAACTATACGAGCAACATGTCAAGTGAAGTGTAAAAATATTACATATTGATGAAAAAAATAAAGATAATAAGGTATATATATTATTGGTAAGTGGGACTCACAAATATGGCAAGCCTGCATGCTAATTAAAAGCTAAAATATTAATTTAAGTTATGATATAATTACTTTTCTGAGCTAGCCTCCAACCATTGACTAAAATTGAGTACTAATGTTGATGAAGTTTAGCTTTAAGTTAAAATTAAAATGATATAATAATATTAATTGGACTTAAGATTTGTTGGCAATCTATAGCTATAGTATGGTAAGTAAATTGGATTAATAGTTTATTTTAGAATAAACATAATTGAATGTATAATAATTTTACTATATTAACAAATACCTAGATAAAACCAATACTTTTTATACAATAATATCTAAATTTTTATTTATTATTTGTATTGATATAAGTAAATTCCATATAATGATAATAAGAAGTCATTTATATAATATCAAATCATATTTTTGGAATTATTTTTAGAACAATTTTTGACCCATAATTATTTCCTACTTAAATCTAAATATATATATTTAAAAATAAATATGATTTGTTTGTACCGCGCTTAGTTTAACATTTATATAATATCAAATCATATTTTTGAAATTATTTTTAGAACAATTTTCGTTTTTTATTTCTTGTATAATGCTTTTAATTTTTGACCCATAATTATTTCCTGCTTAAATCTAAATATATATATTTAAAAATAAATATGATTTTGTTTGTATCGCGCTTAGGTATCTTGGGATATCCAAGTAGTGTCTAGAGATAGGGTGTAAATGCTCAAGCTAATTTCTGACTAGACAGGATGGTTCTTATCTGACACATGTTTGTTTCGCTTTTCTCGATTTTCGAACCCAAAACTTAGCCTTTAAATAAACCTCGTGAAACAAGCTAGTAACATTTGGGCTACTCATGCTATTAAGACTCAATATTTTGTAGAAAAAGGTTAGAGAGAGATTTGTGCGAAGTGCTTAATGTGTGAATACTCATGAGTGGTCCATCTATTTATAACATATTTATGGGTACAAGTGTCTATACAATGTATACACGTAACCATATGTCAAGAGTACATTATTAGCTTAAAATACAATGTGTTAGAGATCCAGGTCGAGTATTATTTGTGTTGTCAACGAGCTCGTGTTGTTCTTAGATTTAGTTTGTATAAGAATCGAGTTGACATTGAACTTAATCTGTCCCATGGGTACTTCATCTTACGTCTAAGGCTGGACTTGTGAATGTCTACACAAATTTAAATAGATGTTCAAAAATAATATTAATGAACCAACACTTATTTTTAAGGTGTTACATAATGTTTTGATTATTTGATAACCATTGTCCCCGATTTTTCTAAAACTTTGGTGAAAGATATATTTTAGAATGCATACAAAAAAAAAGTTAAAAATTGAACGTGTTCTAAATAACAAGGAGTCAAGATAAAATTACTCTTTAACTTGGGTCTTCGTAATATATATATACTACCGTAGTGTTCTTTTTAGGGGTTCAAATCATTCCATACTCAAATTTTTAGTTCAAATTAACCAACTCTTTTTCAAAGTTTGTTTTTTACTGTCCGAGAGTATCCATTCAGCATGAATTCCTGATTAATTTTCCTTGTATTCTTATTTTTATTATTTGAAATAAAATACATATTTGAATTATTTTAAAATAAATATTTTTCTTATCTAAATAATAATCAAGGATGATTTATATTATGTTTATATTAGTTTTAATTGTGTAAAATCTATATCTTCATTTAGATGTATTGAATTCAATATTTTAAAGGTTAAAAGATGATATCTGAATTTAATTATTTAAGAAGAACATTCAAGATATCAATTAAAATAATCAAACACTCATTTTTAAAATTTTACAATAAAACCAATGATTAAAGTTCATGTATTTTTATATGTACCAACGAGTATTATTAATTTTGATTTTTTAAATTTAATTATTGATGTATTTAGATGTATAAGTTTTAATATAAATCATATATATCTTATTATGAAATTTAATTTTATGTAAAAAATCTTTTAGGTGTGATAATTATGTTACTAATATATAACAATTTTTTGATTCGTGGTGCTTATCTTTTCGATTAATACAATAATTTGCTCAAATATAACTGGAATTATGTATATACTTGCCATAAATCCATATATATATATATATATATATAATAAATTTTTATTGAATATTAAAAATTATAATCTAAATAAAAAATAATCAATCTAAATAGATTATTAATTAAAATTGTTAAATCACAACTAAAAACTTTCTTAGACATACAAATAAAACCTTAAGTTTTTATCTTTCATTTTATTATAAAGTTTTTTAATAGATTGTTTGACTAATTTAACTTATATATTATTCATTTTAAAAAATATATTGATATCACATTATAATCTTTATAATTTTTTATACTACGAATCTAGATAAAGATCTAGATCTATAAAAAAACATAAATTTTATAAGCATAAATATGATATATATATCATCATAGATATTATATTTATATGAGAAAAATCACTCTAAAGTTAAATCTAAGTGTAAAAAAGAAACAAATATATGTTTTCATTTAAAGTAACAAATAAAAAAGAAGAGAAATATAAGTTAAATAAACTTATCCAAGATAACTACTATGGAAGAATATCTATTTTTGATATAAAATAAGTGACTAGGGTTTACTTACAGAGTTGATAGGTTAATTAGATGTTCTAAACCTTAAAAATACTAAATAAATGTTAAATATTGGTTCTAAAAGTAATAAATTAGTGGCATAATTTAGGGAAATTAGTGATCTAATTTGTGACATGATTTAAGGAAATTAGTGGCATGATTTAAGAAAATTAGTGCCGTAATTTAAGGCTTAAATTATGGCACAATTTAGGAAAAAAGAGTTTTGTTTCATCTATAAATAGGAAATAGTTCATGCATTGAAGAATAAGGCAAAAATCAGAAAAATCAAATAAAGCATAAGCGAACTCAAAGAGAGAAAATACTTGTTAGTTTGAGAGTTTTCTATAAGTTTGGGGAAACACTTGAGAGATATTATTAGTGAATAAATCTGTATCTATATTTTGTATATTTCCTACTCAGTTCAAATAATATCTATTGCCTCTCGTGGATCTAGGCGAATTACCGAACCACGTAAATTTTGTGTGTTTATTTTATCGTTTTGATATATTCACATATCGCTATTTATTGCTTCCGTCTAAATTTATGAGTTGAAATATAATTATTAATATAACATTGTAATATTTTATTTATAATATATCTTAAACTTAGATAGCATTTTTCAAACCTTAATGATCGATATTAGAACTGGTGTTTTGTACAATGATAGAAACAAACATAACAAATGAAATACCACACGGATACAATTTTATTTTATTTTTTTTCTTTCAATTTGGATAATATGTTGCGGTGGTTGTGTTATCTGCGATGTGTGAGCATGAAAAAAGAGAGAATGTTTTCCACATGTTTCTTAAATAATATGAATAATATGTTGAAAAATTATACTAAATAAAATCCTTCAAATATATAATAATAAAATAATATTAAATGGTATTTAATTAAATAAAATTTAACATTAATTTATCTAAATAATTACCGTAACATAATTTAAACGATATTTAATTAGATAATATTTAATATAAAAGAATATTTCAAACCATTTTTAATAATAAAAATATATAATATGAATATATAGAGTACTATTTTATTATTATAAATTTTAAAAAATTTAATTTTGTTATTTTTTTCAATATTTTTGAAAAGAAAATGTACAAGTTGTAGTCATTTTTGTTTTATAAATTAGACACATTGATTATCTTATTTTAAATGAGTACATTTTAGTCACTCATTATCAATTCTAAATTTAAAAAAATAAAATAAAAAATCAAAATTGATAAAAATATAATAATATATAAAGTGATTAAAATACATAAATTTTTAAAAAATTAACTAATATATTTAATTTATAAAAGTAAAACATGCATGTTATCTATTTTTGAAAGAGAAATTTTGTATTTCAAATTTGTGTATACATGCTAACATATTTTTTATTAATATTTTTATTAAATTAATGAATTTATTATTTTTAAATTATAATTGTGTTCCTGATGTTTTTCGTGCTATCCTACCAAATTATTATTCGAATAAACATAAAAAAATTGTAAGCAAACTACGTAAAATGCCGTGTCTATGCTGTTAATAAAAGCATATTGGGTGCGAGTTCAACCATACAAATGGTATACAGTATATTTATTTGATTTATATTTTTGTTATCTCTTATAATTTGATCATTTATTTTTAATTTACATATATTTTATTACAAATTTGATACTAATTTAAAATTAAACTTCATCTATCTAAAAAAAAGGAAGAGAATAAAAATGGAAAAAAGTAATAAAAAAAATTAAAAATGTCAAAGTATAAAAATTAAAAAAATAAAGTGCATGTTATTATCTACTTTAATTATAAAAAAACTCACAAAACTGCGTTGAATTATAACAGTGTACACTCTATAAATTTAAATTAATCTTATATTATAATATTTTTTTATTACTAATCATCATTGTTCACAACTTTTTTTTTTCCAGCATCGTCACATGCAAATGTAAAATTTTCGCACAATTAAAACAAGAATTTAAAAATTCTACACACCCTAGAAACTTTTCTACTTTTCCCTTTTTCACCAAACATAGGACCTACATTTTAAAAATAATCTTATATAAAAAAATTCACTTCTCTCTTATCCTATTAAATCGAATTATTTGTTTTTTTATAAATTTAAATATATTTTAATTATAGAATTAAATTTAAATATTTTGAATTTGTATCTTATGTAATCAATATAAATTTGAGTGATTTTGTTGGATCGAATAAAATTAAAATAATATTTAATTTATTTATAAATTATTATCATACACACAAAATATTTAAATTTTAAAATTTTCAATCTCTAACAAAATATATTATTTGTAATTGATAAGTGTTCAAAAAATACTAAAATTATCATGATTTTATTCACTCTAATTGATTAAATATATATAAAAATAAAAAAAATAAGAAATATGTTCTAATAATTATTAAATTATTATAACGATTTAATATTAATATTTATTTTTTAAATTAAAATAATAATTTAATATAATTGTAGTTTATAATATAACACATTGTAAAATAAAATATATATTTATTTATATTTTTATATTAATTCGATCGAGAATATATTACAACGGATTATAAAATACACTAATTCAAATCTCATCCAAATTTAAATAAATTATATAATTTCTTATCCAAATCTATCTGAATCCAAATAAATTATATATTTTCGAATTTAATATTGATATAAAATCTACCAAACTAATTCAATATGAATTCCATAAATCCTATTAAATTAAACATATTAATATCCCTACAAACAACTATTAAAACTCCTTACAATATATATTATTATTGTACTGTTATCGAACCATAGTGTTTAAAAGGAAAATCCTTATTTAGGGAATTAATTGATATGTCAATAGATTTCCTCGTTTATCGAATTAATAATTTATTTAAACATACATATGATTATAGTTTGATATTTTCTTATTTAATTGATAATAGGCGAGAGGAAGAGAGCAGCTAAGGCCAACAGGAACATGTGAATCTATCCTGCAAATATACAAAGCAATAAAATGATTATTAAAAAAATGATGATAATAAATTTATAATTATTATTTTGGGTCATAATTAATCATTAAATTAACTTACTTTCTCACTTTTTGTAGTACTTTGATTTTGAATTGTTATTGCTTTTATATTTTCCACCTTTCTCTTCTCTTCTTGTTGGCCCAATTCATCCCAAATAAGAGTACCATTTTTAATCAAGAATGCTTCTTTCAACTTATCCTCTTGTACAATATTAAGAGAATTATAAACACCTAATTCATTACCCCTTTTCAACTCTTTAAACTCTTGCTTTGAATCACCCAAAAGCCTTTTGGGTATGCCTGAATTGCCTCTAACACTATTGATCATTATTTGATCATAATTTGTATAAGACTTTGCCAAATCTATAGAAAAACAACCTTCACTACTTGGAGTTTTTGGACTTGATTGTGTCACTAATTGATTCTCTAATTTCAAAGGACTATGAATTGCAAACTTTGTTTCATTTTGAGAAAACCCATCAAGCCCAGTTTGTCTAATTCTACTATTAAGGTTGATCTTTTTTGGACTATGGAGTCTTTGATCCCAACCAAACACTTGATTTTCAGACACTACTTCAGTGAAATGAACATTGTTCTTCTTACCATGACAAAGAACTCCCAATATTGCTAGTTGGTTTGATTCATTATAAGCTACTGAAGAAAATTTACTTTGCCCATTTGAAATTATAGGGTGTTCTTGTTCTTTTTTATTAGAAATAGCACAAGAAATGTGCGTATCAAATTCACATATTTGACATCTATAAAGCCAACGATTATAACTAGGTATGTTACATATATCACAACAAAAATCATATGGTGGTGAAAATGTCAATTTAAGTGAGTGAGAGTGTGAAGAAACTGAAATAGTAAGAGGTAGAGCTGAACATAAGATGTGATAATAAAGATCACATTGAACACAAGTGTAATAAAATGTTCCATTTTCAATAGAATATCCACAAGCTTCACATTGCTTAGTTTTTGAAGAATTTGAATAGAGAAGGGTTAAAGAATGAGTAGAATGTGAAGGGTGTTTTGTATTTCTAGGCATATTGTAGCAAACTTGGTGAAGATAAAAAGGACATGTTTTGCAAATATAGAAATCTTTACCTGAAATTATTTTGAGATTACAAGCTGAGCAAATAGTGTTTTTGTTAGGAGGTGATTTGGTTCGTTCTAGTGGATGTTCATGACTAAAGTGGTAAAAGCTTATTAGATTCCTCTTCTCTAATATTTCCATTGCTTTTGGTACTCATAGATTATTAGAATCTTATGATGATCATGTTTGAGGCTTTGAGCTATAATAAAATGTTTATGGGATTTGTTTATGTATTGATATATCCGCCTTTTGGACCCTACTATATTTTGTTGATGAATATTTCAAAGTACAATTTGAAAAAAGATATGGAGTATGTTAATTTGACAGATGGAAATCTCTAGAAATTCTTGAATTGGCCGGCTGAAAAAACTTGTAATTTAGTAGAGAAAATGCCTCTTGGGACAAGTGAATGACCTAGACTTAAGCAAATCGCCTAGATTGGGTGATGTACAATCTCGAGTATGAGTTAGACAAATTTCATAATATAGTCTTCGATGTAAGATATAGGTTTTAGTGAATGGTTGAAAAGATAAATGTAAAACAAGTTATATAAGTGTGTAAAGATCTCACACAGTGTGTATATGTATAAAATATCTAAGTGGATATATCATATTTTATAACATACATGTTTACAAAAAAACGAAAGATAAAACATAATATCTACGTGGATATATCATATTTAATAACATGTAAGTTTACAAATGAACAAAAGATTTCAAAAAATAAAAAAAGATAAAACATTTGTAATCGATGTCATAACAATAACCAATAATTATATATATATATTCAAGAAATAAAGCTAACTTTCAAATATGTTTTACAAATTTACTAGTTTTACAATAGTTTTAAGAATTAGATACCATAACATTTTAGTTATTTCATATGCATAAATTGTATACATTAATCATCTTTTTTTAAAATTAATACATTTAAGTTAATTTATTGTCAAATTTTTGAACACTTTTGTTTTTTTTTTTATCAATTTTGGTTTTTTTAAGTTATATTTTTGAGAGAAACACTTAAGTATAGTATATGTTTGTTAAGGAAAATATCTCAACAAATAAAAAAAAAATCTAAATGAATAAATTAATAAAGAATGATTAAAGAATCTATAAATGTAACAAGATGACTAAAGTAAGTAAATTTAAAGAAAAGTAACAATTGAGTTTAATTTGTAAAAAACATTTTTACTTCACCGTTTTAACAATGAAGTGTGACATTTGACATTTCTCACCACCAATATGTAGGACTTCAATGTGCCATTGGCTAATAAAAAACAAAATAAATTAATTGGATGTCAAAAATAGATAATAATGAATAATGAATAACTATGTAATTTGTTTTTTTTTTTAAATCTGTATTTTTTTAAATAGTCAATTATCTCAAACTTCAACTGTGGAGTTTAATTAGGTGAGAACAAGAGGATGCTCAATTCAATTCATTGGGCGAAAGGACTTTTGAAATGCACAAAGAGTTGACAATGAAATTAAATAGGCTACAAATTTCACAATATACAGTGTATGAATTATTTAGATAGGCTGTCTTCTCTCCTTGGTGATAGGGTATGTCCCCATACTTTATTGGACGTATCATTGAATCCTCTTCTCAATAGTTCAGACTAATCACTAATTAGTCTAAATCTTAATTTAATTTGAACGGTTAGAGAGAAAAATATATTAGAAGCAAATTGGATGAAAATTAATAGTTTTCTACTTTTTTTAAAGGAAAATTATTGGTTAGTCATGAACAAAAATGTCATGATAATTCAAGTTAATCACAACACCAAATAAGAGTGGCGAGAGATTTGAATAATTAATACCCATTATCTCCCTCCATTATAATTGTAACTGTAATTTCTGATGCGTTTTGATTTACATGACTACCAAGTTAACATGATCTATAATTTTTCTTGTTGATATATGTTTTGAGGATTTTTTTTTTTAGCCACTCTAAAAAGCTTAAAGAGAAGATTGCCTACCCAAAACTCCAAAAGCAGGGAAGAAACAACATATCATAAGTTATCAAAAAAAGAGAAAAATATAAGTCGCATAAAGCCACAAACGACATAAAGACGCCAAAGTCTTAATTTCTTCCACAACTTCACGAACAATAAGAAAAAAGTTGCATACACATACTATACATAATCTAACATATTATTTTTAGATCAATTCAATCATGTACAATATATACCATTTATTTTGGAGCTTCAAATCAAGAAGTTTCAAACATCACAGTCACATACACACAGAGATGACATTTTTTTCAACTTCGAAATAAATAATTAAGAAACAGCATTAATACAATCATTCATCCAGCAATGGAAAACTGCAACTACTGTCATCAACGGATGATTATTACACATAAGATACCCCGTTGCGAAATTCACATAATCCTCCTAAGGGTCTTGCACGTACCACTTTTAACCATTAGATCAATTCTAAACAATCTTATCCATCTAAACAATTTAAAGAAAATTGCCTACAAATTCCTTCCCACTACCCATACAAGGTTGGTGTTATGGATGTATGTTACATCAGACATGTAATGCAACATAGAATTTTCATTAATTTAATATGATTTTTTATGAATATGTTACATCTACTAGCATGGGCAAATAAACAGCAGCAAGTTGACGCATCTGAGGAAGAGTTTAGCAGGCTTCCAAGCATCCTTAAGCCACTTCAAGGTTATCGCATAAAGATTGATATGCCGCACTGCAAAGTTTGAATTTCTCCTCGGCGACTACCTGCTTAAGATTACAGCACCAAGTTACAACTATTTTATGGAACAAGAGGAAGTGTCTATAGTGTGGCTTGCCACGCTTGACATATATGGAACTTAATAATTTGACCGTCATCGAGTTCATTAAGTTCATTAGGCAAACATTTTAAGCATCACAATAGATTTTAAACAAAATCGTATTATGACGTCATTTTGCACATTTTTGGAATGTCATCTATAACTTTAAGAAGCATTTAGAATCCCTTCCAGAACTTTGAAGAATTTCTAGAAATCCTTTCACATCAGAGGAGGGGCGGAGCTAGAAAAAAAAATTAGGAGAGCAGACGATTAATTTTTTCGTAGAACCGACGCTACAAAGTGATTTTTTTAATATATTTTAATTTTAAGTCTATTTATAGTTGATTTTTTTACTAAAATCGACTTTAAATTTTAAGTCAATTTATCAGTTTACGGACTTAAAATTCATTATATGTCGGTTTTTTACTTAGAACAGACTTTAAATGCCGACTTAATTACCTTTTAATATAGTAGTGAAATTATTTAAAATAAAAATACAATAAAGTTCATTTATGAACATATTAAATTAAAAATTAAAAGAAATATATTAAAGTGTAAAGTATTAATATAATTTAGGTACTAAAATCTAAAAAAAAATTAATAGAAGACTTCAAGTAAATTAAAAAGATTATTAAAATAAGTTTTAAAATAATATTATGACATAATATATATTTATGAATGAATATATGTATTTAAAACTAAAATTAAAAGATAATAGAATATTATAGTAACATATTATATGTTTCTATTGATAAACATGTTGATTTAGTATCACTTATTACATTTTTCTTTTATTATAAACATGAATGGTTAGAATAAACGTTTCTACTATGTGACAATATATACCGTGTTTTATGGAAGATTTTTTCTTAAAATATATGTAATTTTTTTTTAGTTAAATTTTTTTAGGGTGAGGGGTAGTATAGGTCCCATTTTCTTGTCAAATGTGTCAATTTAGTTCTGTTATTCTTGGGTTAGGCACTATAAATTCTATTATTATTAAAAATGAGTACATTTAATCTCATAATTACTTAAAATCATGCACTTTAAACCCAGGATTAAAGCGTATTTTTTACATTAAAATTCCTTATTTTTATAAATTATTGGACTAAATTGACCAACTTATAAATAAAGAGACTAAATTGACCCATTTCACATAATAAAAGGACCCCTAGAATTTTTATCTTAATTTTTTTGTTTCATTTTTATTTGTCATTCTATGTGTAACTAATAATCTATATAAATAAATATATGAGTATTTAAAAAGATGAATAAAATAATAAAAAAGTGACTTAAATTACATATATATTAAAGTTTTATTGCTGACATATATAATAACACAAAATAAAAACGTGGGTACATTCAATTAATTTTTTGCTAAAAATTCAAACGGGTCTACAATTCTGTGTAGCTCTACATAGCTCCGTCCCTGGAGCCAATTACTCTAACTGTTTGCCCTTTTTCTAATTTCTAGAACACAAACCCTACCTTTTGCTTGTTTTTAAATATTCCGAAACTCGACCAATCTAACATTTTGCATGTTCTAGGTCTTCTAGAAATTATAATTAGAAGGCCAACATGTGTTTACCTTTCTATTTTGGTCAAAAACTGCAAATAAACTGCCTATATTATCTCAAAGACATGTATGTACCTTGGAAGACCCCTGATGACGATCTGGATGCCATTTAAGTGCACAGGCTCGATATCTGCATTATAAATTTCCACAATAGTTGGAAACAAAATAGAAAGAGTAAGAACGGACAGGACACTTCTACGAGCACAATCAAAACTCAAACAAAAAAGAACCTAGTAAAACAACTCACGCATTTTTTACATCTTCAAGCGTTAAAGGACCAGAAGCGCCTAAGCCAAGGGCTAGCCTCTCTGAGGTTAAATCTAACTCAGAACTTTCTTGCTCAGATGAAAATTCATAATCCTCATCTATCCGATGTCTCCAGCTCCATGTCTTCCCAGAGTAATTTGATGAGCTCCTCCATTGAGAATTCTCTTCATTAGTGAATGACCAATAATAGAATCGGTTACCCCCAAAAGCAGAACGGAAAATGGTCTCCACATCATCTCTTTCTTCTTCACAAGCACGGAAACCTCCTGATAAACATTTTAATTGCATAACTATACAATTGCAACTTAGACTAAGGAGACAGATCCTTGTTACATGTTGATAAGATGTGTGCACATAGATATGTTCCCCTTTTTAATACATGCATGACTATTTGAACTGCACTTACGTCTGTACTGGGGCTGGGATCCCGGATGGCCATTCCTGCCCCTCCTAGAGCCCTTGGCTGAGTATTGCTTCTTAAACCATGATCCTCTACTTGAAGTTGGGTCATCCTCATCATACTCATCCCGCCAACTCTGCAAATAAATAATAAAAAAAAGGAATCACAAAATCTGTTTATGACTTGATACATGATTAGATCAATGGAAGATTTTTTTAATTAAAAATCATCCACCAATAAAAACGCAGCAGACGGCTCAAGCTTATAACTTAAGTAACTGTACAAATATAAGATGCAAAATAGGAAGTCTTGTCATGGTTATGTAAATGCAAATTAGCAAAAAATATATAACTTCCAAGCAAGGTTTTACGAGGCGGTTTTACACCTTGATGTGTTTTTAATTATATGAGGTGAGATTTAAGCATTAAGATGGTATGAAACGTAAGCCTCATTTAAAGAGTCTTGAGACAATTTTCACACACGATGCAAGTTATAAACATAATTTAATCATTACTAACAATGAATAAACAAACATTCATAAAATAACATTCATAAAATATTAATAACATAGTCGTAATTCAGTATCGAAATGGTCATGAAAACAAATCAAAATGTGATTTTGGAAATATTAGTAGGGAGAAATGCCTACTTATTTATGTTGGTTGTTTTGCCTTCTAAAAACTAGTTCGATCCTAGTATGAGTTGGTATTGTGTTATTACAAATTTTTGACCCACATATGAAAAGATACACCTATAAACAGAGAAATGTTAAGGCTTATTTCCTCAATAACCTCATTGCACAACACCTAATTTCATAAGTCTCAATTGAAAAACACTTAAGCCTCAAATAAACCATTTGAGGCTAAGCCTTAACTCGTTAGATATATGACGTTTACTAAGACGAGCCTCAAAATAGTAATTTAAAACCATGCTTCCAAGAACAAATTTGTAAACACCCAGCCATACAAAATTTGTATATCTCTAAATTTTCAAGTTTTCTTCACCATTAACCTTTATTAATGCATTTAAGTTCAAATAACCTATGAAAAAACATATAAAAAATTAAAAAAAAATGTTCACATATTAAGTGGATCAATTCAGGTCAGCCAAGTCAACTTGAACCCATTCAAGGAGCATTTCACACAAGTTGTGGCATTCTCCGTAAATTGTCACTTGTTATTACCAAAGAGCAGATAGATAGTAATAAAGGTAAACGTTAACAGAGTGAATGCAAACCTGAAACATGAACTCTGCATAAGCACTAACATTCCGGAGTAAGGTTTCTTTTGCATGCAGCCTCTGGTACCTTTTGGAATAATAACTGTCTCTCTACAAATACACAGTTTTGAGCAGCAGATAAACTTTTCAGTCAATACCAGAATGTAGGGAAATAAAAGTTACAGGTACCATCAGCTTGAAAAGAGAGAGGGAAAAAAATTACATAAAAAGAACTAGAGAAAAATACAAATAAATATATAAAAGCCAATAAATTGAGCATATCTAATGTAAAAGGTATATATAAAGAACATAAAAGATATCATCTATAAGTCGGGGATAACTAGCGGATTAAAGCATGAAATTACCGATAAGCAAAAGATAGTTACATTACATAAATATGCTCGAAAGGTTTCAAATGATATTTAAGTAAAAAAGATACACTTAGGCAACTATGTGATTTATGAAAAGGTCAATAATCCTCCAAAACTTCATCTTATTTGATGTAACCTATCATAAAGATGACTGTATCGTCTTAGTTTTCACACTACACAAAATTTTCAAACCATTTAGTGAAAATTCTTAAGCTATTCGAACTGGCTAGGCACAGAAACAGGTTGGAATAGTATTAAGCATTAGCCTTCAGGTTTCTTTCAATCAGTTACAAACATGAGGAAGGGGAAATATTCTCACAGTTAAGGGTTGCTACAGACAATGTCAGTATCTTCAATAGATCTTAATAATGCTCCACTTGAAAGTTCATAGTTTGAAATTTTACATAGGGAAAAGAATCATCCCATTATCCTATGAAAGTAAGCATAAGTAATCATCAAACATTCTCATTAGTCATTTCCTTGTAGAACAATAATTATGACTCACCGCTTTAGACTCAAACATCTCTACTATGCTTTCTACAGGTATCGTATTTTTAGAAAGCACTCTCTCCCTTCAAAGCACATTAAATCAAAGGAATGATCTTAAAGTTACTTGCCTGAAAAATAATCACCAGCTTAACTGCATTACAGAGCTTAAAACTATTATAATGTTTCATCTTGAATTAGCATTCAAAAGAAGCATACCAGAACTTCAAAACCTGCTTCAGGGATCCATAATACTGTTTAAACCATTTGTGAACGCATGCAAAGCAACCCCAATTCATACAACTCCTCTTCATAGTAAGTTCCAATAGAAAACAGCATATACTAGTTTATCCACTGCCTAGATAGGACCAAAAACCAAGATAGCAATAATTGCATTCTTAGCAAAAGTAACAAACTACAAATAATGACCATTTACTTTGCTAACTGGACTGTTCCATCTTCGACTGTTTACACTTAGCAAAACTACCTAAGCTAGCATGTAGGAAACTTGAAATATGAATGGTCCGAAAGAAATGAAAAGGAAAGAAATTTTACGCACGACCTGAACCTGATTCCAATCAATCTACAATTTTTTCACTAAATACTGGAAGGAACCTTAAAAATTCATACAATCAGTAATACTAATCTAGATCAACAGGTGGTACTAAATTATAACAACCTCATATAATTCCTTTTCCATACTTCACTCTGTCTAAGATTCTAAAGTAGTTATCTTCTATGTTACACGAACTCTTAACGACACCGAGAGTTGTAAATTTGTAGATACTTATTCAAGTGTCAAACATGCACATTTTACTCAAGTTTTTTTTGCAAACTTTCATCAAATTGAAATGTCGAAATACTTACACTCATGTTCATGTCATGTTGCTTGGACATGAGTGCTTCATCCAAGTAACATAGGTTATGCATTACATGAAAAGACATTCTGCATCTAGTTAAAGATCTCAACCAACTTCTGCTTTAGCTTTTCCCTTTATAAGACCTTCAAATGGAAAAGTCATTTTCTCAATGATTACAAATAATTATCCAATAAACTAATGAGAGTCAACTATCTCCCAAAACAACATTTCGAAACCCCTTGCGTGCAACTACTAATTGATAGAAGAAGCCATAATTATATCTAGCTTGTTTATTGCTAAAAATATTAGCAATATACCATCAGGTACTCTGTAATTTTAAAAGGAAAAACAATAACGAAAAGTATCAGAAATTACATTATCTGGTACCTAACAGCAAAAACCTAAACATCACAATTCACAAGCTAATGAAACAGAGTGAATTATAATACAAAATCAAAGATACCCATTTGATCCAATCTCTCTCAATTTGTAATACAAATAGGCAAGATGGACTAAGGAAAAAAGAAGTTAAAAGCACCATCTTCTAGCAACTTTCATACAATGTTTAATTCTAGAATGCTCAAAATCGCAAACCAAAAAATTAAATTAAAAAAGACAAAACATTCAGGACACGCAATATTTTATCAAAATTTATGAAAATTAACATATATATATATATATATATATATATATATATATATATATATATATAAATCCTCAATCGCAAAAATGGGAAGAGAGGGACTTACAGAGTCCCAGAAATTGCGTCGTTTACGATCCAAGATGGGAGTTGAATGGAAAAGAGAAACTCTCGCGTAAAAGAAGTTCACTTTGGAGTTTGCGAGAACTGCTTTCATGGCGCTGTTCATCTATGCGATTCAAATTTCTCCGAGAAAAGGGAAAGAAGAGAACGGTACGGCTCCCACTTCGCAGCACCTAAGCTATGCTTACGGTGGCCCGCCGACTATTATTATTAAAAAAAAATTCAAAGCCGATTATTATAGGGATGAAAATAAATCATTTATGTGTTTCTTTGTATTAAAAAATGATAAAAAATAAAATCAATTTTTAAAAGATAAAGAATTAGAATTTATTAATCATGATTTCATTTTTATCTTAGTTTTTTTTCAATATTACTTTAATTTTAAATATAACCCTAAACCTAAACCTCAAAACTCAAAATCTTAAATTTTAAAACACTAAATCTCAAATCCAAAATCCTAAAACACTAAACTCTATTTAGAAAAATAATAATTTTAACCCTAAATCTCAAACCTTAAAACTCTATTTAGAAAAATAATAATTTTAATAATATATTTTCTTTTTAAGTAATAATTATTTAGAAAAATAATGATTTCAATAATATATTTTGTCTCACGAAAAAATAATAATTAAATGATATTTTTTAAACTTTAATGAATATATGGGTATTAAAGTAATATACAGTCTTTTCCATTTCATTACAGTTGTAAACCAAATATTATAATATTGATTCTTTCTTTGATTGCAATGATCAAACCAAACAAAATTATTTTCATTTCATTTTATAAAACAAACGTCACCAGAGATATTGAGAAATTGGATACATTTACTGACCATTGTTTTTATTCTAGGTTAGACCCATGTGTAATTTAATTATTATTTTCATTATATTTTTAATAAACTTAGATTTAAATATAAATCCAAATAAACACAATAAAATCAGACATATATTTAATAAAAAACAAATATCTTATTTTAAAAACATATGTTTTATTTTACATAATAAAATTAAATAATTATTCAATCAAGTATATAAATAAATGTGAAGAAAATATATATAATAAGTTATTTAAATACGTTTGATCAATGATTGAGATCACATATTGATTAAAATTAGATCAATTAATCACAATTTGACTCTAGTGATTATGATCACTTATCAATTAAAATTTGATTAGTTAGATGAAAATACAATTTAGTTGGACATATGTCTAACTCTATTTCAATAAGTAGGATTGTCGATCAACAAGACTCTGACCTATTAAACAATTATCGATTTAGTTTGACATGTATTGAATTCAATTACAATAAATGAGTTTATCATATGACTAGTTGAACAATTATCTAATTTAGTTAAATGTATGTCTAAGTTAGTTTTGACGAATAATATCACCGTCCGACCAAGCTCTAATCCGTCAATTCAGCTTTAACAAATGAGGTCACTACCAAATTTTAATTAGTTGTATAATTATTTAATTTTAATAGAATAAATTATACATATGTTTAGTCATAATTAAATCATAATTAATCAATAAAAAATAATGTCATTTTTATTAATTTATGTAAAAACTCAAATGAAAAGAAATCATTTATATTTTTTAATTAATATGAAATCAACACATGTAACCCTAACATATTTGGAAAATTTTGTAATTAGAAAAATAAAGTTATTTTTATCCTACTATTTAATCCTGCGATTACGTAGGAAATTTTAGAAAAAAATTAAGTGCATGTTGATGCTATTTTATTGAAGAGAGTTAGACAAATCTATTTCTACTAAAGTCAAACCCACTACTTTTTTTAACGTGAAGTAATTCCATTTACCTCATATCCTAAAAATTGGGGTTTAATATATGATTATATAAGTGTGAAATTGAATTAAGAATCAAATAATAATAAGTAAAGTCATATTATAAAATACTTGCAATCGCAAAACTATAATAAATAATTTCTTAAGTTATTTTATATTATTTTAATTTTTAAAAAGGATTTCAATCAATTAAAATAAAGATATCAATTTTAAATTTGTCTTATCGTATTAATATATAGTATAAAATATGCAAATAAAAATAATATTTGTAATACACTTAATTGATTGTGTATTTGAATTTTGTTAAAGAATAAAAAATGTGTTATTTGTAGGTTGTCGATGTAGATTAAGGATTTTTGTCTATAAAAAACTACTAATATAAAATAGTTTATAAATAAAATTAGTTAGTATTTAGTTTAAAAATAGTCAAAATCAAACTTGTTAAATAATTTACCAGTCATTTATCTTTTATAACTTCCATCACATTTTCAGTCTCTCCTTCTTCATTTATTTATTTTTACTCTCGTAACATTTTATCTCTCTACTTTTTAATTAGCATCTCATTAACCATATTTTTTTAAAAAATAAATATTTTTGTCTTTTCGTTCTCTCTCTTTCACTAATTTCAAGAATATTATTATTTTTAAATATATTTATTCACCAATTTTTAATAAATAATAATTTATTTTTATTATGAATAAAAAATAATAAAATAATTTATATTTATATAATAAAAAATATATATTTTATAATAAATAACTTATCAAAAAAATTTATAAAATAATTTAAAATAATAATAATAAATTATAAAATTTTAAATTATTAAAAACTTTACTAAATAGTTACAATAATTTTTATGAAAAATTATTAACATTTAAAAAAATAAATTATTTAAGATTAAAAAAAATAAAAAAAATAGATTACATTGTAACAAATATCTCTAATATTATTATAATTTTAATTATTACTAAGATAAAAAATATTTATTAACAATAATTATATTTAAGTATTAAAATATAATTAATTCAATATAATTTATATATTTTATTATATTAATAATAAAAATAATTATAATCATATTATATTATATAATATTTTTTCACAAAATTTATGATATAATGTTCTATATTTGTGTTATATCTCATAAAAAAAATAGATATAGAGGTTTTATAATTTTTTTTAATAATTTAATTATTTTTATGAATATTATTTTTTATATCACAATTATAATTAATATTATAATTATTTATTAAATATAATTATAATTATATTTAATAATAATTATAATAATGTATTATATTATTTATGAATTATCAAAATATTTAGCATATCATTTTCAATATATGTATAAATTTATATTTATTTTATTATAAAATAAATTATTTTTTATTTTTTAAAATAAATTTTTTAATATATGATATGATAAAAAAGATTTATGTATTTAAAATTAATTATAAATTTATAAGATGTTAATATTTTTTTATGTTTATAATAATTATGTTTTGTAAAATAGAACTAATATATCTTTTTTTTTAAATAAAATTGATTAAAAATTTTGCTTTCAAACTTAATGCAAGATCTTTCTTATTTTTAAAAACAATTCTACTTATACTTATTTTTAAACTATTGTTTAAGAGTTAGTTTTTATAGACAAAACCCCACTAGATTAACTTAAACTTCTATTTTGACAGAGAAATAATTTAAGGAAATCATATAAAAAAAAGTTCCTAGAAGTATTAGAGAATCTTTTAATATAATGCCAAATCATATTAATTAGGTGGGCATCCAAAATCAGCTCCACATTAATCGGCCATACAACAAGTCTTACAAGTACTTCACTCCAAGATTATCACCACAAGATTGCTCCGATTCCTAGGTATATATTATTGAAGATGGTGGTTATATTGAGGAAAATTAGTTGTATAATGTTATTTTCATCACCAAAAGTCACAGAGGGATTGTAATTTGTACGTAAGCATATTGGTATTGGTATTATAATCGCTAAATTAAGTATATTAGTAAATTTTTAAAATTATGACTATTTTTTAAATTTATGAATTATGTATTATTAGTCATGGTATAATAAAAAATAAGCATTACTAGTTATATAATTTATTAAAATATGTATTTTTATAATTCATTAAAAATATTAAAATTGATAGTTTATAATGATTAATTTTCATAAATAATAAAACTTTTAGTTACATTATTAAAATACGTAAATCTCTAATACTCGATATAATAATTACGAAATTAAATTACTTAAATTAAATAATTAATGAATTTTTTTTTCCTCACTTCCGTTATCAAATAAGAACATTGTTGCAGAGATTTCCTGATATTATTATATAACTTCACATCTAAAGGCCTCTCTCTCTCTCTCTATATATATATATATATATATTGATCTTTTACATTTTGGTCCTAAAACAAAACATACATATAATTATGGCCAATTCTCTCATCAATATTTGTTCAACCTTCCTCGTTCTCGCATGCACTTTTCTGTTTTTTTCATCATCAACTCATGGTTAATTTTCAAAATATTATATTTTTCTTGTTCTATATTATGTACTTTATATCTAAATTTACAATCTATTGCAATTTTATTACATTGTAATGAATATGTTGTTTTTATTTATTTATCAAAGTTACTTCTTATATAACTTAGGACTTTGGTATTGAAAATGAATTTTTAAAACTACCACCATAGTGGCACAGATTACAAATAATACATGAAGTGAAGCTTGAAAAATCCAAACTTCAAAATTAATTACAGGCACTATATATATCTTTACCTTTAAACCAATGGTTATGATGATAAATAGGCACATAGCTGTTTTAGGTTTTGATTTGACGACCAACTTTAACAGTTGTTTTTGTTATTTGTTGTTCTTCCTTCCACATTAATTTTTAATTTATAAATTACTTTAATATATTCAGGAAGACATCCCCTATTCCATACAAGCAATGATCATAGTGGATCTAAATTAAATGGTAATTCTTCAATTTAATATATATACTTTCTTAAATCTTCTTATTATATAACCATTAAGTATTTTATTTATGTATGATATTAGTGTGGGTCAATAGTATTTTGGGCACCAAAATGTTGTTTTCAGGTCTAATATTACTATTTCTAGGTCTACTCTAGATATTTAAGTAAAAGTATAACATTAAATAGGGTGTTGTTTATTCCTTAATTTTATAAAAAAATTCAATTAAGAAAAAAATATATTATTTTAATAATTTTTATTTAAAATATACTTATTACGTAAAATATTACTCTTAAAATTTATAAATAAAAAATATTCCCCGATAATATTAAAACTTTCTAAATGAATAAAATTAAACATTAAACAGTGTAATTGGTATTTATAATTCAATTTATATGACATTTAATTGAAAGATATTTAATATTTAATAATAAATTAAATTTCTTTTAATAGTAAAAATATATGAATTAAACATAAAAAATATATTATTTTTATGGTTCTAATTTTTAATATATGCTATTTTTATTATTTTCTTATAATTTTTTAACAATAATCTGTTATTATTAATTGTGTCAATTAATTAATAATATTTGTAGGAACACAAATAGTAGGAAAAGAAAATACATATTGTGAAAGATTCAGCGGATCATTTCATGGAATTTGCATATATCTAGAAGAATGTGTAAAGAGATGCGTAGTTATGGATCAAGCTATAAGCGGTAAATGTAAATGGGATGGAAATGGAACTGATTTTAAAATAGTATGTGTGTGTTTCCACATTTGTTAACGATTTTTTAAATTTAGCTTTTTACAAATGTACTATCAAAGCTGATCAAATATTTATAGACACACGTACTGGACCAGGGGAATGAGAGAAGTATATATCTGAGAAATGTAACCTTTTTTTTTTTTTTTAATTTTTGGCACTCATTTTGAATTTATAAGTAATTGTGTATTAAACTTTTAATGTTTAATATGTTAAGTTGGTTTTTTTTTTAATTTGGTTGTAATGTTTTCAGATAAGTTATATTCAAATTTTAAGTATATTAAATTCTATGCATTTATTACCAACCAGTTTGTATCTCAACCAACTTGGGTATGTAAAATGTTAATTTGGAGCTCAAATCTTAACTATAAATATATAAATAATGTTATTATTTTTAAAAAAATATTTCAAATTATTAACATAATTATGGTTTAGGAGAAAAAAAAAGTTGTCTATAGTTATATAAGAATTTGTGGAGTAAATAATTTATCATTTATTTTTGCTAACTGGGATTTCCATTCATTAAATGATTCATTTAATATTTTTTTTTAAATAACTCTACCCTACAAAGAACTTATAATCTCATATCTATTTATATATTATCAACCGTGCATTCCTCTTATTAATTTATATTTTTAGATTTCTAAAGGATTGTAAAGTTCTCTCCACCAAAGTAAATTTTTAAAAAAATACATGATTGAATCAACATGTCAAATTTGTAATATATATATATATATGAGAAAAATATTATATAATTCTTTTAAATTAGATATCGTTTAATCTTTAGATCATAAATGATATTATTTAATCTTTTATTTTTGTAAAAAGGATCAATTAAAAATATATTATATTATTTTTTTATTTTCAAATAATTAAATGCGTTTAAAATATAAATATTTAATAATAAAAATCCACATAATTATATAAATACATACATACAATTATAATGGTAAAAATATTTTATAGCCTTCACTAGTTATTAAGTAACAACAAATAAAATATTTCATTAAAAAACCCAATTAGTTGTACCTCGATCATATAAAACCTATGTAAATATGTAAAATATTTGGAGTTTGAGTTGCAATTATTGATGTGTGAGTATTAGTTATTCTAATAATAATAAAAAACATTTCAATAAAAGATATTATATATATATTATTCTTTATTATTTTTATTTGGTCATTTTACTTTTAAAATTTTATACTTTGATCCTCTCATTTTTCCTTACAGTTTAGTCTTTTTATTTTTAAATTTTTTTAAATTTTTATCCCCTTACCTTTTTATGCTTTTTGAATTTAATTTAAAGTTGATATCAAATTTTAGACTAAATGAATAAAAAAAATTAAATTGTAAAAATAAAAATAAAATAACTAAAGTATGAAATTTAAAAAGTAAAGTGAAAATTCAAAAGAAAATAACAATAAAGAGACCAAATTCTTGTATTTTCTTTTCAAGTTTTATTTTAAATTTTCTTTTCATAATTAAATAATTATTATATTAAATTTATTTTTAAATATAAATTAAGTTTAGGATTTATAAGATTTTACCGTAATAGCAAAAAATCAAAAGTAAAAATTTACTATTTAAATTTACATCAATTAAAGCATATATATGACATTAATAAAAAAGTATTTAATTTAAATAAACACTACTAAGGATGGCAATTTGGAATTAACACGAATCCTACATAATGACACTAATTATTTTTAATTGATTATAATTAACTATTTTTTTTATAAAAATATTGAGTTTTTTAACATTATAAATATATTGACTAAAAATAGTTTAATTTTTTATAATAATAAAAAATATGTGAATTTGATTTAAAAAATACAAATACATATAATACAAAAAAACAAGACACAATCACTCACGAATTGCTACGCCAAAATACTAGCAATCCAATAAGTCATCCACTAATTGAAATAAATAAATATATCATATAAGTACTACTACTTGTAATTTTTCAAATTTTTATTGGGTATTAAAAATAAAATAAAATAAATTGATATTGGGTTTAATCGATTCTTATGAAATTTTTAACATAAAAAAACGATCTAATCCATCTTGAATTAGTTTTGTGATTTTATGAACTAATCTAGCCCAATATATGAAAGGAAAATTGAACAATATAGATTGAGTCGGTTCAAATTATGTAAATTCGAGTAAAGTTTAAAATAAATTCATAGTGCATTTTTTATTATTTGGTGATTTTCAAGCATTAAAATCACAAATAATCTATTTATTTATTTATTTTAAATAATTTATTACACACTCATGGATTTGCTATCTTAGTGCTACTCATATTTAAAAAAAGATTTTAATTTGTGCAAATTTAACGTTGGCCTAATACTTGCAATTTTAATGAAGGATATTTTTGGTATTTTCATATCTTTCTATCTCTACAACATAAATAGTTTTTATGTCATTTTTGAGTTTTAAACATAGATTTTAATGATTTTTTATTAATTAATATATACGAGAATATACATGAAAAGACTCTTCAAAGGGGTATTTCATTTTTTACTCATTATTATCTTTTAACACATATTCAAAATATTTTTTGTTTTATACATATAATTAAAAGCACAAAAGTTACGAAAGCTTTAGCAACTCTAGTGATAGATGACCACCAGAAATAAAGGTGAGTGTAGGTTAATTAAGTTGGTCTTTAAATTGATCTTATCTTGACGGTTTTGAAAAACCTAAAACCTTAAACGATCTATGTTTCCAAAAAAACCAACCTCCAAGCCTATAATATCGATTTGAGGGATATTAGCTTAATGGTTTTTGACTTATAATTATAATATGATATAAAAGTCTTATATAATTGAAAAAAAAACATATATTATAATTTAACTTGAAAGTTATAATCATCATATATTATATTTACTTAATCTCTTATCACTGAGAAGAGATACGATGACTCTAGTATATATTATGCAAATATAGTATTATGATTGTTCTTAAAATTAATCATTAAAATTTCTACATAATATTTGTAGAAAAATTAAATAAATTAGAATGTGTTTAACATCTTATCGAACATCAGATGAAGCTGTAGATTGAGATGAAATCTCACATTGTCAATTAGGAATATGTAGTCTACATAGTAACGTAAAAAAATATTAATTTAGAGATTTTGGACCAAATTTAGTACATCGATTGGTAAGAAAAAATATAATGATAAACATCCAAAAGATAAAAGGGTTAAGTTGATTATTTAATTTATTATAGTGATTTAAATAGCTCTTTTATCACAAAAGTGATGTTTAAAAATTTATAATAAACTTGCAAATATTCACTTTTTGTTACTTTCAATTTTGAAAACATTATAAATATAAAAATTAGCTTAAAAAGTTCAACAAAATATGCATAAAATGATTATTGTTTCTCGTAATAAACCATACTTAAAAGTAAATATTTGAGTATATGAATAAGATGATTCACTTATTAGGTTTAGATTTTATAAATTTAAAATCATAATTATAATATACATTATATAATATATAATATATAAAATAATAATTTAAATATATTTTAAAAAAATCAATATATATATTAATATTGTAGGTTCGTTTTGATTCATTCGATTTTCATAATTTCTAGATTTTCAATCGAATCGACAAGATTAATTTTGATATTTTTAGACTTATTTTGAACAACCAATCATTAAAAAATAATATATAGATTCGGTTTGATTTTAAATTCAAATTAGTTGGTACACTGTCGAAAAAAATATCCACTTCTAACCAAAACAATAACAAATCATGCTACGCTTTTAAGAAAAATTTTAAAATGTAGATACTATTCTTAAATATATGTTTAAATAAATTTTATTTTTAAATATATATTGATTAAGTCAAAAATAAAAATTAGGGAATATAAGGTTGAGAAAGGAAAAAAATGAGAGAGAAAACATACAAATCCAATAAGTTGAATATTTTTACGTATAATTAGTACTTAATTACGTGTAATCAATCTATTAACATTGTTTTTCTCTTTAATTAATATAGGACTCTAAAAGATTCTTTTACATCTATTTCATTCCAAAATTAAATATTTTCTTCTTCAATTCCAAGGCAGAATATAAAATGGAATTCATTGTATCCACATAGAGATTATATACGGACTTGTACAATATGTAATTGTTTTTATTTGCAACTATGGAATAATATTACCTTGTTCGACCAATGTACTTTGTATATAAAACCTTTATTTTATCACAAACTTGTGTTGCAAAAACAACATTTATATTCATGGGCTTATGGCTAAATCTCTAATCAATTATATCATTTTCCTTTTATTCGCTTGCAATTTTGCTAATGGTTATTTTCTCTTTCATCGTATATTTGTAGAGTTTAATTTTAATGCATATGTGCCATTTTTAACATTTCCTTTTATGTAATTAATATACCATAAATACGTAAAAATAGTAATTAAAAATGTGAGTTTTTAAATAGAAAACATGTATCATTTTGATTATATGTTTATCAATTATTAATGAAATATAAAGTAACGTAATAATTAGAATTTCAAGTGATTCATATTTATTTACTTTGCTTTATATATAGTTCTTAGCACAAGTAATTTTATTTTTCTCATCCATTGGCCTATTTCATGGCATATATATTTTTTGTTTAATTTATTATTTAATTAGCCCAAGTAATTTTATTTTTCTTACCCATTCGCCTAGTTCATGGCATATATTTATTTTTTGTTTAATTTATTATTTAATGTTTTTATAGGAACACGAATCCTATTTTCGGTGGAAAGGAATGATCATAACACATCAAATTTGAATGGTTTGGACTCCATTTATCCTACTTAATACATATTATTTTTTTTCTAATTGGACCTCTAATTAATTGCAATTATAATTCTCTTAAGTCGTTTTTAGTGTGTTAATGCCTATGTCATTTTAATTACATCTTAAAAATAAAAAAAAACCCAATTACATATTTATTTTTTATTAATATTATTATTTAATAATAGGCTCTTGTTTTATATATATTTAACGTAGAGACAGAAATAGTGATGGAAGATTCAAAAGCATGCCGAAGATTAAGTGGAGCATACAAGGGACCTTGTTGGACTAACGACGATTGTAATATTACATGCATATTTGAGGACAATGTGGAACATGTGGATGGGTTATTATGAGTATTTGTTGTTTCTGTTATTGTTGATGCTTTCTAGCATATAGCTAGTAATTATTGTGATTTATAATTATTATTTTTACATTGTAGTTGAGTCTAATTCTAGTTTGTTATTTTTTTTTGTACTTTATTTGATTTTTTATTTATCATTTTGTTTTAGAAAAAAAGCATAAAACATATTAAAATAATATGTTTTATATTAAGATATTACTTTAAAAATAATATTTTAAATAATAAATTATTAAAATATTATGTTTTGTTCTTAATTAACCTATTTTTTTTAAATTTAATTGATTAAATAACACCATTTATAATATAAGAGATCAAATTACATAAAAATAATAAAATCTAAGTGATCTATATTACCCTATTTCCTATATACTATTTGGAACATTAAAAATGGTATACATAAAAATTTGGAGTACATTGTCAAAATGTATAACAATGGCAAGGAGAGGAGATGATATTCGGAGGAGAGAGGAGAGAGGGGAATGAAGAAGATACTTTGTAGTCTATTTAAAAACGTTGTAACTAAATGAATACAATCTGATTGGTTTCTGTTTATAGTTCTCTTACATTTTCTACGCAATAAGTATAATGAGTATATTTTTAAATTGACACGAGATATTAATAAAATATATAAAATAATTTATTAATTTTTAAAATTTATATCATTTTGTCTTATTTAATTTTTAATAAAATAAAATATTAATTAAATTATAATAATTGAAGTATCTTATTTTTCCATAATTAATCTAAATAAGATAAATAATAATACAAAAATATGATAAAATAATAATTTATAATATAAATTTAATAAAAAATTAATATAACATATATTTAAAATTAGTTCTTTTAAGATTATAATTTAAACGAAAGAAGACAATATATATACAAAAAAACGTTACATATGAGTTATATTAGAAATACTAAATAAAACATGAGATAAAATGAAAAAACACAATTTATATTTCTAATTAGTAGGTTATACTTGAGTCTCACCTTAGCTTGGCTGCTCTTGATCACACTGGAGTGCTTCCAGTGACATCTCACTTGTAACCGTAATTTGAAGTTGATTTTTTTTAATTACAATCATTATGGTGGTTCAAGGTCTGCGGTAAAGCTTAATTAAAGCTAATGGGGTCCATGAAAGGAATGGTGCTTTTAATTTGTCTCACAAATCAGGCAAGTCAATCAGATAGCTTGCTCTTTCTTTGTACGACAAAGAGATATATATGGCATTTGTGGCCGTGTTGGTATCCTATCTTGTATGGAAATTCCCTCCTTCCAAATTTTTGAAAGTCAATTGTGATGCCGTATTGAAATATGGATACCAGATGCTTGGGTATTGGCTTGATTGTGCCAAATCATTTGTGGTTATTGTGTTATGTTATGGCATGAGCATTTGAGTGATCCTGAATGTCGAGTTGTTAGTTTTATAAACTGCATCTTGTTTGGCTAGCTTTTGAGATGGGTGCAATTTTTGGAGAAAACTTCACCGATATATACTCCCGAATTTTTAATTATTTTTTAACAATACCTCCAATTTTTGTTTTGAAAAATAAGTTAAATATGCATCCACTTTTAATAAAGCTTCAAAAATGACTATAGTTTATAATAAACGGATACGATATCTTAAAATTATATCTCTATAAAATTATATTTTTGCACTTCTTAACCATTTCTATCTTCCTATTAATATGAACCTACAAAATCATATCTCTATTTCCATCAAAGCTACAATCATATAAACTAATACTACGCTAATAATCATGCATGCATACATGCAGGGATCTTTATATTATTGCACTTATCCATGCATTTATGCTTAAAGGATGTGAACTTATCCAACATAAGATAATGGGTGTGCATAAATGATAAGATTTATGCATTTTATAATTATAGTAAAATTTGAGAGAATTTTAAAGGTAAAAAAAACGTAATAAAAAAATTACATTTTTTGATGGACTTATTTATTAAATGGGTCGTGTAAAGTGATATACTTTTATAAATAAACTTTGGTTTTTATTGAGTTAACCTCGTCCTAAAATGACTTATATATACTATTTTAATTTTGAATTTTCGATAATCATTCTCATTATTCATTTATAAGCTCTCGTATCTCTTGTTATAACCTTTTTAAGAACTCTTTCTTGTGTTCACTTCGTTATTATTGTTTTAAGGTTTGCTTGCATTGGTTCTTGAGATCTCATCCTTAGAGATTGATAGACATCTTAGTGTTGTCTTTGGTTTACGTTTGGTAATAAAGTCTCCAAATATTAAATTTTTTTTATAGTCAATTGATGTATTGATGTTCGAAGGATGTGAATTTATTCACTATAGGGTAATGGGTGTGCATAAATTATAAGATTCATACATTTTATGATTACAGTAAAATTTGATAGATTTTGGAGATAAAAAACGTAATAAAAAATTATATTTTATAATGGATTTATTTGTTAAATGAGTTAAATAAAGTTATTGGGATCTCATTCTTAGAGATTGATAGATATTATTGTTTTCATGAATCTTTGATTTATTCGTGTAATAGTTTATGAATAATGTATTTATAATTTTAAAGTTTTTCGTAATGGATGATTTTTTTGACTTTTTTATTGATGTAAAAATTATTGTGTTTGTTCTTTACTTTTTTTATGCCTTCATTTATTGTTTTTGAATTCTAGAAATTGATTGATTCTTTATTTATTTTATCAACATATGTCATCATCGAAACTTCTTTAAAATGATAGTGTTTTATACAGTAAATTCTAGACAAATAAGAATAAATGTTCAAATATCAAAGTCAGATGGGAACAGAGTTAATAACCAAAACGTCAATACCGACAGTTTTTATGCGTTTTGAAATCCTATGTCCATTAACTCAATGTAAATATGCGATTGAAATTAAAGCTGATTTTTTTATTATAGAAAAGCTTACTTTTGTTTATTTATTATTATTATCATTATTATTATTTTTGCTAAATATGAAAAAACCTACTTTATTACTTGTCAAATGCTGCAAAAAAAAAACAAAAAAAAAAAGAGGAAAGGAAACTAGGAATTTGCAACCAAAGAAATCTACCATCAAATAAGGATTATAAGCTGAGATATATGATAATATTTGTATCATGTCTGTATAAGTTAGAAAAAATATAAATTACTTTAAGTATTTATCTTTTCTTTACAAATATCTTTAATATTTTAAAAAATATCTCTAATAACATTAAAATTATTAAACTAAATCTATTATTAAAGATAATCTCATTAACAATGACGTTAGTTTTTTCATCATCATATTTTTTAAATTTTTTGTTAAATTATGAAATATTCTTTTTAAGTAAAAATTTATTTATTTACTACTATGATTCAAAAATTAAAAATTTATTCAAATTAAAAATAATATTATATTATTGATTTTTTTTAAAATATATAATTTGGATAATATTTTAAAAAATGGATTAATTTTTTTATATATTATCTGAATTTTTCTCTCATGATTGATACTTATTGATTAAAAAATTAACTAAATTGAAAATAAATATTTTTATATTTATTTGATAATGACTTATTAAAAATTAAAGTATACTTTTTAATATACATAACATAATTAAAAATTATTAATAAAAAATTAATAGTTAAGTTACTATTCATATAATTAAAAATATTATTTAACATTAATTTAAAAATAAATTATGTGTTCAAAATATTTAGATAATTTATTCAAGTTGATTAATAAATAATAATTAATTTTTATAATTAATTTACAATATTTTTAAATTCTATAAATTAGTTTAATTTTTTTAGTTTTCTCATTAATTTTATTTTAAATGCTAAAAATTTATTTATTTTTATCATTATATTTAAAATCTTAAGTGATTAAATTTAATTAAAATATCATGTTTTATTGCTTTTTTAAAATATATTTTTTATCATATGCGATCACAACAATAAAAAAATTATTTATTACATATTTTTTAATTATAAATTCGTATATATATATATATATATATAATTTGATTTTCATGTATATTTATTATTTATTTTAATTTTTGTATTTTTAATTAGTAGAAAATAAAAAAAAAGATTATTTTTATTTTATTAATTTAATATATTATCTAGTAATAAGGTGAGTGTGCAAAGAAATACGTGGTCACGTTCTGCAGCAGCCAATAGTAATGGAGTACACGTTGAGACATGTAGGAGTGTTGCATACACGACATTCGATGTGGATATCATTTGACCAATTCTAAGGGATCAACGATAGTAGTAGATATCTTCACATGTACGAGAAAACTCAAGATAGGTTCGATGAAACAAAATGCACGTAAACATAACCGCAGGTCAACAAATACTCCGACATGATCTCCAAACAGTTGGAGAAGAAGAATGCTGCGTTGGATGGTGTGTCAGCTGTCAAATGACAACCTCCTTAACTCCGAAAGCACAAAAACTATGAAATTATAAAAAAAAAATATGCATTACTCCATGTTTCATTTTTTATAAAGGTTGGTTGATATTAACATCATTAAATTTGTATTTTTGAAATATTTTAGTTTTTAATTTTTTAATTATTCTAATTCAATTTTTAGATTTTATTAAGATGATACATTTAAAATCTTAAATTAAAATTAAAATTTCACATTTTAGTAAAATTTAAAGATCAAACATAAATTTAGAATTATAATTAACTTTATTTTGATATTAATTGTTATATGTTATTTGGTTAAAAAATATTAAATTTTTTTGTGTTGTTTTATTTTTATAATAGTAATATAAGAAATAATAATACCTACAATAATAATAAGAAAAAAACCATTGATTAAATATAATTAATTTTTTATTGATATTTGTGTTATTTATGTAATTAATATTAGTATGTTGTGTTAGATATTATCATGTATAATTGTAAATTGAGATGATATATCTGTTTAACATATGATACAACTATTAATTTTAATAACCTATTTTATTTGTTAAACTTATTTTTTGTTAATATGAGTTTTTAATTATATAATATTAATCGAATTACATTTGTTTCAATTAACTTAAATAAGGTAATTAAAAATATAAAATATGATTATTTATAATGTAAAATCTAATTAAAAATGATAAAAAAAATATGTTTAAAGTGAGATACATGAGAATTACAATATAAATATATTTAGATGATATTTAAATAAAATAAAAATAATTTTAAACTATAAATATTGAATGAAAAATAACGATACAATTTATTCTATGTAACTATTATCAACTCTGCTTGGCCATTCATTAAATATAATTAAGTAGTATTCTAAATAAGTTACGTACTTATTTAAAAACATGTTATAATATAACAAAACATCAAAATAACCTAACAAAAGAGTAACGTATAACTCTTCCTAACATTGTTTCCCCCACCATGGTATGATTATCACCACACATTTCTTCAACTTCCGCACAAAAATAAAAAAAGTAATAAAAACTTTTCCTGTTAGTATACTTCTTCTTTGACCATATTGCCTCTTTATTTTTTTAAGACTGCTGTTTTGAGGACATTTGTGGAATTTAATAATTTCCTTACTTTAAATCACATTGATGATCTACATAATTTGGGAAGAACATGAACTCAAATAACACCTAACTTAAGCATATACAGTGTGCTGAGGTACTTACTATTTAGGTGTATCACTTTCATATGATGTACTCGTTTTCTTTATAATACTTCTATAGTGTGAAAAGATTTCATAGATGTAGGATTGTGTGTTTTTTAACATATTTTTTAGTTGGATCATTATTAATAGTTTGAATATGTTATTATTATTATTTTAAATAAATGTAAATCATTCAAATCACAATTCTATGATCTACATCTAAAGCTGTAGAAAGAAAAGGCATGACAACTTTGAAAATCCATAAATGGGAAAATAAGAGACTTATTGATCATTCCACTAACTAAATTATATTACATTGTGACATGAATGGAAAAGGTTTTCTCGTTATTATATTTTTTTAAAATAAATTTTCAAATATATAATCAAATTATTGCCGAGGAAGAGGAAGAAGAGAGGAAAGAATGAATCGATAAAAAAAAAACTAGGGAAATGAAAAATGAATTAGGGTAATTTAATTTTTTAAGTAAATTTTATTAATATTAATAATATTTTTATTTTAAAAATATTATGAAAATATTTTAAATTTTTGGTATTAGTATTTTTTATTTTAAAAATTATTGCAAAAATATATCAAAATTTCAGTAAAGAATAGGATTCAAACAATATTTTAAATGTTATATTTTTTATTTTTATTTTTTTATTATAAAAATAAATCAATACTAAATATTTTATATAAAAAAAATAAAATTTTAAGTAAATAATTGAAACATATATGTAATAATAACTAGATATTCTTTTTATAATAAAAAATATTGATATAATCTTGTTATAAAATAGTTTAAAATAATAAAAATAAATTATAAAAATTATATCTAAAATTTTTAAATTTAAATAAATATTTGAAATAAATTTTATAAAAGAAATATTATTGGTATTTTAATAAAATAAAAACATAATTTAAAGATGGATTATAAAATTTTAAATTTTTTAGAGTTTAAATAATTTTTATAAATGAAAAATTAATAAAAAAAATTGATGTTGTTTATAGCCTCAGTTTTTTTAAAAAATTGATGTTAAAATTCCGAGATCAAAAACATATATTATAGTAATGAATATAAGATGAATATGACATTATTGCATTATACATTATAAAAAATAAGAAGAGAAAATAATAATAATAAAATAGATTTTAATATGTTTTAACGGGATTAGAAAAATATGTATACTAGTAGAATTAATTCGGTCTCTTTTTCCAAAAACAAAATAAAAGGTCATTCAAATTTTTCTATCACAAAAATTCTCTAATCATTTTCATCCATAGATTTTTGTGTTTAAGAGAATTATTTTGATAACAACTTAGCATGCACAAAATAAAAATGGATGTATGTTACAAAAATTGAATGTCATCTAGTGTTATATTAGTAATACTTATATCTTATAAATATAAGTATTATGTTTACAAAAAGATCAAAAAAAATCATATTTACTAATAATAACGAGTTTGAACTCAGAGTCTTTATTCTTTGAAGAAGTATATATCATTAAAATATAACCTAATTGATTTGAATAAATAATACTTTAATTTAAACACAAACATGATTTTATTGAAAAACATTATCATAACTATGCATGCATTAATTCTCATTTTACAATATAATTGGCTTTTATTAGTAAATGATCCTATAGTTACTCAACCATCTTATAATCATAATTTATCTTTCAATACAACTTTGATAAATCATTTTATTTATACAATAACTTGATGCATGTAGTATTATTTTTTCGTATAAAATTAACACATTTTGTGCATGTTTGTTACACAATATTAAAAATAATGATTGTATAATTTTTGTAAAATCACATGTTTGATTGTGAAGTGAAACCATATTATATAGAATAAAAATTATATGACTACGTAGAAAGTTAATACAAGTAATGGGTATGAATCTCAACCGTAATTGACATTTTAATTAACCTGTTTGAAATTTTAATTTTAAAATTATGTATATTGATTTTTTCTTTCGCCTCAAATTAAAAGTATTTTCTATTTTTAAAATATAAAAAATAAATAAAAAGAATTTTATAATAAAATTATTTTGATAGGTAAGAAAACTACATAAAATAAATTAAATATTATTTTAAATATAAATTATTTTATTAAAATATTTATCATCAATTTCATTCGAATATATTATGCAAATTTTCATCGATCATTATATGTAATAATTATAATACAATTCAATCTAACATAAATACATATAATTTATTTAAAAGAAGTGCTAATAATGCTCTCAATTATAGTGTCATTTTTACTTGTATCCTTTTCAAGTGGCCCTGTAAATTTTATTTCTTTTTAAACTCTTTTTATATTTTTTAAGAAAAATTAATGTGTAAAAAGAAATAAAATTTATATATATCATTTAGAAAATTATATACATAAAAATGAGAATGTAATTAAAATTAATGAATATGAATGGAAAAGTACAATCATATTCTAAAAATATCAATTATAATTTAGATTTATTTTTGTAACAGATCAAGCTAGTTATGAAAATTTAACTGTACAATAACAAAAAACTATATTTTTATGTTTTTATTTTATTTTTCTTCAATTTTTTACTTACATTTTATTTAATTTACAACAATCTCTATATAACATAATTTAAAAAATTAAAAATTAAGATAAATAAAAATTACATTTATTTTTATGTGAACATTTTTTTAGTAAAAATAATATTAAATTATTATAAAAAATAAATAAATGACTTAAATATTATGTTTAATGAATTTTTCTCGCTAATACTTCTCATTTGTTCAAGAAGCTGCCCTTCATTGCCAACTTTACTAACATTGCATATCGAGAAGGGGACCAATGGGACATAATCACTAATAAGACTAAAGAGGGTATATTAACCATCATAAAAAGCAAAAACAACTAAAAGTAAGACAGCTGTTTCCACCGTGAACATGACAAATCATGGGGTCACTTGGCTCAGATATTCGAGATCTACGATTACTATTTCAGGAGTGAAAATTCTAAGACTCATTTCATTTGAGCTGATTTTCATTTTGATCAGCTCTTCCATTTTTTTAAACAAGAAGGCGGGTACGTACAGAATAACAAAGCAAAACAGAGAGAGGAAGAAAAAAGAGTTTTCTTTCAATCCAAAGGTACTCTCTTTTTCCCTCCTCCTTTGAAATTTTTATTTTTATTCTTGTAATTGGCTACATTGATCCTCCACTCTTTTTTTTGGGATGTTTTCTTGTTTGGTTCTGTGCCAGTTTAAAGAAGAACATAACCTGTTTGTGAAAATTTCCCTTTGGTAGTTACGATTTGTTAAATTGTATTTTGTGTTTCGTTTAATCCGCTGCAAACCAAATGTGGGTTCACTTTTGTTCTCCATTTGCTTTTTTTTTTGATGTACAGTTTTTCGCAATTGGGTTACTATATAAGTGCAATGCAAGAGTAACCTATGAGTTTTTGTCATGTTCTTTGGGAGGTGAAACGTAAAATTCCTTCAATTGTTTTGATGATCTGCATAAGCTGCTTGCCTTAATATTTCTTTTTTGAAATAGAATATTGTCAAAATCTTGTTTCAATTAGAAATGAATTGGTGGACTCTTTTGCATCTACTTTTGTTTTATGTTATATGGATTAGTAACAAATTTGATCGATTGATGAGCAATGATGTCAATTTCAATTGCGATATTTATCCAAAGCAGGCAATAGAAAATGGCAGAATCTGAGGATATTCAGCCTCTTGTATGTGACAATGGGACTGGAATGGTCAAGGTACTTATCCCAGATCCATTTTTCTGTTATCCTTTTCCATGACTTATTTTGGATTGGGAAACTCCCCTCATATCAATTTGTAATTAGATATCGAGTGATTTAGCAGAACGAGACAATATGAAACAATTGGATCCACTTTTTAACATTTAGTCACACTCTGCCACTTAAGTTGAAATCTAAGACGAATAGTACTCTTTAGGTTGGGTGCCATCTTAACTTTTTTTCATACCCAGATGTTAATTATATATTTCTGTTGGATTTCAGGCTGGATTTGCTGGAGATGATGCTCCAAGGGCTGTTTTCCCAAGCATTGTTGGTCGGCCCCGTCATACCGGTGTTATGGTTGGTATGGGTCAAAAGGATGCTTATGTAGGGGATGAGGCTCAATCAAAAAGAGGTATATTGACTCTGAAATACCCAATTGAGCATGGTATTGTGAGCAATTGGGATGACATGGAGAAGATCTGGCATCATACCTTCTACAATGAGCTTCGTGTGGCTCCTGAAGAACATCCAGTTCTCCTGACAGAAGCCCCCCTCAATCCTAAGGCCAATCGTGAAAAGATGACTCAAATTATGTTTGAGACATTCAACACTCCTGCTATGTATGTTGCTATACAGGCCGTTCTTTCCCTTTATGCCAGTGGCCGTACAACTGGTGAGCAATCCAACCTAGTGCCTGCTTTATCTCTTTGCTAAGTGTCGTGTTTAAAAATCTTGAAGTGATCTATTTTGCTTCTCAGGTATTGTTCTTGATTCTGGAGATGGTGTGAGCCACACAGTTCCTATATACGAAGGCTATGCCCTTCCACATGCTATTTTGCGTTTGGACCTTGCAGGTCGTGATCTGACCGATGCTCTTATGAAAATCTTGACCGAGCGTGGTTACTCTTTCACCACCTCAGCTGAGCGTGAAATTGTTAGGGATATGAAGGAAAAACTAGCCTATATTGCTCTTGATTACGAGCAAGAGCTAGAGATGTCAAAGACAAGCTCATCTGTGGAAAAGAGCTATGAGCTGCCAGATGGACAGGTGATTACAATTGGTGCTGAACGATTTCGTTGTCCTGAAGTTCTATTCCAGCCATCCATGATTGGGATGGAAGCTGCTGGAATACATGAAACCACGTACAACTCTATCATGAAATGTGATGTAGATATCAGGAAGGACCTCTATGGTAATATTGTCCTAAGTGGAGGTACAACAATGTTTCCTGGGATTGCTGATAGGATGAGCAAAGAAATAACAGCATTAGCTCCAAGTAGCATGAAGATTAAAGTTGTAGCACCTCCAGAGAGGAAGTACAGTGTCTGGATTGGAGGTTCGATTTTGGCATCACTCAGTACCTTCCAACAGGTAATGTTTTATGCTTGTTTCATATCTATGTAGGTTGAATCTATAAATTGCAGGGAAATGCATATACCTTTTAGGGTATATTTTTGTTAAAAGTGATTTCGGTCAAACACGGTCTTCGCTAAATCTATTTTGTTCTGGGTGCAGATGTGGATTGCAAAGGCTGAATATGATGAGTCGGGGCCGTCAATTGTTCACAGGAAATGCTTCTAATCATTCAAATGAGGGAGGGCAGTCAAAGAACTTACCCAAAACATTTTGTATGACAAAGAGGCTTATTAAGTGGTTGCATAATTTTCTTTTTCCGTTTTTTTTCTAATTTTGGGTTCATGTTTATTTATCGTGTGTTCCTCTTTTGTTATTTTGGGGTATTGGGGGTGATCAATTTATGATTAAGATTAATTTTTTCCATTAATATTTTGTAGAGAAGTTGTCAATTGTCACTGAATTGATTTGATTGAAATTGAATCATAATTTCATTAATCATTTCTTCTCATCGTTACTGAATTGGTTTTATTGAATCAAAATGTGTTTTTAACTAGTTTCATTCATAAGTGATTTCAAACACATAAGTTGTGCTTCTAATATGAGGCACAAGATGTGCTTTCTCAATCTGAAAGCACTTGTGCCTTATTTTTCTCTAATAGACTCAAAAACACTTTTATGGTAAGAATAACATGTGCAGTGTTTTTAGCTTTTAGGCGATAGTTAGCAAGACATGTCAACCAATATATATATATATATATATATATCAAACTCTCTTTCAGGCACCATAAACACAGAGACATTCATGTTTGAATCCAAGTTGCAATCTAACGGCCTATTAACACTGTTTCTTTTTTTTAGAGAAAATTTAAATTTCGTTTATTCAAACAAAATATACTAGAAAAATTGAATTAATAAAATAAAAATATATCAAATTATCATTAGAATCAACAAAATTTATTTACAAGGGAGAGCAAACAAAATATACTAGAACAATTGAATCAATAAAATGAAAATATATTAAATTATCATTATAATCAACAAAATCCATTTACCACGGAGAACAAATAATTTTTGAGCTTTTTTACCTCCTTGAATTCTACAACTATATACAACTCTTTTCATCTATAAAATAACAAATTTTCAATTCAACTTTACTATTTGTGTCTTAAACGATTTAAGAGAACTTTTTAACCCTTTAGCAGCATATACACTTCACTTTATGTGACAGATTCTCAAATGGAACTATTAAATATGTTTCATTTTAAGAAAGTAGATAAATCACTATCTCATTGAAAGGTTTTATACATGCCATTTTTCAAGGCAAAAGCCTAGTTTTTTCTTTATGGTAAATATTTCTTAGAATAGAGTGTAAATCGAACTGTAAAACAGCAGAAGACTACACACAGTTGCTTATATTCAAAGCAATATAACAAAAAGGTAGGATAGCTTTATTCAAAGCAAGAATGTAAAGAATTACATTTGAATCCCAAAACCCTCACCTTTAAGGATCATCACTAATGTGTTCACATTGTATGGAAAAAAGGAATAGTTCCAAGTTTGCAATATGACTCAAAAAAAGAACAAGTTAAAAGAAACAACTATCAGATGTTCCCCAAAAAACAAAAAACAAAAAGTTTAGAAAAAAAAAAAACCTGCTGAAGAAGGTTTCAAGTGCCCGGTGTAGGGTTTCAGGGGTTCGTGCTCACATCAGTTCTTGTATGATGCTAAAATTTGATGGACTAACAGTGTCAACGAACCCTTTTATAGACAAATCAGGTACAGACATGTTCCTACCCAGCAATTCATGATCAATAAAAATGACCACAACTGTAATATCGTCATGAAAGAACCTTCTAATTCCCTTTTCAACCTTCTTCAGATCATCGTATCTCATCTCTCTTTTTCTAGCTGCCTCAATTAAAGCAGCTTTAAGAAGTCTTTTTGCAATTCCCTGACATTTAAGAAACAAAGTAATCTATGACATACAACATTCAATGGCAAAAACGACGAAAATGCCAGCAATAAGAAAGATGAACATACAGTTCTTGGGTTATTGTATACAATCTCAACAGCTGCCTGATTTGTAACGTGTTCCCAGAGACCATCAGATGCAAATATTATAAATTTATCATTTGGCTGCAAAGTTCTAGAGCATATAGATGGCTCTGCTGTTAGCACAGGCCGGCGAAGAGGTTCAGAAAGATGGAATCTTGGGGATGAACGATCAAGAGAGAACTCTGGTCTCTTCAAGTATGCGTCACCTATAGATCGAGACACCTAATAGAATTGACAAGGTAAGATGCCACGAAAAATATATGACTTCAAAAAACCTATAAAAGCACCCAATGCACAGGGAAAGGATATGCTTTTGTCAATAAGCACAAAATGCATTGTCTGAGCTGTGAAAGCACTTATGTCAATTGTTTCCCGTTTTGTTCATAAGTACCTCATCAAAGTGTCAAAATCATAAACGGACACACCCACAAACTACCAACAACATAAAATACAATTAAATGAAAGAAAATTCATTCAATTTTAACATGACAAATTCGAATGAAAGAAAACATGGAATCGAACAAATTAAACAATAGACTCAAGATAGAAGAAAGGAAACCTGAATAATGCCTTTGATGCGCCATACTCCTTGCTTCTTAACTACAATATTCGAATCATCGGGGTGTAAGGATCTGAGTTCTTGTCTAACATCCTCCAAACTGGCATTGTGATCCCTAGTCAATTGTTCAGCAACAATCTTACTTGATCTGCCTAAACAACCGAGTACAGCTCGAGAGTCCCCAAGATTGGCAACATATAAAGTCCCTCTCCAAATTATTCCGACAAGACAACACGATCCAATTGCTGCAATTAGTGGTTTTATTCCACAAGATCTACGAACAAGATTAAGGAAACCATCCTCAGTTGCAGAAAAGGCACTTCTCAATGTATCTTCTGATATGCTTCCCCTATCTTGAGCAATCCCTGTAATATAATGAACAAGTTGCAATTATAAAAGGGTAGCATAATTAATCATCTTTTTAAAACGTATGCACTTTAGTCATCTTATTGTATTGTTGCATTTTTTTATGCTTTAATCAATTCTTACCAATTTTGTTTTTTTTATTAAAAAACTTAAGTTTTATCAAATTAAACCTTACAAGTAGAGCTTAGGTAGATATTTGATGAGAAAAATATCTCAAAAAATTGAAAAACAATTGGAAAAAAGCTAATAAAATAACAAAAATAGGCCTAAAATAGCTAAATTGTCTACAAATGTAACATTAAGGTGAAAAAATGTATTAATTTAAAGCAAGGTAATTAATGTATTAATTAATGTATCCAATTTGTGAAAGTAAATTTCAATTTTTTTTATTATAAAAACTCAAAGTCACTACAAAAATTAAAATAACATAAAGAGTTATGCACACAACGAAAAGCCTAAACACAAAGAAAGTTATAGAGAAATATCAAAATTACACAAACACAGTCACATTAAATGAAGCCCTCTTTATGCATCCAAAACCACATAGAACAAAAGAAGAGAAAGAAATACAAAGTTATATATATTGAAAAAGAGAGATCTTTCAATTCTGTAGAACTGAAATTCTTCACCTTTTAAATCCAAACTAAGTTCTCTCTTTTTATTTTTTTATTTTTCTTTTGCTCTCTTCCCTCTTCACTCATTTCTATTTCTATCAATTAAATTTACAGAAGAAAACAAAATAGAAAAATGATTACTATGGTCTATAGCAATAGCAGACCTATGCTTATTTCAGCAAACAACAAGACAATGCAACCCATTATACAGAGGAAGTGTCAAAATTTCAATAAAACAAAATTAATAAAAAGACAAACATATAAATTGACATAAAGTAGCAAAATTAGCAGGACTTTGCTTTAAGCCATAACCAAAGAGAGGAAAAAGTAAACAAAAGAACTAATATAAACAACAAAACCGTCCAGACAAATCCAAAAACTCCATACATGTTTAATAGCAATTGGACAGAAGACTCAACATCAAGAACAAAAATAGTGAAAAGGGGCTTACTCATAAGATGAAGGAAAAGATGGTCACGGATAAAACGAGAAGCCTCTGGCCCACCATGTCCATCATAGACACCCACAAAGGTAGCTTGGTTGCCTATCTCAACCTGACTATGATCTTCAATAACCTCATTGGCTTGTACTACAGCAAATGAGAATTCACCATAAGAGTGTTTTTCAAGGTCTTTACACCAAAGAAGTGAATCATTAATGGATGAGTCGTCACCATTATCGTCCTTGTTCATACGGGCATATTGCATCACTGGTTTCCAACAAGCCCAAACCATTCTTGCTAACCACGAAAACATCCCTCATTTCCTTCCCACACAATACCCTTTTTTTATTGTAATAAATATAAGATCTTTATTCAAAAAGAACAAACAAATATTGTTCTGGGTAGTTGAGAAATATGGTAAAACTCACTAAAGTTACAAGATTTGGCAAAAACAAGAATGACCCAGAAGACAAGCTTAAATTTTTAAATTGAAGAGACAATGAGTAAGTGAATGATCAAGGTATATAAAAAAGGTTGAAGATTTGGATAAAATGTTAGATAAGTAGTGATTGATTAGCAAAGGTGATGTTTTTCAAAACAAAAGGTGGAAACAGGTTGATGGTCCGAGTGAGATAGAGAGAGAAATTGACTAATTACAGAAATAATGGAAAAGAGAAAGAAAGTGGATGAAAAAGAGTGGAAAATGGTGATAGAGATCTGCTACAAAGGAAAGAGTCTTGTGCTCGTGTTAGTGCGTGCATAAGAAAGAGAGAGAGAGAAAAACAGAGTTAGATTTGCAGAGCAAACCGCCGGGATAGAAAGGGGAGGGGAAATTGACGGAAGCGTGTGAGGATCAGTGGATTACTGCCCTCCTGTATTGAGCTTGATTTACTAAAAATACCCACCTGATTCCATACAATTTACAGGAATGCCACTGATTCTCAGGTGATAGGGGTGGGGATCCGAGGAAGAATTACAATCACCCTCACTATTATCTCAAAGTCACTTTATCATTATCTTACGGTAAATTCTTAATAAATTAAAAAAAAAATATTTATGAAAACTAATAAAATAAATTTATATAAGCATAAATAGATTTTATTCTAACGTGTATACAAGTTTTTTATTTGATACATTATACTTATTAATAATATTGTATCATATTATTTATAATTTATCATAAATTTATGATAAATATTTTATTTTATTTTTTAGAATAATGGTTGGAAAAATCAATTTGATTGCATTAAGTGAAAATTTTAATGACTTTATTTTTATAAATAATAATTAGGTTATTCTTTTTATAAAAATAACACATTTTAATCACTCTTTAAATAATAAATTATTATGTTATTAATAAAAAAATTTTAAATAATAATAAAGTAAATTGGAGCAGAAATTATTCTTTTATTTTAATAGTGTAAAATTAAATTTAAATAGTATAATAATTTTTTTAACAATTTTTTACATTTATGCAAGTTTCATGTTTAGATTGAAATTATAAACTTTATATGATAAAAAATAGAGGCATGCATAGGTTTAAAAACAACAATATCAGTGTTATTAGAACCATACAGATAAACTCTTTGCATTCCACCGTCATCAAAGGCCACACAGATGTTGGAACCATTGTCCTAGCTCTTAGTAACAAGTGTAGATGTATAATTCAACTTTTGGTATTAGTCTAGTAAGATAATGAATATGAGATAACTCACCCATGTAATTTAATGTCATTAATCTTTTAATTTTTTGACATGTATAAACCTTATTTTTAACATTGTAAAATATGTTTGATTTAAACTAGATACCTATAGAAAATAAAATTCAAAAAAGTACCCAAAAATATAGAAAATTTAATAAAATATAAAATTCATAAAAGTGAATTACCAAGAATATATATGTAATATTTAGATAAAGTTTTAAACTATATATTAAAATATAATTAAAAAATTTATCCCATTAAATTAACTTTATTATGATTTCAGAATTTTTATTAATAAAATAATATTTTACTATTAAATGAAGTGTTTTATTTTTACTAATAGAGAGATATAAGTGTTCTTTGTAAAAACAATTAAAGTATCTCTTGTGAAAGAAAAATTATTAAATTATCTTAATAACACAAATAAAGTGATTCTTAAGGTAATTAATTCATTTTTCACTCATTACATAGTCTATATGTTTTTTTAAATTAATTACATTATATACACACTCGTAATTGAAATTCAAATTTCATAATTGTTACATGGTTAAGTGAGCTATATATGGTTGAGCCACAAGTTCGATGATAAATAATTAATTTATAAGGGTAGAATTGAGCAATAGATCAAAACTATTTGTTTTTATTAATTTGTATAAGATTCAATCTTAAATCGAATTTGAAGATTTTCAATCCAAAATTGATATAATGAAAAAAAAATTAATTCAAACTAATTTGAATTTAAGTCAATTGAATTTTTCGAATAGGATAATATTAGGTTGAGCTTAAAACTTATTTATGAATAATTATCACATATAAAATACAATTTATATATATTTTTATTTTAAATTGATGCATTTGTAGTAAAATTTATTATTTATAGAAACAACTAAATGAATTACAAGGATAAAAATATACTTGAAGATCTATTATATTATTATATAGAGATATAAAATTTATATTTTATTATTTAAAATTAAAATAATAGTTTAATGTATTTATAATACCCATAACATTTAAATATAATATGCTATAAAATAAAATACGTAGTATTTATAATTTTAACATTAATTCTATCTTGATTGTATATAACGAATTATAAAATATAATCATTTAATTTTAAATTAAATTCGAACAGATTATATATTTTTTAATTTAATATAATTTAACTATAAAATTTATTAATATAATTTGATTCAAATCTAAAAGATATAATCATTTTTTAATTTATACATATAGAATTATTTAATCATATTTATATTATCTAGTAGCTTTTGTGATTAAAATACAAAACTCAAACAATAGGTATGAAATTATGTCTATTATACATTTAAAAAAATTTGAGGATCATTGAACTATATAAATTTTTATTTTTATTAATATATTTATCCTCATTTTAATTTTGATATAAATTATTTTTTTATTTTTAAAGTTAATTAATCATATATCATATCATAATTAATATAAGTACATTTTAAATATAAATTTGTGTAACCATAACATTGCAAAAAAAACTTTAAAATAGTATGACATCATAACAAGATAACAAAATATAAAAATCGATTACTATAATTAATTACAATTAAAATATTTTTTTATTAAATAATAAGTTACTAAATTTTATTTAATAAAACTCAAAAAAATTGTATGAATATCAATGCACGAAAGAATATAAGTTTCAATAAATTATACATACAAATAAAACTAACTAAACAACTACAATATTAAGAAAAAACTGAGCTAAAAAAGCAATGATTACGTTCAGCCACAAAAATCATCAAATACCTACTACTAAAAAAATAAATTATTAGGAAAAACCCAAATCATCCGAAGCATTTGTAGAATATTTTGATAAACATAACAAAAATTTGAAATGACATCTACATCTGATGGTTTTATTGTTGATAAACATTTGTAGAATATATAAATATGTCTAAATTGACTTTTCACAATTTATTTTTGCTTTATTAAAATGTTAATGATGCTCTTCAACTTTATTGCAAGGGCATCCATGACATTGCATTGCATGTCCATGTGCCATTATCGTATCTGAAGCATAAGCTCTACAACTTATCTTTGCTCAATTTATTTTCAGCATTATATTCATTTATCTCAGCAATTAATAATAATGTCTATCATATACCATTAATAAATGTTCACATTTTTTAATTAGAAAACAACATGGTTTAAATTTTCATCCTCGATTATGGTTTAATAAAAAAGATAAGATAATCTAACATCAAAACAGAAAAGGGGTAATTTAGAGAATTGGACCCTATTCCAAACAATATTATTTTTCTAACTTATATTAGAATTTTAGATCAAATTCAAATATAATATTATTGTGCAGTAATTAATGCAGTTTCTGTTCGTTCTTCCTTAAATTTGAGAGCAAAGCAGTTTCCTTATAAAAAATAGATTTTTTTTAATTTAAATAATACCATAAAATTTAAACTAAAAATATAGTATATTAATAATAGATAACATGATTAGATTGGGTTTAATATTTAATGATAATATTTTAATTTTGATGTTATTAAATGTAAAATAATAATATGAATTTTTTAATAGTAAAAACTTATAAAAAATGCTATTTTTATATTACGAATTTTATTTTTTACACACAGCAAAGTTGAATCATTTGATCACTGCCGTTATCAATGGGATTCATCCCCATGATAAATATTTGTGAACTTTTCATCAATGAAAAGTATATGATTAATCACCTTTTATATGCTTTAAATTAACCAAATTTTATATTAAAAAATCAAAGTTTTGTGCAATTACATTCGAATGAACATTTTTTTTTTGGGAAATCTTTTTTTTAATAACGTCCTAGTATCATTCATATGGTGAACCGGACAGATAAACAAATTTTTGAATCTCTTGATGCTCTAACCTAGACGTGAGACTGCTACACTTGTTTTTACCACCTTGACTAAAATAGACACCCAATGGACAAATTGATAGCAGTATATTTAAAAATATTGTACGTGACTCAGCTTATTTATATGATAATAGAAATGTATTGCCAGGACGAGATAGCATGACATGGGCATTAAAACATTTATGATAACTAATGGTCCCAGCAACTGGTAGAGTGAAAAACTGTTGAAAATGAATTTAAATAAAAAAAATATTTTTTATTATTTTATTACCGTTATTTCATAAATTATGTAACTGTTATTTTCATAATTATATGGTCATTATTTTTATGACCGTTATTTTCATAATTATGTTACCGTTATTTTTATAATTATGTGACATTTACTTTTATGACCGTTATTTTTATAATTATGTGACCATTACTTTTATAACCGTTATTTTCATAATTATGTGGTCGTTAATTTTATGACCGTTATTCTCATAATTATGCGACCGTTACTTTTATGACCGTTATTTTCATAATTATATGACCGTTACACATATTTTTTCTACTATAAAAAAGGACAATAGCCCTCAGTTTAGAATATAACTTAACAACTCAAAAACAATTCTACGGTTTTTCGTAGCAAAATCAAAGAAAGGAAAATTCAGAATTGTTTTCTCAGATTTCCGAGCAATATAAATATTTAAGAGGTGTAGTATTCCGAACTTCATCAGTGCAATGAAGATCCGAGATAAAAAAAAAGATTATGGGCTGTTTTATCCTGGGGACGACGAGGCTGTGTTTGCTTGCACAAATTTGGGTAGAGCTGTGAAACGTCTTAAAGAGAACGACCTAGTCCGCGACTCAACCCAAGTAGTTCATTTCAGGTTTTTGTTCCAACAAAAACATTTTCCAACCTTTTAGGTCATAATTTTTTTGTCTTCACAAATTAAAGGGGTAGGTGGAGTTATATATGATACACTATATCAACTCTTATTTTTTTTCGATTACTAGTCTATCGCTAGATAATATACCAAAAGCTTTATTCAAAATTAAAAGGACATTTCATGATTCGAATTGTGTATCTCTAGTTGGGGTAATCAATGGAATAAAATTATTTTTTATTTAATTAATCTGATTCGAATAAGATTTAAAGATTTTCAATACACATCCAATCTAATAATGTAATCAATTCGAACTAATTCGAATTCGAATAAATTTTTTTAGATCGGATAAAGTTAGATTGATATTAAAATTTATTTTTGAATTATGATTATATATAAAATACGACATACATGACATTTAAATTTTAAATTTGTGTATTTATAATCATAATTAAGAAAATAAAAAGAATATGAATATATCTGTACAATTATTAAATTATTATAAATTTTTATATTTATTTTTAAACTAAAATAGCAATCCAATGCAATTATGATATGTATAATATTTAAATATAACATATTATAAAATAAAATATTTATTTATTTATAATTTAATATCAATTAAGATAAGATATATCTAATTATAAAATCAATGTATCTAATTAAATATAATTATTTGAATCAGATGAATTAGAATGAATTTTTTAATTTAAATATATTGATTAAATCATTTACAACTTTATAACATTCGGTACATGTAGAAGCTTGCTATATTTGAAGGACGTAGAGTCAAAGATTACGTACGTAGTTGTCTAAAAAAGACAAAACCTAGAAGAAGGGAAGTGTACACGAGTGGCATGTGAAAATGGGGTGATGGTATCACAAGGGCTTTGAGTATTCACTCAATGTATCAGATTGTAGTGCCCTGCTTTTTGTGTAGATCTCATCTCATCTAATCTTATAAGGCCATTCACGCTATGTAACACCAACATTTGCCTTTAATATGTTGTTGTCTTTGCTCCAGTCACTTATCACTTTTTCACCACTACTCTCTCTACGCATCCCATCGCACGGTTTTGATTTTTTAGTCATGGTCAATGTCACATGTTTTTTAATATTTGTAACCATTTTTATTTTTGTTATCATATTTATAAATTATTTATTATATTTATTTAATTTTTAATATAATTATCGTTAATAATACTCTTATCCTTCTTACCTATAATATTAATTTATCATCAAAATCTTGTTATATTTGTTAAAAAACTTATATATGTAATTTTATTAATTGAGTTAATTGACTAATTTATCATAAAATTATTATTTGATTAAAAAAATTATTACATGTTTAATGCAGTGAATATCATATTTATTATACATACTCAATCGAGTCAATGGATCATGATCTTTTTCGTATTTGTAGGTAGCTGTTTGTGATATAAAGGGGTGTATTGCGGATGGCTCTTATTGCTTATATTTTTAGTGGTATACATGTGCTCCTAAAAGGAGCTTGATATAATAGTCATCCTTAATAGGTGGAATTTTAATAAATAAATAAAAAGAAATTTATTTATCCTATCATAGTTAAGGTGATACTTAATTATAGATTAAAAATAAATTTTATTATTTTAATTAATAATTATATGTTATATCAATAATTGTGTTTATATCAACTTATGTCATAAAAATATACTCAATTTTACTAGATCAAATTTGTATTGAAACAAATAATAACATGATTTATAACTAAATTGTATAATGCATGTGTTTTATTTTTTGACCACATATTGTATATACACAATGAAATGATAGAAAAGTGAGAATATAAGTGTAAAGGATTAATTTAAATACTGAAAATGTTATCTTAAATCAAAATAATGAAACCCAATGAATGAATTAATAAATGAGTCATTAATTAATTACTAGTTTGAGGATAAAATTTATATCTTTTTCCTTTCATGTTACAAATTTAAATAATATATTATGTTTGATTTAAAAAAACTAAATGAATTTATCATTTTAGATATTTATCCATAAATAAATCAATTAGAATGTTGTACACCAAACTAAAATTAAATTGGGTAAACTGTGCTAAAGCTATAATTTTTAGAACAAAGCCAAATTGTCTCATAAAATAAAGGTTTGGGAGTAGTTGAGACCAACTATATAAGTCAGCCTAATGACTGGTGCAAAGAGTTTTTTTATTTGTTAAACAATATAATTATAAACACCATGCCCTCTTTTACACAATAACAATAATTAGCGGCGTTAGTTTAATAAAACATGGCAAGTGGCATTGTTAAAGTTCATGATTGAGATGAGTCATATAAAAATAGATATATATCCGTAGGTTATTTAAAAAATTCAACCATCTTAATCAATCAATATTAAAATATTTTTTCAAATGATTGGATTAAATTTAAAATAAAAAACAAATAACTGAGTTTAATAGCTATAATAGTTAGATACCTAAGTATTTTGGGATAATTTATTTTAAGAATAAGTAAATGATTTTATTAATCTGTTTAAATTAAAAAATCTAATTCGATTCATCGGATATCAATAATTATACAATCTTTTCAGATTTTGATTATCATATTTTAATTTGAATTAAATTATTATTTAATTATAAATAAATACATATTTTATATTTTATATTTTATTATATTTAAATATTATGCATACTATAATTTTATTATATTATTATTTTAATTTAAAAAATTAATATAAATCATTATAATAATTTAATAATTGTACAAATATATTTATTATTCTTTTGATTTTTTAATTATAATAATAAATAAAAATATTTATTATAAAAATAAAAATTTATGTATGTCGTGTTTTATATATGACAATAATTCATAAATAAATTTTAATATCAATATGCACTTATTCGATCTGTAAAATCCGATATATTCATATTCAAATTAGTTCAGATTAATTATATCATCAGATTGGATTTGAATTGAAAATCTTCAAATCTGTTTGGATTGAATTGGATTCGAATTGACCAAAAATAAGCAATTTCGATCCGTTGCTCATCCTTTTAGTCCACAAATTTTAAAAAAGTGACCCAACATGTCAAAATGATCGATTTTTAGGTTTTTGAAAATTTATTTTATTTATTTTTCAACTATATTTGAAAAAAAAAGAATAATGTACATCAAACATACTATTGATTTGTGTATCTCACATGCTCTTGTCCAGGCTAACAACATGCATAAACTTGACAAACGTCAAATAGCATATGAATCAAGATTACATACTAGAAAAGTTATAAATGATTTCCATTTACTTAAAGACCTCGTATATGGGAACATATTTAGTAAATGATGATTATATTCTTACAACATATAATCATACATAACACAACATGTAATGATGTAAACTCATATAGAACATCTACTTATGTAGCAATATCCTTGGGTTTCTTATAGCAACCACTCCTCAAGAAACTTTTCACTAAAATAAAATAAATAGATACAATTCAATAGACAAATATAAACTCTAGTTAGAACCACTATGTCCTAACTGCCTATTGTTGTCCTTGCTTGCTGCCTCTGTTGTACATGATCCAACTAGATCCAAGCTCGTCCTTAAAGATTCATCATCCCATGATATGATCAACTACTGATGGATTTATCATCTAACATACATATATGTTGCAACCTGTAACATCTAGTTGACACACAACACATAAACACATAAGCATGTTACCTATGCATCACGTTGCAACCTTGCAACACTCAGTCAACCCACAACATTAAACTCTACTAGCATACATTGTCTTAAGTACACAAAACTCAAGAATAAGGTTTTTCTCTCACAACCACGGTTCATAAATTTCAAACAAACACTCAAGGTAATTGTGAAATGAAATGAGGTACCTATCTCAACATTGAGAGTATCTCCTCAAAATGATGTGACTTTTCACTAACCAATCATATATTTTACTTCTTATCAAAACCTCACTCAATCTCACGTTTTTATACTTAACCTTTTGGACTCTCACTTATCCAAGGTCGGCAAGAAAACTAATTGTTATACACTCATCAAACCCTTAGATGAGAGGGCGACGAAGAAGACAAGGCAAATCCAACGACAGCAAAGTCGATGAGCAAGCTTGTGTTTCCTACAAATAGAAATGCGTAGTATGGGGACACCAAGACTACAAATAAAATTCTCAATAAAACATCGCGATAATAAACACCAAACAATATAAACTATATACAAACTAAGAAAATAAGTGTATAATAAATAAATAAGAAACTATGTATTAAGTTATAATGAGTCACCTGTAACCAATCTTATTAAAGTCGATAGATAAAAACATCAAATAAAATATCGATGTTGTATTTTGTATATTAAAATGTCCACACAAAATGACTAAATATATGTGCAAATAAATTCAATATGGATGAAACGGCAGTTTTTTCCTATCTTGTTGGGGAAAAGGTTGGGGAGCCCTGTTTTATTTATTTCAGAAGAAGCGGTAGCCTTTTTATTGATTTTGATGATTGGATCTCTCTATGAATGGAAAATGGGTGCTTAGGATCGGGAGTAATCGATAGGGCAAAAATAAGGGATAAAAACAAAGGTAAGGAAAGAGCAATGAACGAATTCTTATTTAATACATTGAATCAGATTTCATCTGATCTCATAAATAGAATTGGTGTTGTCGCAAGTCCACTGATCGTTATAATAACGTATAAACCATCACAAAATCTTAGTCAGATGTGAGATTAATAGAAGTTAAAATGTATGTTTTTAGGGTTAGACAACATATAGTATTAAAATATTGGCGTGCCAAAAAATATCATAATTTTTAATTTTTAAACAAATTTTACTTATATGCAACTTTTAAGAGCTAGAGAACTTACTGTTGCATTGCTTAAAAATAAGATGATTAATTAAAAAAAACCAATGTTATTGGAAACAGACCCTGTAGGTGATTGTTTGTGTTAGTATATATACCTTTGGAGTCTTATTCTTATTTTGATTTCTTTTTAATTTTTATTTTTAATTGATTTAAATGATCTTTATTTCAATTATTAATATTTATCTCGATCAATTTTAATAACAATAATAATATTTTTAAAATATCATAATTTATTAAAAATATTCAAAATAAATATCACTAATAATTTATATAAGAATCATTTAAAAATATGAATTGAAAATAAATATCAATTGCAATAACTTAAATACAAGAGATGCTAGCACTATTCGTTCAATGGCTTGCAAACTTCTTTAAGGTGACGTTTAGTTCGTGGAATGAAATCGAAATCGAAATTGGAATCAGAGTGAAATGGAATGAAAAGGAAACAATGTTTTTTGATTTGTCATTGGAATAGAATGAAATAATGTCATTTAATTACTATTTTTTCATCAGATAAAATATATTATTGAAATCATTATTTTTCTAAATAGGGTTTAGGGTTTTGAGGTTTGAAATTTGGGATTTAGGATTATATTATGGGTTAAGGTTTAGGTTTAAAATTATTATTTTTCTAAAAAGGGTTTAGGGTTTTAGAATTTGAGATTTTGGATTTAGGGTTTAGGGTTTTAGGATTTAGAATTTGGGGTTTAGGGTTTAAGGTTTAGGGATTTGAGGTTTAGGGTTTAGGGATTTGAGATTTGGAATTTGGGGTTTTGGGATTTGGGATTTGAGTTTTGGGATTTGAGATTTGAGTTTTGGGATTTGAGATTTGAGTTTATAGTAGTTATATTTAGGATGATGGTAAAATTGGAAAAAAAATTAGATGAAAATGAAATCATGATTCCTAAATAGGGAGAAGGAATTGTGATCTCCTTTAATAATTGATTTCATTTCGTCCTCCCATTCTGCCCAACCAAACACAGAAAATGAAAGGAATCAATTCTGATTCTTTTTCCCCTTCAACCAAACATCACATAAGTGTCACATAGTGCTGTCAATTTTTTAAAAATTTATACAATTTTTTAAAAATTTATACAATTTTTTTCAATATACACTATATTTAGACAAAATTACATAAAATGATGACAATTATTTTTCTTTTTTATTAACCTTTGAATGCATTTTTTTCCTCTTTCTTTATATGAAATCATGGAACCAAATTTTTTAAATTATCATGGATATAATTAAAACTACACTTTCTTTCTTTAACAAAAAATAATAAAGTAATTTTTATCCACATTAGAAATTATGATAAGGTAATTTTTATTTAAGTAAAAATATCATTTAATTTTTTAACTTTAAAATAATATTTATTAATTCTTTTAAAATGAGATATTAATTAATCATTTTTACTTATAAAAAATATTTCACAAAAAAAATTATCAATAAAAAATTTTAAACAAATATTAATAAAAATATATTTTTTAATTTATCACTTTCGGTCAAAAATATAACTAATGAGGGTATAATCTTCTATCAAAATATTCTTAATAATTTTATTTTTTAGATAAATTTTAAATATTTTTTAATATTATTTTTATAAATTAAAAAATAAATATTATTTTCTTAAAATTAAAAGATTAAATAAAATATTTTATATAAATAAAAGTACCATATAACCTTATAAAATTGAATTCGCTTGATTAAACAGTGAGTTAATATTTTATTATTCCAACTTTTACATAATTTCATCGAACTTGTAAACAAGAAAGAAAGAAAAAAATCCCAACTTTTTTTTTTATTATTTTGTCAAATTGTGATGTCTCCTACATTGAAAAAATTGTACACAAGTTTAAAAAAAAAGCTATATGCCACTTGTCAATCAAAGATGCATGCAAGTACACAGTGCTTGTACTCCTAGCAACCTTCTAAAAGGAATCGATTACAATAGAACATAATGCAACTCTTAATTTAAGATTAAGCTTTAAAAAAAATAATCATACAAAAATATTAAGAAAGAGAGATCAAATCCTGCACAATGTGCTGAAAAAGAATGAAAATCAATAATAGAAATAATTTGAAAAAAAAAAAAACTTATTGGTCTAAAGTAGTCTAAACCATATCACTATTTATCAAGCGCTTGTGCCTATTGTAGTGCTTCGCTATGAAGACCTTTGAAGCTCCTTCTATAGTTCTACGCCATGTCTGCAAAATTACATTCAAACCCTTATTAAATTTACATTATTTAACACTAAATCAGAAAAAAAAAATTAAATACATGTTTAAATAGTTCTGAAAATCCAACTCCTTGTTATTTAAATAACAAATTAATTTTAAATCATTCAATGAAAATTTTAACAAACATGACACACTGAACATAAAAGTAGTTGACTTTTTTTTATTTGCCTGTTATGTGGTCGTAATTTCATGTGCAATGAGAATACTTTGAAAATTTAGGCCTTAAAAATTGCCGGCTCTTGTAAAAAATGATTTTAAGTTGTTTACTAATTGGTATATGAATTTGATTGGAGTGTAGTGTAGTGGAATTATAAGGAATTGAGAAAAGAAAAATATTAATTTAAAAGTAAGAATGATTGATATAGAATAAAAGAAAATATAAAAATTGAATTTGTGAGAATCTTATTCTATTTCTATCCTATTTTTATGAATACTTCTATTTTTTCTTATTCTCTTTTTTTATTAATAAATACACTCTAAATAAAAAATAATAACAATATTATATCATAAATATATTATTATTTTAATTAACGTGAAAATTTATAATTTAATAAAATTTTAAAAATCAACTAAAAATACTAATAATACTAAGCCACATTTTACAACTTAATTTTAAAATACATAACACTTTTTAATATAAAAAATCATCACATTACTCATGTATAAACAAGTTCTACGTAATACATGAATTCATCTAATTTAGTACATAAAATTGAATTTAAAACTCAATCTAAATAAATACTATTATATAGTTTTTCATCTAATATAATTTAATAAATCTAATTGTATTTATTAATAATATTATGACACATTTTATATTTAAAATACATTGCATTTTTCAATTACAAAAAAAGCCATCACATTGCTGCTCTACATTTACCATGAATAATGAAAGACTAATGCATTACATTTTTCAATTACAAAAAAGCCATCACATTGCTGCTCTACATTTACCATGAATAATGAAAGACTAATGCTATATATACAATGTGTGTTATGTTTATATTTTATTAGATGTTATAAATAGAACCGACTATTAATATTCTTATAACATAAAACATGAAAATGTGAAATTAAACCCGTACATTAAATTTTATTAATTTAATACCTTCAGTGGATTAAAAAAAATGATAAATAAAAGAAAAGGAAATAATGTTACCTTTTCAATGGTACCCAAGAGGGACTTGTTCCTAAAATCTCTAACTCTGAGTCGTAAATGTGCCCTGTTATGAATACCCATTTGCCTAAGCAACACAGACTTCCTACTATTACTTGGAGCTTGAAGCAGAGACTTTTTCTCAGCTACTATTTTTGTGTTTTTACCATTATTGGATAATGGGCTCTCACAATATTGTTCATCATGAATTTCTCTTGCTCTCATTGATATCTTTTTGCGTTTTGAAACAGCTAATTGCAAAGACTTTAGTTTATTTGGTGAGGCTTCAATATTATCATCCTCCTCTGTATCATCACAAGCAAACTTTCTTAGCAACTTATCTGAAGATTTCTTGTTTACATGTTGAACTTTAGCTGAGGCATTGGACTCCATTTTCAAAAAATTAAGGAGGAGAAACTTAGAGCAAGAAGAAGATAGTATTAATATGGATTGTGAATTTATGTTTATTTAATGGAAAGTGGGTTTTCTTGATGGTGAGAAATGGACCGTTGGGGTTAGTAGTGAATTATTTCAATAATTAGGAATGTTGAAAATATAGCCGTTAGGGAATATAGATGGACAAATTAACAATGAAAATTCATGCAAATTCCTCCTCTATTTGAATTATTTGGCCTTACCTTTTCACCATGATGTGTTCCTCAAGCCTGACACAAAATGTTTAAGGGCGGTGGCACAGAAAGTGGATCCAGGTCGCAATTAGGGTGGGCAATTCCGCCACAATACATAACACGAACCTCCCATACACAATATGAATTATTTTTTAATTAAAAATTAATTATTAATACTTTTATATTAATCAAAATATTTGATTTATTATTATTTTTATAAATAAATTGAGTAAATATTATTTAATTTTTTTTATAATATTTAAAAATATGAATTTATAACAAATTGCCACATTTATTTATAATTTGTCCTACTAATATTAGTAGTATTTTTTTCTACAAATAAAATAAAAGGATAATTTGCAATAAAATTATAGAAATAAAAAAACATAACTCATTAGCTTAACTACTTTATTTGTTCCTAAACTTTAAGGAACCATTTTAAACCGTTTGATTTAATTATCAAATTTTTAAATTTATAATCCGAGAAATTTTAAAGACATAAACTAAAGGCTTAAAATTAAATATTTTAAAATCTAATTAAGAATTAAATTATACTATCCAAAAGTTTAAAAACTTATATACAAATATAATTAAAAATTAAAGATCAATCAAATACTTATAAAGTCTTAAAAAAGAAAGACTAATTACCTTATCACGTAATGATACATCATTGGTGGAGTTACCCTACACCCTTTTTTTCTTTTAATTACTAGAAGCACACTTTGTGAGATGCGTGGGAAAAGAATATGATTGGGGAGATTTAATCGTGCTCCATCTACTATATAAAAATAGATTCAACCAAATTATCAAGTGATTGCCTACAACTACACAAGTTGAGTTAAAACATAATCTTCTAGGTACTTGATATTAAAAACTGAGGTACATATGGACTCAAATATAAAATGTTGTCGATCACATACGTGTGCTTCATTTTTTATCTCCAAAGAAGAGTTACAACAGAAGCTACTTATAACTTTTGGCTCCAAAGCCCAAACATTCATCCCATTAGCTTTCTCTGCCATGGATAGCTGGTCTCAGTTGGAAACAAGAAGGCGGTCACTCAAAAACACTAACATTTTCAAACCTGAAATTACAAAGTACACCAATCATCCAGAAAAATTCTTGAAAACTAAATCTATATATACAATTGCAATGCCATATATTTTGATGTAATAACAATTAAGATTTGTATCAACTATTTTACCTTCTAATCTACGAACAGAAAAGCATAAATGGGGTAAAAATTAAAGACCTATGCTCAAAAAACACCACTTTCAGACAATCTAATACTAGAAGATGCAATTGTAAAATAAAAACTTTAACCTTGGAACTACCATAAAATGTGTAATTTAACATGAATAAGACTCTTCTCATTCGGCAACTCTAACAAACAACTCAAGTTACCATCATAACTTCATGCCCATGTTATGAAATGCATTGAATCCCAACGCTGATAGTGTGGCATTCAAGGTCTTTGATATTGAGCTGCAAAATAAGGATAAGTGAAGATCAATTTACACCTTATGCAGAAAACCAAGAAAGACCCATATAGTCCAATACTCTAAAAACCCAAACTTTATGCCACTTCAATGTCCACTTGAAGCATATGTCATTGTGCTATAAGACAATTGTATTTGAGCTTTAGTTTTCCCCTTTTATTTTAGGGTAACATGACATTTTAGTTATTTTACTTTCACAAATTGAACACAATAGTCACCTTTCTTAAAATTGGTATACTTTAATCACTATACTGTTATATTTTTTAACAATTTAGTCATTTCTTGCAATAGATATTTTTTGGGTGGCAAAATCTAAGTTGAAATGAATTGAACCTTACAAACAGGGGCCTGTTAAATGTTTGAAGAGAAAAATACCTCAAAAAGTTGAAAAAAATTAGAAAATAAAGTGTCTACAATCACTAATTTAAAGTAAGGTCAACAATGTATCCAAATTCAATTTATGAAAGTAAATGACCTAGTATACTTTTTCTTTATTACTTTAGTCTTATCTTTGTCCTTATAAATTTTTTCTTTCACTCTTAATGATCTGAGGTAAGTTTATTGTACCTTCTTTGTGGATTTGAAAAACCACTCGACTACTTATTACAGTAAGGAGTAATGACATCAAGATGAACCCAACAACTATAACATCTTTATGCTATCAGGTCAATACTCACTCCTAAATGTTCATTAGCAAGCTTCATTAATCTATTGGGTTCAATGGACATCTGTTTATTATCTGGGGTTCAATGGACATCTGTTCATTATCTGGTCCAATGTTTGTGATTCTATATTAAGCCAAAATTAATAAGATAAATTAAAATCTACTGATGTGGAGAGAAGACGGCTTACAACAACAGCAACTCCTGTCTTTGAGAATTTAGGAATGCTAATGAGTCTCACCACCTGCCCTTCAGATCCTACCATTTTAATATGAAGACAATGAAAAATACAAAAATAAAGTATCAGCAAGCAATCAATATTCAACTTGAAATGTACTCATTTTACTAAGAATTATAAATCTAAGAGTGAGTACCCTTTAATAAGCGAGTATCGTATTTGTCTTGGTTACCAACAAAGTAAACATGAGGACAATTTTCAATCAGGAATGGGTCTTTATCAGAGAAAGGATAGCATCCTGCAAAATAACATGTCCATTAATAATTCAATCATTCAAAACATACTTGTATCATATGGAACTCCAGTAAAAGGTCAACCACATCAATCAGTTTGTTCTTTTCGTGATTTTTGTGGTTAATAAGTCAAATTATTCACTTGCTGGAAATCCTCTTAGCCCAACAAGAGGTCTAACTGGCTTCAATGAACAACAGAAGCTAAATAAAGGAAAGCTTCAAGAACCAAAAAATTAAAATAAAAGGTAAGCATATACCAAGAGTATTGGGGGCTGTTGGTGCCAGATGCCTCCACTTTAATGTCCTTTCCATAAATTCAAGATTGTCCTTTGCTTCTGAATAAATTCCAAGATCATCTATATTCTGTCCTGATGTTCCCAGAAACCTGACTCAAAAAAAAAATTCATGTTAAATAAATGCAGCTCAGGCAGTATGAAAAATTAATCATCATGATTTTTCTACAGTCAAATCCATTTTGAATTCGGTAAATGATTGCTTGTGACATATGTTTTCATGTATGTCCTATAAATCTAACTGTTGTTGAATGGATGTTAGCAAGAAAATATTGGTTAGTTACAGTATAGATTTCACAATCTGTGTATTTTATAGTAACTTCGTTGAGTATTACCGAACAAATTGTTTATCAATGAATGAAAAATATGAACTTTCTACTCGTGATCATCCAGATTGAATTACAATTAAATTGTTTCAAGTTGTTTACCAATATCATTAATTAACAATTACCCAAATTTACCTGGTTTTATCAAGCTCAAAGCAATGAGGATTAGTACAAGATCTAAATGTGCTATAGACAGATGACCCCGGGAAAAGACACCTATTCAAAGGCTGAAAAAAAAAATATCATCAGGAAACAAAATCATGCCCAAAATATATAGTGAATGCATTAATTAAAGACATTAAGCAACCTGTTGTGGTAAAGCAAAATTCGCTGGGTCATCGGGACCAGGCATGATATCTAAAGGTAAACCTGCAGCAATCTAACATAAGTGAACTGTAAGCAACTTAAATCATGATAGGGAGCCTCGATAAGGTGAGCTAATAGTTCAGCAGATGAAACAAACCTGAGTCAATGAAATATCCAACTCTTTTATAGGCTCTGACAGCTTTGACTGATCCTTTGAGGCCAAATTCTGCAGAAATAGAACAAATGGACGATCAAACAAAATATAAAACAGAGATTTTCAAAATACTATGCACTGTCAGTCTATGGTTAGGAAAAAGGAAGTAAACAAAAAAGTGTTCTTTCCATTTTTTTAAAGAACAAGAAACATAGATTCCATCATTCCATTACTATTGAAAAGTATCACAATAATCATTCTGGGCTAGGGTTGACCAAGATACCGAGTACACCACATGAAAGAAAGACTAAAAAAATACAAAACTTAAAAATATCAAACGTTACTTAATTTTCTTTTAAATCAGAAAAGACAGACTAGAAATTCCTTCAAAAAACAACTTATGGAAGGACCATGACGGAGTACTTAACAAGAGTACTCAACAGAACTCCAAAAAAATCTTTGTTATCAACTTTTTTGATCCTTGTACAGTAAAACTTGGGGAAACTGAGGATAAGAGAGAAGAAAAGTGAAGGAAACAATTAGAGAATCGAAAAGATAACATGTTGAGGAGTTTGCTAGAGTATTATCTCCAAATTTGAAGCAAAACGTTAGTGTTAATTTTCTACGAGCTAAATAGTGAGTAAATAATTTCACTTTGTGTGGAAACCAATGATTCCAAATGAAAGACTTAAGAGGGAAGAGAGGCCATGAAAATCAATAACAAATAAAAGGTAATAGAGAAGTTTATCCATATTCAAATGGAATAGAAAAACAATATTAAGAATATGGAATAAAGGAGTTGATCCTACTACTTCCTATTCAGATTTCTTAAAAACAAAAAAAAATAAAAAAAATCCATGGAATGAAAAGCTGGATCACCAATGCTAATTTGTTTGCATTTAATAGACAATAGAGGCGAAGAACAAGAAACATAAATGATGAATCTCCCACCATGAATCTTCCCAAATCTAGTTCAAGAAACATCCTCCATAGTATTTCTAGTATTATTAAATGAAATCATATTATTACCTGTCCATTAAGAACTCCACGGGGAATTTCAACTGAATTTCCAGCAATTACAACATGGACTATTTGTGCCGCAATACCTTGTTCCTGGTCATTTTATAGTTCTATAGTTAGGGAGCGTGAGAAATTTCTCATGCATTGAGTATCATAAAGTCAGATGAAAAACACAGTATGAACCTTCTCATCTCCTAAATGTCCTGTTATGTGGTCAACAAGAAGCTGGAACTGAAGAGGGTTAGAGGAGCTGCTACCAACACTTAACCCCGAAACAAAAACAACATATTTGTCTTCCCCTTCATGAAGTCAAATAAAAATTGTATTAGAAGAAAAACGACTAAAGCTCATAGAAAAGGGTATCTGCAAAAAAATTCACACAATTTTCTTTTTATAATTTTGCAAATAAAGCAAATTATAAGTTACTCCCAAAATGCTAATGTTTCAGACAGCAAAATAGAGGGAGAATACAAGTTAAAATTAAAATACTAGGTGCATATTTCTTTCTGCTTGTCATGGTGCAAGCATGCCTGATGAAAACCCATTAAGATTTCCAAAAATTTTATGATTCTATTTTTAGGCTATGTTTTCATCCATCTAAAGACCTTCGAATTAGAGTCACTGCTCTGGTGTAATTTGTTAAGCTAAATAAAGATTTTGTACAGAGCATAGTGAAAAATGGTGGATAAAAAAAATCCATTAACTACATAGAAGACACAATAAGGAGATAAAATGGAAGGAAAATAACATTTCTGAGTATATAGCATCCTGACACAAAAAGATAGACAAGCTAGATTATACTCAATTTAAGGGGGTGCTCTATCTGGGGGGGAAGACCAGCATCCATAACATCTTGAACTAAGAAGTCACCCGCATCCGTTTCCTTTCCATGTAAAGCAGCAACAATCCCTGTCACGTGTATCATGTTGGCAGAAAAGAGTAATAGCTTCAAATAATTAAAAGCTTAAGAAGTTATACTTTCTTGAGGGAAAACGAGAGAGAGAACTGCTTTCAATACTCTTAGAAGAACATCAGACGTCAGTTACTCAATACTTTGTCAAATGAAAGCTCTATTATAAGTTTAATTGCATCATTACACAAATTTAACAATTGTCGTGAAAGATAAGAGCTTTCAAAGGAAGAGTACCAACCCACACACAATTAGAAAAGAGGAAACTGTACGACAAGAGAATTATGCTTAAATGTTTTCCACATCAAAATATAAACTCCGGAGTTTCTTGCTTTACAGATTTTGTAAATGAAACAAACCTGTTACAAATACAGAAGGTGGAAGCAAACTCCCACTAAGCTTAACCCTTCCACTTTCATCTTCCAAAACCAGGTGATCATCTGGATGCATAAAATTGTGAGGCTTGACAAGCGGGGTCACAGATCTCTGTAAATAGCAAATGAAAATTTTTCCAGTAAACATCCCAATCATTTTTAAGAAACTAAATGATTTAGAAATATATGAAGAAAAAAAATCATTGAAAAAAATATTTCCCAATAGATACCTCCTTAGAGTACTCATCAAGAATAGAAGGTTTGAGCTTCATGTTCTTGTAAAGGGTTCCAACAATAATGCATTCTTTCCCTCCTTCTAATCCCAAAACAGTGCATACTGAAATATCCATGGAACTCCCATCATTATAAGATTGTCATCTTACCAGAATAGTAGTAACCAAATAACACTGATAATTGGACAAACAAAGAGGCCATCCGATTAATCTCCAATGGAACACCCCAACAACAGAAAAGTGAAATACCCAAAACCTACTCAAAGATTAATTTTCAAGCAGTGTGTAATAGGCATCCAGAAAAAAATATCTTCTCTATCATCATCCTAGCTAAAACAACAAATTATGTCCAAAACATGAACCCTGTATTCAAGTGTATTGACATTTGATTAACTAGAGATTTTGTCAACCACAAACAAAAGTCAAATTGAACAAAACCATAAAAACATAGAGAAGCTCTCTCCGTAAAGAGTAAAAACAAGAAGCCAAAGAGACTTGAGCAATTGAAATTGACCTGGCAAATGGGGTTTCCAATTAGGAACAAGGGAATAGAGGAGAGTTCTCATCAAGTGAAGACGAGCGAAGTAAATCTGGCTGTATTGCTGACCCCTATAAGTCTCTTTCTGAATTTGAAAATTCTCGTCCTGCAAAGCCAACAAATAGCACCCAAAAAGGGGAAATAAAGAACGAAACTTTTCAAAATCCATAGAGAAATATTATAAATAATTTAAAATGGTCAAAACTATAAATCAAGTAGTGAATTGGGTTGCTGAGGAATCGCAATAAAAATAAACGAACACTTGGATTCAGTTGATAAAACTTTCCCCTATTTCCTAACTTTCACCGGACAAACAAATAGGGGAGAGCTAAAAGGAAAAGCAAAAACTTAAAAAATGCAAGAAGAAGAAGAAGAAGAAGAAGAAAAGAGTACGAACAAAAGAGGTATAGTTGGATTGTTTCCTCTGGAGACATTTCTCGGCGTCGACTTCCATGGCTTCCATGGCGGGAAAGGGAAAATACAAGAAAGTTTAACACTTCTGTCTATTGTTGCTTACTTCCCTCTTAATTTTGTCTCGCACGGCATAAAAAAAATTGGGCGAAAATAGATACTTAATTGAAATTTTAATATTACCACTTATTAAACTTAAGAATCACCGTGATACCTAATCTTAAAAAACAATATATAAAACAACCCAAAAAAACAAAAAACTTTTTTATAAAAATTGCGGATAATTTCATTAATAATAATAAAAATATAATAAATATCTATATTTATTTTTTAAATATATTAAAATATTTGATTTAAAACTAAAATTAATTATTAATAATACACATGAGATAATATTTTTAAGTTTTAATATTTAACCAAATCAATTTATGCAATGACATATTTTAAAAAATATGAAATCATGATACTTATTTGAAGTTTTTTACTTTAAATTTTTACTAAGAGTGATTCTTATGACCTACATTTCTTTAAAACATATATGTATGAATCTTAATATCGAATAAGATATCTATTATCTTACAAAATGTATATTTGAGATTCAACTTTTTATAATATCTAATCTAAATATCATAAAATTAAATATATTAAAATAGAATTATAATATCATAAATAATAAATTATTATTTATATATATATATATATATATATGAATGGGATATCTACTGGAAGAAGAGATTCCTCAAAACCAAAGAGCAATAATTGAAAGAAAAAAAAAAAACACGAGTAAGATATAAAAATTTAGAGAGAGAACTCTATCAATCACATCCCCTCAAAAGCCAAAGCCTTTATTTATATTTTGAAGTCTTCGTAACAATATAAAACCTTATAAAATTAAAAATAATATTTTAATAATATTAAATTATATTAATTTATTAAAACTAATTTAATTTATTGAAATTCAACTAACTTCGTTCATTATATGAAATTTTTGGGGAAAAATTTTATTAATAAAAATATATGAATTGATAATAAATAATGAATAATTTAAAAAGTGTTGAAAATATTATTTTTTCAAAAAAAAAATTTGAAAATTATATAAAATTATTAAAATTTATAAAAATATGAGAAATAACTCAAAGATTTGAATGAATATAATTAACAATATCTTTTTTTTTATGGATGTTTGTACTGAATTTGACAATGCGATATTTTCTATAGATACAATGCTCATAAAAATCTAATTTCCTAATTTTCTGACCACCAAGCAAATCTTGTTTGCTCAAAATATACATCATTGGCTCACTCATATCCCATAACCGCATATGACATAATTGAGTAGTATCTAAATTTTGATCTGATGATGATGAAACTGAAACACTACCAATAATAGTGCTACCCTAAAGCATATAGAGGTCATGCGACAATTTCCCTTTAATAACAACGAGAGTACCTTTACTAACTCTTAAAACTCCACATTCATCTACATACTTGTAGCCTTGTGAATCAAGAGTATCCAAAAATATCAAGTTTTTTTTCAAATCTAGAACACATTGAACATCTTTCAAAGTCTTAACAATATCATCGTTCATCTTAATTCGGAAAGTATCAATACCAACAACCTTACAGGATATATTGTTTCTCATCAATAGATTGATAAGAAGTAAACCAATCTCTACTGGGGCAGATATGGTAAATGCAACCCAAATCAAGAATCCAAACATCTCCAAAAAAACCAATAGATATTGATATAACATTTTCATCATCGGAACAAGAACTATCTGCAACACTAGCAACATCATTAGTAACAAAAAAACGTTGTGATAGATTTTCCTTTATTTTTGAGTTTCAGACAATTTACTTTCCAATGCACTTCCTAACGGTAATAGTTGCATTTATTTTTTCTTTTTCTAGATTTGGATCTAAACTTGCCTCTATTATTGCTCGTGCCTTTTTCTTGATTTTTACCTCTGACAAATAAACCATTGTTATTATCATTATTGCTTGTAGATACATTTTTCTTCAACTCTTTAGAATTCAAAGTTGCTTTGACATCTTCCAAAACAATAGTGTCTCCCCCATATAGCATAGTATCAACAAAATGTTCAAATGAACGAGGTAAAGAATATAATAGAACTCAGATTTGATCCTCATCATCAATCTTAACTCCACTATTTTTTAAATCACGAATAATTTTAGTAAATTTATCAAAGTGATCATGTAAAAACGTACCTTTTAACATTTTGAATATATACAAACGCTGCTTCAAATATAACCGACTTGTTAAAGACTTGGTCATATACAAATTCTCTAATTTAAGTCATAACCCAACAGGAGATTCCTCATCACCAACCTCGCGTAGTACCTCATCAGACAAAGATAACTAAATTGAATTGAGAGCATTTTCCATCAATGCATCCTTTTCATTATCAATTAATTTTTCTGGCAATTTATCCTTGGTTTCAAGTATCTTAACGAGCCATTCTTTAACTAATACGGTCTGCATCTTCATACGTCATAGACTAAAATCATTCCTACCATTGAAATTCTCAATTTTGTATTTTGTCGCCATGACAGAAAACTCAATATTAAATAAACAAAAGCATAACCTAGTAAATATAAACTCAATCAGATAACCAGAAGCTCAAAATAAATCAAAAAAGAACAAACTTTATTAGTTCCAATAAATAACAAAATAACTTAATGTTCTGATACCAATTTGTTATAAATTAGCACTTGTAGAAATAAATTTCAGGTCTAATTTTGGTTGCACAAATAAATAATTATGGGTAACAGTAAAATAATAACCAATAAGAAAATAAATGAAACCTATGGGTTAAGTTATTCAACTTTTTAATGTGAAAAGTCTACTTCACTGACGACAGTATGTCAAAGAAAATCCACTAATAATCAAATGAAGATACAAACATCAATATTCAGAGAGCTTCACAAAATATACCAAAAAAAACTCAAATATACCTACAAAATATCTCTCTCTAATTAACTAGTAATATATAGTAAGATAAATTAACAAACTTACTATTAAAACAAATATTACAATGAGAGAAACTTCGTAAATGAGAGCTTTCCTCGGGATTGATTTCCCCTCGTTTCTTTTTTCTATTTCCTATTTCATGGTTGTGCATTATATTTTCTTTTGTTTCAACTCTAGCAACTGTTGGAGGCCTTTTTCTTTTCAGTAGCTCCGTTGTCTGTTTTTTACTTTTTCAATTTTTCTAGCCTCTCTTACCTTTTATATATATACATAAATGTATGTATGGGTTATAACAAATTTTGGACCAATTTAACGGTATTAAATATAAGATAACTTAATATTTATTTATAAATAATAATATTGTTACGATGATTAAATAATTTTTGTTATTAAACATAAGATAATATAAGATTTATTTATGTATAATAATATTGTGACAATAAATAAATAATTTTTATTACGTAACAATAAAAATATATAAAATATCAATGAATTATTATTATAATAATAACAAGATGTATTGCAAGAATATTTCTATTGTTAGAAAGATTTTGTTATTTTTAGAGTAATATTTTTATTTTTATAAATCATAAAATATGAAATTATAAAATAAAATATTTATTTAATATTACATTATTTTTTTATTAACATGAAAATATCAATTTCCTGTGATAATTTCGCTACTCTCTTATTTATAAATGTTAAATAAGATTAAATATTTACGTGTGATTTTATGTTTCTCGGCAATATATTTCGAACACTTGTTCTTGAGATTTCCTGAGTAAGAATGTTTAGCATTTTCCTTTTTCAAATAGTTATACAAGAGATCATTGTTTCGTGAATGTTAACAACTTGGATATTATTTATATTCAGTCACATTGACAATTAAAAATATATCAACTCAAGAAGTAAAAAAACAAAGTAATAATTTTAGACAATTATATTAATACGATATAAATTATTATTATTACAATAATATTTTATGGGTACAGGCATATTATCATCCATTTTTTTTTATTTTCATTACATAGTTATTGCTCAATTTAAAAATTATGAAAAATGTCATTTTATCTTTAATATATTTATTCTATATAAAATGTGGCAATAAACTGTCCTATTTTATTAATAATAATTTTGTTTAATATTAAGTTTAAAATAAAAAAATAAAAAATATTATTATAAAAATATTATTATCTTAATTTTAAAAGGGATATGTATGTGAATCGTGCGCCGTATGTAATTATTTGTGTTTATGGATCCTAGTTTTTGGTGCCAATTAATTCAACTCAAGAATACCCTTTCGAGAAAGTATTCATTGCGTCGAATGTATGTGATGGGTATAATATTTACTTAAAATTACTGCAACTTAAGGTTGTATTCATTAATTTGTAATTAAAATCCAATGTAATTTAAATTAACATGAATTTGGTGGAAGATAAAAGAGAATGAATTTTTTTTATGTATTTATTAATAATTGTAATGAATCGAAAAAAAATTAATTTATCTAAATATTATTTTTAAAAGTAATAATAACAAATAAAAAAAATACTGAAAGTAAAAAAATAAAAAATAAAATACTGAAAGTAAAGATAATTTCGAAATTGCACTTGAATTTGGGGAAATGAATCAATATTAAGAGAGTCATTCTAAAGTTCGTGGGATCCTTATTATTTTTAAATTGTTTTTAAAAAGTAAACAAGATAATCAGAATAATTTTCTTTTTACACTTGTTTCAATTCCTTGTAAGTGAACACAGTTATTAATATAAAATAATTATCAAAATATATTGTTACTCGTTAATATAATAAAATATTAATTCTAAACATAGAATGTTATTTGTATACGATGAATTATGTCATTAGCATTTGGTACTGTTAATAAAAATGTCCTCGATATTTAATTCGCGTAAAAGTGAGAATAATTATATAGATCTTATATTTATTTTAAAAATAATACTTAAATTATATATTTATTTTTGATAATTTATTCTTATTATTATGAAAAAATAATTATATAAGAAAAATTGATCATGTTTTATTTTTATTTATTTTTTACTTCGATTCTTTCACTTACGATTTATTTAAGTTAAAACAATCTCTATGTAATGAAGTTGAAAAAATAAAAAATATAAATAAAAAAATTATTTTATCTTTATACAATCACTTTTTAATAACAATAGGATTGAAATGTTACAAAAAATAAATATAAGACTTAAATATTATTTTTATAATAAGTATATGAGACCGATAATATTTATCTTTATGTAAGAGTACTTACAAAGTTAAATTCTGTTGTTATTTATGTTTTTTTTTGGCCATTTAAGTTAAAAATAATTGCTTTTTAATAAAAATAACTAAAAAAATTATAAATTATAAATATATATTGTAACGCATCAATCAAAGAAAAATGAATCATTCTTACTGTTTTAGCCGGATAAATTTGTCCCTAAGTTGTAGCTTTATTTATTGGTTTTTTATATAATATAATATTTTCATAAATAAAATTTTATTTTTATTCACTTTTTATGTGGTAAACTATGTCTTTCTCTCTAAGTTCTTTCCCTTCTTCTTCTAACAGAACAAGTGGCAACCATGCAGAGTTACAAAGCCTCCAAAAATGGATTTTCTTTTAATCATGATAGCTAAATTCTAAAACAAAATGATTTGTTTAGTTGCTTATTAAGCGTGTTAGCCTAATTAGCTATGATTATGATCCTCACTCTACAACTTAACACAACTTTTTCGCATTAAAAAAACAATAATAAAAAACCTCAAGAAATAAGTGATTCCCCTAGCTATTTTTCCTACGTTTAATTTCAAAAAATAAGTGATTTAGTGATAAGATATTTTTTTTATTTCAAGTGTTCAAACCACACTAACCAAAGTTTAACAAAACCTCAAGAAATAATTAATTGCTTTCAGAGAGTAGTTTCAGTTTCGATTTATTTTTTTCTTAATTAATTATAACAATTTTTTTTCCTTAAAACCACCATTAATAAATCAAAACTCTCTCTCTCTCTCTCTCTCTCTCTCTCTATATATATATATATATATATATATATATATATATATATATATATATATATGAAATCATTAATAGAACATTGTAACTCTCACAAAGCACCAACACACGTTACGTAAAACAATAAATTACACTACTACTCCTATATATTCATTAATCATTCATGCATATATATACAAATTAGGCTTTAATTTTATCTAGATTTATGGCGGCGCACGTTCTTCGAATTATAATTCCCATAAAAGTCTCTCATTAATTAACAACACACCATTTAACAAATGATAAATAGAAAGAGAAATAGACTGATCTTCTTATAATGATTAGCTTTTGTTTTCACATTTCTTATATAAGTCAAGTAACTTCTATAAGATTCACTCTTCTTCTTCTTCTTCTTCTTCTTCTTACATTATCAAACAAAAATTTATCTTAAATTAAATAAATATTATATAGAGATGGCGAGTCATGAGTCAATAGTCAATAGTACTTGGTGGTATTCTAAGCAATATCAAGATCAAATGGTAACTAAAAGTCATGAACTAGTACAGGAAGATCAAGTACTATTTGATCATTTCAGTACTAATCAATTTCCATCATTTGATTTCAGGTGATTTATATTAATATTATATGTAGTAGTACCTAAAGTTTGATTTTCCCATTATAATTTACTTCTTATTAATTTGGTTAATTTTTGAAGTTATTTTAATAATTTTTTTGACTTTTTTTTTAAATTAGTGCATCGGATAATTCAGAGGGGTATTTTCCGAAGGATATTTGGCAATATGAGTTACCAATGTTTCCAGTAGTAGTAGAAGGTGATGATTTTTTTGATGTTGTTCCTTTATCCCAATACCCCATTGACTCATCTTCATACTCAACTCTTCATATTCAACCACTAAGTAATCTTCAAAATTCCATTGCTGCAGGTAATTAAAGTTACATTACTTAATAAGTTTAATTATTGCATGACTTGAAAATACATATGTTTTTTTTTTGTTTGCATGTTTAAAATTGCATTGTGTGTATATATATTTGTTCATAATATTAAAAACAAATATATTTTAAGAGGTTTAATATTGTAAAATTATGTCAATAATTTGTTCATATAAAAACTTGAGTGTATTTAATATCATTATATATTAAAGATCAATTCTATATATCATAACTATATCACATTTATGTATATAATAATAGGCTAAGTAAATTGTAATTTATGCACAAATACTTACAAAGGACATAATAATGTCACATCATTAGTTATTTTTTTATTCACACATTATTTGTTCTCTCACAAAATATCTTTTTTCTTCGTAATTAATTACTTTTGCCTATATATAATTTAATTTTTTTCTAAATTTTAAATAGTGCACGTATAAATGTTTAATTATTTATTCTCTATTTCGATATTTATGGCAGATGATTTTCTAGGTGGAAGTGGAAATGGGAATAGTAATAATAATGGCTTTTGGAATCATGATATGCTTATTAATGGATTTGATCATCAAATGACTGATGATTATAATCAACAGTCTAAGCCTTTATTGTTGTGTGGCAATAATAATAATAATTATAATTATAATAATATTGGAAAAAACAATGAGACTAATAAGCAATTAGAGATAAGGAAAGCAAAGAGATGCAGAGAAGATCATGATCAGGGTAGTTATATAAATTCCAAAACTTTGACAAGGCAAGTTATTTCTCAGTACTTTTACATGCCCATTACAAAAGCAGCAAAAGAACTCAATGTCGGCTTGACTCTCTTGAAGAAGAGGTGTAGAGAACTGGGTATTCGAAGGTGGCCTCATAGAAAACTCATGAGCCTCCAAACCCTAATCAACAATGTTCAGGTACATATCATCAATAATATATATTACTATTCTTAATGTCAAGTTCACATAAAATTACACATTTAAGTTTTCATAATATACCACATGTCAAAATAACTTTAGAAAAAAAAAAGTATTTTTTAAAGAAAATTTGACTCATAACAATGCAAATGTCTCTATAAAATGTACATGCAAATTAACTTTTTTCCTATTACTAAAACAAAATTGATAAGGAATTAAGGGTTGTCATATTATCTTACTTTATTTTACACTACATTCATTTTTAATCAGATCTATACAGTGATTAAAAAAAATACTAATATAATTTATAAACTTATGTTTTTGGTACATTTTAATTCATAAATTTTATTTCAACTAGTACACTATAAAAGTTTAAAACATCAATGTATAAAAGAAGAGTAAGTTTTTGTTTCTAAACTTTACTAAAATACTAAAGTTTAGAAACTAAGTCTATTTTTTTATAAAAATAATGATTACTTAAGTATACCAATTGAAGGTTTATGGCATAAATTAGTTACTTGAGTGTATAAAAAATGAAGTGATAATGTCTAGAGGTTAGTATTGTTATTTTTCTATAAATAAAATTAAATAAGTTGAGGCAATATCATAACGTACGTACTATACATTATATATTAATTTTGGTAATTATTTCAGGAGTTAGGAAAAGAGGAAGGAGAGGAAGAGAGTGAAAGTTCAAAGCTAAAAGATGCAATAGAGTTGTTGGAGAGAGAAAAGAAGCTAATGGAGGAAATGCCAGATATGCAACTTGAGAATAATACAAAGAGGTTGAGACAGGCTTGTTTTAAGGCTAATTACAAGAAGAGAAAGATTATGGGGATGAATATGGATTTACAATCTTCTAGTTCTTGCAGCAATTTTAATATTGGAAGCAGCAATTTTAATATTGGAAGCAGCAATAATTGGGAGGCTTGTGTTGATGAAAATGATTATTATGATCATGAATTATATTGAACTTCTATGTACCTATAAACGTTTTAATTTCTCACGACTTTACATTTTTAATTTCCTTTTAATTAATTAATAGATACAGACGTTTTAATTGAAGTTTAAACTGATTGTACGTGTTAATTTTGTTTTTTTTGTTCATATAATATCTTTTATTTGGGTTCTTATGATTAATTTGTTAATTATTACACATGTGGGGCTATTAAAAGAAGCTTTTAACGTTTTTATTGTTTTTATAAGTTAGAGAATGAATATGAATCATCAATTGGGTTCTATGTGTGAAAAGGTAACCACACTGTTAATTCCAATTTTAATCAGTTATAATTAGTTGGGGTGAGAAGATGGGAGGTTGCATAGATTTTGTAGAAGGGAAAAGGGAAAAGTCCACGGTAGTTTGGTTATAATTAGTTTTGTTATTTTAATTATGATTTTTTTGAGTTTCACCCCTTTAATATTATTATTGATTAAGGTTAGTCAACATAACTTAAAAATTATTTATATTTATAAGATTATTATAAGTGTTTATTAGCTAAAAGTACCAAAATGTTCAAAAAATAAATACATTTTTTTTATAAATACTTGTTTTGTATAATACAGTTATTTTTATTACATTAATTATAACAATTTATAAAATTAATGATTATTTATTTATTAAGTGTTCGATCAATTCACTTTTGAAGATATCATATTTTTATTAAATATTCATATAATAAATACATTTTTATAATATAATTATTTTCTTATATTAAGAATGAGAATTCATATGGTTAATGATTATCCATTTAATAAGTGTTCGATCAATTCATTTATAAGTATATCATATTTTTTATTTTTTATATATTGTGATTATAATCCCAATATATAATTCCATAATAAAACCTTAAAGTAGGTATAAAATTTGTTATCATATTTTTTTATTTTTTATATCTTGTGATTATGATCCCAAAGATATAATTCTAGAATAAAGTCATAAATTTGTTCTCTGTGTCATACATAGTTTTCTTGATTTCTAATGCCATAAAGAATAAAAAAAAGCTAATTGTTCATATAATTCTTGATTTAGAACATTGTCAATATTTGGATCAAAAGCAAAAAGTTACCAAAATGAGAAAAGCTCACATATTTTATATAAATGAATTAAAATAGGAGCATGATCAGAGGTATAAAAGAGAAGGTTGGATACCATTAATTTAGGGAATGTATTCAAAATCAAATATTTTATTGTATCAAGTAAATTGAGAACCATTAAATCAAGAGAACTCGTGTTTAAAAAATTGATTACATAATTATTGTCATTGAAAGAAATTAGTTGACCATCCAATTTTTTAGAGGATGAATAACATCATTAAAGTTCACAACTATTAACCACGTTTCAAGCAAGCACTCGATCAAATAAAGTATGAATTTCATCTTAGATTTGATATTTAAATTTATAATAAAATGAAATATAAACCAAATACACCGTATAACTATTAATAATATCAAAACAACTACAAATTTGGACCAATATAAAGTATAAAAAAACAGCATACATATTGAATTTCTAACTCAACGTCTAAATTCCAAACCAACAACTATTAAGATAATTTAGTATATTGATAGGAGAATTAGAGGCATTAACATTCACTTTGATATTCATAAGCCATAAGATAGAAGGTTTTTGTTTTCCAATCAAATAACGCAATGCTTGTTGGGTTTTCCTCTTATTTGGAGGAGCCCAAGTGAAGCACATGTGGCTTAAAAGCCCATGGAGTAAGAAGGGAAATTGTGTCATTTTATTTCTTTAATTAATAAACCCATTTAGGGTTTGTTGTAGGTAGAATTCTGCAGAGAAAAAAGTGTGCAGAAAAGGCAGCAGCTGCCGCAGAAAAACTGCTCTCAGTTTTTCAGTTTTCCCTCTCCAGCCAGTCTTCATCAAATGCTCCGATCGAAGACCGTTTGTGGTCCGATTAAGCTTAAATTTTGCGGATAGGTTCACGACTCAAGACTCTTTAATCTGTGCGGTGGGATTTGGATTTGGCTCACCGGTTTGAGAAATTCTGAGCAGTGAACAGTAACTACAAATTTGGTTAGATTTCTCCATTTTCTTGAAATAATTGTTAGTTTCCAAGAAGTGTATTCTTGATGATGTTGTTGATTGCTTGCCTCTAGTTTTACCTAGAGAGAATTGTTGTACAATTGTTTCTTGATAGTGGAAGTTTTGGAGAGGAGTGTCGTGGTTGTTTCCTTCCTATACCGGGAAGGTTTTTCCACGTAAATTGGTTGTGTTGATTTTGTGCATGTTTGATTTTGAGCTCTATTTATTTGTTTCCTAAAAGATTCACACAAAGAAGGAGAATAGGTTTAATTCCGCCGTTTAGAGCTTAATTAAGTTCGAATTGAAATTGTGATTCTCCTAACAAAGTGGTATCAGAGCTGTGGTTATTATTGTTGAATTTCTTGTGTTGAATAATGGAAGCAAATTTGAGTAGAATGATTACTTTGAATGGTTCTAATTATCACACTTGGAAAGGGAAAATGGAAGATTTCCTTTATGTGAAACAATTTCATTTACCGGTGTTTGCCTCTGAAAAGCCAGAAAAATTGTATGAAGAAGAATGGACTTTGTTACATCGACAAGTCTGTGGGTATATAAGGTAGTGGGTAGATGATAATGTTTTGAACCATATTAGTGGAGAAATACATGCACGGTCATTATGGAATAAACTTGAAGAGTTGTATGCTCGGAAAACAGGAAATAATAAAATTTTTCTTATAAAGCAGTTGATGGCTTTAAGGTACCAAGATGGAACTCCGTTGACAGATCACTTGAATACGTTCCAAGGATTAATCAATCAGTTAGCTGGAATGGGTATCAAGTTTGATGATGAGATTCAGGGGTTGTGTTTATTGGGTACGTTGCCGGACTCTTGGGAAACATTTAGAATGTCATTAAGTAACTCAGCTCCAAATGGTGTAATCAATATGGATCTGGCTAAGAGTAGTGTTTTGAATGAAGAAATGAGAAGAAAGTCACATGGGTCTTCTCAGCAGTCAGAGATTTTGGTTACAGAAAGAAGAGGGAGGAGTAAAAGCAGAGGTTTCAAGAACAAATAAAAAGGAAGAAGCCAGTCCAACAAGTTTTCTAATATTGAATGTCATCACTGTGGCATGAAAGGGCACATCAAGAAATATTGTAGACAGTTGAAGCGGGATAACAAGAAGAAAGACAAAGAACAAGATGGTGATGTTGGCAAGGAAAATGATCGAGTTGTCACCGCTAGTTCAGAAGACTTTCTCGTTGTTTATAATGAAGATGTTGTCAATGTTGCATGTCACGAGGTCAGTTGGGTTATTGATAGTGGAGCCTCCATTCATGCTACGTCTCAAGAGGACTTCTTTACATCCTATACAGCAGGTGACTTTGGGACAGTGAAGTTGGGTAATGATGGCTTGGTTAAAGTCATTGGTATTGGAGATGTGTGTTTGGAGATGAATAATGGCATGAGGCTACTTCTTAGAGGGGTAAAACATATTCCTGAAATTCGTTTGAACTTGATCTCTGCAGGTAAACTTGATGATGAAGGATATTGCAATACCTTTAGTAATGGTCAATGGAAACTTACTAAAGGTGCTATGGTTGTTGCTCGTGGGAACAAGCATTCCAGTTTGTATATACTGCAGGTGAGACTCTTTAAAGGTGTTATTAATGCTGTGACGGATGAGCTCACATCAGAATTGTGGCATAAGAGACTTGCTCACATGAGTGAGAAAGGCTTGGCAGTATTGACTAAAAAGAATCTTCTTTCTGGAATGAATGATGTTTGTTTAAGAAGATGTACTCATTGTTTGGCAGGGAAGCAAAATAGAGTTTCTTTCAAAAGTTCCCCTCCTTCAAGAAAACAATACATACTTGATTTGGTACATTCAAATGTATGTGGTCCTATGAAGACAAAAACTTTGGGTGGTGCCAGTTATTTTGTAACCTTCATAGATGATTGTTCAAAAAAGTTATGGGTGTACACTTTGAAGAGCAAAGATCAAGTATTAGATATGTTTAAACAGTTTCAAGCCTTAGTTGAGAGACAAACTGGGAAGAAATTGCGGTGCATCAGAACAGATAATGGGGGAGAGTATTCAGGTCCTTTTGATGAGTATTGTAAGCATCAGGGAATTCGACATCAAAAGACACCTCCCAAGACTCCTTGGTTAAATGGGTTGGCTGAGAGAATGAACAGGACATTGGTTGAAAGAGTAAGATGTCTTCTTTCGCAGGCTCAGTTGCCAAGATCTTTCTGGGGTGAGGCTTTGAATACAGTTGTACATGTTCTTAATCTCACACCATGTGTTCCTCTTCAGTTTGATGTACCAAACAGAGTTTGGACTGGCAAAGATGTTTCTTATGATCATCTTCGCGTTTTTGGTTGCAAGGCATTTGTGCATATACCAAAAGATGAGAGATCTAAGCTCGATATGAAGACACGACAGTGTATCTTTGTTGGTTATGGTCTGGATGAATTTGGCTACAGATTTTATGATCCAGTTGAGAAGAAACTGGTAAGGAGTCGTGATGTTGTGTTTATAGAAGATCAAACTATACAAGATGTTGAGAAGATAGAAAAAGGAGTCCATCAGTATAGCCATGATTTGATTGACTTAGATCCGGTTCCTTTATCAGTACAGATGGAACAAAATGTTCAAGATGACCAACATGGTTTAGATGATGCATATATGCAAGCTGAAACAGATCACCAGACTACTGATCAGTTGTCAGAACCAAAAATTCCACGCAGGAGGTCTACCAGAGACCAACGTCCTTCCACACGGTATGATACAAATGAGTATGTGCTATTGACAGATGAGGGAGAACCTCAATGTTATGTAGAAGCGATGGAAGATGGAAACAGAGCACACTGGGTTGGTGCTATGGAAGATGAGATGCAGTCACTATATGACAATCACACGTTTGAGCTGGTAAAGTTGCCTAAGGGTAAGAGAGCTTTGAAGAACAAGTGGGTCTACAGGGTGAAGCAAGAAGAACACAATTCACAACCAAGATACAAAGCTAGACTGGTCGTCAAGGGATTCAGTCAGAGAAAATGTATTGATTTTGATGATATTTTCTCTCATGTTGTGAAGATGTCTTCCATACGTGTTGTTCTAGGTCTAGCAGCAAGCTTGGATTTAGAAATTGAGCAAATGGATGTGAAAACTGCCTTTCTTCATGGTGAGTTGGAGGAAGAGATTTATATGGAGCAGCCAGAGGGTTTTGAGGTTAAAGGAAAAGAGGATTACGTATGTCGGTTAAAGAAAAGCCTCTACGGGTTGAAGCAAGCACCTAGACAATGGTATAAGAAGTTTGAGTCAGTTATGGGGGAGCATGGTTACAAGAAGACTACTTCTGATCATTGTGTTTTTGTGCAGAAATTCTCTGATGATGATTTTATCATTTTATTGCTCTATGTTGATGACATGTTGATTGTTGGTAGAAATTCTTCAAGGATTGATAATTTGAAGAAGCAGTTGAGTAAGTCCTTTGCCATGAAGGACTTGGGGCCAGCAAAACAAATTCTTGGTATTCGAATTTGTCGAGACAAGAAAAGAAAGAAGTTGTACATGTCACAGGAACGGTACATCAACAAGGTACTTGAAAGATTTCATATGGATAAAGCTAAAGTGGTTTCTTCTCCTTTATCTAATCATTTTAAGTTGAGATCGAGTCAATGCCCTTCAACAGATAAAGAGAAGGAAGATATGGAAAATGTTCCATATGCCTCAGCAGTAGGAAGCTTAATGTATGCAATGGTGTGTACGAGACCAGACATAGCTCATGCAGTTGGAGTTGTTAGTCGTTTTCTTTCGAATCCAGGAAGAGAGCATTGGGATGCAGTAAAGTGGATTATGAGATATCTTCGAGGTACTTCCAAGTTAACACTTAGCTTTGGAAGTGGAAAACCAGTGTTAATTGGATACACTGATTTAGATTTGGCAAGAGATGAAGATTCTCGTAAGTCTACTTCAGGTTATCTAATTACTTTCTCTGGTGGAGCAGTTTCTTGGCAGTCAAGATTGCAAAAGTGTGTTGCACTTTCTACAGCAGAGGCGGAGTTTATTACAGCAACGAAAGTCTGTAAGGAGTTGTTGTGGATGAAACAGTTCTTGAGGGAACTTGGTTTCAAGCAGCAGAAATATGTGTTATTCTGCGATAATCAGAGTTCTATTCACCTAGCGAAAAACTCGGCATTTCACTCAAGATCAAAACATATTGATGTGAGGTATCATTGGATAAGAGATACTCTTAACAATAAGTTGCTTGAAATTGAGAAAATACATACTGATGAGAATGGATCTGACATGCTGACAAAAGCAGTGTCAAGAGAAAAACTTGAAGTTTGTTGTTCAATTGCCGGGATGGCGGATCCCTCCATCTAATCGAAAAAGGGGGAGATTTGTTGGGTTTTCCTCTTATTTGGAAGAGCCCAAGTGAAGCCCATGTGGCTTAAAAGCCCATAGAGTAAGAAGGGTAATTGTGTCATTTCATTTCTTTAATTAATAAACCCATTTAGGGTTTGTTGTGGGTAGAATTCTGCAGTGAAAAAAAGTGTGCAGAAAAGGCAGCAGCTCCAGCAGAAAAACTGCTCTCAGTTTTTCAGTTTTCCCTCTCCAGCCAGTCTTCATCAAGTGCTCCGATCGAAGGCCGTTTGTGGTCCGATTAAGCTGAAATTTTGCGGACAGGTTCACGACTCAAGACTCTTTAATCTGTGCGGTGGGATTTGGATTTGGTTCACCGGTTTGAGAAATTATGAGCAGTGAACAGTGACTACGAATTTGGTTAGATTTCTCCATTTTCTTGAAATAATTGTTAGTTTCCAAGAAGTGTATTCTTGATGATGTTGTTGATTGTTTGCCTCTAGTTTTACCTAGAGAGAATTGTTGTACAATTGTTTCTTGATAGTGGAAGTTTTGGAGAGGAGTGTCGTGGTTGTTTCCTTCCTATACCGGGAAGGTTTTTCCACGTAAATTGGTTGTGTTGATTTTGTGCATGTTTGATTTTGAGCTCTATTTATTTGTTTCCTAAAAGATTCACACAAAGAAGGAGAATATGTTTAATTCCGCTGTTTAGAGCTTAATTAAGTTCGAATTGAAATTGTGATTCTCCTAACGATGCTCCCTTGGCTTGAGATCTAACAAGATCACGGCCATTCCAACCCATGAAAATCATGGCACAATTGGGGGCACGTTCAAGGTCAACTTCTCACCTTCACCATTGTCAACATTATTTACCATCACCATTGTAGTTCCTTCATTTTCTTGATCAATCTTTACAGTAAATCAGTTACATCTCTAACAGACATTAATTGATCATTCAGACAGATGAGAAAAGCATACTGAGAATTTGAATCATTACCCTTTGCAGATTCAATAACTTGCTTTTTCTTAAAAACCGATGCTTGGGTAGTGCCTTTACATTTATTGTGGCATTTCAATTTGCCAAAAATAGCTGCAAATGGCTGAATAGTCTTGGGAGATTGAGTTTAGAGAGAAAGTTGAGAAGAAGCTGATTGAGATTGATCCAGGTTCTGCTAAAGAAGTGCTGCATGAAATTGAAACAGCTCAAAGAAAACATGTTCAGCTAAGGTAGTAATATTAAAAATAGTTTTATGATAAACAGAGTTGGCTATATGGATCATTTGGGATCTTGGAGATGTACGTGTACGGAGTCCATATTAATGGTGTGATAATTGATAACCTAGCTTGTTTAGTGTTAAAGTCACTTACTTGATTTAATGTTATATTTTGTTAACGGATTAAGTAAGAAACATGGAAGACATTTAATTAAGGATGTTATTGGAGCACTAATTTCATGTGCATTCAATTTAGAGTACTAATTTCTTGTGTATTTAATGTGGAGCACTAATTTCTTGTCCATTTAAAGTGAAGATGAACATGGAGTCTTTGCTACCACAAGTTCTTCAAGGATGTTGCCTATAAATACCTTGTTTCATTTGTACGAAATATAAGTATAAATGAATTAGAGAGTATCCACAAGAAAGATAGTAAAAACCTTGTGAGAGTTATCATGTGAATTAATACTTAGAAAGAAAAATTTGAGAAAGTTATTTCTACTATTACAATAGAGATTAGAATTGTTATCTCATTGTAATTAGAGAGAAGTTGTTGTAATCCTTATCTTACAATGGTGAAATCCTCTTACACTTATATGTTATTTTTTACCCCAATTTATTCGAAGATTTTTCACGTAAAATATTTGTATCTATTTTATTTTTATTATTCTCAATTTTACTTTAGTTGTGTGTTAACTTTGATCCGATAATTTTTCTTAACAAATGATAAGGTCAAAACCAAGTAGTTAGATAACATTTTATACCTCAAGCTATCATGTGAATAATCTTATCCATAGCTGGCCTTTCTAAGTTAATATCCCATTAATGCAAGATTAAGACTTGACTCTTTATTTAGAGTATTACTAATGTTACTGTGTTTATGAGAACGATTAATGTTTTGAAAAAAAAAATTATAAAAAAAACATAAAACAACTAAGTCATGTTTTGTTGTGAATCATGATAATAAAACTTTTCCATCTAACATCTCACACCTAATCATTTTTTGTTAAAAAAAAAATTAAACATTTGTCAATTGTTTTTTACCGTAATCTTTCTGATCAAGCACGTAAGACACATGGTTGACAGGCTGCCAAAGTCATGATTTTTGTGTGTGAATGCTTGTAAATTGAACTAAAAAATATAAGAAAGAAATCATGGGAATAAGTTTGGCTTAGGTTTTCAACTTCCCAAGTTACTATATATATATATTTCAACAATTATTTAAAGACAAGTTCTTACATGAATTACGTTTTATTTGTTTAATAAGAAAATGTAGGGAAAAGAAAAACGACAAGTAGCATGAAGGTCTTTTCTCCTCTTTCAACTTTGTAGAATATCCAATGCACACACCGACATTAGTAAACTACAATTCAAATTTCTTCGAGTAAACATCAATTTTTTCCGAGGATGACAGTTGGGGCTCCTACACGTCAAAAACTAAACACATTAGAGGTGACAAAAAAGAAAAAGAAAAAACACAAGCAAGTTTTAATTTAAACATATAATATATACGTAACTATTTTCGCATTTATATATTTCATATTATTACACATGTCATTCTTATTTTGAAAATTGAATAAGTGTGTTTGCTAGATATTACCGACAGTCCCAAAACATAAGAATAGGTATAAAGATAAGTACAAATTTATATGATATTATCGTTACAATGGTGGCATAAACTCCGCTATCCACAAGTGGTTTGAAGAATATGTTAAATTTGGATCTAACTTCATCTCAAAACTCAGGTTATGAGATGAATGATTGTCCTTGTTTATATGCGCAGCGTGTGCGCGATCCCCAGTCGATGTGGGACTTTAACACTCTCCCTCACATCGGCAAGGGTCTATCCCCTTGAGACCGACGGAGATGTTAAGCTTATGGAACTCAAGTGGCGGAATTCATCACTCATCAGTGACGAAACAACTGCACCGACGAGATAACCTTGCTCTGATATCATGTTAAATTTGGGTCTAACTCCATCTCAAAACCCAGGTTATGAGATGGAAGATTGCCTTTGTTTATATGCGCAGCGGTGTGCTCGATGTGAGACTTTAACAGAATATGATCAAAATGCGTCAAACATGGAGACGTAGAATTTTTATATTACCTGTGACACATCAGTTCCAATCACTCTATTATTAGGACCCCCGTGTTGTATGCCATTTCGAGCTTCTCGAATTATCCAGCGCATAGCATTCAACAAGCGGCCATATGTTAATGATCTAGGTTCATTTTGCAGTACAGCTTGGACGAAACTATAAGTCAAGGCACCTGTTGAAGTGTTTTCTAATAAAGCCTGCAGATCCATTCAAATAGCAATAAAATTAATTAAGAAGAGATGATATGTTAGGATAGTGTCCAATACAGAGGGTAGCAATGTATAATTTTTTCAGTACGCCATGAGTACGTACTCTTTAATGGGAGATAGAAACAAAGCAAAAATAAAAATAAGAGTAAGAAAAGGATAGAGTCTGCACTCTGCAATACATATGTGGGTTAGGATTATTAATCTATATGTTTCCTTAAGAGTAACTACTTTTCAATACTTGGGTTTGAGGTATCAAATTGAGAAAGTGTGCATTTACAGTTCACAAATATGGAGTATGGAGGAGTACACATAAGTTATCATATTGGAAAAAGAGGGAAAATAGGAGCACATGTCATTCATGTGCTTCCTTAGGCTATAGGCAAACTCGCATGTGTCGAGGAGATCAAGTGTGTGTTATCACTTGAGTCTCTTGTGACTTAAGATATGATTTGGGTGAGACTTGATCTTCCCTCATGATACGACCCACACTGGGGCTAACCCATCCTGCATCTAGTAATCCAGTCTGAAATGTATCAGACTTGAAGTCATGTGGTTAAAGCTGAGACAAATCAGCTTGGAGACCATACTAACTTTATATGGACTCGGGATCAAGTCTTAAAGCAGAGCGAGGGCATAATGCCAGCTCGAATCAGGTGTGGGGCTTACAATCCAAGTGTTTGGCCTCACGAGGGCAAACTATTTAAATTTTTACCTTTATTTTCACAAATTAAATATATTAATCATATTTTTAAAATTTTGTAAATTTTAATCTGATATAATTTTAAACAATTTAGTCATTTTTTATTAATTTTTGATATTTTAAATCATTTTTTATATAAAAAAAACTTAAGTTGAATCAAATTTAATCTTGTTAGTGGATGTTTGAAGAGAAAAATATATCAAAAATAAAATAAAAAAATCATAAAAATTGACATAAAATAACTAAAGTATTTATAAATATAAAAGTAAATAAATTTAAAATAAAGTGATTAATATATTTAATTTATAAAAATAAATTATGAAAGTGCCGCTAGATATAATACTGAATGTATTTTATTATCATTTGTTTGGAAGGACAATAAATATGAAGAAGTACTGCTCACTGTAGTTTCACCAGAGGTCTGGTGATCATCACAAGCGCTTATACAGATAGCTAAACCACCCATTGTTCCTTTATAAACAGACGGACGTCGATGATCTTGCCATGCATAATAACCTTCCCTGCTTGACAAAAAAATGTGAGGCTTTTTAAAAAAAAAATCAAAGACTTGGGATTTTCTCAACATAATAAATATGCCAATAATACCAAAAAAGATGTGAATTTGGCATAGTTTGATAAACAAAAAAGAAGAAGTACTTGTTCATTCTGCAAAGAAATGGTAGATCAAGTGCTGTTGCACTGTAACAAGTATCGAGGATGGCATGAAGAGTAACACCTCGAGGCAGTGGCCTAACAATAGTAGCATTAATTTCATCATCAACAATCATACCCTCTTCCTCATAATCAAGAGGGCACAATGTTTCATCGTAGCCGTCAATCTCGTCCATGTCTTTGTCACGTCGCCTCGAGCCATGGCCAGAGAAGTGGAATAATAATGAATCACTGGGTTGGCAGCCTTGGACCAACCACTTAAATGCCTTTCTCATGTTATGTTTTGTTGGGATTCTCATGGGGTCATTCTCATACTCTGCACACAATCAGCTTGTGTTATACAATTAATTTAAGGGAGAGGGTAGTAGAAATCTAAAAAACTTTTAAATTAGTATTATTTAATCCCTAAGACTATAAAACATGTTCGATAAAAAAATCAAAATTAAAGATAAATTATATTATTTTAATATTTTGTATATTAAGCGAATAAAACATAAGTAAAAGTAAAATTTAATATAAAATTATTTTAAAAAAATCAATAATAATAATAATATAACATAAAATTTTAAAAAATATATTTTAAAATTTTATATTATTGTTAACTAACCGAAGTTTTAATTGTAGATAAAAAAATATTAAAATAATATATTTGTTATTAATTTATCTCTTTTATAATCTAATAGATTAAAAACATATTAACTATGAGAGATTTAGCTTACTCTTTTTTCTTAATTTATAAAGATTTTATTTATTTTTCTTAAAATATACTTCTCATGAGTTATATTTCTTTAAATCTCTATGAAGTATTAAGTATTTTAAAAAAAATTACATTATTTTTAAATTTCATTAACATAGAGTAACACACCATCATAAGCTCTAAAAATAATAAATAATTTATATAATTTACATCTATTCTTAACAAAAGCTAATGTTATACACGAGTCTACCGCTAACCTTTATATAAGCTTAGCTTAAATAAACAGGTATCTCTCACACCTCTAGACAAAACTAAATAATCAAAGCTAAATAACACACTAAAATTGATATAAAACAGAACTAGATAAGCAGACAATAAACATGATAAAGCCCTTATTAGTTATGACTCATACCTGTGAGCATGAGAATGGAGTCACGTGGAAACCCCATATTCTCAAGAAGAAAGCGTCTCATAGATCTAACATCATTAACACTTCCATTGATGCTATTATTGTTTCCAATATAACTCACTCCACAAAGCAGAGCTCGCTTTTTGCCATACACAGAAGGTAGAATTAACGGCGGTGCTGGATAGTAGCTATAGCGCTGTCTCCCTGCCCCTGGTACTGTATAGTTGATGAGGCGAAATCGGTTGATGCCTTGGCACGAAGGGCAACGAACAGTTTGTGCATCAGTCTGCACCAGAAGTTGAACACCACACCAACTGCAGTTTTCTCTTCTACCTGACATTTTTTTTGGGAGATATATATGTGTTATGCTCTCTAATCAAAGGGTGGATTATATATATAGCTCTTAAGCTCAACAATGGAGGGTTACTTATGAAGAATTTATTGGGATAATGGTTAGTTAACAAGTGGAACCAAGAGATCATTTTCCCAATGATATTCTATCAATTTGGGCATATATATATTCCACATCTAAGGTGAGTGAAAGAGAACCTAATTCTTTTGATCTGATAAGATATATATTGTGTTCATACTTCCGTATAAATTTTTAAATAAGAACATTAGATATATAATAGTGTTATAAATTATCACTATCGGAATCAAAATTTTGGATTAACATCAAAATAATAAATATCGAAAAAAATAAATTGCATAACAAACGAAATATCTTATTAATATCATTTTATCTCGTAAAATAAAATAAAATAAATTATATAATAAATATCATTAATATTAATATTAATTTTTTAACGACTTTGAAAATTGAAAGATTAAATCACTTATCATCATTGTTGTGTGAACTTTTGTAGATTTTCACCTATTTAGATGGAAAGTAGCCAAGGGTTAATGTAACTTAGCTTCACAGAGCTAGCAACTCATGCAGCCAATCTGATAGGTGTATCATCTAGTTTACTGTAAACCCAATATGTTAGGTTTTATATTATTATATTTACCTAAGGTTAAGATCACTGTTAACATCATTGCTTCCACCACCCAAGAAAGATCAGCATAAATTAGAAATTAAAAACTTAATTAAAGTCCTAAATTATTAGGACGGAGAAAATCGGTTATATTTTTCTTATTTTAAATAATTATTATTTATTTATGATTTAAATGAATAGAATTCAAACTAACCCGAGAAAATAATACTATTGAAAATATAATGCTAAAATAAACTAAAACAAATATTAAAATAGAAATATTAAAGCAGAAAAATAATAACACCAAATTACAATTAATTGAACAAAATTAAGCTAATCAATTACCCTTATAAAAGAGATGAAGATTTACAAATTTTAGGATGTTTTACAAATGATGAATGAAAGCTTTATTTATAACCCAAAATCCAATACTCATCTTCATTCCTAATCAATGTGAAACTTTTTTAATTTACTCATTAATGAGCTATATAACAAATCTCCATCTTAGCGACTTAGTGATTCTTAAATGATTTCTTTAACCACTAGATCAACGATGCCAGTGCCAATTCAGATTTGTAGAATGTTAATCAAGTCCATACAATATTTGAACTTAATTGATGTTACCACTTTGATCATCATATCTGCGGGATTCTTAGTAGTACTGATCTTCTGAACTAGTACTCCATATTCTTCAATAATCTCTCACACGAAATGATAACGAACGTCAATGTGCTTTGTACGTGCATGGTAGACTTGGTTCTTTGCTAAATGAATAACACTCTAACTATCACAAAACACCTTAATATGTTTTGACCAACTCCCATGTCTTCAAGCAAACATCATAATCAAATAGCTTCTTTCACAGCCTCTATAACTGTCATATACTCTGCCTCTATAGTAGACAAAGTAACTGTGGAATGCAAGGTAGACTTCCAACTTACTGGTGCTCTAACAAGAGTAGACACATAACAAGTAGTTGACTGATGCTTATCTAAATCTCTTACATAGTCAGAATCACAATATCCGACTCCACATTGACCAACAATGTTATTTCGTTGAAATACTAAACCAATATCTACAGTATTTATAATATATCGTAGAATCTATTTCACAGCCAACCAATGCCCTTTACCAGGATCATGCATGTACCTACTTACAGCACCAACCACATGTGAAATGTTAGGTCTTGTATATACTATTGCATACATTAAGCTACCAACAATAATTGCATATGGTACATTTTCCATATATTCTCGTTTTGCATCATTCTTAGGAGATAATTGAGCACTAAGCTTGAATTGTAGAACTAGCGGAGTACTTACAAGTTTTGTCTGTCCATTCATACCAAAACGTTGTAGTACCCTATTTAAATATTGACTCTGGGTCAAACTAAGCTTCCTCTTCTTCTTGTCTGTGCTTATCTCCATACCGAGAATCTTCTTAGCTTCTCCCAAATCTTTCATCTTGAACTCCTGACTTAGTTAAGTCTTCAAATTCTCAATTTTTGTTTGGCTCTTCGATGCAATCAACACATCATCGATGTATAGTAGGATATAGATGAAAGACTCATATTGTAACTTGCGAAAATACACACAATGATCATGTGTGCTTTTGGTGTACTTCTACTGCAACATAAACTGATCAAATCGTTTGTACCACTACCTTAGAGATTGCTTCAATCCATACAATGATTTGTTTAGCTTACAAACCCAATTCTCTTTACCAGCAACATTAAACCCATCTGGCTGAAACATATAGATTTCCTCTTCTAAGTCACCATGTAGAAACGTAGTTTTCACATCAAGTTGAACTAGTTCCAAATCAAACTGTACTCCCAAGGCCAACAAAATTCTAATGGAGAAATTTTTTACAACTGGAGAAAATAATTCATTATAATTGATTCCCTCCTTCTGAACGTAGCCCTTAGCCATCAACCTTGTCTTGTAGTGAATATCATCTTTGCTAGGAAATCCCTTTTTCTTTGCATACACCCATTTGCAGCCAATTATCTTCTTACCCTTAGGTAGTTATGTCAACTTCCATGTTTTATTCTTATAAAGGGACATAATTTCTTCATCTATGGCTTCCTTCCATCTTTCAACTTCAGGGCTTTTGATTGCTTCTTTATATATGGAAGGAACATCATCATGCACAACTAAAAGTGCACATGTCACTGTATTCTTAAATTGAGCAAGTAGTTCTTCAAAATTCTTGTATCGAGCAAGCACCTTGACATTTTGTTGTCGTGCGTGGCCTATCAACTGTAGTTTCTTCTTGTTGTTGTGGAGGTTTTTGGGTTAAAACCTCTTCATCTGATTCATCTTGTGTCAATGAAGGATCAACTTTTGTCTTATCTTCACTAACTGAATTAATAATTCTACTTTCAAACTCCACCTGCTCTAAAGTGTCATCAATCTTCTTAATTACCTTTCTCAACAAGGCAGATTCATCAAAGGTAACATCTTTACTAAAGATTATCTTTTTTTTGTTTCAAGGCACCATAGTCAATATATCTTAGAACCAAAAGGGATCCCCAAAAAAATAGCTTTCTTAGCTCTTGGGTCCAACTTTGATTCTGTTACATGGTAGTATACAATTGAACCAAACACGTGTAAGAAAATCATAATCTATAGTAGGTTTTCCAAACCATACCTCCATAGGAATTTTTCCTTCAAGAATTGATGATGGTAGATGGTTGACGAGATGGAATGCATATGTCACAACCTCAGCCCAATACTGCTTACCTAACCCAACATTTGACAACATATACTGAACCTTCTCTAGCAAAGTCCAGTTCATACGTTCTATAACTCCGTTCTATTGTGGTGTTTTTTGAATAGTGAAGTATCACACTATCGTTTGTGTACTCAATGACATTATCAGACCTCGAATACTTGATATTTTTACCAGTCTGAGTCTCGATTATCTTCTTCCACTTGAGAAAAATTCCTAGCATTGCATCCTTCTTCTTCATGAGATACACTCAAACTCTTCTGGAGAAGTCATCAACGAAAATAACATAATAATGTTTTCCACTTATGGATGGAGTTCTTGTTGGCCATCATACATCAGTATGGATGTAATCCAAAATTCCCTTTGTATTATGGAGAGTAGTGCCAAAACTTACTCTTTTCTCCTTCCCTAATACACAATGCTCACAGAATTCCAACTTGTCGGTTCTCGCAACTTTTAACAGGCCTTGCTTTACCAAAATTTGTAAATCTTTTTCACCAGCATGCCCCAAACGCATATGTCATAGCTTGGTAGTTTCTGAATCTCTTTCTTCCTCTGAAACTATTACTGATATTGTCCCAATAACTTTACAACCAAGGTAGTAGTACAAGTTATTCTTCTGAACACCTTTTATTGCCATAAGTTCTCCAGAAGTAACCTTCAATGCCTCATTTTGTATGATCACAGTAGAGCCTTTTGATTCTAAGACTCCCACATCAATGAGATTATTTTTCATAACTAGAACATAATGAACATTCGTCAAGACCATGGTTAAAGCATCTTGATTCTTCAAACGAATTGTATTGATCCTCAAAACTTTGCATGGATAATCATTACCCATGAAAACAACTCCACCGTCTAGTTCTTCAAAGTTAAAAAACCACTCCTTGTTAGGAGACATATAGAAGTCACACGCTGAATCAAAAATCCAATCACTAGGATGGGCTGTTGACGAACCAACCAATTTAAAATCTGAATTTGAGTTACTTTCAGCTACACATGCATCAAACTGCACAGTTTTTCATTTCTTCTATAGCTTCAGACAATTTTTCCTCCAATGGCCTTTCTCATGACAAAAAGCACATTCATCTTTACCAAGCCTTCCTTTTGACAGAGATCTAACTTTCCTTCCTTTCTGTTGTGTTTACGGACGTCCTCTTACAGACAGTGCCTCTACTACTTCATTCATGCTTTCTTTTTTATCTTGCTTTCTAATTTCATAACTATACAAAACATTACAAACTTCCTCAAAAGAGATTTTATTCTTCCCAATGAGAAAGCTCGTAATAAGGTGATCAAACTCATCAGGAACGGAAACTAACAACATCAAGGCTAAATCTTCAGCTTTAAAAGTTTCATACATATTTAACAAATCTGTTACTAATCGATTAAAAGTAGTAATGTGGTCGTTTATTGTAATACATGGAAGGTATTCAAAACGGAACAACTTCTTCTTCAAATAGAGTCGATTCTGTCCATTCTTCTTCATAAACTTGTTCTCCAACGCCTTCCACAACTTACTTACGGATGTCTCCTTCATGAACATGTACTTTTGTTCTCTTGAGAGACACGAACTGATTGTACCACATGCTAATCAGTTGATATTTTTCCATTCTACTTCATCTGCTCCATCTAGTTTCTCTTCTTCAATGATGATGTATAGACCTTGTTGAAATAGAGCATCTAGAACTTCGCTTTGCCACATGCCGAAATGATCGATTCCATCAAACTTCTCCACCTCAAACCTTGCATTCATAACCATTGTTCTGCCTGATATGGATGATTAGCCTTTGTTTGAAAGAAAATTTTCTTCCGTCATTTTCTCAAATTACATCAACTAGCAACTATATTCCAATAGCAAACAAACAGAATACAAACAAATACCTAGATAAAAAACCTTCGGCTCTGATATCAATTGTTGGGAAAATCGGGTATATTTTCTCTATTCTAAGTAGTTACTATTCACTTATAATTTAAATGAATAAAACTCAAATTAACCCGACAAAATAATACTATTGGAAATATAATGCTAAAATGAACTAAAGCAGATATTGAAACAGAAATATTAAAGCAGAAAAATAATAACATCAAAAATTTAACAAGATTTTATATAAATGTTACCAAGGTCCTCGGACGTGTTGACCATTTTCACTATATCTAAATGGATGAACTCTAAATTACAACTAATTTGACAAAATTGAGCTAATCAATTACCCTTACAAATAGAGAAAAATTTACAAATTTTAAGATATTTTATAAACGGTGAAAGAATGTTTTATTTATAGCCCTAAATCTAACACACATCGTCGTTCCTAACCAATACGGAACTTTTCTAAGTTGCTCACTAAGAAACTATATAACAGTCTATAACTTCTTTTTTTTCTTTTTCATTGAAAAGTAGGTATCTTTAAGAAAAAAGATAGACTAATAACTTCGGATCTCACCATCTTCTTACTCTTATTTCTATTTTTGCTTTGTTGTTGGATACCTATTCTTAAATTTGAAATATTATCGTTTGCTTATTTTTATTTGTAAAATTTAAGTTATATATTATTAACCTATGATTAAATATTATTTTTTATTAATAGTTTCAAATTCATCACATATATTATATATGTAAAATATACAATTATAATTTAAAAACAAGTATAGAAAAAAGAATCATGATTGTTAAATTTGTTAGTTATGTTTCATTGAACACTTTTCTTTTAAAAAAAGAAAAAAAACTTTATATCACATTTTTCAACCATCAGATGAATTTTATCATTAATTAGTTTTAAATAAAGTTACACCTAACTAATTTTCCACTAATAATGCATGGTAATGGAATAAATGTATATTATATTGGATATATATAACTTTCTAATTTATAAATATTTTCATTTTGCAGGTAGACTAAATTGCTTAAAAGAAATTCGTGTTTTCTGTTTCTATAATTTTGTAAAAGTGTTTTTAACAATAAAAAAATTGCTTCACGATTAAACAGAAAGAAAAAATAGAATCACTTTTAAGGTTCAAAAAATATATTTTGTGTTTGTGCTATATGTATTGTACTGTTTCCTAAAACTATTTTTTTAAAAAAATTACTTATTTCAAATTATTTTTAACATAATTATAAGCAATACAGTTACAGACCCTAATACTCATTTATCTCATTAAAAAAATAAAAAATATATATGTTCGAAATATATTACCAGACAAACATAAATTTAACATCATAGATATAAATTAAAATAGTGAAAACTGTAGAATTGATATAAAGTAATCAAAGCTATAAATTAATACGAAAATGCAAAAGAAATAAAAAAAATATTAAACGAGAATCAAGGCCCTTGTTATAGGGTATTTTTAAAATAATTTCTTTTCCTCATTTGGTTACGTGAGATCAAGAAGGAAATAAATCACATAATATAATGATCAATTAACAATAGTTGAATATTATCAAATATTATTCTAATTAATTATTTTGTATAAGTAATCTAGTAAATAAATTTAATTTAAAAAATATCAAATTAAGTTAATATATAATTAATTAAAATTAAAATAATTTCAATATATGATAAAATAAAATATAAAAATGTAACCATAATTTAATATTATAAATATATTTTCGTCATAACAAACAAAATATCAACTAAGAAATTATAATGATTTGTGCGAGCCTTACAAAAACTAATAAAAAATTTGGAAGCCTTACACCAATAATAAAAAAGAAGAAGCTATATATATGGAGATATATGTAAGATATTATGATGTCTCTTTCTTTCTCTTAGTTTCAACGTTATTTTTGTTATTATCAGAGCTCAAAATCTCCTGAAAAGATCCTGTTAATTCACTAAAGCTTTTATTTGAAGGTGCATTTGAGAAACAGTTCATTTCAAACGTTGGCTGAACAAACACGCTTTTAAAGCCTTGGATCCAGTCTTTAACGAAACTAAATTCTTTGAAGAGTGTTTTTATTTCAGCCATTTCATTTTGAATGAGAGACGTTACGATATTGTTTGAGTTTGGGGAATATAAGGGGGTGTTTACATTCAAATGAAAAAAAGTAAAAAATTAATAAGTTATATTGATTTTTTAAAAATGCCCTTTAATTGAATTAGCTAAGATTGTATTGCATTTAAATTATAACAGATGAATTAATATTAACAATCGAGCCACTACCATTGAAGTATGAACTGCCAAAGCACAAATTCTGTCAATCTCTTTCTCGTTAAGGCGCACTTGGTCAAGCAGCAAACAAATGCAGCAACTTCATGTTCCTATACAGGATGCATTGGCTAATGGGTTGAAAGTTAATTTCTTTAAGTAACTCCTGTTGATGTTGTTGTTCACCATTTAATTCATGTTATTATGAATTGGATATTGGGAGAAGGGGAAAAAGGTGGGGAAAAAGGTGATACAGATACTGATATTATGTGATTAAATATACATTAATTTTATAATTATTAAGTGAGCTAAATTAAGTCATATAATTGAAAAAAGTTAGTCAATTAAATCTGATTAATATTGAAACATTAGGATTAGATGTTAGAATTAATAGAAGTAATACATGAACGTCACCTAACTTGTAGCAAACAATTGATAGGAGTATATTTTTGTACATTTATCGCATGAATTAGATTTTTTTTAAAATGAGGGAAAATCAGAATGGAAATTTTTTGAATTGACTGTTTTACACAGAAACAATCCGATATCCCATGGGAATCCATGGATTTCTTCAAGCTAAATAAAAAATAATAGAGATGGAGAAGAGGAAAAGAGATATTAGGTGTATTGTGCCAAACATAATCGTACCTTTTCTATTTCCAGACTTTATAAAAGTCTGAAAATGGTCGCCAAAAATGGTATCTAGACATAGGCAGTTGAAAAAATAAAATGCCCCAAAATGAAGAGCATATGATACAAAATAGGTGAATCTGTTAAGTTTCTAGAGATTAATATAAATTGGAATAAATTGATTAACTTTGATAGATGATGGGATGTAACATGATTGATTTAAAAATTTAAAGATTAAATTATTAATTTTTAAAAGTTTAAAGATTAATTATTAATTTTATTAATTCCTCCTAAATTTTGATTCTATTAATTTTATTAATTCAACAAAAAATTTAACTCTATCAATTATATAGGTCAAAAACTTAAAAAATCAACAATGAGTATTGGAATTTAACCTATGATAAATAAATTCTCTCAAATTTTAATTACTTAACACTATTTTTATATATCTATAATATATAACCCTCGAAATGTCTTTGGGGTAATTATGTAAAAGCTACTTTCTTATCAGTAATGAAATATTAATTTTATGCTGAGTACACGAGACTTGTTGACAATTTAACACCCGTGAATTTATGCGTTTGGTAAGGAGCTAAAAGCTCCTTTAAATTATTATTGATTCATAAATTATACAACCCTAAAGTTTTCTTTTAGATTAATATGTTGCTAGATGTTGAATTTGAGTCTAACTCTATCTAAAAACTCAAGTAATGAGATGAAAGATTGCTTCCATCTATATGCGTAGCGGACGCTCAACACTCAATCGATGTGGGACTTTAACACTCTCCCTTATATCGATTTCTAACCAGAGATATGGAACGTCTCCCCCTCACATCGGCGGAGGATCCATCCCTTACAATCGGCCAGGTATCGACCAAGGAACCAGGCTCTGATACCATGTTGAATTTAGGTCTAACTCCATCTCAAAACTAAGGTTATGAGATGGAGGATTGCCCTTGTTGAGTCCCACATCGACCAGAGATGTCAGCCTAGTGCTGGTTATAAGGTTATGACAACCCTTCCTCTTTGAGAGCTCTTTTAGAGGGAGTTAGGCCATGACTTTCTACATGATATCAAAGCAGGTCCCTGGTGCGATGAGTCCCCTCTAGCTCCTCTGGCACAGTTCCTCGGTCTTTACGGTGTCCCCGCCCGAGTGGAATCGGTCTTTGCGGTGTCCCCGTCCGATATGAGGGGGAGTGTTGAGTCCCACATCGACCAGGGATGCCAGCCTAGTGCTGGTTATAAGGTTATGACAACCTTTCCTCTTTGAGAGCTCTTTTGGAGGGAGTTAGGCCATGACTTTCTACAGCCCTCATCTATATACGCAGCGGACGCCCAACACTTAATTGATGTGAGACTTTAACACTCCCTCTCACATCGATTTCCGACCGGGGATATGAAGCCCCCCTCCCTCACGCCGGTGCAAGATTCATCCCCTACAAACGGTCGGGTACCGACCAAGACATCAAGCTCTGATACCATGTTGAATTTAAGTCTAACTCTATCTCAAAACTCAGTTTATAAGATGGAGGATTGCCTCCATCTATATACACAACAATGTTATCCCTCTCAATCGATGTGAGACTTTTAACACTCCCTCTCACATCGATTTCCGACCGGGGATATTTATAAAAAGGAACTGCATAATCTTTTTAATGGGTTTAAAAGTTTTACCAATCAAATCATGCTTTGAACCGAATGCCTACTTCCTGCTTTGCTTTTGTCACATTAAACTTGTCCAGATAAAATCTTGAAACAGATTTAACATTTAGATCAAAGTGAACTTTTGTCATATTTATATAATTTAATGATATTTATTTTTATTCTTTTTAGTTTGATTGGAATTAATGGTGTTCTAAAAGCGATATAAATAAAATAAATTTAATAAAGTAAAATAATAATATTTTTAATTTAATGTGATTTAATCTTTAATTTAGGTTAAGTTTACGGAACAAATTCTGAAAAATGTCTCATTAATAAAATTAATACGTACAAATTAAGATAAACTCAAAATAGTATCACACGAGTATTTCCCAAATTTATCATTTTGTCACTCTTTTTTTAGAAAAATGTCCCAATATTTTTCTAAAATATTTTCTCTCACTTTCTTACACACAACATTATTTTTCTTCAAAGAAGTTCATTTGGCTTTGCTTTGTTTCTCTTCTTTTGATGTGTTGATGTGCCTCTCTAAGGTAAAAAAAAATACCTATTTATAAACAAAATTGCATATCACTTATGTGGTTAGAAATTGGCCACATAGTTAGTCAAATTTTAGCCATAAAAAATATTTGTCTCTCTAAGGTAAAAAATTATCCATTTATAGGCAAAATTACATATCACTTATGTGGTTAGAAATTGGTTACATAACTACTCAAGTTTTAGCCATAAAAAATATTTGATGCATTTGTCAAATGTGGTTACACTTAATTTTATTTTGTCAACTGTAGTTACATCTAACATTTTTATTTTATTACTCTTTCATGTGAAATGGACCTATAAATAGGATTGTGAATTAATTTTTTCCCCCACATTCTTATGTTTGATTGTGTTATAGACATGGAATGGAATAAAAAATTTCATAAAAAATATAAAATTATTATTCCACCATCCTATTTAAGAATTATTATTACATTTTCTATATCATTGTATAAAAATATATTATTTAAATTTTTTTCTCAAATTCTAAACCCTAATCTCAAAACTTTCGAACCTGTATAACCTAATCTCCATAAATCCTCAAATCTTAAATTTTAAGCTTTTTTTTACAATTTTTATTATGTGATATTTGGTATTAATACGGTGGATCAATAATATGACTTAACTACCGTGATAAGAACCAAGGGTTTAGAACCTAGCTAATTTCAGATTATATAGCAAAGAGTTTCTCCACAAATCAATGGATATTACTCACCATTTTTCTGAGGAGAAAAGACGTCACAAGAAGCTGCTAATTCCTTGATAAGTCTAGCATAAATGACACCCTAACAAGTATGGATATTACTCACCACAAATGCTTGGATGCAAAACAACGCCACAAAGGTTGCCAATCCCTTGATAAGTTGCTTGAAGAGGAACAAAGAGCTAGAATGAGCTCTCAAATGATCTGAATATTCAAACTTCATTCAAAAATTATCTTTTACAGCAGCTGAGTTGCTCTTAAAAGGATACAAATCAACCCTAAGCTATAATACATCATAGCCTTTGATCTCATCCAAGGGTTGAAAATAAACACACCCAAAAAGCAGAAAAGGTAGCAGAAAACATTGACCAAAAAACATGGAAAAATTGAGGCAGCTGACCATAAAGCAATCCCATAAAGTATTACATCTTAACCCTTGATTTTATCTAAAGGCTGAAAAGAGAGCTGCCCAAAATCAATGGATATTACTCACCATTTTTCTGTGGAGAAAAGACGCCACAAGGAGCTGCTAATTCCTTGATAAGTCTAGCATAAATGACACCCTAACGAGTATGGATATTACTCACCACAAATGCTTGGATGCTAAACAACGCCACAAAGGTTGCCAGTCCCTTGATAAGTTGCTTGAAGAGGAACAAAGAGCTAGAATGAGCTCTCAAATGATCTGAATATTCAAACTTCATTCAAAAATTATCTTTTACAGCAGCTGAGCTGCTCTTAAAAGGATACAAACCAATCCTAAGCTATAATACATCATAGCCCTTGATCTCATCCAAAGGTTGAAAATAAACACAGCCAAAAAGCAGAAAAGGTAGCAGAAAACATTGACCAAAAAACATGGAAAAATTGGGGCAGCTGACCACAAAGCAATCCCATAAAGTATTACATCTTAACCCTTGATTTCATCCAAGGGCTAAAAAGAGAGCTGCCCAAAATCAGTCTCAATGACACTCCAAAATTGGAGCAAAAGATGGAGCAGCTGAGAACAAAAGAAACCCTATAAAATATTACATCTTAACCCTTGTTTCCATCTAAGGGCTGAAATTGAAGCTGCCCAAAATGTCCAAATGGCACAACAATATGCCTAGTTTTATTTTGCCAATTTTGCCCTAATTTCCATTCTAGGATTGTCCCAATCCTTGCACTCCCAATTTAGGTCCCCTTGATTATGAATGGCCTCTTGAATGAGCCCATTTAAAGCTTTTTCGAGTTGTGCCTTCCTAGACCTTGTGATTGATCCACTTGGAATTTGTAGAGCTCGATGATTCTCATCATTCCCCTTCTCTTCAAGAGGATTCGTCCTCGAATCATCACTTGCATAATCAAAAGGAGAAAGATCAGAAACATTAAAAGAGGTACTAACATTATACTCACCAGGAAGATCAATTTTGTAGGAATTTTCATTGATTCGCTCAATCACTTGAAAGGGTCCATCTCCCCAAGGTTGCAACTTGGACCGTCTTTTTTCAAGAAACCGTTCCTTTCTCATATGCACCCAAACCCAATCACCAGGCTCAAAAATGACTCTTCGCCTCCCTTTGTTGGCTCTGTAAGCATAATCCTTATTTCTCTTCTCAATTTGCTCATGAATGCGTTCATGGAGCTTCTTCACCGTTTCAGCCTTCCTTGCACCATCTAAGTTAGTTTTCTCTGAAATAGGAATAGGTAATAAGTCCAAAGGAGTTAGCGGATTGAAACCATAAACAATTTCAAATGGAGAATGATCAGTAGTTGAATGCACACTCCGGTTATAAGCAAATTCAACAAAAGGTAAACAATCCTCCCAATTTTTCAAATTCCTTTTTATTATGCCCTAAGCAACGTTGACAGAGTCCTATTGACTACCTCAGTTTGCCCATCTGTTTGAGGGTGACAAGTAGTCGAAAACAAGAGTTTAGTGCCCATTTTAGCCCAAAGAGTTTTCCAAAAATAACTAAAGAATTTAACATCCCTATTAGACACAATGCTCCTAGGAACTCCATGAAGCCTAACAACCTCCCTAAAGAATAACTCTGCTACATTAGTGGCATCATCGGTTTTATGACATGCTATAAAGTGTGCCATTTTAGAAAACCTATCTACAACCACAAAAATGGAGTCTCTACCCTTCTTAGACCTAGGTAACCCTAAAACAAAATCCATGGAAATATCTACCCAAGGTGTGCTTGGTACGGGCAAGAGAGTATATAGTCCTTGTGGTAGGACTTTGGATTTGGCTTGCTTACAAGTGATGCATCTAGAACATATTCTCCCTACATCCTTCCTTATTGTTGGCCAATAAAAATGCTCATGCAAAACATCTAAAGTCTTCTTAATTCCAAAATGCCCCATTAATCCCCCCCCCCATGGGCCTCCTTAATTAACAACTCACGCATGGAACATTTGGGTATACACAATTGATTTTCTTTAAATAAATACCCATCTAATTTATAAAACTTTTCAAAGGAAGTTTTTTCACATGCATGGTAAATAGCAGAGAAGTCATCATCATTAGCATACATTTCCTTAACATATTCAAATCCTAGCAATCTAGCATTTAAAGTTGAGAGTAAGGCATACCTCTGTGATAAAGCATCGGCTACAACATTTTCCTTACCTCTCTTATATTGAACAATATAAGGAAAAGTCTCAATGAATTCCATCCATCTAGCATGCCTCCTATTCAATTTACCTTGGCACTTCAGATGTTTTAGAGATTCATGATCGGTATGGATGACAAATTCTCTTGGCCAAAGGTAATGTTGCCATGTCTCTAGGGTCCTAACCAAGGCATATAGCTCCTTGTCATACATTGGATAATTAAGGGTTGTTCCATGAAGTTTCTCGCTAAAATAAGTGATAGGTCGTCGTTCCTGCATCAAAACAGCTCTTATACCTATTCCTGATGCATCGCACTCAACTTCAAAGGTTTTAGTAAAATCAGGTAAAGATAAAACAGGTGCAGAACATAAACTATCCTTCAATGCTTTAAAGGCTCTATCCTGATTCTCACCCCATTTGAAACCAACAGACTTTTTAATAACCTCGGTTAGAGGTGCAGCTAGTGTATTAAAATCTTTGACAAACCTTCGATAAAAACTAGCTAAGCCATGAAAACTTCTAACCTCGGTTACAGATTTAGGTGTGGGCCATTCTCAAATAGCCTTAACCTTTTCCTCATCTACTTCTACCCCCTTAGAACTAACAACAAAACCAAGAAAAACTAACTTGTCCATGCAAAAAACACACTTTTTCAAGTTCGCATACAATTGTTCTTTTCTCAAAATTTCAAGCACATACCTAAGATGTAAGACATGCTCTTCAAGATTTTTACTGTAAATGAGAATATCATCAAAATATACAACAACAAATTTTCCAATAAATGCACGCAGAATATGATTCATAAGCCTCATAAAAGTGCTAGTTGCATTTGTTAGACCAAAGGGCATGACTAACCACTCATACAATCCATGTTTAGTTTTAAAAGTGGTTTTCCATTCATCACCCTCTCTCATCCTAATTTGATGGTATCCACTTCTCAAATCAATTTTTGAAAAAATGCAAGAACCATGCAACTCATCTAACATGTCATCTAGTCTAGGAATAGGATGTCGATATTTTACCGTAATGTTATTGATGGATCGGCAATCAACACACATCCTGCTTGATCCATCCTTCTTGGGAACGAGTAGCACGAGAACAGCACATGGACTCAGGCTCTCTCTAACTTGACCTTTGATCAAGTACTCTTCAACCTGTCTTTGAATCTCCTTAGTTTCTTCGGGGTTGGTCCTATAGGCAGGTCGGTTTGGAAGATAAGCCCCTGGTATAAAGTCAATTTGATGCTCAATCCCCCTGATTGGTGGCACCCCATCTGGAATCTCTTCAGGGAACACGTCTTCAAATTCCTGCAAAATAGAAATAGTGGTACTAGGAAAAGACTGGTTAAGATCGTTAATAGAAAATTTTGCCTCCTTGTACAAAAGTACAAGTATGGGTTGTTTTGAATAAAAAGTCCTCTTGACCTCACTTGCCTTAGCATAAAAATTCACATTTTTTTCTCTAGTATTTTTCCACTTTCTTCTCCTTTTTCTTCACTATTTTTTTTTCTTTCATTCTTTTTTTTCTTTTTCTTTTTCATTCTTCTCTTTTTGTTCTTTTTCCCTAACCATCCTCAATTGATCTTCAAAGACTTGCTTTGGTGAAAGGGGTACAAGTGTGATGTTTCTACCATTCTTCACAAACGAATACTTGTTTCTATATCTGTCATGTGTAACCCTCCTATCATATTGCCAAGGCCTACCTAGCAAGATGTGTCCAACTTGCATGGGTACCACATCACACATCACCTCATCCTGGTACTTTCCAATGGAGAAGCTCACTAATACTTGCTTATTAACCTTCACTTCCCCACTATCATTTAACCATTGCAACTTGTAAGGCTTAGGGTGTTCAAATGTGGGCAACCCTAATTTCTCAACTAAGGTAGTACTAGCCACATTGGTGCAACTTCCCCCATCTATGATAACACTACACACTTTGTTACTCACATGACATCTAGTATGGAAGATGTTATCTCTTTGTTGTTCAAGGTCATCCTCCTTGACTTGAGTGGTCAAAGATTGCCTTATTACAAGTGCTTCCCCATCCACGGGTCCTATCTCCTCTTCACTAGCTTCCCCTATAGATGGCATCTCATCTTCTTCACTTTCATTATCGGTTCCAACCTCACCACTCGCTAAGCTGATCATTACCTTCTTATTGGGACATTGAGAGGCTATATGACCATTACCAAGACACCGAAAACACCTTAAGTCACGATTACAAATTGGGGTGTCGATTTTACCTTTGTCCTTGCTAGCCCCCATCTCTTTGGCTTTGTAAGGCTCAAATCTTGGTTTGTATGTAGCTATTTCATCTTTTTTCTCATTGAACTTCCAAGGACTAGTAAGGTTTGGTTTTTGAGTAATGGGACTAGACCTTAATGGTTGGGATCGAAAAATCCATTTCTTTAATTGCCTTTCCACCTTGATTTCCATGTGGACCATGTCCTCCATTTCCACATAATGATGAAGTTCCACAATGTTGGAAATGTCCGGATTCAACCAACTAAGAAACCTAGCCATGGTTGCCTCTCTATCTTCCTCAACATTAGCTCTTGTCATAGCCATTTCCATTTCCTTGTAGTACTCATCAACACATTTATATCCTTGAGTCAATCTTTGTAAGCGTTGGTGTAACTCTCTATAGTAGTAGCTATGCACAAACCTCTTTCTCATGATAGCCTTCATGTCCTCCCAATTATCTACGGGCCTTTCACGGTTTCTCCTCCTACTAATGACCAATTGATCCCACCAATTCAATGCATAGTCAGAAAACTCAATTACAGCAAGTTTTACTTTTTTCTCCGTTGAGTAGTTGTAACATTCAAAGATATGCTCCACTTTCTTCTCCCACTCCAAATACAACTCTGGGTCATTCTTTCCTTGGAATTGTGGTATCTTCATTTTTATACTACTGAGATCTTTGTCAACTCCATCTTGAGCTCTAGGTGGGGGTCTCCACATACCTCCTCTACCATTTCTTCCACCTCTATTCCCATTTCTTCCTCCTCTAGGCATTCTTTCCCCTTCTTCCTCCAATTCTTCTTCCCAATCTTCTTCCTCTATATCATCCCCAACATGAGCTTGCCTATTAACCCTCCTAACATTGGGTGGAGGTGTTTCTCTTTGTAAAGCTGCTAAGGAATTTTCTTGCCTTTCCAATCTTTCATTCATATCAACTACCAAGTTGTTCATCCTTTCAAAGGATTGTTGCAGCGCCCTCATCATGAACATCATATCCGGTCTTCCTTCGGGACTACTGTTTGACATTCTTTTTTTTTTCAATTCTACACAACAATAGGTTAGTTTAATAAAATAGAACTAATGTAAATTCACACAATACCTCACGTGTTTAGCGCTCGGATTAATCGCTCAAACCCTCTTAGTTCCTAATCAAAGCAACCAAATCCAGGATTTTTGACCAATTTGTAGAATTATCAAAGACCAAAAAAAAAAAATAGTTCACAATATCCCACTTGTTAAAGCACAAAGGAAACTAACTCAAAGTGTTTAGAGTAGTAAGCACAAGAAAAGGCAATAGAACAACACAATTGGAAAACAACAATTTCCACCCAAAGGAACTAAGCACACAATGGAAGATTTATAATCAAAGTGTAAAATCCTTCAAACTATGAGTTCTAATACTCACTAGAAATTAGCAAATGCAATTTGGCCTCTCTATTTTTTTATGTCTTTTTTTTTCAATTAATTCTGGCCACTCTTTTTCTATTTTTTTTTTGTAACAAGTATGCTAATAACTCAAGAGTCAATCAATACAATACTTTCCATATGAGTTTGAGGAATTTTTAAGATTGGTAAAATAGCACATAAATTACGACACAAAGGGAAAATGAAATTTCTGCAGGAACTACCACAGAAATACTAGAAAACAACCAAAAACTGCAGAATATTTCAGATTTTGCAGAATAAGCAAGGAAATATACAAAATAGATTCAGTAATAGCAAAATTTGCAGGGAAAATGCAGAATATGAAAGAAAAATTTAGAATACTTTCGGAAACAGCAGGATATGCAAGGTTACTACTGAAAAACTTTGGACACAATAGAATTTGAAAGGAAAATGCAGAAAAAACGTGGAAACAAAGAAGAGCAATATTTTTAGGGTATGGAGAATAAATTTTAGCAAGAACACAGCATAATGATATTTATTTATTTTTCGTTTTTTTTTGTGTCAGAAATACAACAAGAACACAAGAACAAGAACAAATATAAAGGATAGGAATATGAAAATTAGCACCAAAAGCTCTGATACCAAATGATAAGAACCAAGGGTTTAGGACCTAGCTAATTTCAGATTATATAGCAAAGGGTTTCTCCACAAATCAATGGATATTACTCACCATTTTTCTGAGGAGAAAAGACGCCACAAGGAGCTGCTAATTCCTTGATAAGTCTAGCATAAATGACACCCTAACAAGTATGGATATTACTCACCACAAATGCTTGGATGCTAAACAATGTCACAAAGGTTGCCAATCCCTTGATAAGTTGCTTGAAGAGGAACAAAGAGCTAGAATGAGCTCTCAAATGATCTGAATATTCAAACTTCATTCAAAAATTATCTTTTACAGTAGCTGAGCTGCTCTTAAAAGGATACAAACCAACCCTAAGCTATAATACATCATAGCCCTTGATCTCATCCAAAGGTTGAAAATAAACACAGTCAAAAAGCAGAAAAGGTAGCAGAAAACATTGACCAAAAAACATGGAAAAATTGGGGCAGCTGACCACAAAGCAATCCCATAAAGTATTACATCTTAACCCTTGATTTCATCCAAGATCTGAAAAGAGAGCTGCCCAAAATCAGTCTCAATGACACTCCAAAATTGGAGCAAAAGATGGAGTAGCTGAGAACAAAAGAAACCCTATAAAATATTACATCTTAACCCTTGTTTCCATCTAAGGGCTGAAATTGAAGCTGCCCAAAAAGTCCAAATGGCACAACAATGTGCCTAATTTTATTTTGCCAATTTTGTCCTAATTTCCATTCTAGGATTGTCCCAATCCTTGCACTCACAATTTAGGTCTCCTTGATTATGAATGACCTCTTGAATGAGTTCATTTAAAGCCTTTTCGAGTTGTGTCTTCCTAGATCTTGTGATTGGTCCACTTGAAATTTGTAGAGCTCGATGATTCTCATCATACCGTATACTAATACTTGAGTGTTATTTCGTAAATAATATGAAAGAAAAAAATTATCAAAAATATATTTTCTTGTTTTTTAAATTTTTTATAAGATTAAATAATATTTTTAAGTAATAATTTTTTATAATATATTATGTGTGATGGAGAAAATAACAATTAAATTTTATTATTTAAATTTTATTTAATATGCATTAAGATAATATACAATGTTATATATTTTATTTCAATTATAAATCAAACTGGAATTTTATTACTAACTAAATTTGGTTTTGTCATCAGTCATTCAACTTCCCCTGATTCCCCTTCTCTTCTTTTTTTTCCCCGGCCTTTTGTTGCTCCATTGTGTTCCAGTAAAGGGACCTTTTTCCTGTGGGTGGAAATTAGCCACAACTCTTTTCAACTACAAACATAATTAAGATACTCTATGCCTGCATGTTGTACAAAGACATTGATATAATTTATAAACCTTAAATTATAATTAGTCGTGCAAGTTGTACCTAACCAATGGAAGCTGAGAGCTCTTTTGGAATTTTTTTAATTATTCATATATATATATAAGAAGATGATACATTGTACCTGAACCAAATTGTTTTTACATTGTACCAGCCTTGCCCATGTGGTTTAGTGACTATAATAAGAATACTTCATAAAAAGTCAATACCTACTTGCTCTTTTTAGTTAATAGTCTCGGATTCATTATTGATTGAAAAGGTTCCAAATTTGTATTCTGTACCTGGATAATTTGGTTGACTTCGCACTACTACAAAACTGGGTATATAAGTCGATACGTAAAGTCGGTTTTTTCCAAAAACCGACTTTAAATTAGTTTAAAGTCGGTTCGATGTCGAACCGACGCTATCCACGTAGGACGTAGCGTCGGTTGATGTGTCAAACCGACGCTATGCGTGGGCATAGCGTCGGTTCTAGGTGTTAACCGACGCTACGCTACGTGGATAGCGTCGGTTCACCACGTCAACCGACGCTACGTCCAGGTGTAGCGTCGGTTCGCCACGTCAACCGACGCTCCTAGAACCGACGCTATCCTACGTGGATAGCGTCGGTTGACACCTGGAACCGACGCTATCCACGTAACATAGCGTCGGTTCGACACGTCAACCGACGCTACACATGTGGATAAATATTTTCTCTTCTTTCTTCCCAGACAGAAACTATTTTCAGCGTTCCAGAACTCTAAAAAATCGAAAACCTTCTCCTCCATTTCTCCTCCACTCTTTCTCATTTTTCGGCCACCTACGACTACCATTTCCAACATCGGTTAGTGAGTTTTCTTCCTCTCTAACTAATCTTTTAGATCCCCTATTATTCATATTTTTTTCCTGTTATTATGTGTTATTATTTATATGTATATATTGTTGTATTATATATGTAGGTTTCTATTATAACATAAGGAGAAGAATATGACGATCTTGAATAAAATAGAACAAAACCATGGTAATTTTTCTGTTATTAATTAATATTTTATTTTTCAAATATTTGTATTATTTGAAATATTTGTTAAACTGATATTGATTTTTTTTCTGCTCGAATACAGGTTGAATATGAATAAATTAAAAAAAAAAAAAAGTTAAAGTCGGTTCACCGCGTGAACCGACTTTAAACGTAAAGTCGGTTCATCGCGTGAACCGACTTTAAACGTAAAGTCGGTTCATCCCGTGAACCGACTTTAAACGTAAAGTCGGTTCACACCTTGAACCGACTTTACACTTTAAGTCATTTAATTTAAAGTCGGTTCAGCGAACCGACTTTAAATTAGTTTAAAGTCGGTTAAAACCCGACTTATATACCCAGTTTTGTAGTAGTGTCGTATTCACATTTTATTAAGAATCGATATGTAAATCAAATTCTTTTATAAACTAATGAATACTAGTTTGACATAATAAACAAATATAAACGGTAGTTGTTGTAATTTAATTATTTAATTATTATATTTGTGAATATTTTAATCTTTTTAGATATAATTTTTAATGTTATAATAAACTCTAAATATGAAATTAAGTGTAACTCCGATTTCTTACTTAACTTATTTGAGTTTTGTTGCCCTTAAACATATTGAACACGTTCATGAGCACCAAAACTCATACAAACCAAGAAACAAATCAGAGTTACGTACAATTGATTTAATATTTAGAGTTCATTATAACATTAAAAATACTAACAGAGATTTCAAATAACTTCATATTTATAAACAAATGAAAGTGCTAATATGAGTTCGTAAAGAAAGTAGGAAAGAGAGATGAGATGTAATTTGGGCAAAAAATAGGTCCATAAAACAATGCATTCCCCTAAATACATGAGCATATAATCATCCATCAAACAAATGACTTTAGACACAAGAATAGATAGAGAAATTAAATCATTAAAAAATTTACTGTTATGTTGTCGTATGCTATTCAAAATCATCAAAATCTTCTCCTCATTCTTCTTGTGATGATATAATTTGAATCATGTGTTCTTCTCATTCCTCTCTTAAATCATCAAAAATTTGTTGGTCGTAACCCGTCTTGTTCCACACATGACTCTATTATTTTGTTGTGGAACCTACAAAAAATAAGTGTACATGATTTTTCATATTCGAACGTCTTTATTATTCAATTGTAACATTAATAAAATTATTAATATATGCTTGTACATACCATAACTTTTGCCCATGTAAGCTTATGAGATTTTTTAAGGGCAATGCCCTTAAACTTGTTCCACAACTTTTATGCCCTATCAAGGTTTAAAATCCTTAGTTTTTATTAAATATTACAAAAAATAATAGAAAAAACTAATATGTAGCTATAATTTTTACATTTCAACAACTGCTTTTGTATCTTTACTTAGTTTTATGGAAATTGAGTCACAGTACCAAGCATGATTATTGAACATATCAATGATTACCAACATCCAATGATTTTGGCCTTGTTCAAACCTTAATGGCCAAGGGATTATCAACTTTTGATTTCTGTTAAGCGTTAATGCCCTAAAACATAATTGTTTAGCTCTGATGCTAACATCATTCTCTTGATATTGAATGACATATGAAGAATCATAGAACATTGCTAAATGTGATAAGTGATTATGTTGAAGTCGATAATAGCACGCCATATATAAAAGATATATATATATATATAATTAGATAATATAAATATAATTATATATGTTCTACATAAATGAAAGAAAATAAATAGATTGAGGACTCACCTTGTCCATACTTGAATTATACTTAAATCGATCATTTGATATTCAAGTAGTTGCAATAAGCACTCAATCGATATATAAGTTTGGTCGAGGTCTACACTAGAAATTTCTATAGGAAGTGGCACAGTTCATCCATCGTTTATGCTAAATGCCCTCCCAACAATAGTCATCAAAGTGCCAAGATTTCTGCTGAAGTTTAAAGCATAATTATGACTATACTTTTTCCAAGGCTTCTTCTTGAATGACTTGGTGCGCGATGATTGGCCACTAGACATAGGTTTAGCACGAGATACTTGCTTCGTATCTCTTAATTGTGCCGTATTTAAGAGTTCTGGTATAATAGACTAAAAAAAGTATTATATATGTATTTTTTTAGTAATAATATAAGATATAATAAAATAATAGTAGTAAACAAGTGTTATTTTTTAAGTTAAAAAATAGTACAACGTCAAAATTTAGAACAACTTGAATCGACGGCCAAGCCACATACTATCTAACCGCCTCTTGGACTGTGGTAGCATTAGAAGGCACATGTAATGGACAATCATGAAACAATGATTGATCAATTACTATTCGCCAATGATTAGGCAAATATTGATTATGAATCATCCGATCATCGCTCAATTATTGTACCGTTCCAATAGTAACAAAGTCCGTTGACGAAGGATGTTTCAACAAATATTTCATATTCTGTAAAAAATTTAAGTGTTATATATAAAAAATAAAACATATAATCAGAATTTAAAAATAATAGATTATATACACCAGAAATTAAAATCTTACCACATATGATTCATCAAATAGAAGAGGACTCACATGTGGGGTAGCTATTGGATGTACATTCTCATCAAAACGTTCATCGTGGTTTGATTGATGGTAAGAATGTGCAGATTGCATTGGAGAAAATGAACCACTACTTGATTGCATATGTATTCCTGGCATATAGTGAGGACCAATAGGATGGCTATATCACATACTGGATGTAGTTTGAGCGCAATGAGATTGCATGGGTGGCATGCTTGGCATGGATGGTGGCCTGTCTGTCATGGATGATGGCATGCTTGGTATGGATTGTGGCATGCCTAGCATGGATGGTGACATGCTTGGTATGGATGGCATGCCCTGGTTGTAGCATGATGTCATGGCTGACATTTGTTGTGATTGATGTTCTTTTAAAGTGGAAATCTCACTTAACACTGAAGCCTTAAATGAATTGAATTCTTCTTCATTTTTAGTGTACTTCTCCTTACTTACCGTTTGAGGCTTTTGTTTTGGAATTTTAAAATACTCCATAGAACCATCATATTGGCTGCCTCTCCTAACACGACCAGGATGCTCGTGTCTGAATGCATGATATAAAGCATTTCTCCCAGGCTTTTTGATTATTTCACCCCTGGATATTGTTTCTTGAACAACTCTCTACAAATAATAAAGCACACAAACATATCATTCATTATTACATCAATTATTAAATATCATTAAGACTTTTTATCAACCAAAATTACTAACCAACTTATTTAATTGTTCTTCTCCTCGCTTAGTCATCGGTCTTGAATTCTTCATTTTGGGAGTCTTTGTTTCTATGTACAATTCAGTTCGGGTAACAGGTCTACCCAATTCAGCTTCCTACATAAATTATGAAAATTTTATTAACAATGACATGAAATTAAATTGAGGAAAATAAATATAAAAATATTTATAAATTAAGACAAATTAATAAGACCATTTTATATCTAACTTCAGGATTTGAAGACCTTCCAATACGGTTAGGAAGAATGTTATGCATTTGTACATTCTAATGATCTTCCCTAATAATTTAAAATTTATCTCAACGTCTATAATCCACAAAGTCTTTCCAAAGGTGTAATCCAGGGGTGTCCTTCAGGGATTTTATAGAGCTCTAACTCATCTAGTGGTTCCAAATATGGAAACACATATTTTCTTGCCAATCTGGAAGTCTTGTATTCCTTCCACGCCTTATTTGCAATCTTATAACACTTGATCTTCCAACTGTCGTCGATTTTGTAACGATTCTGTAAAAACACAGTACAAAATATTAGATATAATACACATCTAATATAATATATATATATATATATATATATATATATATATATATATATATATTGATTATAAAATATAAGAGACTTACACAAATGATTATCCATATTTTGAACTTTTTTGCATCGTCAACCTCAGACCAATCATTTATATTGATTGGTATACTAGACTTCGTAAATTGACCAATAAAGGATTTCAATTGTTGACCATTTTCCCCTATTGGATTACCAGTAGCATAAAATAGAACATGTATTCTATCATCTGGGTTAAGTGGAGCATCAGGTATATTCGCTCAACCCTTTCTTTTCAAATACCCCAATGGATCATTTGGATCTACAAGCTATGTTATCCGAAGATCGATGAAATATCTACAAATAATGAAGAAATATAAATTAATTGACAATTTTAGGAACATACATATATATAAGAGTTATTACAATAATATAGAACATACGTTATGTTTAATTAGGTTTTAATCGTATACATATATTCCTTCACAATCACTTCGAGCCCATGACGAATAATCATCATCATCAATTAGATCATCACATACATTAGGCAATTTATTTGAGAAATTACTAATAAAGGTTTCGGGATCATCCTCACGTAATTCATCTTCAACACCATGAAACATATTTTCTATCTATACATTATGATAAGATGTATGTAATCCACTCACATTCTTATTTATCTTTTCCCCATGAGTATTATCAATATTTTTTCCATGATAATACCAACATCTATAACTCAAAAGAATACCATTACGGATAAGGTGATACGTAACCTCATCAAATTCATGAAATCGCTCATTTTTACATTTAACACATGGGCATCGAATCATACTAGTTCCAGTATTATTATTTCTACAAGCAAATTCCATGAAACTTTCAACTCCAGAAATATAGTCTTGCTCAATTCTACACTTTGACATCCAAGATTTGTCAATTTTCTATTAATGACATTAATTAAGCATATTACTTAATTATGTATCCAATGAATATATTTCAAGTATTATTATATATAAATTTTTCTAATTATTAGAATATATATCAAAACATACATAGTACAAAACAGTTATCATTTTAATCTTTTTACAAAACCATTTCTATACAAATTAAAAAATAATCAACATGTCAGCATGAATATATAAAAACCAATCACTTTAATTGATTCTAATTTCTAAACATGTTACTATATCATAATTAAAAAGTAATGTTAATTATACGTATATAACATTCTATAGAAGTATATAGGGACTACTATAGTAACATATTTAACATTTTAACACATAAGTAGCATATATAAATAAAAATAATAATACTACTTAGTTTTTAGTTATTATTTGATTTTTATTAATATATATATATATATATTATTTAAATTATCGAGTTTATAAATATATATTTATAATTTTTTTAAGAGTCAATAGATAGCACGTATAACTCTTATACCAATATAATTTCTTACAAATTAAAAAAATATATATTATTTTTCCTCTATTCACTACTTAATAAAATATAATTATTTATATATAAATAAATTTATCCACTCACAGTAAACCCACAACATTTCAGATATTATTTCCACATAAAATAAGTCAAACATAATAAAAACATAACTAAATCAAAAATTTATACAAAAAATAAAACAAACTGAATAATAAGCTGTAAAATTCTACTTAATAAAATATAATTATTTATATATAAATAAATTTATCCACGCAAAGTAAATATATATAATTCATCAAACCCACAACATTTCAGATATTATTTCCACATAAAATAAGTCAAACATAATAACAAGCAAAATAAAAAACATACCTAAATAAAAAATGTATACAAAAAATAAAACAAACTGAATAATAAGCTGCAAAATTAATAGAAATACTTACAAGAATGTTATGAAGTGACTAAATGGAGGAAAGAATAAGAAAATGATGTTTTGTAAGTGAGAATAAGTGAAAAAATGGTTATAAATTTTTTGAGTATTTCGCTAAAAAAAATAGTAGATCTAAAAGATAATGAGAATAGGAATATAACTCACAAAACGACGTTGCAAATGGTGGTCAGAGTTGGCCGAAATTTGAGAAAGAAGGTGGATGTAGCTCGGTTTTGGGAGAAAATGGAGAAGATAAATGAAAAAATTGGGATTCTGCGTAAAAAATGAGCCAAATTTGGATATATTGGGTGGATAGCGTCGGTTTGCCACGTCAACCGACGCTAGCCACGCAATTTAAATTTATTTATTTTTATCAATTATTATTTTATTTAGACTATGCATATATGTACTATAGAAATAGAAAAAATAATAACTTTAGAATAATATGTAATTAAAACATATACACAAAATTAAATAAAGATATATTATAGGTACATATATAAATTTAAATATCCAAACAAAATTATATAATTTTTAAAATTAATTGTCTAAAAAAAGGAAAAATTATACTATTTTTATCCTAACTTAAATTCTAAAGAGTCAAATAAAATAATAATTAATTTTAATTTTATTTACTTCATCCATTTTTTAATTTAAAAAATAGAACGTAACGTCGGTTCTATACCGAACCGACTTTAAATTCAAGTCGATTTTTTATAAAAATTGATTTTACATAGCGACTTAAATACCCTTTTTTTAGTAATGAAAGTATACAAATTTTAAAAAATATGACTAATTATATCTAATTTATAAAAATAAAATGATAAATTGTTATGATACCTTTCTTTCTAACTTAGCAAGTGGAATATGAACATAGTTCATATCTGCGTGGAATTTGCAACTTCTAAACTGATGGTTATTAGTTTGTGTTGGAGAGGAATGCCTTATGAAATTTAATTTTATGTTATGTAAAAAGTAGGAATCTACTTGCAGAAAGAAGTTCAGGCAAATAGGGTAGAAAATAGTTGCTGTTGCATTGCCAAAATATTTGAATAGGATTTCAGCATCTCAGGCTCTAAAAGTTTGCTTTAGTTTTGTCTTTTGACCCAGATAATAAGAGACATTGCCGGAGTTACTGAGATTCTTACAAGGTTGGATTCACCTTCTTCTCCTCTGGAAGAATCAATGACGGAATATGAAAGCTAAGACTTTTCAGACAGAACACAGATTCTCACCCTCTCTCCTCAAAAATTAAGCTCAATTGTTTTTCTCCATCTCCCTGACCTCCCATGCATTATTTTGAATGTTTTTTCGGTAAGGAACATTTATTTTGTTGCTCATATTTCATTGAAACTTTATATCTGTAATTCAACCAATCCGACCAAAGTTGGAAGTGATGAATGTGGTCCATGGATCCTTAAAAGCCGATCTTTATCAAGAAGCAAGTAGTATCATGACGTACTTTACTATCTATTGTGGTCATTTTTGACTGTGCATTAGCCGCCTAATATGCAATTTGTATTATTTAGCTTCTTTGATGAATTTGCAGTGTGTTATTATTAGATAAGATCAGGACAAAAAACAAAATCGAGGTATGCCAAGTGCGAAAGCCATTGACCAAGATTACCATTCAGGTTAACTAAATGTGCCATAGTTGTCATGCTGATTGAAGGCTCAGCCACCTCGTCGCAAGCTTGCCTTTTACTTAACCAGAGAACCGTATTGACTTTAATATATGTGCTTGTTTTTTTGGGTTTGGAAGGATATATTTTTTATATGTGATGGATAGTATTAAAGAATTCTTTTTGGGACCCTCTGATCTTTTAGGTTATATGTTTTTACCTGTCATTGCAAAAGTCATAGTTTTGTTTTTGTCTATAACTATAGGCGTTTGGTGACTTCATGAATACGATTGTACAATATATATATATATATATATATTTATATAATACCTCAATAACATTAATTAGTAAATGAATAAAAGCTAAACTGCTAATTATAAGTAAAATAATCAAATTATTTTATCAACTACTAGATCCCACGTTTAGGAATTAGTTGGTTGTCTTAAAAATTTCGGTTTTAGATGTCTATTATTTGACAACATGTCAAGTTGGAGACAACTTATGTAATAATACAAATTATTAAAATGAAAATTGCACAACATTGAAAGAAGTGAAAAATGAAAAGATAAAAATAATGAATTACATCCGTGAAATACAAAAATTAAATATAAGTAAATGTGTGCATGTATTAAACTAAAATATTAATTTAATTTACAGTAAAGTACATCAAAATCGAGTTTCAAACTCGAATAACTAAAAAATACAAATTACAAATTCGAAAACACCAAATCCTGGTCTACCTAAACAAAATAGAGTTGATTTGCATTAGTTGAGACTCATCTCTTTCTCAAATTACATGCTCAAATCACACAAAAAATTTATAACAGAAGAAATTAATTAAACCCTGTAGCGAAACATAATTAAGATTAATAAGCCCTTTAAAGATCTCGAGTAATTAACTACAATTTGACAAATCACTCACATTGAATTAATTTTCCTTTTTTTTATTATCATATGAAATTCCTCTGTTTTTCTGGGCAAAGCTGAGCTCCTAATTCGTACCCATATTGCATATGAGAAACATCAAAAGGTAACAAAGGAAATTGATCACCACCAAGCTCATGAATCAACCCTTCCAAATCTGTAAACCACATTCCTTTTTCTTCCTTAATTTGTTCTCTTGTATCCATAGCTTTAAACCCAGCTTTAAAATCTATTTTCTTGGTCAAGGTCATCTTTTTCTTATCAGAAAATACAATATTGCCTTTGGGTTCTTCTGAATTGTAATTTGTTGGAATTTTTGTATTTTTGTTGGAGGTTAATAGTTTCTCTGTGTGTTGTTTTCCAGTGAGTCTTTGAACTAACTCTCTGAAATTAGCGACATCTGTCTTTATAATTTCAGGGGCAAATATGTGGATTATACGAATTTTGGGCTTATTTGGTAATTTTGAAATTGTATGTGAATCTTTGTGAATGGCTAGTGATGATGGTGAAGATGAAAAGTGGCAAAAAGTGTGATTCTTGGCCATGGTTATCTCCTTCATAATGAGATCAAAAGAAAATGGTATAGAATAGAAAGTTGGTGTGTGTGTTTGGAAGGAAAAGGCGGAGATATATATGATTATATATGGTAAAGGAATTAGTAAAATATATATACAACTTTTATTAATTAAAAAAAAAAGTCTGCTTTAGTTGGAGTAAGGGATTGGATCACAAAAGTTGGATGGAATAAAGTATTACTCAAATCACCCAATTTAGATTTTGGTTTAATTCCTTTATGCTTTTTCTTTAATAAGTATTTATATTTGTAAGTAGACGTTGAATTATGTATAATAATATTAATGATAAATATACATAATTGTAATCAAAATCATAACTTTAGTAAATAAAAATAAATAAAAAATTACAACCTTAAAACTTATAGTTATAAAAACATCTCTTTTATTTAACTCAAATTTTTACCATTTTAAAAAATATAACATATAATTTCACATTATAATTTTTTATTAAAAATATTATAATAGATTTAAATATATATTAATATTTTTTTTCTTCCTTATATTTGGAAAAGTGAATTTGATTGTATTTATTTTGGTTTGAAGAAGAATTTTTGTAGCCATTTTTTTAAAAAATTTAATCATTTATTGTTTTTGTTTCTTATTTAAGAGAGTTTTTTTTATCATTGAAACTCTTATCATGTCAAATTTATTTAGTTTGTTTCAATAAATACATATTATAATAAGTGTATTATACTTGATATCAATCTAATTTTGTTTATAGATATAGGTATAGATGTTATAATTTTTGTTTATTTATTTTTATAGTTCAAAACGTTAAAATATTAAGATATAAATGATTAAGTTGGATTGAATATCTATTATTTTATCAATAAAAATAAAGAGTTATATATGTTCGAAGAGAGTCAAAAAAATAAAATTTAAGTCGTGTTAAAGATGATTTTTATTGAATCGTATAATAATTTAATATTTTTTATTTTATAAATTTAACTATTTTTTATTTTTTATTTAAATTGAACGAATTTAGATTATTAGTACTTTTTAAATACTTTTAAGTTTTGAAATTTTTTTATTTTCTCAACCATTTGATTCTTTGAAACTGTTATAACAATTTTAAATTAGTGAAAGAGGTACCCATGAAAAATATAAGATAATAAACATATCATTGATTTAATCATTCAACAAAAGAAGGGATAAATTAGACAACTCATGCTAAAAGTTGTAAGTAACTTACATTAAAAGTGATCAATCTATCTCATTTTTAATATATTAATTTATATGTTATTAATAATAGATAAATATATAGATAAAAACACACATTTTTATTCACACATTTACTACATATTAATAGTACATAGAATGATATATCAAAAATAACACCTACAAATTTCACTCTTAATTTTTTTGTTTATATTGCTTAGATTGATAAGCAAATTGAGACCAGATTAATAGGCAATAAGTAATATTTATAAGAATAAAAATAAAAAATAAAAAATTGTTATGTAGGTCGATCCTGACCGTGCTATCTCAGCAGCTAGCAAATTAACACAAACTGTTGTGTTGAAGTTAAATATAAATTATTTTTTGTAATGATGCAAATAGTGGGAAACCCATCTCTACAAGCTACAGCTACAGTTACTACCTTCCATATTTAATTAACTTTTTCCTCTTAATATATATATTACAAGGACTCACATCTTCTACATTAAATTAAATGTTCACATATAATAACTGCAATATTCAATAACATTTTACTATATTATTTAAATATATCACAATTTTTGGTTTGGTATCATATTTTCAGTGGAGTTTTTTTTTTAATCTGATTGTTTGTATTTTTTTAAAATATTAACAATCTATTTTTATAACTAATAAATATAATGATCTAAAATTATTAATAATTTTAACGCTTGAGTATATATATATATATAATCGATAATGTTTGCCCAAGATCTAATCTGGCCTTAAGCACATTCAACTGCTTTTTACACAAATCCGCGTGGAATTAATATGCATCAAGCTGGAAATATCAAAATCATGCTTTCCATAAATGACAGATCGTACAATATTATATTTTAAAAAAAAGTATTTACCAGCGACATTAAAAGTTTTTGAAAAAATAAATGAATTAAAAGTAGAAAGAAATTAAGATTAACAAATGTAAATATTGAATTGTGTGATTATACTTTACAAAAATAATAATAAAATAATAAAAAAATAAATTCTTATAAATCTATGATATCTATAAAAATCTAAACCAAATCTTAAACTTTTTTTTTTTATAAAATCGTTCTATAATAATGATAACTATTGTTTTTAATTATTTTATAATTTCATTAATATTCTTTTTTATAAATTAATAATAATTAAAATATTTATAATTATTAAAATTAAAATTATTTATTTTAAATGACATAAATAATTATCATTTTTTTTATTAATTATCTTCGATCTTGTTTTACTAATTAAATAACATAAATTAATTAATCAATTATTTATAGTTAAAATATCGATAATTTTTTATAAAATATTATTTATCTTAAATAATATATATAAAAAATCTCAATTTATTATCTTTCTTAAATTTTATTTTTATTAATTAAATAATAAATTCATACTTATAAATCATATAAATTCAGGCTTATATATCACACTAATAATATATATTTTTAAATATAATAATTATATAATTTAACGTGTTTTTAGAGTATAATTACTTAAAATGAAAAATAGGCTTTATTTGTCATACAATAAAATGAATCATTAATATATTAGAAGTACTTGATTAATTATCTTGGAGAATAAACACAACCATGATAGCAAGAGATCTGAAAGGCTACGAAAATATTGGTTTATATAGATTTAAAGAGAGGTTGGCTATCTTGTATTTATTTAATTAACCACAATTATTGCAACTTTTTTATTTAATTAATATAAAATATGTTTTATTTCAAAATGGATTGATTTTATTAAAATTAAAATATTTGGGATTAAATCTTAAAATAAGAATGTTAGGGAGTCAAATTGTAAAATCTATAAAAATTAGGGAATAAGTGTTAAGAAAACAAAATTTTAAAAATTAGAGTGTAAAATTTGTTAAAATTAAGAAACTAAATCTTAAGAAACATTAAGGGATTAAAGTATTGAATTTATAAAAATTAAAAACATATTAATATTGTTCATTTTTTTTTATAAATAAGTGAAAGTTCAACTTTAAATTTTTGCATGCTAGCAAAACTAAAATATATACAGGCAGTATCAATGGATTTACTTAAAATCTTTAAGATTTACTTCCACGCTAATGTCATTATAGCACAGTAACACCTTAATTTGTTTGTGAAAGGTGTTAATGTAAGATTAAGGATTTTGATATTGTTGAATATTATTGGAACTAAAATATTTGTTTTCATATAAGAGTTTCAGAAATTCAAGAATATATTTAATTAACTTAAAGAATGTATTTAGTAGAAAAAGGAGAGGACACGACTGAAAGCAATGGTTTAATTTAAAATTGATTACTACTATATCATTAAAATTATAATTGATAAAAAAATTTCCTTAAAATTGTAGGATATCACTACACGAAAAAACAACATCTATGATAATAATACTAACAAAAAAAATCGTTGGGCACATTTAGAGACAAACATTGATATAAGTATTTGATGATGTTGATCAAAAATTTTACTAATTAAAATTAACAAGAACAATAAATAAGGAAAAAAAATTATCACAAAAAAATTATTAACAACAAATTTGTTCTTAAAAAGTCGAGAGGAATTTTCCTCCATAAATATTTTGTCCTTAAAAAGGGAAAAATAGTGGGAAATTCATATAAAAATTATCATAATTTTTTTTTTCTCTAAAATCAAAACTATTAAGAACAAAAATTGATAATATATTCGGAACAATTTTTTTTTGTCCTTTCAATACCTAAATTTTGTTGTCAAATATGAAAAATATAAAGGACGAGTTTTTTGTCTCAAAAATTTAAAAGATACAAAAAGAATATTCTAACACGCATAGGTGGACAAATTTTTTGGCAAAGAATAAAGTTAAAACATTACTATAAATAGTTAGTGATTTTTTTTCTTTGTAAATAAAATGATTAAATTATTTAGAAAATAAGATTAATTAGTATATATCTTTTTAAAACTATGAAATTGCATAATACATTTTTTATATTTTATATTAATCTTTTGTAAATTTAATTTCATACGTGGGGTTTCATTTTTAATATTCTTTAGAAAAATATATGTTTATTTTTTTATGATATAAATAAACATATATTTATTAATATTATAAGAAAATAAATATATTTTTTAATTAAGGGATTACTAGTTGAGTTTATTTATCCGAAGTGATTATTATATTACGGTCTTTTTTAACTAAAGCATCATATTTGGCTTTTCTTAAAAACATACATTCGTGTAATATATATTGGTTATATAAATCGTGTCATTTTTCTTTAAAAAATTTATAAAAAAGTTAAAATATTTTGAAAACAAATAAAGATAAACCTTTAAGATTTTAATATATTTAAAGTTAGATTAAAATTTTTAAATTTAAAAGATAATGAATGTATTATTATGAAAAAAATTAAGAGATTAAAGTGTTAAATATGATAAAATTAAAGTACAAGTAGCATTGTTCAGTCAAGTTTTATCTTCATTGTTAATTCTTAACATTTATCAGATTTAATGTTTTGGTCTATTAATTTTTTTTATAATATTATTTTAAATTTAATAATATTAGTTGAAATTTAAAGATAATGTACTACATATATTAATTTTTAAAAATTAAGAAATTAAATAATAAAAAATAATTTTTTATTAGATTAAATTTTATTCTTATATTATAATTTAATGTAATTTTAAATTTTTTATGAAGTGTTTTAAATTAAAAGAATAATGAATATAATATTATGAAATTAACAATCTAAAGCGTTAAATATTACAAAGTTCTAAAAGCAAAAATGTAGTCCACCCTAGAGTTCTAGTTTACAGCCACTTAGGGCAAACACGTTCATTCTCACATTTGATAGCTCTCGTGCAGAGCCCTCGTCTCAGATGTTACATGTACAGAACACCTCACCAAGCTCTGTCCGTCCCTCCGTCCCTGACCTCTGTCCATAGTCGTCCATCTCGTCATTGCGAGCTCTGTTTCGTCTTTGCAGCCAGTGCCGTGTCTCCTCTCAAGTGCTTCCTCCATCGAGTCCAGGGTCGAGTCTCCTCACGTCATTCCTCCATCTCCGTCCAACATCGTCTAGCTAAGCTCTCCACCCGCTACCGTTGTATCTCCATCATCAGGTAGTATTCTGTTACCCCGTCTAACTCTTAGCTACTTGTTATGTTCTGTTATTTTACGCTCAAAGCCATATTGTTTTACAGGTTTTGTGTCTTGGCTATTTATCTTTGAAATTCATCTTCGTAATTTTTTTTATTCTTACTCCATTCACCATTCAGATATGTACATAACTTTGGATCATTCCCTGTAATTCTTACTAAATCCATGAGTTACTCTCCGATGATGTTCATAATGCTTTTGATATAAATTGGTAGTTTTCTTATCAAGTACCAATTTACCATATGTGTATAATATATATTGGTATGGTTCTCTTGGCATTTTTCTTGGTGGCTTTGCATGGTGATCCCTTGGTTTTAATCTTTCTTTATATCATGCACAGCTAGAATATATTATTTTCTACATTTTGGCTCTGAAATTAGAGTGCTGAAATCTAGTGAGTTATGTATCTGGATTTGAGATACCAGGTATCAAAGTCCTTTTATACGTGTTATTTTATTTTAAAAATAATGTTGTTCACCGTGGTAGTTGCTGCTTGTGTTTCAAAACTTCGACCAATTGTAAAAAAAAATAAAAATGGGAATATCTACTACATCAGGGAAGGAGAATTTTTATACCTGGTCTCAATATTGGACCTACATCTTTGGGTCATTGTGAAGCAGGACCCAATTTTGAGAACAATGACTAAGCTCCATTCCCAATTACCATGCAGTAGGAATGTGGGTGTTCATAGTGTTCGTAGAGAATTCTTTATGTTAGGGATTTTAGAGAGAAATGAGAAATTTAATATCTGAATTGGATCCTGTATTCTTTTCATTAAAGAAATATATATATAATATCTTAGGCACATAAGGGGGTTATGTATTCAACGACTTGGATACATGATAATTACACATGATCTAATAAACATTACATATGATCTAATAAACAGAAAATAGGTTGTCATAGGCATTTACATAGGTAAGTTGCTATATTTAGATCACTCTAGGTTCCCAAGTAGATTTCTCAGAACGTCAACATAGGGTGAGGACTGAGGTCACATCGGAACCTTATAATTCCACCAGGTCTTGATCTCTAAGACCTTGTAGTCCAATAACAAGGTGCTCTAATTGGCTACGCTGTATGCTTTATCGAGCTCATTAGGTTTGGGCTATTGTTAAGCCATCATCTTTATAACCTCGTTGAAACATAGCGAGGTACCAATATTTATTAGGTCGTATACCTGTTACACATTTAATACCAAACATTAACTCCCCCTATTCTCTTGATTTTGAGAAGTCAAGGGAATAATACTTAGTCGTCGATTTAATTTAACTAAATCATATTAAATGATTCAATGTATTTAAATAGACTACGGCCTCTCAGACGATACAATTCTCAGTTGCGAGGTTGTTAATTACAAATAATATTCCCTTAATTAATTTTATTTATTGGTTAAACTTTTCAACTTCTTGCTCTCCCTTTATAAATAATAGAGAAATTTACTTTTACCTTACCTATTTTAACATAGTAAATTTATCATCAGAGAGTTTCAACTCGCTAATTAGTTTGATATCTTGCTATTTTCGATTAGATTGTTAAAAAAATTACTTTGTTGGAATTTCAATTCGTTCATATAACGACGTCAATTGGAAGTCAGGCTGTTGTTGTATTGTTAACTCACGATTCAAACAACCTTCACATTATTTAGGTACTTTCTTTATTTATCTTTTATCTTTCTTTTTTTCATGTCTCATAAGGGAAAAGAAATAGTTTCTCCTCTCCCTGAGGAAACCCCTATTAAGGATAAATCTTCGAAAGGAGACTCATCCAAAGAAATATCTCCTGGATCAGGTCATTACCCATAGGGTTGTTACAAACCAAACGACCTGAAATAATAGAGAGTAGCGATAATAGGCCTACTTTGAGAACCGTTAAGGAGAGTATTCTTGCTCTCCCTACTTTTTCGGGATGCAGTGCCCGTTATCAGGATCCCTGTGTCGACATCTACCAAAGTACCACGTCCTAAAAAGAAGAGGGAAAATAGGAGTGAGCCTATCCATAGAACCAAAGATAAGCATTAGATCGAAAAGATGCCTAGTGTTCTGACAACAAAAGATCTTAAAGAGATGAGGCAAAAATACGACATTTCAGCTCGTGTAGGTATAATACCACTGCCTCCCCATTGTTAAGTCATTATCCTTATAACCTCGCTATAGCATAGCGAGATATCAACATTTATTAGGCCGTATACCTATTACACATTTAATACCAAACACATAGTTATCTATTTTATCTTTTGTATCTATTGTTTGACGTGTTGTTCTAACAGCAGAGAGCAATTCCTAATATTGTGATATAAAACTTTAGTCCAAGTCCAGAAGGTGGTTTAGATCTATTCTTGTTGGATGTGGAGGCCCCTTCTATGATGTTTTTAGAGCAAAACACCCTGATACTATAGCATCATCTGTTGTAGTGTGAGGGAAGGTTGAAGGCATTCTATATACTCTTGGAATTATAAAGGTATATAATCTTCAAATACTTGAAACTTTCTTTACTTATATAGAATTATATAATTAAGAAAGCTATGGAACTTAATAAGCTTTATCATTTTGAGATGTAAGAGAAGAAGAAGATGAAGATGAACTTAATCTTTGTAAGCTTAACCATGAAAACTCCTCCCTGTATAATATTCATTATGTTTAGAGTGTCTTTTGGTGTAGCAATGGGCTTCCTAAGTCCTAACGCAAGAAAAACCGAAGACTTAACTAAGTCATAGAGATTTCTACTCATCATAATTGCTTTTATAGGATTGTCATTGATATTTCTGTACTTAAAAATTTGATGTTAGTATAAACAAACTCATTTTTCACATTCGACCCTTGCTAATCTCTTTTTTTATAGGTTTTGGATACTAAGCTTTTGATTAATTAAAGGGAGGAGTGAGTGGAGCACCTACTACCATTCTCTGTATATTCGACCATTGATTGAGAGAATGGGCCAACTAATTGTATGTTTTCTTCTTGCAATGAATTTAATCTCATATATTATTTTTATTTGACTTGGATGGAATGGTAGATGCTGAAGGTTTGATGCTATTATTTATTTTGAGTTTCATACACATGCACTTAATTATCCATTACCAATAAAACTAAGGAATCTAGTTTCAAATTTAATTTAATGCACATGATAACTTCTTTATTAAGTTTTTGGTTTTTAAGTTTTAATGTTACATAAGGATTGATGATCATGATCTATTTTATGTTCATGCTAATACATCCGGGTTATGTACTCTATTGCAGTAACTTGAAGTTCTTGCCAAAATGTATAAATTACAATTTTGTTTTTTGTGAACTCAGGTATATATGGTTAGGGTCTTGCTTTGATAAAAAGTGAAGTTTTATGTTTGCTTGATGCACTATATTTCTCACGTATACATGTCTCTTAATTTTAAGTATTTCCAATATGATATTTTTAAATAATTTATGGTACTTCTTGTGTTGACTTTATATTTAATATGCTTCTCTTTGCTTAAATTATCCTAGATAAAGAAACTCCACTACCTACCAGATAAACTGTTTACATACATGTATTCTAGCTCTTATTATTACATTTTCTTTTCTTGTTTATCTTTGGGCACATGTAATCTCAAAGCTCAATGGTGCATGCAAATCTGTTGTTTCATTATACGACGACCTAAATTTTGAAATCGGATCATTGTTTTGCCTAGGAAATCAAATTGAATTTATTTTAAAATGTCATAATAATATAGAAGTAACTTGAAATCGTATATTCCTTGAATTTTTGTAACTTTATTTGTGTTCTTGATTATTAACTCTGGTTTTTTCTTGTCTCTTTATCTTTATAGGTGAATTAATCATTGTGAGCACATGGGGTTGGATTTGAATAGCAGTTACTTTATACTAGGAATCTAATAATGGAATCAATACTCAACAAGGACAGGTACATAACATTAAATGGAGTAGTTTATTCTCAACTATAGTTTTCTTACATATATTAACATATGTCTCATATATATATATGTATTAAATTATTAATATTACCAACTGTGATATAGGGAAAACAACTTATGAAATCACAATAGAGATAACCAATAGATTTAAAAAAAAAGTGAATATAGTGATGGTATTTGAGTTCTATTCCATGATATGTGATGGTATTTCAGGATATTTTAGATTTGATTAGGGATGTGTTTTATAAGGGATCAATATTTTGTTGAAATCACCACAAATACTGCTTTAGTGTTGCTTTGTCCTTGAAAATTTCAATTTTGATATAGAAATGTTTCAAGGATGAAATATTTTGTTGATATGTACTTTAGTGACAATGACCAAGTCCTAGAAAGTATTATTTCAATGAAATATGAATTTTTCTCGAAGATGGACGGAATTAGGGACAAAGCTTTCGTATCTGAACACACACAATTTGTCACAGAAATAGGGAGGTAGTGTGCATGGAGTTGTTTCAAAGACAAAATAGTCTTTGAAAACCAAAAAGTTGTCCTTAAATGTTAACATTCAAGGACAAAAAAATTTGTCTTTGAAACAACTCCAAGAATGCCATCACCATATTTTAGTGAAAGTTTGAGTTAATAAGAGACAATTTTTTTGTCCCTAATTCCATCTTTTATGAGACAAAAATCTATTTTGTCCTTGTAATACTTTCTGGGACTTGGTCATTATGACGAAAGAAACGACAAAATATTTGTCGTTGAATCATTTCTAGGACGAAATTTTAATTTTTAAGAATAAAAAAATTTGTCCCAAATAATTGATATTTCTTTTTTGGGTGCAAGTAAATCTCTAAGATTAAAGATGAATTTGGTGAAAGCAGACCAAAAAAAATAAGTTATTGGTAGGATGGCAAATTCACTCTGAAAACATTAACATTATTTCAACTTGGTCATGGAGGAGTGAATCAAAGAAAGCAACAAGCTTACATTGGTTTTGCTAAATTCCAAGTTGTAAAAATCCATTGCATCTGCCTTTGAATATAGGGCCTGCATGCCATGTTCCACAGTTAAGCTTGAGAAATTTAGTACCTATAACTTTGAAAACCTGGATATCTTCAACACAAGGAGGCACATAGAAGTGACCACAGGGAGACCGAACAATGTTGTTACTGTTAACTTTACTATCCTTAATTTCACTTGCATCCAAAATGGATGGCCTGGCTACTTAAAGATACCAAACATGCCCACCAACTGGGCCAAGACATTGGGTCACACTAGCATGGTGTGTAATCTTCCAAAACTTTAGAGGCCTATCCTCAATGTGCATAACGTAGAACCTGGTTTACATCCATTATGCAACTAACAAATAGTGAAAACTGAAAACTACCAAAAAAATTGTAACCAACTTAGTGTACGTTTGGATGCAAATGCAAAGAACAGAAGTGCTTTTATAGACTAAAGCTTTTTTTAAGCATTTGGAGTAAAAATAGAAGTGCTTGTAATTGTTGATCCATTTTCAAATACTCTTTATTGATTTTGTAGAAGTAAGTCCCTTTCTCAAAAAAGAACTTCTCTAAACATAATATGGACTAACCAAAGTAGTTTATTTTTTCAAAAATTTCCTACATTTATCCTTAAATATGTATTTTCAAAATAATAAAAATATCTAAACTTATTTATCATTTGTTTTGGTATTAATGTTATGTGAATATTTTCAATTTAATACTTTTAATATTTTTTATTGTTGAAATGTCTCTTAATCAACTATTTTGACCAAAAATTAATTAAATTGATCAAAATATTTAAGCCACATATGCATCACATGAAGTTACAAGAGTGTGTCGTGAATAAGATAATGAAGCTTTATGTGTTGTCTACGTGACTTAATTTTTTGATCAAATTTATAAGTTTTTATCAAAATAGTTGATTAAAGAGACATTTCAACAATAAAAAATATTAAATTAAAAATATTCACGTAACATTAATACCAAAACAAATGATAAATAAGTTTAGATATTTTTGTTATTTTGAAAATACATATTTAAGGATAAATGTAAGAAATTTTTGAAAAAATAAACTACTTTGGTCCGTCCATATTATGCTTAGAGAAGTTCTTTTTTGAGAAAGGGATTTACTTCTACAAAATCAATAAAAAGTATTTGAAAATGGATCAATAATTACAAGCACTTCTATTTTTACTCCAAATGCATAAAAAAAAGCTTTAGTCTATAAAAACACTTCTGTTTTTTTGCATTAAATAAAAGAGTATTGAAAATAGTAAACTTTACACGTGTCACTTGAAAAATGATGCAAATGAAAATGTAATTGAGTGTTACTAGCACTCCTAATTTATTTTAAAATGAACTAATCTTTTTATTGGAACCTTTTCTTCTTTTCTAACTATGTCAAAACCCTAATTTTCTATAGGAGGAACATGAGCAGCTCCACTGCCCAACCAACAGAAGATCAAATCATTGAGACCATTACAACGATCTTAATCTCTGAAAATGCTCCACCTTCACATCATCTCAATCCGTACATTGCCCAATTGACCCAACCTCTCTTCCTTTCAATCCTATCCTCTAAAACTCTAGCTCCTCGGTATAACACCCTTATCTTTTTCTACAAGTTGTGTCAGTCTCACACCCCATCTCTCACACAAACTCCACAACCTCTTTTAACTCTGGTTCGTCGTCTCCTCTCCAAGAACAAGTTTGCTGATGCTAAGTCTCTCCTTGTCTCTTTCATTGCCTCTGATCGTCAAAATTATCTTCACAAGATCCTCCTCAACCCTGACAGGACCATTCCGAGGCCCTCCAGAGCTCTTCTGGACACTTCTATCGGTGCCTATGTTCAAGCTGGTAAACCCCAACTTGCTGCTCAGGTTTTTTGCAAAATGAAGCGAATGAGTTATGCTCCCAATTTGCTCACCTTTAATACTCTTATCAGTGCTCTAATAAGATACCCTTCTACACATTCAATTTCAATGTCAAAAGGTATATTTAAGGATTTGATTAAATTAGGAGTTTCACCAAATACGATTACTTTAAATATTTTGATATCTGGGTATTGTACTGAGCATAAATATAAGGAAGCTTTTGAGGTTTTGAGTATGATGAGAGAGTTTGGGTGTTTTCCTGATAATGTGAGTTATAATACCATATTGAATGGATTTTGTAAAAATGGTCAGTTGACAGAGGCTCGAAATTTGTTGTTTGACATGAAGAAAAGGGGACTCTTTCCAAGTAGGAACACTTATAATATTTTGGTTTCTGGGTATTGTAAGTTGGGGTGGTTGAAGGAAGCTGCTAAAGTGATTGAATTGATGACACAGAATAATTTGTTGCCAGATGTTTGGACTTACAACATGTTGATGAGTGGATTGTGTAAAGAAGGTAAGATCGAAGATGCTTTTAGACTTCAAGTTCAGATGGAGAATCTTAAGTTGTTGCCTGATGTGGTCACTTATAATACATTGATTAATGGGTGCTTTGAGTGTAGCAGGAGTACGGAGGCATTAAGGTTGTTTGACAACATGAGTGATAAGGGAGTGAAACCAAATGCAGTTACTCACAACATAATAATCAAGTGGTTTTGTAAGGAAGGGAGGATGGACCAAGCTACTGATGCTGCAAGGAAAATGGAAGAAAATGGGTTCTCTCCTGATTGTGTTACTTACAATACTTTGATCAGTGGGTACTGTAAAGCAGACCAAATGGAAGAAGCATTTAAGATGATGAACGAAATGAGTAGAAAAGGTTTGAAGATGGATACTTTTACACTCAATATTATCCTCCATGCTCTTTGTGGGGAAAATAAGCTTGATGAGGCATATAAGTTGCTTAGTAGTGCCCATAAGCGAGGTTATATTCTTGATGAGGTAAGCTTCGGAACTTTAATGATGGGATACTTTAAGAACGAGAAGTCAGAGAAAGCTTTAAAGCTTTGGGACGAGATGAAGGAAAAACATGTTATTCCTAATGTCATCACTTATAACACTGTAATTAGAGGGCTTTGTCAACATGGAGAAATGGATCGAGCAATAGACAAGTTGAATGAACTTTTGGATAGTGGTCTGTTCCCTGATGAAACTACATACAATACAATTATTCATGGGTATTGTGTTGAGGGGAATGTTGAGAAAGCATTTCAATTCCACAACAAGATGGTTGAGAAATCTTTTAAGCCAGATGTTTTTACTTCTAATATTCTTCTTAATGGGTTGTGTAAAGAGGGTATGCTTGAAAGGGCTCTTAAACTTTTCAATACATGGATTTCAAAAGGGAAAGAGATGGATGCTGTCACCTACAACATTTTGATATCTAGTTTATGCAAACATGGGAAGTTAGAAGATGCATATGACCTTTTGGAAGAGATGGAAGAAAAAAAACTGAGGCCTGATCAGTATACATATAATGCAATTCTTAGTGGGCTTTTTTCTGCTGGTAGGATAAAGGAAGCTGAAGAGCTTACGTCAAAAATGATTGAAATGGGAACATTTCCTGAGCCAACTTTTGAAATGGCCAAGGAGCAGGATGTGGGGATTCATGAAACACTGTCGCAACCTGATTCAAGTTCTATTGTGTATACAGAAAAGATCAGTGAGCTGTGTTCTAAAGGGAAATACAAAGATGCTATGCAGATTTTTGAAGAAACGACGAAACAAGACATCCTCGTAAACAAGTCTGTCTATATTAGTCTCATGGATGGGCTGATTAGGAGGCGTAAAAGCATATCACGAGCTGCTTTATGATGGTGAGATTACTGTTGTTCTTGAAAATGTCTTTTGTGGAGAACCAGCCTTATGAGGGTTTTCCCCTTGACTTTTATAGCAATGGCATCAGCGGGGAGTGAGGTACATCTGTTTTTCTTTTATGCCAAGCTTGGCAGCATGTGGTTCTGATCTGAAAAACTTTTATATATCCTTTGCCCCCTTTCTTTGTTCTCACAAATTTCTAGTGATAATGATGACCGAAAATAATGCTTTTTAAAGTGCTCAGAAATCTGCATTTATGATGAATTTAATTGTAAAAGGCCTAACTTCTTTAATAAGCTCAATTAATTTATGCATGAATTGGACTAGGACTTGTACAGCTGTATAAATGATGTTAGATTCTGTAAAGTTTCTATTTTATCCGTTACTTAAGGGTACAATTCTGAATTGGCCCTCATGATTTACCTGCTTCTTGAATTTGATCCCGCCCACAACTATTAGTGAACTGTAATGTACTCTACATAGTTTGAAATTGCAGTAAAATTTAATCCAATGATAGTCATAGAGCCTCCAATAGAACTAGTAAAAAAAATGAGGCAACTCTGCTGCTCTAGTTTTATAGGTTTAACATGGATTACTTGTTTGATTTGATGCTAATGGTAATGTGTTATTATATTTGATGCAGAGGTATAACGTGCACACAGAAAGTGCCTATTTTTTTGTGTACAAAGGAAATCAAATGTTGGGCGTCTTTTTGTTAGGTTCAGACAAGAACAAGGACTCAATACTGACATCGGTAGCTGCAAAATGAGTAATGAACTTTTCCTCACATCTCAGAAATTTTATTCCAAGTGATAAATGTTGACTATAACATACTGCAGGGGGGGAGAGGGGGGGGTGGGGGGGGGGGTGGGGGGGAATTTCTCAACCAATTGGGACACAAGAAAGCATGGCATTGTTTCGAGAACGTAAAATGAAAGAAATCCCACAAATTGTAAATGATGAGAAACTTGACTCTACAAGTACCTTCATTCTGTATCTAATAGAACATAACAATTCTAAATTTCTAGTATAAGAATTGCATGTTCTCTCATCTCACACTATTTTGTAAGTACTCTATGTCAGAGGCACACAAGCCCCATATATTATGTAAGAGTGTATACATACTTATGTTAAAGTATGTATTATGCAGGAGGTTTAAGATAAGTACTCTTGGTGAAGGAAAACAAAGAAGAAAATGAATCGAGAATTTTATTCGTAGTTAACCTCACTCGAAAATCAATATACATGTACAATTTTTTTTAAAGTAAAATTCTCATTTACTACTTGATTGAAACTACCTCACAAAGCTTCATGGTAATTTTTTTTAAGATCAAATAATTTAATTTGAAACAACGTATGACGAGTCTTACCCAAAAGTACCGAGTGAACCACAAGTGATGAGTTAATTGAAAACGATTGCTTTTATTTTTTTTTTGAAATTTGCTTATGTTCTAAGCAAATTTTTTGATAGAAATGAGTTAAAAATCAAGATTATATCCCCTCAAGCTGTTTATTTTGTTTTCACAATGTGAGTGATTGATTGATAGAAATGGTTTTGGCAGTAAATTAAAAGGTGAAGGGTGTGCGGGAGATAAAGGAGATAACCTTGTGTTTTATTTATTGCTATGCAACCTTAATACACCATCACCAGTATATAAAAGGGAAAATGGTAGGTGCAATATTGCAAAATATTTATTGTGTAATTGTTAAGTTGTGTAGATTAGGTATTTTAATTTAATAAATTTTATCAAATTAGTTTAATTAACATAACTTATTGAAAACTAACTAGTCTAATTAACATAACGATGTTGAAAATTAAGTGTAAAATAAAAATAAAAATATATTTATTAAATATATGTTTAATTAATTAAAATTCAATTAGTAATTTCAAGCTATAATTAATAAAAAGATTTTAAAAAATGATTCATATATAATAGAAAACTTAAACATCTTTTACTTAAGTGATAAATAAAAAAAAGACAATTAAATAATATTATAATTTTATTTAACACTAAAATGATTTAAATTCAACCAATATCCTTGAAAAAGAAGATTATACATCTTCCACATATGTTATTCTATTTTATTTAAATAAAAAATCACAATTTAAATTTTAACTACTTTTAAAAAAAAATTAAATTCAATTATACGGAATTTAAAGATAACAAAAAATAATAAAAAATAATGAAACTAAGTCTGGCCCACACCCGTATATAAAAGCTAAATTCTTCATTGCCAAATAGAACACAAAATCATACTTGGAATCAAACGTAGATATGCATAGTGGCTAATTGCAAATTTGAAGCCAAGTAAGCAACCTTCTGTCAGTGAAGATAAAAAGTGGGAGTAAAATATATGTATAAATTTACAAGTCATATTTAATATATTTTCTTGACACGGAGGCAACCATTGAAGTTTTTTTGGGATAATACAAGCAATTTTCTTTGGTACATAGAGGCAACTATTTCTTGCACATGATATTTTTGTATCTTATACAAGGTATGCACAATCATCTGAGTTTTGTTTCAAGTTCCCATTCTTTGTATGTATGAATCTTTCTCATATACTCAAATATGTGTTAGTCACGGACATTGGGGACTTAAGGCGCATTTGTCCTCTATGGTCACCAAATGGAAATCAGAATGCAATAGCATTTGACATGTGGTGTGTGGTCTACTGTTTACTTCTCTATGACATAATGGAAGAAGTTAATAGATTTGAGATATTGTATTTATCGGCATGATAAGGCTAAGGCTCGCACATTGAATGCCTACTTTCATTAATTTCTTAGTAGTAGTCCTTTGTGGCTGGGAGGAGGCTTTGATAAATCTCCATTAAGGTGCTGAAAATTTTTCTCCTTTATTTATGCCTTAAATATTTTTGAGTGCTTTAGAGTTGGAGGTTGCGATGTTGGTGATCTTAGAACACTTTGGCACTACCTATCTTGCTTGAGATATTAATTGCATGCATAATATCACCATTCAAAGGTAGGAGCTTTGTAATATGTGATGCAAATCTATGAAACATACTTGATTACCATTATAAGTGATCGAGTATCAAAAATTTAACTAGGATAATTGCATATAAAAATTTGAACAATTTTGGGGTTATTCGATTGATCGAGACAAGAGTCAATTGATCAATCAAGAGTCGATTGACAATCGATCTATTAGTTTCTATCTAATTTTTTATTCCAAATTTTAATGGGTCCATTGATTGAGTAAGTGATTGATCGAGGTAATAAATTTTCTCATGAAAAGATGCAAATGGGCAAGGAGTTTGCACATGGTGACTTGGAACTGAGTGGATATTTTGGCAAAAGACCTAGGGGCATGTATTAGTACTCATTTATACCCTAGAATCATTTATACACATTTCAAGAGCTTTGAGTATGCTTGGCTTGAGAGGCAAAGGAGAGGAAATGGAAAAGAAGGTGTTTCATCTATTATTGGTGGTAAAAGCTTGGCTCTTTTTGGGAAACTATTGGCATTTTGTCTTTCTTAAGGTACTAGCTTTTCTTTGTAATCCATTATTAGTATAAAAATTAAAGTGTATGTCCATTGTAGGACCTTGATTAATAGTCTTTTTTGGTAAGAGAACATCAAAATCTTTTGGTATTGTATTTTCATCTTTTGTGGACTTGCAAAAATTCAAGGACCAGAAAGTTAACTCCACCTTTCAGATCCTAACAACCCGTCAGAAGGTCCAATGTACTAACCAACAAGCTATTCTTTCAACTTCGAAGCAGTCTTCCAGAAATATAGGTGCTACACCTAGACTTAGTTGCCTATAATGAATCAATAAGACTAAAAAAAGGAATTTGAGACTTTCCCATTTAGTGACTTTGGCACTAGACGTTCCCAAAATGGGTACTATTGGGTAAGGTGAATTCAATAATAGATGCCTATTGACATTCTAGCCTTCCTTCTTCCAGGGTCCATGCGAAAGAGAATTCGGTAATTCTTGGTCGTATCCATCTCTTACTAAAAACAAGTTATTTATGGATATTATCAAGAGGTTTGTGTAGATCTAATGTAAGGATTCTTATTTGTACAAATGGTGCTTCAAACTTGGTGGAAATTTCCAATAAGAATAATACTTGTTCAAATGTATTAATTCTCCCCATCTTCAAATCAACATATCATGGAATGTGTGCCAGGACCATAGGTTTCTGAACCCATTGTGGTCCCAAAAGATATTCCTAAGGAATTTTCCAATGCCTAGAGTGCTTAAGGCCAAACCTATTACCAACTAGAGCTTGTCTAGTAAGTTGACTGCCCATAGTAGGATCCTAGTCTCATGGTTGACCATACTGTATATGTTAATCATAGTCCCACCGATTGTCCATCTTGAACCATCTAGGACCAGTCCAAGAGACTCCGGTACATCGTGACTTATGTGATCATCTTGAGGCATGGCGACAAGGACACTCTGTCTAAGCCAACCATATTGACCAGACAACTTCAACATCAAATGACCATCCAAAGGTCCAAGACGAGGTACCAATTATTCCTCCCCTACCATTGACAAACTTGTTGAATAATTACAAGAGGTTTAACAAAGGTTGAACTAAGGCAGACTCCATAACTTGGAAATCTATATTGAATCCCTATTCACCTTAGAAATTATGGCCATCCCACTTTTTGATGAGTTCAAATTGCCTAACATTGGAACATATGATAGCACCAAAGACCTCTTGGAACATCTGGAAACTTTCAAGGGTTGGATAGATCTTTATGCCTACAATGATGTCTTGAGGTGTTGGGCTTTCCAACTTACTTTGACAAATAAGGCCAAAGCTTGGTTTTGAACTTTGAAACCCAGCATTATTAGTTCGTTCACAAAATTTGGGAAACAATTCTTATCTCACTTCTCGACTAAGGGAAGAAAGCCAAAGATATTAGCACACTTATTGATCCTATAACAAGGAAATGATGAGTCATTGAAAGATTTCTTTGACAAATTTAATACAAAAAAGTTACAAGCGATAGATTACCCAGACTCTGTCACTATCATAGCATTACATTAAGCTTTATGCCAAGGATCCCTGTGGAGAGATATGGCCAATGATTTTCCAATTAAATATATTGGGACTTTTCAATTGATTAACACTTATAATACTTATATTAATATGGATGAAATGATCTCTATTATAAAGAATCAAGAGCCTCACAAGAAATAGATAGAAGAAAAGAAGGGAGATGAACCCTCATGCCATGAAAACAAAAAGTCTAGGTCAAACCAAAGAAATGATAGAAAGGTAGTTGATGGAAATCCCATAAAATTGTGTAACTAGTCAAGGTAGGGTATTTGGATGAATTTATTTATAATCTAAGGCCACAACCATAATAGAAGTGGCAACAACAACAATTATGGCCATAACAACCACAACCGCCACAACTAGCCTCCTCATCTAAAGAAAGAAATCAACCCCAAGGATAGAAAGTCTATAAGGTTAGAATTATTATAGGAGGCCTTATCGGGGGTAGTTCTAAGAACACCTGCAAAACATTTATTCATGAAGCCATTTATGTCCCATAAATGTTAGAGGTTGCTACTTCACATAACCTAAGAAAGATCCTAAACTTATAGGCTCATGCATAACATTTTCTAAAAGAGAAGTCTGTAGATTAATCAACCCTCATATGAATGCTCTAATAGTCACTATCCAGGTGGCTAACATCACCTTGTATCAGATTCTGATAAATATCGACAGCTTAACCGATGTCTTATTCTTTGAGGTATGGAAGCAAATGAAGCTTTCTCACCCTCTTAAGCCAGTTAATACTCCCCTTGTAGGATTCTCTAGAATCCCACTCATCTCAAAAGGTAGTGTGACCCTCCCAATCACAATTGGGTAGGGTACCAACATAAAAAATTATGGTGGATTTCCTTGTTATGGACTATCCATCATCTTACAATTGTATCCTAGGCAAGCCTTTCTTGTACGGGGCTAGGGCTGTCGTTTTAACCTACCACCTTGACCTAATATTTCCAACAAATATGGGAATCTGAGTAGTACTTGGAAAGTGTTCACCTCACTCATTTTGTCTTTACTTAATGTTTTTTTTAATTTTCATTGTTGCAAAACTTAGTAAAATAAATAAATTTAGATGGTTATATTTCAATGTTTGTTCATATGATAATTTTAATTACTTTGTAATTTAAATTCATTATTATTAATAAAGGGATCACTTAGGATATCTACATGTTTTTACAAATGAAAGATCCACACTTAGAAGATTTGACATGATAAAAAGTCCCTGCTTAGATGAAGAGCAAGCTCGAGTTGATTAGGGTTGAAAAATTCCAGAGCCCTGTAGCCAACTTGGGCTTACACCCTTACCACAGGCAATGAATAAGAAGTACCCTATAAGTGAATATTGTGCCTTAAGACCTAGAAAATAAAATGAACTATATAAGCTAAGCATGACTAAGTAACTATGAAGGATGCACCATATTCTCAAGTAGTACCGTCTCGGTCCAACCTTACATGGAGAATAACTTAACTTTGTCTAATGGTCACTTGATCGACCTTAGATCTTGAAAAGGGACTGTGGCTCAATAGCTACGCTACCCTAGTACTAAGTATCCCTTAGTACCTCATTAGGAATACACCCTTGTCAATGGGTAATCAATAAGAAACAACCTTGTGGATAGGCCTAAGGTACTTATAGACTTGGAAAGCACAAATCCCTCAGTGCACCACATATAAGTATTTCTCCTTAGAGTCTAGACACCAAAAGATCACCTAATGTTAAACGTGTTTAGTAACCTTGAGAGACCCATCCTGATCACAAGTAATGGCATCTAGGTCAAAGTTTACACAAAAAAATTTCCCAACCTATGAATTTTGTGCCCTAGTGCCTAAACTACTACACGATAGAAATGAGTGCAATAAAAACCTCAATATCTATCCAAAGCATACACACCTACCAATGTAGTGAATAAAAAGTATCCCAATATGTGAGTTCTACGCTTTCAAAGTGAGGCCATAAAATTGTTTTTAGAAGATCGACATATTAGCTATGTGGTCTATAGCCAACTCTAGGGTGATAAAAAATCTAGTAGCATGACTCAATAAATGAGATGATAAGTTTCCAACAAAGTAGTAAATATAAATTTCCTAAGTTAAGAACTATCTCATGCTTGGACCACTTGAACAAGTTCAAGTACTTAAAGTAAATGAGGTAATAGGCCAATGTGATTAACTAAGCAACACTTCGACCAATAAATCATCCCTAACTTAGAAAAATTTCAAACAAACACAATATGATCTGAACAAAAAATTAAGGTCATTGGTACGTCAAATGTCACACAAAATATTTTGAAATAAAAGCTAGCAGATTGATCAAGATTCCTATGAATGCATTGGTAGTCACTATCAAGGTGGTTAACATCACCTTGTATCAGATTTTGATAAATATAGGTAGCTCAATCGATGTCTTATTCTCTGAGATATAGAAGCAAATGAAGCTTTCTCACCCTCTCCAGCCAGTTAATACTCCCCTTGTAGGATTTTATAGACTCCCACTCATCCCAAAAGGTAGTGTGACCCTCCCAATCACAATTGGGAAGGGCACCAACACAAAAATTATAGTGGATTTCCTTGTTATGGATTATCTATCATCTTACAATTGTGGACTATCCATCATCATACAATTGTATCCTAGGAAGGCCTTTCCTGTATGGGGCAAGGACTATAGATTTAACCTACCACCTTGCCCTAATATTTCCAACAGATATAGGAACATGAGTAGTACTTGGAAAGAAAAAGATAGCGAGATAATGTTATCCCATACGAATTTGAATGGACGAGAAATAGAGATGTTGCCAAACCAAAATTAAAAAGTGTTCACCTTACTCAATTTGTTTTTACTTAATTTTTTTTTAATTTTCATTATTGCAAAACTTAGTAAAATAAATAACTTTAGATGGTTATATTTCATTTTTTGTTCATAGGATAATTTTAATTACTTTGTAATTTAAATTCATTATTATCAATAAATGGATCACTTAGGATATCTACATGTTTTTACAAATGAAAAATCCACACTTAGAATATTTGACAAGATAAAAAGTCCATGCTTAGATGAAGAGCAAGCTCGAATTGCTTGGGGTTGAAAAATTCCAGAGCCCTCAGTACCCTACAACCAAGTAGGGCTTGCACCACTACCATAAGTAATGAATAAGAATGACCATTTAAGTGAGTACTGTGCCTTAGGGCCCAGATAATAAAATGGACTATAGAAGCTAGGCATGACTAAGTAACCCTAAAGAACGCACCATGTTCTCAAGTTGTACCGTCTGAGTCTACATGGAGAATAGATTAACTTTGTCTAATGGTCACTAAATCAACCTTAGACCTTGAAAGGGGACTATGGTTCAATAGTTGTGCCGCCTTGGTACTGAGTAGTCCTCAGTATCTCATTAAGAATGCACCCCTATCAACGGGTAGTGAATAAGAAACAACCTTGTAGATGGGCCTAAACTACTTCTAGACTTAGAAAGCATAGATCCCTAATTGCGCCTTAGAGTCTAGACCACCAAAAGATCAACGAATGTTAAATGTGTTTAGTAACCCTAAAAGACTCACCCTGATCATACATAATGTCATCTAGGTCAAACCTTACATGAAAAAAAATTCCAGCCTATGAATTTTGTGCCCTAATGCCTAAACTACTACACGATATAACTAAGTGCAATAAAAGCCTTAATATCCATCCAAAGCATACACACTTTCCAATGCAGTGAATAAGAGGTATATTAATATGTGAGTTCTACATTTTCAGATCCAATCCATAAAATTATTTTTAGAAGATTAACATGTTAGCTATATGGTGTATAGCCAACTCTAGGGTGATAGAAAATCTAGTAGTGTGCCTCAATGAGTGAGATGAAAAGTCTCTAACAAAGCAATAACTAAAAATTTCATAAGTTGAGAACTATCTCATACTTGGACCATTTGAACAAGTTCAAGTGCTTAAAATAAAGGGCTTGATAGATCAAGGGGCTTAACTAAGCAACATATGGATCAATAAATCATCCCTAACTTAGAAAATTTTCAAACAAACACAACAAGATCTGAACAAAAAATTTAAGGTCATGGGTACGTTAAATGTCACACAAACTTCCAAGCCACTGGTCTCCCAATAGAGCCAACATGTGCTCCAAAGATCAAATCACCATCTGTTTAAATAGGTCAGGTATAAGAGGTGCGACCAACCAAGAATGCAATCAACTAGCCAAAAGTGTGGCCAGCCAAGGGTTTGACCAACCAGGAAATGGCTAGCTAGGGTGTCATCATCGTCTAAGAAGTGGCCAGTTAGGGAAATGTTTCATACTTGTTCATCTTGCTTGATTGGGTGGAGCCGTGATTGAGATATACATTGTGTTTTACCCTAGTACATCCTCTTATGCTCGCATGTTAACATAAAGGTCTATAATTTCCTAAATTTATGGATGACGATCGGGCCTAGAAATAATGATTGAAAGTATAAATACAAAATAAAATATAATAAAAGCCAATGTAATATAAAAGATATAATCATGCCCAAAAAAATATATACAAATAGATAATTGTAAAAGTAAATCCATTTAGTACATATAATTTAACGAGAAAACACATAAAATTTAGACTATCCCGAGGTTGAAAAAAGTATAAGGTTAAACAAAACTAATGTCTACACTTGGCAACATTGTGAGATGCAACACCATCCATAACCACATCTTTTATCTTCTCAAAATCATCAATCATTTGAACTACATGAGCTACTAGAACTATTTAAATGATCTTTCTCCCATTTGGAGGTGATTACATCATAACTAGAAGCACGTCTCTCTAAAGATGGAAAAATAGTCTTAATAAGGACAATATTTGGGTATACTTTCATGAACTGCCTCCTCATAGTCTGGAAACCATGAGCCCAAGGATCCAAAGTATCTTTGATATATTTGTCAAAATCATGATACTCTGTTATGGCTTGGATCCTGGCTAGCCCCAACTTTGCAATAGTTACTTACAACTACCTATGTACTAAGCAGAGTTCCTTAGATAACTCCTCAGTATGCTCCATCTCTTCTACCTAACCAGACTAAGCCTCTATAAAGAGAACTACTAGACATTTAACTTCTTAATTTGCTACCACTAAGGCCCGTGAGGCCTTAGCTTGTATCTTTTTAACTGTAACAGGTTCCATCCTAAAGTCCCCCAATTGAGTCTCCAACTCATGAAGGCTAGCCTTAGTAGCTTTTTTAACAACGACTGCCTTACTAAGTGTGTCTTCAATGATTTTTAGGCACTTTTCAAACCCGTTCAAGATCCTTGGTGAATTGCTATGATCTACTCATCAAAGTATGTAAATCATCATCTGTAGATTTGGAAGGTTTCAAAATGCATGTAACAACAAAAGGCTTAGATGGACCCATAATGTCCTCATCCAAGTCAACAGACCCTGGACCAAACTCATCCATCATAGGATTAGAGAGAATGCCAATAGGTATGGGAAGGGACTTAACCCTTCTAGGACCTGGTACAATAACGATTACTCTAGAGCTGAGGACTCTCTTCCTTTTAAAAGCCCCAAACTTTCATACGACTTTAGCTTTTTTAGGTGCATCTTTTGAGCTAGAATTTCTCAAGAAGTGAATTGTTGTATGTGCTTTGTTCCTTTTGAGATAGTCTCTCAATAACCGAATTGCTATCTATGTGGGACTCTAGTAATGCATAAAAAAAAAACTCTAAATAAAGGTTTATATATAAAACTCTAGTAGTAACTTTATACAAAATAAACTTTTTCTATAGTAGAATTCTAAACAAAAACTCTAATTAAAATAAATTACTTTCTCTTTTTTCCAATATCTATTTGGTATTATATACGACACACCTATTTACATCCAATAATCTTTGTATTCATAGGCCTTAGAACTAAAATCATCCAACATGTGTTAGAGTCCCTTTAATGCCCTGTAACGTCAACCAAGGTATTAGTTAACGGTGAACGTTGGATTGAAATTATCCATTTTTAACAAATTCGAATATGAATATGATCTGATGATACAATTAATTTAAACCAATTCAAATTTAAATAAATTAAATTTTTTCAGATAGGATATGGTTAGATTGACATTGAAATTTATTTATAAATTATTGTTATATATAAAACACAATATATATATATATATATAAATTTTAATTTTAATTGATATTTTTGTAACAAATATTATTATATAATCACAATTAAAAAATCAAATGAATAGGAATTATATCTATAAAATTATTAAATTATTTTAAATATTTATATTTAATTTTTAAACTAAAATAATAATATAATATAATTATAATATACATAATATTTAAATATAACATATTATAAAATAAAATATGTATTTATTTATAATTTATTAATAATTCGATCTGAATCGGATTCATCGGATTATAAATTCTTCAAATACGAATCCGAATATAAAATTTATTAACCTAATTCAATTTAAATACGATAAATTAAATCTAATTTTTTAATTCAAATGAATTAATCTAATTATTCTGTAACTTATTCTTGGCTTAAATTTTATGATAAAGGAACTTACTCAATCAACTATTATTATTATTATTATTATTTATTAAATATTTAATTTAAAAAAAATTATATTAAATTTAAGATTTTCATATATTTTAAATACCATAAATAATTTCTCCAGTAGATACGCAGGTTCAGAAAATACAGGTATGAGATTTTTCAGAAGCAGCCTCTGCAATTGGAATAGGGGGCACATGAAGACAAGTTTGTATTGAATAGTCAACATCACTAGACTCTTTCAACTTTTTAACATGTACCTTTGTAACAGAAGAAGGGCTAGCTGCCTTTCACCCGTCAACATTATTAAAACTTGCGTGTACCGTTGTAAGAGGAGAAGAAGACAAATTAAGACTAGCTTCCATTGACCCGTAAACATCTTTAGACTTGTGTAAATAAGTGAAAGGAGGTGCGTTCGGTGAGACATATATTGAGCACAGTTGGGCACAGTGTCCTAACATACCACATCCATAGCAACATCGGAGAGTCGCTTATGTGAGAAGAGAAGACACAGTATTCTGATCCGTTGTCTCTGGTTTGCAAGAGCCCAACCATCAAAGGGGAAGTTAATATCAATTTCTACTTTCACCCTTAGCCGTGTTCTGTTAGAAATATCAACATCCTCCAACATTTTACTATTCTCACTCAGTGCCATTTATCAATCTTCATCAATATCTTTTCGTTGGGGAAGAAAAATAAATCTAAGTCGCTTTCATTTACGCGTTACCCACCCATTTATACGGCCATTACCTAAGTTCCCCTCCCGTCATCTCCTATCTCAAGGCTCTCCCTCCCTTCGCGTTTCGCCCTTAACCTCCTCGGCTCCATCCTTCGCCAGTGGTACCTTCAGACTCAGCCCACGACCACCCTAATGGTTTTGAGGTGGGAAAGCGCCATGGTCTTCAATTCATAAACATATTTACTGACTATTGAAAATAGTGTTATATAAATCAAATTATTAATTAGATATAGATTTATTAAAAAAATTTAATTAAATTATAATATATAAATCATCATATGTATTAACTTGAAGTTTTTTTGAGGTGTTTTTAAAAAGGCATTTTTAAATACTTTTGTTTCGTTAACTTTTGTTGTTGAAAAAGTGATAATTAATAGGATCAGTTTCATAATTTGCTGCTAACTTCTCACATTAGGGTGGCAAATCACATCAGCTAATAAATTGTATAAATTAATCGAATAAATGTACGGTGGTTGTATATGTGATTGAAATATGATATTTATATAGTATTTATTTATCAATTGAAATATATTATTTTAAATAAAAAAATTTATTAAACTTATTTACGTCTTGTCATTATTTTTGTTGCTAATATTATCATCTAATAAAAAAAAATATCTATGATCTTTTAACTTGTCGTTAAATTAAATTTATTTATATGTAAAGTATATACTAATCATACTCATCTTTAAATTTGTATCATAAAACAAAATAAATATAATGAAAATATTATCTAAACAATCACTCTATCAAATTTAAAATAGAATAAACTTAATTATGTTATTTATTTTTAGACGAATACTTTAACGATTTTAAAGTAAGATTAACTTAAAGATATTTTTTTATCTTATGGATAATAATATTATCTTATACAATATCTTATTAAGTTAATTATTTTTTAAGATATCAATAATAATGAAAAAAATAGAACCTTTTTAATATTATTAAGTTAATTATTTTTTAAGATATCTAGCTTATACAAATATATGACCTATTTATTTATAGATAAAAAGTCATTAGAATAGTTTATAAAATTCTTATATTAAAATCTAGTATTACCCTCACAAAAAACTATAAAAAAAATGTTATTACTTAGTATTCTAATAGTATATAATAATTAAAACTCTTTATTGGATGCTAAGATATTATAAGTTATGTCTACCTACTAGTTAGTAATGCTATATTTTTTAAGAATGCTAAAGAGTCTCTTATTATAACATCTTATACATGACGCCAAAATTCATAAGATGTTATTAGTCATACAATCGTGAAATATAGTTGCAAAATTTTGTCACATAGTTGTGCATATTAGATGGTATTCAAAGGTCACTTAAGTTATTTTGTGACAATAAACTAGCATATTTTATTTCATTTTGAATTATTTAGAGAACAAGTTCTTGATTATTAAGGAAAAATTTCAAAGTATACAACTATTTATAGAACAAAATGTTTGATTTCATTTGGGGATATTAATGTTAGAGATGTGAGTTTTAAAAAGTATTAGGTGTCTATAAGTAGGTGAATATATTAGTTATGTATTAGATTTCTTAGTTGTGTATTAGGTGTCTATAAGTAGGTGAATATATTAGTTATGTATTAGATTTCTTAGTTGTGTATTAGGTGTATGTCACTTAAGAGTGTCCCTAACTTTGTATATAAATATGTAGTGTCTTTGAATGAATTTAAGAAGAGTGAATTCTGAGTTTTACATGGTATCAAAGCATTTGGGTTAAAAAAATTGGGAATTTTTTTTTCTGTTCAAATTAGGGACTGATTTTGGGTAAACACAAATTAGGATTTAGTGTATTTTTGGGTTCCAAATCGGAACACCCTTTTGGAGTGCACATTTTTTCTCACCGCTGGCACAGGGGGGAAGACCAGTCGTCGACCGGCCAAACCCCGAAGTCCGGTCACCAGACGAGCTGTGAGTGATCCACACGCGCCATTGCGAATTTCTGTCATCTTTTCACGCGTCTCACCGCCGGCACAAGGAGGAAGATTAGCCGCCAACCTACCAAACCCCGAAGTCTGATCACCAGATGAGCCACGAGTGAGCCATAAGTGCCACCACGACTTTCTGCCATCTTTCCACGTGCCAGCACGCCTGTGCAACAGTCTTCTTCGGTCGACCTTGTGTTGCTCTCCGTCATTCCCTTGCGTCATCTGTGGTGGTTTGGCACTCATGGCTTGTGATTGTTCAGGTTTGGGTTCTTCCAATTTTGTGTTCTTGTTCGTTGCATGTTTGATCGCTGCTGTTGTTGGATTTTGTTTGTTCGTGTGTTCGTTGCCTTTTTCATTTATAAGAGTTATGGATGAAAATAAATCTAATGTTGTAACATATATGGTGCCTGTGATGTCTAAAATCATAAACCATAAGCTCAATGACTCAAATTATTTGGCTTAGAGCAAGACTATTCAAATTTATTTGAGAAGTATCGACAAAGATACTCATTTGACTAATGATCCTCCTAAAGATGATTCAAAGCAGACATGGCTTAGAGAAGATCCCCTCTTATTTTTGCAGATTCAGAATTCTATTGAAAGCAATGTAATTGACTTTATCAATCATTGTGAATTTGTTAAGGAATTGATGGATTATTTGGATTTCTTATATTCTGGTAAAGGAAATCTTTCTCGCATGTATGAGGTATGCAAAGCATTTTACCGTGTAGACGAACAAGATCAATCACTCACAAATTATTTTATGGAATTTAAAAGGACTTATGAGGAGCTCAATAGTTTGATGTATTTTAGCCCTGATGTAAAGGTTCAACAAAGCCAACGGGAACAAATGGCGGTCATGAGTTTTCTTGCCGGTCTTCCCTCTGCTTTTGAGACTACTAAGTCCCATGTTCTTTCTGGTTCTGAGATCTCCTTTTTACAAGAGGTGTTTAGTTGAGTACTTCGTGCAGAAGACACTCCATCTCCACCTGCTCAATTAAATGGTGCTTTGGTTAGCCGAAGTAATAATTATGAGTATGGACAGTCAACTTATATGAATATAAACAAAGGAGGCGGCTCGCACGAGTTTGAAACTCGACCACAGGACCTAGGAGGTATTGTATGTCATTATTGTCACAAACCAGGACATATGAAACATGACTGTAGAAAGCTTCAACACAAGCATCAGAAAGGTCACTCGGCTCATATTGCATCCATTTTTTATACTTTTGAAAAATCGGTTCTTATCTCTGCAAATGAATTTACCAAGTTCTCATAGTATCAAGAATCACTAAGGTTTTCATCACCTTCTGTCACTATTATTGCTGATTCAAGTAAATCAAATGTGTGTCTCATTTCCACATCTTTCAAATGGGTTATTGATTCTGGTGCCACACATCATATGACAAGTAATTCTAGTCTCTTTTCTACTCTTCAGTCACACACTTCTACATCTACTGTTACCTTAGCTGATGGGTCACCATCTCGTGTTCTTGGGTCTGGCACAATTAATCCCACGCCTTTGCTTCCTTTGTCGTCTATTTTACATTTACCTAGCTTATCCTTTAATTTGATCCCTGTAAGTCAGCTTACTCGCAATCTTAACTGTTGCATCTCATTTTTTCCTGATCATTGCTTATTTCAGGATCTTATGACGAAAAAGACTATTGGTAAAAGACATGAGTTTGGAGGCCTCTATATTCTTGACACACCAATACCGAAATCTGTCACTTGCTCTAGTGTAATCTCTCCCTTCGAGGCACATTTTAGACTGGGTCATCCATCTCTTCCTTTATTGAAGAAAATTTGTCCTCAATTTAGTAAGATGTCTTCATTAGATTGTGAGTCTTGTCAATTTGTAAAACATCATCATCTTAGTTCAATCCAAGAGTTAATAAATGTGCTAGTATTCCTTTTGAATTAGTTCATTATGATGTTTGGGATCCTTGTCCTATTTTGTCTAAACCTGGATTTAAGTATTTTGTTACTTTTGTGGATGATTATTCTCGTGTAACTTGGTTATATTTAATGAAGAGTCATTCTGAATTGTTTTCTATTTTTTACGCATTTTGTGTTAAGATTAAAACTCAATTTAATGTTTCAATTCATACTTTGCGAAGTGATAATGCCAAAGAATATACATAAGCTTTGTTTCAATCTTATATGGTTCAAAATGGAATGCTTCATGAAACTTCGTGTGTTGATACTCCATCTCAAAATAGAGTGGTCGAACGTAAGAACATACATCTTTTTGAAACTACACGTGCCTTATTATTTCAAATGAATGTTTCTAAACTTTTTTGGGCCGATGCAATTTCAACAACATGTTTTCTTATTAATCACATGCCCTCATCTGTTCTTCATGGTGAGATTCCTTACAAAATTTTGTTTCCTAATAAGTCACTATTTCCGGTTGACCCTAGGATATTTGGTAGCACTTGTTTTGTTCTGGATGTTCGTCTACATGTTACTAAATTGGATCCCAAGTCTTTGAAGTGTATCTTCCTTGGTTATTCTGGTCTTCAAAAAGGTTATAGATGTTATTGTCCTAGTCTTAACAAATATCTTATCTCAATTGATGTTACCTTCATGGAAGACACACTCTATTTTTCGTCTTCTCTTCCTCATGCATGTTAGGGGAAGGATGATGATTTGTTAGTCTATTCTATCACATCATTTGAACCTATCTCTGATCCAGTTCATGTTAGACCTTCTATAACTCAAGTCTACTCCAAATATAGACCTTCTGATTCATATCATGCACCTGCTCATTCGTCATCAAATCCAGTCCTGAACGATGATCTTCCTATTGCATTACGCAAAGGTAAATGTCAATGTACTTATCCTATTTCTTCTTTTGTTTCGTATAAATGTTTTTCGTCTTCCTCTTGCTCTTTTATTGCCTCTCTTGATTCTATTTATATCCCTAAAACTGTTCACGAAGCCATATCTTATCCTGGTTGGCATCATGCAATGATTGAGAAAATGAATGCGTTGGATGACAATGGTACTTGGGACTTGGTTGATTTACCTTCGGGGAAACGGGCTATCGAATGCAAATGGGTGTTCATAGTTAAGGTTAATCTGGATGGTCAGTTGCTCGATTAAAGGCCTGTCTTGTTGCTAAGGGATATGCTCAAATATATGGAGTGGACTATTCTAACACTTTCTCTCCTGTTGCTAAATTGACATATGTTCGGTTGTTTATTTCTATGGCAGCTACTCACCATTGGCCTTTGCATCAACTAGATATCAATAATGCTTTTCTTCGTGGTGATCTTCAAGAAGAGGTGTTTATGGAGTAACCTCCTGGTTTTGTTACTCATGGGGAGTCTAGGAAAATTTGTCGTCTCTGCAAATCTTTGTATGGTTTGAAACAGAGTCCTCGTGCTTGGTTTGGAAAATTTAGTCAAGCTATAGAAACGTTTGGTATGATGAAAAACAAGTCTGACCATCCTGTGTTCTACAAACAATCAGAAGCTGGTATCATTCTTTTAGTTGTGTATATAGATGACATTGTTATTACTGGAAGTGATACTACATGAATTTCATCTCTTAAGTCTTTCCTATATACTCAATTTCACACGAAGGATTTAGGGATGCTAAAGTATTTCTTGGGTGTTAAAGTCACATGGAGTAAAAAAGATATCTTTCTATCTCAGAGAAAATATGTCCTGAACTTATTAACTGAGACGGGAAAATTAGGAGAAAAACCTTGTAGTGCTCCAATGACTCCGAACATCCACCTTACAAGAGATGGGGAACTTTTTAAAGATTCTAAGAGATATCGAAGGGTGGTTGGAAAGCTGAATTACCTTACCGTGACTCGTCCAGATATTGCATATTCAGTCAGTATTGTTAGCCAATTTATGTCATCCCCAAAAGTTCATCATTGGGCAGCGTTAGAGCAAATTTTGTGTTACTTGAAAGGAGCACATGGACGTGGTATCTTGTATGAAAATCATGGACATACTCATATTGAATTTTTTTCAGATACAGATTGGGCAGGTTTCAAAGTGGATAGAAGATCCACATCAAGCTATTGTACTTTTCACTGGAGGAAATTTGGTCTCATGGAAAAGCAAGAAGCAGAATGTTGTGTCATGATCGAGTGTAGAGTCAGAATATAGGGCTATGACATAATCTGTGTCTGAGATAATATGGATATATCAGCTCTTGGATAAAGTAGGTCTTAAAACTTCAGTACCAGCGAAATTGTGATGTGATAATCAAGTTGCTCTTCATATTGCTTCTAATCTTATGTTTCATGAACGAACTAAACACATTGAAATTGATTGTCATTTTGTTCGCGAGAAAATTCAGCAAAGTTTGATTTCTACAGGATATATGAAGACTGGAGAACAACTAGGAGATATCTTCACGAAAGCTTTAAGTGGGGTTCGAGTTGATTATCTTTGTAACAAGTTGGGCATGATTAATATCTATGCTCCAACTTGAGGGGGAGTGTTAGAGATGTGAGTTGTGTATTAGGTGTGTATTAAGTGTCTATCACTAGGTGAATATATTAGTTATGTATTAGGTGTCCTAGTTGTGTATTAGGTGTATGACACCTAAGAATGTTTCTAACTTTATATATAAATATGTAGTGTCTTTGAAGGAAAATAAGAAGAGTGAATTCTGAGTTTTACAGTTTTAATAGGAGTTTATAATTTTATATTTTTTATATATATATATACTTTTAGTTATTTCAATTTTGAGATTATTTTAATGTAAAAATAAAATTTTTGGTTTATTTATACTTTGATTTTAGTTTGGTTTGATTTCTCTAAGTTTTAAGGTTAGATCATTTGGAAATAAATATGTTAAGATCACATTGTATAAAATTTTCATATTACACATTCATATCATAATCCATGTAATTCAATTCTATCGATATATATGATAATTAATGGATCAAATTACGACAAATGTAAAAAACAATGCTTTGATCTTATGTTGATATAATTGATAGACCGGATTGATTACAAATACATTTCGATAATAAAAGTAAAATTGAGCTCATATGATTATTTTTTTACAATGTATAATTTTAAGGTTATACATATAATCAAGTGAGAGATTATTGAATCCTTAATACAATATTGGACTTATATGTGAATAATTATATGATGTAGAATGTTATTTAAAATTAATCTAGTGAGTTTTAAGTAATTTGAGTTTTAATATACGTGAAAAGATACGAAACTTTAATGTGTAGATAACTAATGTGTATATATATTTATTATAGTCCTAAATCACATGCATAATTTAGAAGAGTAGATACTTTATTAATTAATAGTTATTAATTTAAATATATTTTTATATAATTATTTTTTATTTTTAATAATACAACTTATAGATTTTGACTAAGAATTATTTTTATGTAAAGATTTTCACTAAGAATTATTTTATTCTAACATGATATTCTCATAAATAGGAGTTTACTTATTAAATGATATTACCTACCTAAGTTTCATTTACAACTTTTCAAGAACACCCACGAGGAAGATTTGAGAGTATCATTTAAAAGTGTTGGTCCCGAGGCTAAGTCTAAGAATTTATTTGGCTTTAATATATGAGTGATGTATTTATTAATTATTAACCTCAAGGCTCTCATTGTTCCAAATTGATGTTTTCTGTGGGCGACTTTTGGAAATTTATCTTACATAAATAACTCATCTGTTACTGTGTGAACAAACATTAATACATGATTATGATTGTTTTCGTTATATTCTTAAGTCTTTCTATACCTCCCTCATTCCCTTGACACTTTCTTCTGCACCATTAGATTTGAGAATCATCAATTCTACTTATACAAGCAATATTTTTTCTACTTAATTATTTATATTTATTTTTATTCATTATTTTCTTATGAGTCATTAACTATATATTTTTTATTTGATTTCATTTTTGTGTTTTATTTTCACCTAATTGATGTATATGATAAACTATAAACTTTTTAATTTAAAATTTCAATATTTACCATTGGGATCCCTAAAAAAATCTTTATGTTTAAAATAGTCTTTTGTAACTCTTTTAGTAATTGTAAAGTAATCATAACTAACATGTATCAAAAACAACCTTAACAACAAAAAAATGATATATTACATGCAATAGAAAAATATAAAAATGTAAATTTATAGTTTTCAACCATTCTTATCGATTAAACATATTTTTTCAAATTCTTTAAGAAATTTATTAGCAACAATGTTAAAAATAAAACATTAAAAAAATTAATATATATAATAACGTTAAAGTATAATTGATATATGGGAGAAAAAAAAAGATCTTATATAAATGTTGGATTTATTAATTATTAACCTCGAGGCTCTCAATGTGTACAAATTGATGTTTTCTCAGTGGGCAATTTTTGAAAATTTATCTTCCATGTATGACTCATCTATTATCTATTTAAGTGTTGAAAATATAATAAGGTTATACCATCAAATTTTATAAAAATATTATATATTATAAGTTTTACTAAAAATTAATGTTCAAATGAATTTTCATTAAAAGGTAATATCCAAATCTCAATCTCATATGATTTGAGTGTACTATTTTGATAGTTAATCTCATGAATTATACAATATATTAAAAATAAATAAATATTTAAGAATTATAAGAATTATGATAAAAATTTAGAATAATTTATTAAATTAATAAAATATTTAAGTTAAATTTTATTTTGTATTAAAATTATTCAGAATATAAGGGATATCATGTGAGATTTGAATGTTAAATTTTATTACAAATTATAACAAATAATACTTGTGTTAATTTAATGTTATTTTTATAACGAGAACAAATTCGATCATATATTTACGTTCTCTTGAAACTTTAATGACACATTCTTCATTGTTATAAAAAGCTATTTAATTTGAAGCTTGTTTTGAGGGTCTTCTCGATATCAGGTTTAAAAAGTTTTGAACTTCACGTGATAAATTGAGTCGCTTTTTTGGTTTGAGATGCATAACTTAAACATTTTTATGTTTTAAGGTGTTTTAGGTTATAACTTCAAATGATTCGTTTTATAAAAAGTTTATAAAATCATGATTTGATTTCATTAAAAAATTAAACAATAAATAATCAAAATTAATAAAAATTAATTTATTTTTTTAAGAATTATGATAAATTTTTTGAGTAATTTATTAAATTAATAAAATATTTAAGTTAAATTTTATTTTATATTAAATTTGTTCCGAATATAAGGGATATCATATGAGATTTGAATGTTAAATTTTATTACAAATTATAACAAATAATATTTGTGTTAATTTAATGCTATTTTTATAACGAGAACAAATTCGATCATATATTTACATTCTTTTGAAACTTTAATGACACATTATTCATTGTTATAAAAAGCTAATTAATTTGAAGCTTGTTTTGAGGGTCTTCTCGATATCAGGCTTAAAAAGTTTTGAACTTCACGTGATAAATTGAGTCATTTTTTTTGGTTTGAGATGCATAACTTAAACCTTTTTTATGTTTTGAGGTGTTTTAGGTTATAACCTTAAATGATTCGTTTTATAAAAAGCTTATAAAATCATGATTTGATTTCATTAAAAAATTAAACAATAAATAATCAAAATTAATTGTTTTTTATAATTTTACAAACAAACATTAACACGTGATTAATATTGTTTTTTTTATATTTTTAAGTCTTTTTATACCTCCTATATTCTCTTTTCATTTTCTTTTTCACCATTAAATTCATTTTTACAAGTAATATTTTTTCTATATGACTATTTATTTTTTTAAATTATGAAAAAAAAATTCATGCATAACAACAATGTTGAAAATAAAATATTAAAAAAATTGAATATATATATAATGACATTAAAATATAATCTATATATATTGAAGAAAAAGAATAATAAAATGATCTTCTATAAAGCAAAATTATATTATAAATACAAAAAGCATTTCCATCTAATTATTATAAAAATATTTTTCTCTTGTAACACAAGTTCAACATTGATATTTGTTAGATTTTTTTAAAATATGAATCATGAATAAAAAATAATATTATTACAAGTACCGTAAAATATTCATACCAATTAAACATATATTCTTATACTCTATAAGAAAATTATTATCATGTGTATAATCAATGTTAAAAATAAAACATCAAAAAGTTTAATTTATATACGGAAAAAAATGACATTAAAATATAATTAATAAATATTGGATAAAAAATAAGAAAATGATTTGATATAAAATAATATTGTCTTAGAAATACAAAAAATGTGTCACCTGATCACCCAAAAAATATTTTAATTTTGTAATACATGTTTAGTAACTATTATTATTATTTATAGCATATATAATGCCAATCCATTAATTTAGTATTTATTTAAAGTATTATTTATTAAAAATACAAAAAAGTTGTGTCATTGTATCTAAAGTTTTGAATTGTATTTTACATTTTTTTAATTATCATATTAATATTGAATTGTTATCATTTTATTATAAACGCCCATATATATAAGATATTTGAATATTATAATCAACAAATAATTCACCCTTTTATCTCTCTTATTCTTTTTAAAAATGTGTTTGTCTGTTTTACATTAATATAACAAATAAGTTTTAATTAACTCAAAATTTTAATATATTATAAAATATATTAATATTATCGGTATACTAATATTACTCGTATGCATAAAAATATATTTATAATTATATGATTAATATAATATAGTATTAAAAAATAATTATATTAGATTTCATATTAATTATAATATATTATTATTTTTAATTTTCAATAATTTTTATAATTGGTATACATTCTATAATTAAAAAAAAATATGTAAAAAATATATTTACCAATTAAAGTATTTATATAGTATAATCCATATAACATATGATATATTTCTTATATATAATGAAATCATTAAGTTGATTAAATTTCGTAAATACATGCAATGTGCAATGTTCTATACAAAAATAAAAACAGATATAATCTTTAATATATTTTTAATTAAGAACTCTTCAAAGCATAATTTCTTACTTTTGCATATTCTAAGAAGATAAATATTCTAAGAACATTTGTTGGGAGTATTTTATTTTTATTTTTTAATAGTAAAGTTTATATATTATTTAATTTTTTTATTACATCATTTATTTATTTAAAAAATAATAACATGAAAGCAACTATATGTTTTTCATGTGTGGTTCATGTATACAAAGATTACAAAGATAGTTTTATGAGCTTAAAAATTGATAAATATGGTGATATGTTAATTGTGAGAGTTTCATTTCTTTTTCATGAAATTAATCTTACTAACAAATTATATTTTTATAATTTAAAAATCATATGATTAATTCATATTTAAAAGAAAGATGCAAAAAAAAATAAAAAATTATAACGTAAAAATTAAATCAATTAAATAATAAAATTATAAGAAATCTATCTAAAACATGATTTTGAAATAAGTAACTTTGACCACCTAATAAGAAAAATCATAAGAATAATTAATAAAAAACTATGTGATGGAAATCTAAGACAATTATTAGATAAGAATAAAACTTTTTATTTTTATTTTTGGAACACGTGTTTAATAATTATTATGTGTATACTTAAAAATATGTAACACATATTTTATTAGCATTATTGTGTATATAGTAAATACATATTAATTAACTTAAAATTTTAATATATTGTAAAATATACTAATACTATCAATATATTTATAGACACTAATATTTCTAATATACTTAAAAATATATTTATAAGTATACGAGTGATATTTTGATGTTAAATAATAATTATATTATATGTTTATATATTGTATTGTTATTTTTAATTTTTTAGTAATTTTTATAGTTGGTATATATTCTATAATTAAAGATCATTTTTTAAAAATAATTGATTTTTTATCAATTAAAAATTTATTAAAAATAAATATAATAATATATTATAATTAATATAACATACCATATAATTATTATACATAATGAAATTATTAGGTTAATTAACTTTTTAATTACATGAAATGTGTGACTGTTTATCTAAAAGAAGATAAACACAAATTTGAACATATTTTTCTTACGTTCATTAATGTTTTTTCTTTAATCCAACACTGAAGATTCAAAGAATAACAATAAAAATAATAAATCATATAAAATAAAATCTAGTTAATTTATGTCTTTCCTTACAATAAATTAGAAATATGTGAATACTTACCTAATTAAAGTTGGATATCTAATTCAAATTTTATTATATTTAATAAAAAATTAAATATAAAGATAACTTTATCACATCTTTTTCAAAATCAAAACAAAAAACTTAAAAATACACATTTTAAGCGAGTTATTAAACAATCCCTGCCACATTAAATAAATAGATTTTCGCTACATTTTTCCCAAATTTAATATATAGAAAATTAGGTTGTAAAGGAAAAATATTGCAATTTGTTTACACATATTATGAACTTATGATATAGTTTTGGTGAGTAATTCTATATTCTATAAGGAAAAATGTTTTCTAATTTTGATAAGGTGCATTTTGTCACGTGCACGATATCAAGTCATTATGTATTATTAGAACTTTGTAAGTACAAAATTCAATGCACTTGAATTTATAGTCAATTGAATAGAACCAAAAACAGTTAATTAATTTCTTGTTTTTCTTGTTTATCAAGGATTAATTTAAAAAAATATAGAAGAGAAAACGTAGAATGTATGAGAGCCTTCTCATAAGTCATTGTCCTGTCAATTTTTAAAATTTTAAAAAAATAAGGAAAATTTTATTCTTAAAATTTATAATAAAAAAATAATATTTTATGTATATAATATATTGATTTTTTGTAAGTTAAATTAGAGACTTCTACAGGTTATTTGGATTTTTTTAAAAATTTAAAATTTCTATTCATTAAATTATACACAATTTAAGAATCCCACTTTCTTTTTCCAATGTATTCAATTAATAATTGGTTGTTTTTGATAGTATTACTGAAAATGGCAAATATAAAGTTGATACGACTATTTATCTTTAAATTTAGAAAGTTTCAAATTTGTTTATACACGTATCATTAGTATACTAATTTTTTTATTATATTATATTATATTTTTTTAATCTTTTATCAATAGAGTTTGATTTAGTTTTCAAGATCCGATTATTTAATAATTATTGAAAAAAAATATTTTATTATTTTCATCAATAATTATATAGCAGATAAAAAATATTAATAATATTTAATTACGAGATAATCTTATAATGTAAAATGGAATGATTCTTTATTTTTATAAAAAAATATATATTTAAAATAATATTGAAACAATAATTAATATTAATAAGAATATTTTTTAATTGATTATAGTCTCAATTTTATTTACATTATAAATTTAAGGCTCTTTTTATACTTTTTAATGTATAAAAAATAAAGTTTATATATATATTCCTTAAAAAAATATGCAAATAAAAATAAATTTATAATTAAGAGTATTATGCTTCACACCACATGCGTGATTGTACTAATAAAGAGTTACTTTTACTATATACAAGGAACAAACTGTGAGCTGTTTGGAAGCTCTAACTCTCAAGAAAATATCGACCTCCTCAATGGCGTCCATATCTGCCATCCAGTATTTTTGTCCTCCTTCGTCTTCTTCGACCACCACCACTTCTTCGCTCGTATCTCTCGCTAGGTTTCCCGAGAATGACCGGAGGACCGGAGGTCATTACCGGCGTTTATTCTGCAACGCTATGGTTCAGCAGACCTCACCAGGAGCTCCTTCCACATTTGCTAAGGAAATGGAGAGGCTTTCCGCCAAAGAATCGCTTCTTCTAGCTGTGAGTAATCAGTAATTAATAAGCTATATTACGAATTCGAGTCAATCTAATTTGTGTTGCTTTCAGTTTAAGGACTCTGGGGGTTTTGAGGCTTTGGTAGCTGGAAATACTACTGATATGCAACGAATTGATGTGAATGAGAGGATTACTGGACTCGAACGTCTCAATCCCACCCCTCGTCCAACAACGTAAGTGCTTCTTTTAAGCTCATGATATTGATGTTATTTTTGGTGGATATTGGATGTTTATTGGTTTATTCAGCTAATCAATCAGGTCGCCCTTCTTGGAAGGTCGGTGGAATTTTGAGTGGTTTGGGTCTGGAAGCCCCGGTCTATTTTCTGCTAAGTTCATATTTGAGTGAGTCATTTTTATTCATGTTATTTTTATATAAAAATTTACTCGAACTGATAGGGAAGTGATATTGAAAATGGAAAGTATCTGGACTATCGCAGGAGATTTCCCACAAGTTTGGCTAATTTTTCGAAAATGGATGTATATATCAAGGATGGGTATGCTAAGGTTTCTGCAAATTTGAAGTTTTTGAACATGGTAGGTTATTTTTATGTCTTCCACTGTGTTTACGTGGTTTATTCCTGATAAATGATTTCAAAGTTCTAAAATGCTGCTTCTATTAATGATTTTAATGTAGAATGGGAGGAAGAAAGAGAGAGCAGAATTATAATACACGTTGGGGTTTAAGATTGAAGAACAATAGAGGGGAAATATTCAATTTTCGATAGTCATTCATACATCAAGTCTACTGAATACAACAATATTTTTCTTTATTTATAGGCATGCTCAAGGTCTATTATGATAAGGGAATGCCCAAATGAAATGAAATAACAATTTTAGTAGGGATGAAACTCCAAATTAATAAATTACTACCAGTTCTAAGTCTCTGCCTGCTCGAAACCTCAATCATGGAACTGATCAGCCCAGATGATAATGTCAAACTACTAAGTTTTTCTGCTGTAGCAGTATCAATCAGATAATTGGGCCAGATTTGTATTCATTTTTCTTTCCCATTATCTCAATTATGTTTTTTTGGAAATCATATATCTCCTCGCGTTGATTTTCTTCCATCCTTATCCTTCATTGTATAGGTTAGTTCAAGGATCCCAAAATTTAGTGAAATATTAGGGCATGTGATAAAAATTTTAATCAGTAGATGGACATGGCATGTGCATTTGTATCATTGTTTGGATGCCTCTGTATATTTTTATGTTAGGCTAGAGTAGACAGCATAACTTCGTTTTTCTCAGCATCAGTCAACTGTGAAATGCAGATAGAAGTCAACTTTATTCTCTCAAGCAGACTGTCAGTGGAGGGTCCACTTCGAATGAAAGAGGAATATGTTGAAGGGATTCTTGGGATACCCACAGTTATTGAAGAAACAATACCAGAACAACTAAAAGGCGCACTTGGTCAAGCAGCAAACACAATGCAGCAACTTCCTGTTCCTATACAGGATGCATTGGCTAATGGGTTGAAAGTTTCTTTAAGTAAGTCCTTTTGATGTTGTTGTTGACCATTTAATTCATGTTATTATGAATTAGATATTGGGAGAAGGGAAAAAAGTACTACAAGTCTTACTATTATGTAATAATATGCATATTATTCCCATAATTATTGGATCAATCACATTAAGTCTTATAATTTAAGAAAGTTAGTCAATTAAATCCAATTACTACCGAGGCTTTAGAACTAGACGTTAGAATCAACGGAATTGACACGTGACTTGTAGCAGGCAATTGCTGTCTATTATTGTATTTGTTTATGCTGCACTTTTTTTGGATCCAAAAGGTCCCTTACCCTGTTATTTAGTGTTCTGTTCTGTGCTTAATAGTTGTTGTTTAGCTATGCAAGTTTGATACCGGGCCACAAAATTTATCTGTATAGTTATTGGAACTTCAGCTAAATAGAAACTGTGCCATCATCAAATGACACTTGGGGTGTTTCTTACCCACTTTTCATTGAAATTAATCCTTTTTAATATATTCCATTAGGTCAGGGTGAAATAAAATGCTAAGATCTGAAGGTAGTTTTTTTTTTTTTTTGGGGTTAAAGCCTCTAATGCTTGTTTTTGCATTAGACAGTCAGGAGTTGCCTTATGCTTTTGAAATTATAAAATCTTCCCATACAAGATAAATATGTTATTAGAAAATAGCTAAGCATACTTAAGGTCTGTATATTACTGTTGGATGATCTAGTCTCATCATGGTCAACTCCGCCTCAACATGAGTTTGCTAACAAGTGATTTTTTTCAAGTAGTGTTTCTTTTATTACCTATAACACGAGTTTAGCATGTATAGCTAGACTTAACAGTTTAAAATTGTTGGTATTGTATATGTAATAAAGTAGTTAGTATGAAACCTCACAAAATTTACTGTTCTGAAAGAACCAGTTAAGTAGTACATGATATTGCTTGAGAGAGTAATTCAATTTTCTATGGACATGATGCAGTCTTGTAGTTTTCCTTGCAGGGAACCTAATCCTCACTACAAATTTATGCTCCGTGCTTACAAAGGTTTCTTGACTCCTTTAAATGTTTGCAGGTGGAACTTTCCAAAGACTCTTTATGATTTCTTACCTTGATGATCAGATACTTGTAAGTTTTTCTACAAAGTATTGCTTCCATCAAACTGATATTTATAATCAATTATTTTTCTATCAAATTAAGTAAATAAAAGGCACTGCATAATTTTTTAATGGGCTTAAAAGTTTCACCAATCAAATCATGCTTTGTATCGAATGCCTACTTCGTGCTTTGCTTTTCTCACATTAAACTTGGTCTAGATAAAATCCTGAAACAGATTTAACATTATAGACTGAAGAAATTTTGTCACATTTATGTGATTTAATGATATTTATTTATTTTTATTCCTTTTATTCGTAGTTAAATTTGCTTTTGTCATCAGTCATTCAACTTCCCCTGATTCCCCTTCTCTTCTTTTTTTTCCCTGCCTTTTATTGCTCCATTGTGTTCCAGTAAAGGGGCCTTTTCCTGTGGGTGGAAATTAACCATAACTCTTTTCAACTACAAACATAAAGATACTTGCCTGAATGTTGTACAAAGATTCGTTATAATTTATAAATCTGAAATCATAATTAGTCGTGCAAGTTGTACCCTAACCAATTGAAGCTGACAACTCTTTTGGAAATTTATAATTATTCATATATATAGAAGAAGATGATATTGTACCTGAACCAAATTGTTTTTACATTATAGCAGCCTTGACCATGTGGTTTAGTGCAATGACTATAATAAGAATACTTAATAAAAAGTCAATACCTAATTGCTCTTTTTTAGTTTAAAGTCTTGGATTCATTATTGATTGAAAAGGTTTAAGTTGTATTCTGTTCCTGGATAATTTGGTTGCCGTGGTATTCACATTTATTAAAAATGGATATGTAAATCAAATTCTTTTATGAACTAATGAATGGTTGTTGGGCATAATAAACAAATCTTATTTCACCTGATATTTATTTTCACAAATTTAACACATTTTTCATTTTATTTTAAAATGATGTATTTTAGTGACATTATTACATTTGTGTACACTTTAGTCATTTTAGATCAATTTTGATGATTTTAATAACTTTTTTTCCACATTTTTTTAAATTTTTGGGATTTTATTCTCTTCAAACATATACCCACCTCTCAATTCGATCAAACTTAAGTTTTTACAACAAAAAAAATGAATATGAAAAAGCCAAAATTGGCAATAAATGGCATAAGTGTCCAAAAATATATACACTAATTTTAAGAAATGTGACTAATTGTGTCCATTTTGTAAAATTAAAATGACCAAAGTGTCATGCTACTTTTCTTTCTAACTTTGCAACTTGAATGTGAATATAGTTCATGTCTGGTTGGAACTTGTAATTTCTAAACTGATGGTTATCAGCTTGTGTCGGAAAGGATTGCTTCTCATATGAAAGTTAATTTTATGTTGTTATGTAAAAAGTAGGAATTTACTTATAGAGAGAAGTTAAAAGCAAATAGGGTTGAAAATAGCTTCTGTTGCATTGCCAAAGGGGTTCTAGCATCTCAGGCTCTAAAAGTTTGCTTTGGTTTTGTCTTTTGACCCAGATAATAAGAGACATTGCCGGAGTTCCTGAGGTTCTTACAAGGTTGGATTCACCTTCTTCTCCTCTGGAAGAATCGATCATGGAATATGAAAGCTGACTTTTCAGACAGAACACAGATCCTCTCTCCCCCCTCCCCCAAAAGAAGCTCAATTGTTTTTTCCCATGTCCCTGACCTCCCATTATTTTGAATGTTTTTTTTTCAATAAGGAACACTTATTTTGTTGCTCATATTTCTTTGAAACTTTATATTTGTAAATCCACCAAACCGACGAAGTCGGAAATAATGAATGTGGTCCATGAATCCTAAGAAATCTTTATCAAGAAGCAAGTAGTATCTTGATGTACTTTATATTGTGGTATATTTGACTGTGCTAAAACCTAATATGCAATCTGTATTATTTTGCTTCTTTCATGAATTTGCAGTGTTATTGGGTAAGAACTGGACGAAGAAAACAAAGTCGATGTATGCCGAGTGTGAAAGCCATTGACTAAGATTGCCATGCAGGTTGACTTAAATGTGTCCTAGTTGTCATGCTGATTGAAGGCTCACCCACCTCATCTCAAGCCTGGCTTTTACTTAACTAGAGAACCGTATTTACTTTAATGTATTTTGAGCTTAGTTTTTATTGTGAGGTTTTATATTTTAGGGTTCGGAAGGACAATTTTTCTTATGTGATGGATAGTATTAAAGAATTCTTCGACCATCTTGTTTGGGAGTCCAAGAGTTTTATAAAATGTTCTTAATGAAAAAAAATGTAAATGAAATAACTATTTAATTGAATTGTGTCTATTAAACTAAGAAATAGTGAGAATTCTTGATTTCCTCAGTATCTCTCAGTTTGAAAATTTAGGATTTAAATTGATGTATTTTCATTAAGTCCTCTTAAATTGCATTGTTTTATTCTAAATATTTCATTTCAATTAGAATTTGGTTATTTACCATATATGAGGATTCTCGCTAAGCATCTACGGTTGAATAATTAAAGCGTCTAATTTATAATTAATTAAAGCGTCTAATTTATAATTGACGAATTCGTAGGTTTAATTCCTATTGGATGCATGTCAATGGGACATTCCAACAAATTTATTGGAATTGGTTTTGTATCAATGAAATCTTATCATCCATATATAATGAGTTTGTGTAGTATATTCATATCATATCATATGAACACTAAGAACTAGCATTCTTATTTAAACTTGAATTCATAAGTAAGAAAATTGATGGATGAAATTAAATATGTGATATTTATAAATAAAATTATTCAATTATTGAGAAAAATCAATATACTTCTAACGCAATTATTGGGGAAAATCAATATACTTCTAATGTTTGTTAGGATCAATTAAGACAGAAATAAAGTATTGAATCAAACTCTTCTTTGGTGTCAAGGTAATGATTATGAATAGTCATCGACTTTCAAAAAAAGGTAGATGAATAAGACCTATTATGAGGCATACAATGCATTACAAACGTATAAGCATTACGCTTTAACCGGGTTATTCTATTTCACCAACTTAAATCAAAATACTTAATAGTATAACGATACATTTATATAAAACTTCTACCTCAAGCACACGCAAAGGAGCCGTAGATAGTCAAATGAAAAAAAAATCCACAAAATAATTTGATCTATGGATAATATCGTTGTGGTAAAGGTCATAATGTCAGAGTAATCATTACTACATGACATAGTGTGAGAGGTCATAAGCATTTATATCATAAAATTGATTCTTGACGGAATGAAAAAGACATATATGGTAGAATCATAACTATAGAATACAACCCTAATCGAAATGCATACATTTGTCTCATACACTATAGGGATGGTGAGAAAAGATATATTTTACATCCTAGAGAGGCTATAATTAGAGATACCATTATTTTTGGTAAATAAGTTCCTATAAAAATGGGAAATGCATTACCTTTGAGTGCACTTTGAACTATTGATTTATGTAATTGAAAGTAACGAATTAGGTTTACGATGAAACCTAGAAATCGATCACTCATCTAATTTGAGTACCTCTACAGGATAGACCTCAATAGAAAATTGAAGAGTAGCGACAACAAGTGATTGAGTTCAATAGTATCTTATATAAAATTATTGATTCTAGAGATATAGTAATATGGAGAAGACAAAATTGTTTCAAGTACCGACAAAACCAGAAGCACCCTTTCTTTCAAAGATATAAGAACGGGTTATTCACATTTCATTTGATTGTCAGAAAAGAATTGAAAGCTAAGTAGTGGTAATTCTAAGGATTCCCCGTGAGAAAAATGGAGATATCTCCTACATTACTTATAAAATGTGAAAATATCGACGTAATTTTATAATTATTCGGTCTGAATGTTACATGAAGAATATAAGGAAGATGAAGGAACGAAAAGTCCTAGGATGTAGAAGATCATAACATGAGTGATTCGATAGATTTTGATTCCTAATTATGTGATTTATATAAGAATTTAATTTTATAATATATAAGATTCATTTGTATAGATATCATATCTATTTTAATGTATTTTGAGCTTTGTTTTTTGTTTTGAGATTTTTTTACGGTTTGGAAGGATATAAGTTTCTAATGTGATGAATAGTATTAAAGAATTCTTCAACCATCTTATTTGGGACATTCTAACCTTTTAGGTTTTATCTTTGTATTTGTCATTTCTTTCTCTGTATAAATCACATATTTGATTGAATTGGGGTTATTTTTATATTACTTGCCTATATTATTTCTCAAGTTAAGAGACGACATAATTTGTTGTTGTAAGCTTTTGTCATCTAACACATAAATGTGTACATACTTTATATTAGAATATTCATGTTTTAAAACCAACTCTACATTGAAAAATTGCATTTGTCATTGTAGACTTTTTTTGTGAAAGGTTAACAAACATGTAAACGTGTAGATATTTTTAATGATTCATGTTTTAAAACCACCTCTATATTGAAAAACTGCATGATTGAATGCTTTTATGAATTTCATCAAATTTTTGGATTTCATATAGGTTGATTTTCGTTTTTCGTTTTTCTAATAAAAAAGATATGTGAATATTAATTGTACTTTTAAAGAAATTTTATAATAATACACCTTAGATACAAACTTTTCTTTTACAATTCGAACCGTATAAAAGAGACAAATCTATGTGAATATATCTATATATCCATCAAATTCATTTTTTTTATAATTTTTATGCCACCAGTATATGTCATTACAAAGTTCATAGTTTTGTTTTTGTCTATAAGTGTAGGAGTCTAGGTGACTTTATGAGTACGATTGTGCAATGTTTTTTTGTATATAATACTTAATAAAACATTAATTATAAAATGAATAATAGCTAAAATGCTAATTATAAGTACTAAGAGTGTGTATATATATATGAGTTGATTTGGGTCTAGACTAAAATCAGAACCAATCAATATGATCGGTTATTGAAAAATAATAATCAACCTAAAAATGAATTTGAAAAATCAATCAAATCTAAACCAATTTTATTGGGTTGGTTTAAGGATTTTTTTAATGGATTTTTTATTAATATTTTTAACTCTTTTTTATAATTTCTAATGTTTTTAATATTAATTTTATTATAATCCTTAAATTTAAAGATTTAAATTTTAATCATTTACATAATATCATTATTCATATCAATCATAGAGTACAAAAAAGATTTAAAAATAAGGTAAATAAAAAATAATGAATAACAATGATTTACCTAATTTTTTTTACTAATTCTCCCATTTAAGTCATCCATATTGTAGTTCATGTTATACAAACTTTAAGGTAAAAATATAGAAGACAATATAATTATAAAATTATAATAGATAAATAATCAAATAGTATAAAATTAGTGTTAGATAAGAAGGAAAAGAAAAGAGAGTACTTCTTGCATGAATTCCGTTTAAACATTCAAACTCTAATGGCAAAAATAAGTAAAAATTTGTTTATCTCGCATTAACAAATTACAAGATAAAATTTAATTCTAAAATATTATCTAAAATGAAAAAAAGGATTATCTTCTTAGATGGAATTAGAAACATAATAATAAACAAAGTAAAACAGAAATTTAAATATTAGGTATACACTATCTACTACAAAATGAAGAATGAGAATAAAATACTTAAATTATCCATAAAAGAGCATACATGAAACAAAATTTCAACCATGTTTTAAGATCTCATCTTAAAGCACAACATATCTTCTAACATATTCATAAAATATAAATATTAAAATGAAGTATGAAACTTCTAACTCAAACCAATGATATCGTTAATGAATTCATTAAGGTATGTTATTTACCTAAAATATCTACGAGAAAAAAAAACAAAGTGTAAACTATGTATTAAATAAATTAAATTACAATAAATGATATAAATATGTCTTATTTATTATACTTATCTAGTTCAAGTGGCTCAAATATATTCACTTCATCTAAATATTGAGAAATATCTTTATCTATTGTAATTTAAAGATCATTCATTTTTGCAAGTATCCTTCTTTGAGAGCAACTTCAGGCTTATACTATTTTAAGGTATAAAGAACTTCTATATGGATCAATTACACGTCCTTTAGTACTAAATGTTGATTCAAATATAATTATAGAAAGTATTACTAAGACATCTTATACAATTTTAAAAAGGATAGGATAGCTTATATGATTTGATCTCCATCACAATAAAATGTCAAAATCAATAGGATTACAACCAAATACCTTTTTATCTCAAAATTTCATTCCAAATAATGATCATCTTACAATTGTTGTAAATATAACAATTGATTAACATTGATTGGTGCATCTATTTTATGTTTTAAATAACTTATCAAGAGCAACCTTCATCCTATTAACTAATCTTTTAGCAATATGACTCAAATATAAAAAATTGAATATGAATTCTAAGTACTTCAATTTATACTTTGGATAAAACACTATCGCGATAAATAAAAATTTATTCATCTTATCCACATCACCCAAATACTTGTCGAATTTCGCTTTCATGCTTTCAGCCCATTTTTTGAAAGTTTCATCTTCCCTTTCCATTGCATTCACCAATACAAGTCGAATAGCATGGAACTCATGGGTATAACTATTAAAGGTAATATACAATGAACCACTAAAGTTGATAGTTATAGTATAAAAATTATGGAAAAATTCAATAAAAATATTTATAACCTTTTAATCTTTTAGTAGGATCAGCCCTACAATATGATCATCAAAATAATTAAGAAACTCATTATCATACACATGCACTCAGTCAAATTATTTTTGAAATTTAAAAACAATATTCAACATAAGGAGGTAGATTTCCATCTTGTTTGGACATCCAAAGAGACAAGTCCTTTGGTTTCAATTCCTTTATATTTCACACTTTTTGAATTTTTGTAATCTCGAAAGAAAAGATCTAACATACTTGCCTTCATTGTGAATACTCTCAATTGACCTCTTTTAAACCATCCTTCATTATTAAATCAAAGATATGTGTGCAATATCTTACATGTAAAAACTCACCATCTAGAACTAAGTCATTCCAAGCCTTCCATCTCCTTTTCAAACTAGTTATAGTAGTGACATTTGAACTTACATTGTCAACAATCACAGTAAAAATACCTCCAATACTCCAACCACACGTTGAAGCATCAATGTACTTTGCAAGTTGATCTCCTTTATGGCTAAAAATAGGGTTAAAATATATAATTATTTTTTGTACTTTTCAAGCATCATGTACATAATAAGCCGTCACACACATGTAGTTGATATTTTGACAAAAAGTCCACAAATAATTAAGGATAGAAACCTTTTGCTTAGAACATGACAAAAGTTTTTACATTGTTGATTTTTCATTTAAGAAAATCTCAATTACATCTTGAACAATTATAATACGATATGATATTTAAAATTTAGTCATACCAATTTTACATAATTGTTTGAAACCAATACCTTTAATAAAATTAAATGAAAATTCATCCATAATAATTATTATCCGAGCTATACCCTTTCTAATTGTTTTTTGATCAAAACTCAAGTAATTAGTACCATTTTTATTAACTTAAAAATTCATTTTTTTTGTTTCTTATTGTCATTGTCTTTTTTTTTTTTTTTTAATAGGACAAACCTTCAATTGTTTCCGACAAGTTGAACTTACATTCATCTTATTGTGAGTGCAATACTCCTCTTAAAATAATTGCAAGAATTTTTTGTATGCTTGAATCAAAAGGTGTGAAGTATTTCCATATATCATATTACTATCTTTTAATCTTGTTTTTTTATTATATTGTTATTAACGATTTTGATGGTAAATTATTATGTTGGTTGAGTTTGTGATAATATCTATTAAACTCTTTTTGGTTAGGCATGATCTCAATATTTATTAGAGTATGATTATCTTGACTTTTTGTATTTTTGTTGGAGGCTAATAGTTTCTCTGCGTGTTGTTTTCCAGTGAGTCCTTAACTAATTCTCTGAAATTAGGAACATCTGTCTTGATAATTTCAAGGGCAAATATGTGAATTATACGAATTTTGGGCTTATTTGGTAATTTTGAAATCGTATGAGAATTTTTTTGAATGACTGGTGATGATTGTGAAGATGAAAAGTGGCAAAAAGTTTGTTTCTTGGCCATGGTTATCTCCTCCAAGATCAAAAGAAAAAGATAGAGAATAGAAAGTTGGTGTGTGCTTGTTTAGAAAGGAAAAGGTGGATATATGGTAAAGGAGTTAGTAAAATATATACAATTTTTATTAATTAAAAAAAGAAAGAAAGTCTTCTTTAGTTGGAGTGAGGGACTGGATCACAAATATTACTGAATAAAGTATCACTCAAATTACCCAATTTAGATTTTGATTTAATTCCTATATGATTTTTTCTTTCCTAGAGGTATATTTGTTGCGATAGATACTGTTGGGTATCACCATTTAGTTGGCTTACGAAAGTATTTAAAAGGTGAATAAACGCAGTTAAATGAGTATATTTTTTATTATTTAAAATTAAAAATTTATATTAATGATAATATTTAATTATTACATTTTTTGAATATTATAAATAATTATATATTAATTAATTAATATTAATTATTTACGATTATGTAATTTGTAAAAACCATTAATTAGATCTTTATAACTTGAAAATGTACACATAAATTCATACAATAAATTTCTTAAATTCTCTATAATCTAAGTTTTATACAAAAAATAGACTTAAGTATTGAAGTAAATACAACATTAAGTGTCGTACTTTTTGACGTGGTATTTTAATAATTTGTAGATTTATATGTTTAAAGAATAAGACGAATAGAAATTGACTTCAACATATATCAAATGAGGTATCGTAATATTATTGATGAGTACCATGAAATTCAAGGAGAGTACAATCACACCCAAAACTATATTAAATGAAAAAAGAAAAAATAATAAAAATAAAATCCTTAAAATTTATAATTATAAAATTACCATCCCTTTTATCTAACTCATACTTTCACTATCTCAAAAAAATTTATCACATAATTTCATATTAAGCTTCATCTAATTTAACATGATTTAAATTGAATTATAACTATTAAATTTATTTAATATTAAACACAATTTAATTAAATCTCATTTAATATTATGAATATTTTTTTTTTTGAAAATTTTCATTAAAACAATTGTAATAGATTTTGATATATATATAATATGTACATTACATTTAGATTTCGATCTAGTATTATTTTTCTTTCACCTAAATTTTAATCTAGTAATATTTTAGACATGTGATGCCATGTTTCACGTTATTTTATTTATAAATCTAAATCTAAATCTTATTGTTTTGAGAAAATTTCAAGTGTATAAGATTTTAATGATTTGTACTGAGAAGTATAAATTTAGATGACTTAATTGGATCATAAATTCTCCCCATTTAAGGGGTATATATATGTGTATTACATCTCATGTACGTGACAGGGTACATATACAGCGACTTGGTTACACATGTGGTAAATTTGCGCACAAACTAATTTAAACATAAAGTAAATCGCTACAAATGTTACATTATTAAGTCGTTACATATAGATAAATGAATGTCGTTATACATAGGTCGATCTAGGTTCTTAAGTAACTTTCTCGGGTCGGTCATGAAGAGGGAGGACCATGATCACATCTGGATCTTATATTTTCACTAAGTCTTGATATCTATGACCTCACAGTTGGATAACGAGGTACTCTATTGACACAAGTGTACATTTTACCAAGCTCATTGGATCTAGACCATTGTTAAGCCAACATTGTAACCTTGCCTTATCACGGTGGGGTATCTACACTTATTAAGTTATATGTTCGTTACATATTTAATATCAAACACTTATGAATTTTGTTTATGCATTTTTTTCATTTCAAAATGTAAATATCTCAATACATTAATAATCAAGTTAATATGAAAATCTATCATTTTATTGGAAAAGAGTTATATATGTTAGGAGAATTGTCAGAGTCAAAGAGGAAAACTTGAGCCATACTATAGATTATTTTTATTTATTCTTATAATAATTTAATGTATTTTTATTTTATTAATTTAAATATTTTTGTATTTTTCGTATGAATGGATGAAGTTTTATTTTTTCAAAAAATAAAAAATAAAACTTGTATTTGAATTATTAGTCTCTTTTTAATACTTTAAGTTTTGACAATTTTTTCTCAACCTTTTGATTCTTTGAAAATGATAAAACAATTTTAAATTACAAAAATAGGTACTCATGAAAATATAATATAATAAATGTTTGGTATTATTCAAGTAGTACGTACGCGATACTAATTACCTGAGGTATCTTATGGTACCTCGCTCATATGGTAAAGGTAGCACTCATATAACAACTCGTATATAGCAACATGAGGTCAAGACCTGAGGGCTAAGACTTGGCCTAAGTAAATGGCCTAGTACACCACCCTAACAACTTGGGTCATCTTTGCATACAAGGCCTTAGGTAGCACGTATATGGCGACTTAAAGACAAACAACACATATACGGTGACCTAAGGATAAACAACATGTATATGAAAACCTGAGGATAATGACTTGATTTTATGTAGAACTACTTTGTATGTACTATGAAAGCTCATATAAGAGCACTAGCTTATATAACCTCGATACTTGTCTAATAGGTCATACTCCTTAGCGAGAAGAATAAAGGCCCCGTCTTATTATCAACATTTCATACATCTATCTAAAAATCACTAGAATCCTATAGCATGAATTGTTTTCCAAACAATTGGCGTTCACCGTGATACCTTAAATGTTCTCAATTCTTATGAGAGAATTTGAAACCTTTCATTCTTTAACAAGTAGAATTACTTTGTTTTATAGGAAAATCATGCAGTATCAATCACACATAATATGACCAGCCCTTATCCACACTCTATTTTATTTGAGAAAAAGTATATTAGGTCTAACTTGATAAGATGTGTTATAAGCTAAAGAGGAACGAGTTATGGTTATGAACGGTGGGTTTGATTTATGAGCTAAAGAGGAATGACCTAATGTTTGACTGAATAATAGATTGCATGTTTAATTTGTTATTGTTGGGCATTAAGCGACATTATTAACCTTATTCGATAAGAAAAACAAGCGATCTCATATTCCAAACTAGGTGCTATTTTTCCTTTTAGTGATTTTAGATTCAAGGTCATCATTTTTAGAGCTTTAATGTCAAATTCTTGAATTAATTTGATATTTAAGTCATATTGTCACCCAAATGAACAGATTACGGGTTCCAAGAACATGTCTCTACATAATTGTGTTTATTTTTAATTATTATAATTTTGTTTTTCTTTTGTATAAATAGTTTGTAAACATTCGTTTATTCATAATCAATAAATCCATTTCTTACATGGTATCAGAGCTTAGGAAACAATTCCCAGAAAAATCAGCTCATAGAAATTTTTTCCCATTTTTCCTCAATCTGTTTTTTTTCCAAAACCAATTTCGATTCACAAAATAATTTCAATTTCATCCCAGCATATTATTCAGAAAAATCCGAACAATCTGCAATTAAAATCAAGCCAAAATATCTCTCCACGCGCTCACACGTGCCTTGTTTAAACTCGTCGGCGTTCCACGCGCCTCGCCGGAGACACACGCTCCAACACGCGCTAGCTGCTGAAGAAGACGACTCCAACGACACGTCGTCGCTCGCCCGCTGAAACAAACGACACGTCGTTCGCTCGACACTGAAACAAACGACGCGTCGTTCACCCGGTTTGGTCCTCGGTCCGGTCCGATTCGGTCTTCATCCGATTCAGTGCTTCACCGTTGCAGCCGCCGTTCCAGCCACTCCAGACGCCGGTTCACCCACTTTCCGACCAGTTCTGCGGCTGAAATTTTCGGTTCTGTAATCTTTGACTCATTTTCTATAAGATAAAACATATTTCAGTCCATTATTTATTTCATAAATAGTCATTATTGTCTAAAACACACTTAAACCCATCCCGTTCTTTCAAATTTATTCAACCAAAAATATCTATGACTACCAATACCAACCCTACTTTACCAAAATGGTATTATGATCCTAGCCATTCATTATATCTACACCACTTAGACCAACCAGCCATGGTTCTCGTAGCTCAATCCTTAAACCAAGAAAACTATCACATTTGGAGTCATGCAATGCTCATGGCTTAAATAACCAAAAACAAAGAAGGATTCATTGACGGCACAATCAAAAGGCCATCAACAAACCTTGAAGCAAAAATCAAACAATGGACTCACTGCAATATTCTTGTCAAAGGATGGATCCTTAACACCATATCACCCAAAATTGCAGAAAGTGTCATGTATAGTGATACTGCATATGAGCTATGGGAAGAATTAAAGGAACGCTTTTCGCACACCAATAGCGTGCACCTATTCCACATTGAGCAAGAGATCCATGATTGCATGCAATAAGGTGTGAGCATTGGAGAATACTATACCAAATTGAAAAGTTTATGGGATAGTCGTGATGCACTATGTCCTCTTCCACACTGTGGAGGAAATGCTGGAAGGGAATTACAAGAATATCAACAAAAGCAGCGAACCATAAAGTTTCTCATGGGCCTTAACACGGTTTACACATCAGCACGCGTTCAAATCTTGCTCATGGAACCATTACCTACAGTAAATAAGGTATATTCACTTATTGTTCAAGATGAAAAGCAAAGAGTTGTCTCCACTCAAAGCATAGGAAGGATGCCAGAAGCTGCTGCACTTGTTGCCAGAGATAGTCATCCACAATATCCTCAGAAAAATTACCTACCAAGGAACCCATATCTCAAGTGCAATAGATGCAACAATATAGGCCATAATTCTGAGAATTGCCGAAGTCACCTCAAATGTGATTTTTGTAGTCTCAATGGACACATTTTTGAAAACTGTTGAAAGTGTTTCAAATGTAATTTCTGTGGTTTGAATGGACATGACATCAACATGTGTCGGAAGAAAGGAGTAATTCAAGATAAGAGAAACACAAGTTATGGCTTCCCTTCCAAAGCTCATCATACTGACTTTCAGGAAAGCTGCTCCGACACAAAGACACCATCCCACAATCTTACATCTGCCCAATATCAAGAGCTCCTTACACTTCTCAATCAATCCAAATCAGGTAGCATGGCAAATCAAGTGACTACTTCTTCAGGTAACACATTATGTGCAACTATTTTCTATTCAGAAACTCGTTGGATTTTTGATACAGGGGCAACTGATCACATGGTTTGTTCCCAAAACCTTATGAGCTCCAGCATTCCAGTCACTAATCGGCATATGCATTTACCTGATCATTCTCTTGCCCGTGTCACACATATTTGTACTGTATATTTCTCAAATAATTTCATACTCCATAATGTCTTGTGTGTTCCCTCCTTCAAATTAAACTTAGTTTCAGTAGCCAAACTAACTCAAACCTCATTTTTCCATGTCACATTCACTAATAATATGTGCTTTGTTCAGGACAAATGCTCAGGGAAGACGATTGGGATGGGAACTGAGAAAGTAGGACTCTACTACCTGACTATTTTTGAAAAGGCTGGATGTTTCTCCGTTTCAAACACTGCTTCCACCAACTCTCATCTATGGCATCAACGACTTGGTCATTTATCTAATAACAGTTTGCGTGTAATTTCTCTTTCCATCAACACACCTTTTTGTTCCATTAGTGATTGTTCTATTTGTCCATTAGCTAAGCAAACACGTAATCCATTTCCTTTAAGTTCCATCAATACAAAAGCACCTTTTGAAATGATTCATGTTGATATTTGGGGTGGTTATCACATTCCAACACTTAATGGAGCACGTTATTTTCTCACTATTGTTGATGACTACTCAAGATGCACATGGGTCTATCTCTTACATACTAAATCTGATACACACACATTTCTTACCACCTTCATCAATCTTGTTGAAACACAATTTTCATCCAGAGTTAAAGTCATTCGTAGTGACAATGGACCAGAATTCTCTATGACCCAGTTGTTTTCTACCAAGGGAATCCTTCATCAAACTAGTTGTGTCTCTACCCCTCAACAAAATGGTGTTGCTGAACGCAAACACCGTCATCTTCTCAATGTCGCTCGTTCATTGCTCTTCCAAGCCAATCTTCCTAAACAATTCTGGGGAGATTCCATTCTTACAGCCACATACCTCATAAATCGTACTCCAACACTTGTTCTCAAGGGTAAAACACCATTTGAAGTTCTTTTCACAAAACTCCTAGGTATGAACACCTTCGTGTTTTTGGTTCCCTTTGCTTTGTGCCTACACATCATGATCGACTTACCAAGTTTGATGCTAGGTCACATAAATGCATATTCATTGGGTATCCATCTGGGATCAAAGGTTATCGTGTCTACAATCTAGAAACAAACAAGACTTTAGTGTCTCGTGATGTTATCTTTCATGAACATGTATTTCCTTATTTCACTTCCGCTGTCAACACTCCAACTCTATTTCCTCCATCAGAAGATACTATTTATGATGACCTACCCAACATTCGTCAATCAACCAATCCAAATATATCACTTGATCATACATCATCTGTCCTTCCAACAATCAACTCAGATACTCTTCATCTTCAAAATTCATCTCCAGAAACATCATCGTTAGCTTCTCCACCACACATAACTCCTCCAACACCAGTCACACATAGGCTTCGTCGATCCACCAATGTTCCTAGCTACCTTCAAAAATATCATGTAGAAGCTTCCTTACCTTCTCGGTCCCTCCCTTCGTCTCACTCAGCATCGTCCAAAGACAAAGGTACTTCTCATTCTTTATCTCATGTACTTACCTATGACCAATTATCACCTGCACATTGTGCTTTTGCTACTTCTATTTTCATTCTCAGGGAACCAACCACCTTTGCTGAAGCTTTCAATGATCCAAAATGGCGGCTTGCCATGAAACAAGAACTGGATGCTCTTGAAACTAATGGCACTTGGACGCTTCAATAGCTTCCTCCAAACAAGAAACCAGTTGGTTGTAAATGGGTCTACAAAATCAAGTATAATCCTGATGGTTCTGTGGAACGATACAAGGCTCGGTTAGTGGCCAAAGGATACAGTCAGATTGAAGGTTTTGACTATCAAGAAACTTTTGCACCAGTAGCTAAACTTGTCACTGTTTGGCTTCTCCTTGCCGTTGTTGCTATTCAAAATTGGCATCTTCGACAACTCGATGTCAACAATGCTTTTCTCTATGGTGATCTTCATGAAGATGTCTACATGTCCCTTCCACCTGGATTCGGACGAAAGGGGAAAACACGAGTATGTAAGCTACATAAATCTTTGTATGGACTCAAACAAGCCTCACGATAGTGGTTCATCAAGCTATCAACAACACTTAAGCTAGCTGGTTTTAACCAATCCAAGTATGATCACTCACTGTTCGTCCGAACCCGTGGTAATTCCTTCTCTGCTCTTCTTGTCTATGTAGATGATATAATCATAACAGGAAACAATATACAAGACATTGAAGAAACTAAGAATCATCTCATGAGACAATTCAAGCTTAAAGATCTCGATGAATTAAAGTATTTTTTGGGCATAGACGTTTCACGTTCCAGGAAGGGGATTGTTCTGTCACAACGCAAGTACGCACTTGAAATATTGGAGGACATGGGTTATCTTGGTGCCAAATCTGCCAATTCACCTATGAAACAAAATTTATCCCTCAGCAAGGTTGAAGGGGAATTCATCAATAATCCCACATCCTATCGAAGACTTGTTGGGAGATTAATATACTTGACCATCACAAGGCCCGACTTAGTGTATGCCGTGCACATTCTCAGTCAATATATGGATAAACCACGACAACCACATTTGGAAGCAGCTCAACGAGTGCTACGATATGTCAAGAACACACCAGGGCAAGGTCTCTTTTTCTCAGCAACTAGTTCATTACAACTAAATGCTTTTTGTGATGCAGATTGGGCAAAATGCACAGATACACGACGATCAACCACATGATATTGTATGTTTCTTGGAAACTCGCTAATTTCTTGGAAGACTAAGAAACAAAATACAGTCTCACGATCAAGTGCAGAAGCAGAATATCGCTCTATGGCAGTAGCATGTTGCGAAGTAACCTGGTTACGATATATTTTGGATGATTAGGGTATCAAACATTCCCAACCAACCAAGTTATATTGTGACAATCAAGCAGTTCTTCACATTACATCAAATCCAGTGTTTCATGAGCGAATCAAACACATAGAGATCGATTGCCATCTAGTAAGAGAAAAGATTCAAACTGGAATGATCAAAACTTATCATATCTCTACATTAGAGCAACCAGCAGATATATTTATCAAATCCCTGAGTTTTCCACAGTTCTCAAGCTTACTTAACAAGTTAGGAATAATTAACATATATTCTAACTTGAGGGAGAATGTTAAATAACATGATATCCAGCTGGTGACAACCAACACACCAGTTGGAAGCAGCCACCAAGCTGTTGGTGGGTAAGGATAGGCTGTCCAAGAACATGCCTCTCCATAATTGTGTTTATTTTTAATTATTACAAATTTTCTTTTCTTTTGTATAAATAGGTTGTAAACATTCGTTTATTCATCATCAATAAATCCATTTCTTACAGATAATGTCAGATGTTGATGAAATTCCTAGTGACCACATGATTAATCTGTTAAGGTGGTGTGATAATATTCTATCTATTGTTCATCTCATGTTGAAGAACTACTTGTATTATTTTAAATTTTATGTTGATGACCAAAAGCAGCAGTGTGGTGTTCCTCACCCGGGTTGGGCTAGCAGTTACTTCTTCAATACCTCGATCGGCGGCCTTCATTGCCTCTTCCATTGTATTTATCTCTAGCATGAAAACGACGAGCTGTTTCTTTACCTCTTAGGACACGAGGCACTAGTAGCTATCATTTTTCACCTTATTTCTAGAATTTTTTATACAAAAAAAGATGAGCCAGATTCTCATAACTGATTCACAACTTGTGTCTGTGGTGGCTAGGTTCGTATTTTGTATCTGCTGGTGGAAGTAACTGTTCTCGTACACCAGCTACTAGACCTGCTTTTGTTGCCTATCATTTTTTGGCATATATGTTTGTAACTATGATACGTGACAGAGTGGATGCATCTAAGAAAAAACAAGGTGGTGGTTTTGATGGTGAGAAGGACCGAACAAAGAGAGCGGATGTCATTGGAATCATTACTCTTTTGCATGGTTGCATTAGTATGGCAGCACTTGCATGCGGCCTTGTAGGATTAGAACTTACAAGAGTTTATGAAATCCTAAAAGATAGGCCTTCATGGTTACATGATTGCCGAGCTATGGATGTTCTAAACATGTTGTCCACTATAAATGGTGGAACCATTGAACTTCTTTACATGCATCTCTATACACCTTCTAATTTGGCACCAGATCATGATTTCTGGTTGCTGCGCTACACTTGTTATGGAAGATGGTAGTCTTGTGGTCTGTGAAAGATCACTAAATAACACTCAGAATGACCCAAGTATGCCATCGGTATAGAACTTTGAGAGAGCAAAAATATTACGAAATAGGTATGTTTGTGGCCTAGTGTGGTCTCTTCCCAGACCTTATTAAGCCCATGTACAAGTAGCGAGATCTAAAGGAACGTGTGAAAAAATCCCAAATGATTTTAGCATAGCACCACCAATTGTGTTGGTTTACCCATGTATTAAAAGGAAATTTAAAAGAATTGAAAGTATCCATGAAGCAAACTAACATGAGATCGAGGTCATGAACTATTGACATGAATGGATTTTAATGACTTGGTTTAAGATGATGTGGTTTGAGCAAAGCACAGTTTATGATGCATGGAGATTCCTTGATCTAGCCCTCCATTTCTTTGCATAACATTGACTTCATACTTCAAATACAACCTAGAGAAGTGGTTTCAGCATGTTTGTTTAGGTCTTCAACACTGACTATGGACATGGAAAACCCATAAAGAAGTCACCCTACTTATTCTCCATGACTTGGGGTCTTAGAGAACTAGCTCAAAGTTGAAATAAGACAATCCTTCGGTCTTTAAAGATCATATTTGATGATTCCCATAAATCTTCGAATCGCAAAGGGGGTAAAACTCAAATCGAATCAATTCTAAAAACAAGATATTACCTTTTAACTTTATTTATGTTTATAATCGTTGTATTTTTTATAACATAAACAAGCACAAAGAAATGTATGCAAATGTCTAGCCCATGGAAGAAAAAAATGAGCTATTGAAGAGTTATCGTGAAAACTTAGTGTCACTCTCTTTGTTGTAGACTAAAGTTATATCGACTATTATCTTAATATGCTATATTTCGCTCTTAACATGTAATAGTCATGCTCAAATCTTTATTATTTGTATGCAATACAATTAGTTTTATTATCCTATTTGAGTAGTGTGGTTTATTACATGTATTGGTCATGCTCAAATCATTATTATTCGTATGAATTTTCATGCTTTGAGTATTAAATTAATATTTCCAAAGTATTGATTAATTATTCATGCAAGCAAAAATATGAGCAAATGTGAGAAGTAGGATTTTTTACCTTTGCATGTCACCCATCTCGTGAAAAATTAATATGATGATCCCCATGTTTGGAGGAAAGAGTCTACTCAAGCCCCAATTTGGGATGCGAGATACATCCTATGGCTCATGATCGGAGAAAAGAGTCCATTGACCCCCCCCCCCCCCCTACTTGAGATACGTGATACTTCTTAAGAAAGAGTCTTGAGTTCCAACGCGAACCTCTTCGTTAGGAACACATTTAAGGATTGGATTCAATTTCACTCTTACATGTGTCTTATCTCGTGAAAAATTAACACAATGATTCCTATGTTTGGAGGAAGGAGTCCATTGACCCCTCCCACTTGGATACATGGTACATCTTATGCCTCATGATTGGAGGAAAGAGTCTACTGACCCTCATTGAGATGCAGGATACATCCCAAGAAAGAGCCTTGAGTTCCATGGCAAACCTTCTCTTTAGGAATGCATTTAGGGGTTGGATTCAATTTCACCCTTACACGTCTTTTGTCTCGTGAAAAATTAACATGATGACCCCATGTTTGGAGGAAGGAGTTCATTGATCCCTACTTGAGATACGTGATATGTCCTAAGAAAAAGCTTCTAGTTCACCAATATGAATCCCTTTTTTGAATCTAGATGTGAGGGGTTGGATATTTAATCTTTGCATGTAGCATCCACATGTGGGTTAATAATTTCTTCTGACAAGTTTCCCCACTTCGTTCGAAAGGGATCTCATTTCACCCTATTACTTGGGTGTTAGAAGCAATATAGATATGACAATCCATAGATTATTCATTTAGTGGGGTAGGGAATATAGGTATTTGGTTCACCTTGATACTTATGAAAGATGACTCCTTGCTTGCTCTTTTGCTCTTTAAAAGGAAATTGGGGTATATTAGACATCTTTCTACTCTAAAGGGGTGCTTTATTCTTACTATTTTGAAAATACCATATTAAGGTGTAGTATGACACAATTAAGTCCAACTTCTCGACCTACATTTTGAAATTACAAATCACGAAACTCACCTCGCTTTCATGGTCTCAATTAAGTCGAATAGCAAGCTAGGAATGTTTGATAGATCGATTGAGGCTAGAGGAGAAATTTTAATAAATTCATCGTCTACACCTGAAATTGCAGTCCTTAGAGGCAAGATATTATGACTAGTCCTTAGCATTATAGGCTACAAGTTACGGGTACCGGACATCAATTGAATATTCAAAATCAACCTTTGTATAATCCATGCCTACAAAAGTAAATGGTCCTAAACTAGTAATGAGCTCGCTGACACAAGATGTACTATTGGGGAGTTTCAATGTTAACGTGTGACCAAAAAGGGTTTCGATGTATACCCTTAAATTTCAAGGTCATTCACTTCTTTATTCGTAAGGACTACTCAATTATTCTCATGCGATAATGGATAGGCATAGTACCATTTGCCTAGCGATCTAAGGTACATCGTTAATATGGTGAATATAATAGTTATTTAACCCCACATATACAATGACTTGGTGTTCGGAGAAGTTGAAAGTTTTAACTCTTGAAACTCATATTAATAATGAGAATATCCTCTTAACAACCTAGTTATCTCGCAGTTAGGAGAATAGGAGAATTCGTGTCAGACATAACACTCATGAAAACAACCTAGTAAATCATCTTAACGACCTGAGTCATCTTTGCATACAACACCTCAAACAACACATATATAATGACATAAGGACATGCATTACATATATAGTGACTTGAGAACAACGACTTATTTTTATATAGAATTACTTTGTACATATTCTGGTAGCTTGTACGAGAACGTCAATCTATGTAATCTTGATATTTGTCTAATAGATCATGTATATACCTTCTTAGTGAGAAGAATAAAGATCCCTTATTATCAACATTTCACATTTCTCTTTAAAAATTATTAAAATTTTATAGCACAAAATTCTCTCTAAAAAATAAGCATACCATTAATTTAATAATTCAAATGAGAGGTGAAATTCTTACAACTTAGCTAAAAGGTTTAAGTTGTTAATAATTTTATTTAAAAATGCTTAGATTGGTAAGCAAATTGGACCATATTAATATGCAATAAATGATATTTATTATTAAAAAAATAAAATTATACATACTAAAAAAAATAGCAAGTTAAAACAAATTTTCAATTGAAGTTAAATATAAATCATTATTCTTTTTTGTAATAATGCATATGGTGGGAAACCCGTCTCTACAAGCTAAATACACAGTTACTACCTTCCATATTTAATTAACTTTTTCCTTTTAATATAAATAGTACAAGGGCTAATATCTTATACATTAAATTAAATGTCTGCATATAATAAATAGCACTATTATTTATTACTAAACTACCGCAAACAAATACAGACTTGACACAATTTTATCATAAAATATTAAGTTTGCTAATTAAATTTTTGGTTTTGTATAGGATAAAACTTTTATACTGTAAATTAATTTTTTATAAATATATAAATTAATATCAAAATTATATAGGTATATTATTAATATCTTATTCTAATGAATGGTACATCAATATTTAAAACATAATAATTAAAAAATATGAAATAGAATATCTGTGATAATTAACAATAATAAAATAGTAATTTTATCATTTTTTTTAAATATTTATTACTATTTTAAATTAGTCAAACTTGATCAAATTAGATTAAATTTATCTTTTTATGATTATTTTAGACTAAATTATATTATTTAAAAAAAAACTTTTGATATATACCTAAAAATATAATATTTTCACGTATCTTTTTTAAATATAAGATACCGATCCATATCTAACCCAATTTGGTATCATACTTTCAATGGAGATTTTTTTTTTTTAACCGCTTTATGTCTTACATGTGATATTCTTGATTGGCTGTTGCATGTAGGGGTGGAAAGTTTCTATGGAAAATCAAGGGACTTTAAAAGTTCACATTTCATTTGGAGATGTCTTTATAATTTTATTGTAGTTAGATATTCTCTTTTGCAGCATGCATCCTTATCTTATTAATAATTGAGGTTATTTTCTGTGCTTCGGGATTAGAATGTCATCTGTTATGCATGGTTCGTTTTTTAAAACTGTGGCTCATTTATTAGTTAAAATTGTGCTAGTATTCATGCTATTTTATCTACACTTTGCCTTGAATTTCCTTTTCATATATATATAGAGGAATGACTTGTTTTTGGATTTTTTTTAAGGATTCCCCCCCCCCCCCCCCCCCTTAGATTCCCACATAACCTAATAAAGATAATTTGTTGGGTTTAATTGCTACTGTTTTTTTTTTTTTGGCAGATTTGGAAGGATGAAAATGCTGTCATTTTTACCCGAGAGATCGTGTTTGACCCAGGTGTTGTCATTGATATACTTGACATTATATTTGCAAAGCTTTTTGGTTAAAATGGCAGCTGGTTTTTTTTTTACCGTAGGTGCTTTAATGGTTTTTTATGATTATAGGATTTTTTTTATTTTTATTGTGTTTGTAATTCTTATTAGGCCTTGTTACATTTATAATACTTATTAACATTTAAATAAAAAAAATTAGAATTTTATAATAAAACAGGGCATGATAAAGTTTCTCATTGATTAAAAAAATAGATTAGGTTCATCTTGTTTTTACACAAATCCGCGTGGAATTAATATGCATCAAGCTGGAAATTAATATCAAAATCATGATTTCCATAAATGACAAATCGTGCAATGTTATATAGGAAAAATCTTACCAACACATTAAATGTTTTTTTAACAAAAAAAAAATATAAATTGAAAGAAATTAAGATTAAAAAAATGTAAACATTTGAATTTTAATTAAATGATTTATATTTTACATTTTTTTTAAATTATATCTTGTAAATCTATCTATATTATTCTAAATCACGCCTCATAAATAATTTTTTTCTAAATTTATTATTTTCTCTTAATTCTTTTTTTTTAATTAAATAAGTAATAAATCCACGTGTATAAATCAAGTGAGCTTGACTAGTAATACTAGGTGGGGTGATAAAAAAAATTCCTCATGAAGCTTCAACGCATATATTTCCATGATTCACTACTACAAAAATGGGTATTTAAGTCGATACGTAAAGTCGGTTTTTGAAAAAAATCGACTTTAAATTGGTTTAAAGTCGATTCGGTATAGAACCGACGCTATCCACGTAGGACGTAGTGTCGATTGATGTATCGAACCGACGCTATGCGTGGACGTAGCATCGGTTCTAGGTGTTAACCGATGCTACGCGACGTGGATAGCGTCAGTTCACCACGTCAACCGACGCTACACACATGGATAAATATTTTCTCTTATTTCTTTCCAGACAGAAACTATTTTCAGCGTTGTAGAACTCTAAAAAACCGAAAACCTCCTCCTCTACTTCCCCTCCACTCTTTCTCATTTCCCGGCCACCTACGACTACCATTTCCAACATCGGTTAGTGAGTTTTCTTCCTCTCTAACTAATCTTTTAGATCCCCTATTATTCATATTTTTTCTATTATTATGTGTTATTATTTATGTGTATAGATTTTTGTATTATATATGTAGGTTTGTATTATAACATAAGGAGAAGAATATGACGATCTTGAATAAAATAAAACAAAACCATGGTAATTTTTCTGTTATTAATTAATATTTTATTTTTCAAATATTTGTATTATTTAAACTATTTGTTAAATTGATTTTGGTTTTTTTTCTGCTCGAATAATGGTTGAAAATGAATAAATTTAAAAAATAAATTAAAGTCGGTTCACCGTGTGAACCAACTTTAATACCCCTTTTTGTAGTAATGATTCTATCTAATGTTGTTTATATCAAATGGTACACTAATAATGTATATTTTCAAATATAATAATTATATAATTTGGTAAAGATAAATTTTATTTTCCTTACCATTAAATGAATCACTAATATGTTAAAAGTATTTGATTATCTTGTACATTTAAATATTTACATTGTGTCATTTATCTAGTTATTTAAAAATAAGATTAATTATATAATGTAAAGTTAAATATTCCAATCAAACAAATTAAGTACCATTTGCTAAAAGAATTTACATTGTATAAAATATATTGACATATTAAGTTAAAGGATGAAGGCAGTATGAGTATGTTCCATATATTTAAAGTGAATTCTAGATATGTTGTCATTTAGTGAGACAATACAGGTCATTTAATTCTTATAAAAGGATCATCAAAATTTATTTAAAAAATTTAGACTAAATTTTCGAAGAATATAATTGATATTTTTTTACCAAAATAACAAAAATAAATATTTAAATAATTATTTTACAACTATACAATAGTTCATTTCCTGCTACTAGTTTTTTAATATTTAATTTTTATTTTTATTTTTTAAATTATAACTTATTCATTTAAAAAATATTCATGGATAATTTATTAAGATATGTTTATATGAATGATTTTGCATTATTTTATCAATAATATGATGAAATTTTATATAATTTATGTTGGTGTGTGTTGTGGTGCATGTTATAAGAGTGTCATACATCAATGTTCAATGGAGCAAAACATGGAACAGATAATAATATTAGTAGAGCCATAAAATATAAATGTGCAAGAATTATGGTTATTGTTTAATAATAATGAAAGATACATGATAATTATTAGAGAAAAATAATATTTGACAGTTTATATTAAAAAATAAATAATTTGTTATTTACAATAATCTACAAATAAATTTTTTTCTTAGAGCATTTATCGTAAAAAGATGAACAATGTTGTTTTGGTTGTGAATAAGTAATAATTATATAAATATTTATTACATCATTTTTGGTAAAATAATTTTTTTAAAAATACTTGTTTTATCTTTAAAATTTGACATAAAATCATCGAAAAGATTTGGATGACCCTTTTGTACGAAGTAACACCATGTATATATATTAAAAAAAACTAAATTACATTACAAATAAAATTACTCAAAATCAAAATGAAAATCAAACTTCAAAACAAATAGGAATTTTCATATTTATTTTATATATTATTATTATTATTACCATTTTATATTGAGTAAAAACTACATACATTAGAATTTAGAAATATAAAGTAAAATAAAAATCTTAGCCAAAGGACACTCAATTTTTCTCATATATTCAAACGGGTTAATGACCGAAATGTTTATGCATGCAACGCGCGCGTTCCATTCATGTTTTGTACCACAAATTGACAACCCTAAGTTATTCAAATTTAAAAATAATTAAAATCAAACATGCATATTGAAGAAATTGAAATTAATAAGTTCAAAGTACTAATTATAAGAGTAGTACACACACATATTATTCCAATATATAATTAATATATTGCTAGATTTATTTTTATTAATGTTTAAAAACACTTAGATATTAAATTATTTATATGAAAATATCTAACTTCCTTGATATATATATATATATATATATATCAAAGTGGCCTGGTGATATATATATATATATATATATATATATATATATTGGTCCATTAATTAAGGACTACAACAACAAAGCAGGTCTCCAGGAGATGTATAAATGCATTTTCCAAAATGGAATTGTCTTTTAGAACAATCTATTATACATTGATCATTTCCAAATTGTGCCGTACAAGGTGTATAGCAAAATGGGTCTACTGCTCCCTTCACTTGCTGCTCAATTTCATCTACATCCAAAATATTATATATATATATATATATATATATATATATATCAATTAATCACAATACGTTAATTAAAACTTTATAATAAACTAATTTTTACCATATATAGCAAAACGGTACATATCAGGGACAGAGATATAAATAAAATACAAATGGTAATTTTAAAGTCTTAAAAATATATATTTTTTACATGATAAAAAATATATATACATGGTACTTTTGAACATGAAAAAGACATCAATATCATCAATAAATAAATAAATAATAATTAACATCAATATCATATATCATATATATATAAACATATAAACTAGTTAGAGAGAGAGATCCATGATAATATAGGTAGAGAAGAAAATTACTAGCACTAGCTTGAAGAATAAACACAGCCATGATAGCGAGAGAGATCAATAGAAACTTCTGAAAACCAGCCATTACTGATATTTAACTAAATTTTATAAGAACAGTTCGGAAAATGGGATATGTTTGAAGAAAATATTGGTTTATATATATAGATTTATAAAGAGGTTGGCTATCTTGTATTTCTTTAATTATATGAATATAATGATATCTCTATGATTTAATTTTGGTAAGAATCTCATCATATGTATTAAAGCGATCAAATCTTTTTTATTAATTTGATGAGTTAATAACCACAACTATTGCATATAATCGATGTACACAGTGTATCGTCAAATTACCATGTTTTATCTTTCATGACATCATGTTTTAGGGTATACGTATATGTCTTTTTATCGTAGCTTTTTGATGCAGAAAAAAAGAAAAAAAATTAAAGATATGCTCAAATGTGATTTTAATTTAATTAATATTAAAGTTAGATTAAATAGAATTTATTTTAAAATAGATTAATTTTATTAAAATTTAAAAGTTAGAGAATTAAATCTTAAGAAAAAAAATTAAGAGAATAAAGTATAAAATTTAAATGACTAATAATATTAATCATCCTTTTTTTTTATAAATAAGTGGAGCTTAGTACTCGATCTAGCAAAAATAAATTATATACATGCAGTATCAATAAATTTAATTACTTAAAATCTTAAAGATTTACTTTGAATGATATTGTCATTATAGCACAGTAACACCTTAATTTGTTTTATGAAACGTGTTAATGCAAGATTAAAGATTTGATACCATATGGAATATTATTTGAAAAAATCTTTAATTTAGCCAAAAGATTTGTTTCCATATATGAGTTTCAGATATTGAAGAAAGTATATTTAAATATCTTAAGAATGTATTTAGTAGAAAAATGTTCCCTATAGGAGGTCACGACTGAAAGTAAATATATCAAAATTATAATTAATATTTAATTTTCTCATTATATAATTTTTTTTCTTAAAATTATAGTATGCCACTACAAGAAAAAATGCTATCTGTGACAAAAAAAAAACACTAATTAAAAAAATAGTTTACCGTTAAAAGTGACTCATTCAAAGACAAAAATTGATAGGCCAGGGTCTTTGGTGATGTTGATCATAAATTTGACCAATAAAAATTAAAAAAATAGAGACAAAAATTTATCACAAAATCATTATAACAATTTTTTTCCTTCAAATTCATAAAATTTGTGGCCAAATATGGAAAAATAGTAACGACAAAATGTTTTTCTCAAAAATTTAAAAGTTACCAAAAATATATATATATTCTAATATACATATGTGGACAAAACTTTTGACAAATAATGTAGTTAAAACATTACTATAAATAATGAGTGTTTTTTTTTCTTTATAAGATGCAACTAAAATGATTAAGTTATTTAAAAAATAATACCAATTAATATGTAATTTTCTATAACTATGATATTTTATAATAAATTCTTTATATTTCTATATTGAATTATTATAGATTTAGTTACATGATGTAATCCTATTTCATACATGAAGTTTTATTTTTAATTTTATTAAAAAAATATTTATTTTTTTACAAGATAAATAAACATATGTTTACTAATTTTATAAAAAAATAAACATCTATTTTTTTAGTTATTAGATTAAAAATGAAACCAATTGAATATATATGTTATTTATGCACAAAAAATATTATTATATCGTAGTTTTTTTTAATTAAAGCATCATATTTGAGTTTAACCAATAAATGACAAAATATGACCTAATTTATTAATCAACGATCAAAATATAATATTAGTGTTAATTTTACAAAAATAAAAAATACTATGTATTTTACTTATGTAAACTACATGAAATAAAATAGGACAATTACATGTTATTTAGGATGTATATTACTTAAAATTATTTGCAAAACCTTATAGAATGGTCTTATAAATTTTTCTTTTAACATGGTTGTTGACAGTCTTATTTATTTACAAATAGGATGGCTCTAAAAGATTTAACATTTTGGTCTCAGTTCTTTTTTTTTTAATATATATACATTATTTTTTAAATTTAACATATTTGGTTTAAATTTAAAAATTATACTAAATTACTCTTAATAATCAAAATTAATGTATTAAAAAACTTATGTCGGCATTATTTAGTACTTAGTTTTTAAAGTTTTACATATTTAATTCATTATCTTTAAAATTGGGCTAAAAATTTTAAATTTAAAAGATAATGGATGTATCATTATAAAAAAAAAAGTTAAGAGATTAAAGTGTTAAATATAAAAAAGTTCAAGGACCAACAATGTTGTTTAGCAGATTTTTATTTTCATTGTTGGTCCTTAAATTTTAATAGATTTAATATTTTTATTTTTTAACTTTTTTCTCGTAATATTATATTTAATATTTTTTTAAATTTAATAATATTAGTCTAAATTTAAAGATAATTGATTAAATATATTAAACTTTAAAAATTAAGAAATTAAAAAAATAATTTTTTAACACATTAATTTTGATTTTTATATTATAATTTAATTTTTAAATTTTTATATTAAGTGTTTTAAATTAACAATAATAATGAATATAATATTACAATAAAATTAAGAATTTAAAGGGTCCAGGGTTGTTTTAATTCCATAACTTTAACTTGAATACATTTTAATTTTATATTTTTTGAAATGAGTACTATAATTAAAATTTTAAAAAGATAAGTGCTTTTCTAGCCTTATAATTTTAGTTTTAATATATTTTATTCTTATAATTAAAAAAAATGGCCATAATGTAATTTTTTTTATTTTTAATTGTACATTAAATTGAGTGTTTTTGGTATTTTAAATATTAAAAAATTAAAAATGGAGAAGTAACCCCTATGTTTATCTAATTCCTCCAAACCATTCTTCAACCATCTAATCCCTAACATGCCTTACATACCACTCGTAAATTAACTTTAATTTTTTTTTTCATAAATCAACTGGCTTCAAAAGATAAGGTGAACAATGATAATGATTGTGAAGAGGAGTTTTTTTTTAGGTTTTCAAATGAAGAATGACCAATATATGGTAAGATTCCATGTTGATTCTCATTTTTTTTTAATAATTTAATTATTTTATGAATATTATTTTTTATATCATAATTATAATTAATATTATAATTTTTTATTAAATATAATTATAATTATATTTAATAATAATAATAAGAAGAAGAAGAAGAATGTATTATATTATTTATGAATTATCAAAATAGTTAGTATATCATTTTCAATATATGTATAAATTTATATTTATTTTATTGTAAAATAAATTATTTTTTATTTTTTAAAATAAATTTTTTAATATATGATATGATAAAAAAGATTTATGTATTTAAAATTAATTATAAATTTATAAGATGTTAATATTTTTTATATTTATAATAATTATGTTTTACAAAATGGAGCTAATATATCTTCTTTTTTTAAATAAAATTGATTAAAAAATTTGTTTTCAAGTTTAAGATAAAATTTTGTCCATTTTTTTAAAAAAATTTACTTATGCCCATTTTTAAACTATTATGTGGGAGATGATTTTTATAGACAAAACCTTTTTTTTTTAAAGTCACATATATCACAATTTTATTCAAATTATATATATGGCATCATTTCATTGTTTGATTTTACATATAAGTATTGTAAGTCTTATGGTGACATAAGCATATGAATCATATCCACTTACTTACCCTATTTTGAGCAAGTCTTTGATTGATCCATAATTGCCTATATACAAGTAGTTCTATGATTGATTTATTTTAGATTGCATTATCATGCAAGTTTGACGAAGACAAAGGCTACAAAGAAGAAAGCATCCAAGAACAAATGATAGGAAAATTGATATATGATTAAATAATATATTCACATGAAAATCTTTTTTAAAATACTATTTGTTGATAATAGTATTTTATAAAAAATTGTTTTATAGTACATAAAACATGTTCATTTAGAACATGTTTTAGAAAAGTTTTTCGCAGTTTTTAGACGGACATGTTGTAATCACTTAGGTGGCGTTTGGTTCGTGGAATGGAATCAAAATCAAAATCAAAATCAAAATCAAAATCAAAATGGAATGAAATGGAAAGGAAACAATGTTGTTTGCTTTGACCACTAGAATCAAGCTCGGAATCAGGATTACAGTGTTTGGTTTACCACTGGAATATAATGAAAAAAGTTATAAATGACCTTAATACCCCTACATGCTGTAAAGTTCAAATAATGTCATTTAATTACTATTTTTTCGTCAGACAAAATACATTATTGAAATCATTATTTTATTAAATAATTACTACTTAATTAAAAAGAAATATATTATTAAAATAATTATTTTTCTAAATAGGGTTTAGGGTTTTGAGGTTTGGGATGTGGGATTTAGGGTTTAGGGTTTAGGGATTTAGGATTTGGGGTTATATTTGTGGGTTAAGGTTTAGGGTTAAAATTATTATTTTTCTAAAAAGGGTTTAGGGTTTTAGAATTTTGAATTTAGGGTTTAGGGTTTTAGGATTTGGAATTTGGGGTTTAGGGTTTAGGGTTTTGGGATTTATGTTTTAGGGTTTTGGGTTTTAGGATTTATGTTTTAGGGTTTAGGGTTTAGAGATTTGGGGTTTAGGGTTTAGTGTTTAGGGATTTAGGGTTTAGGGTTTTAGGGTTTAGGGATTTGGGGTTTAGGTTTTAGGGTTTTAGGATTTGGAATTTGGGGTTTAGGGTTTTGGGTTTTGGGATTTATGGTTTTGGGTTTTAGGTTTTGGGTTTTAGGGTTTAGGGTTTAGGGATTTGGGGTTTTAGGGTTTAGGGATTTGGGGTTTAGGGTATAGGGATTTTGGGTTTAGATTTTAGGGATTTGGGGTTTAGGTTTTAGGGTTTTGGAATTATGGATTTAGGGTTTAGGGTTTAGGGTTTTGAAATTTTGGGTTTAGGGTTTAGGGTTTTGGAAATTTGGGTTTAGGATTTAGGGTTTTGGAATTTTGGGTTTGAAAATTTGGGATTTTAATTTAAGGTTATATTTTAGGTGAGGGTAAAATTGGAAAAAAAAATTAGATGAGAAAGGAATTATAATTACCAAGGGGGGAGAAAGAATGTGATTCCTTCTCTTTTAATAATCGATTCCATTCCGTCCGCCTATTCCGTCCAACCAAACACACAAAATGGAAGGAATTAATTCTGATTCCATTCCATTCACTCCAACCAAACGTGGGGTTATACATGTTATGTAATTTTTTTAATAAATATGGCTAACTTGCTAGCTAACAGCTTTTCATGTTACAATCTGTTTTATGTAACACAAAAATTCTTAAAGTTCCATGTTTATTAAATAAATTATTGCAAAGCATTTACTTCATGTATAAAGTGGGTGGATTAAAAATGAAGGCCTAAAAGTTAAATTCTTAAATCTGCTTGTTGAGCCAGAGAACAAATATGAACTTTGAAAATAGAAAACAAGGACAAATATGATGTGCTTTATACCAATATTTGGTACATCTTTAATGAAGTGCTACTTCACTAGATATTCAATGAAATCCATTTTACCAAGTCACAGAGTTCACATACAATTTAGTAGTTAGTACTACAATTTCATAACAATTTACAAAACATTGGATTTCAACTCTTGTTTGGTTTTCTGCATAGTTTGTAGAGCAATTAAATGGTTTAAGCCTATGAATTATACAATGTTGCTTTGTTGTGAACTATTATTGCATTCAGGGTCGAAATGATCTTTTCATTCAGGGTCGAAATGGACACGCTATTGAAATGTTCATTCAGATTGTTCATCCTTCATCTTCAGAATGGACTTAATCGACTTGGGATTGGCACCTTCCTCGACAATATCATAGTCAACATTCATATAGCTTGATACATTGAGGTTTGAGCCAATATATATTTGCATGGTGCAACCCCTCCATGCAGTATTGCTCATAGATGCACAAGACAAGGAGCTTAGCAACTTTCACAAGTGAGGCAGGTAATAACAACTACCTTTACATTACACACCAAATGCCAAATCCATGCTTGTACAGGATATCATTAGGAATGAATAAACCTTACTTGCTCTCCTGCAAGTAATACATCAAACATCACCACACGTTTAACTTCTCAGAAACTCACTTAAAGAAAACATTGGAGGTCCATCATGCAAAATCACATGTTGAAAATGAGCCAAAGGGTACTATTATCTAGTCTTATTTTGCATGATAAGTACACTGACTTGTAGTGTACATGTTACCTTGCCCGTCTCTTGACTTGAGTACTGTCTAACTATTGTTTGTTGAATCAGCCTTTCCATTGAGGTATGGCTGGGCAGATTCGCATGCATTGAAATTTTTCTTGACCAAAACAAAAATATAGTTATTTGGACTGAATCATTACTGGTATAACATTAATTTATAGGCATATTAAGTTCCCTAACATCAGAAATTGGGACCCTTTTTAGCATAAAAGCTTTGACACGAATGAACTTAAGTTCTTATTAAGTAGCTCGCAGCTCACAACAGTTCAGAAACAACCTAAGCATAATCGATAAAATATCTCGAAATGAAGAGAATGGATAAAGAGCATACAGGAAACGAGAGAGAAAACCAAATACCTCGTTATCAAGATCATATTGTTTTGAAGGTTCCAACTCTCCATTTATGAGATGTCAAACTATCACTTAATTTTTCTGCTAATTTACGAGTGTGTTAGTGTAGTTGAAGAAGGGTCCAAGAAAGGGGTTTAGGGATTAGATGGTCCAAGAAGGGGGTTAAGAGATTAGATGTTGAAATAAGGTGGGGGTTTTGGGGGTTAGATGTTCGAATAAGGCAGAGGGGGTTTAGGGGTTACGCTTGGTCGAAGAAGGTGAGGGGGTTAGATAGTCGAAGAGGGGGGTTACTTCTCTGTTTTTTTTTATATTTGAAATACCAAAATTACATTTTATTTAATGTACATTTAAAAATAAAAAAAAATATTTTGGACCAATTTTTATAATTATAAGACTAATAAGACACACCTCGTCCAGGGTCGAGTCTCCTCGCGCCGTTCCTCCATCGCCGTCCAGCATCGTCTAGCTCTCTCCGCCATCAGGTAATATTCTGTTTCCCAGTCTAACCCTTAGCTACCTGTTATGTTACGCTCAAAGCCATATTGTTTTACAAGTCTTGTGTCTTGGCTGTTTATCTTTGAAATTCATCTTGATATTTTTTATCCTTACTTCATTCACCATTCACGTGTACATAACTTTGGCTCATTCCCTGCACTTCTAACTAAATCCATGAGTTACTGTCTGATTATGTTCATAATGCTTTTGATATAAATTGGTAGTTTTCATATCAAGTACCAGTTTAGCATATGTGTGTATAATATTTATTGGTATGGTTCTCTTGGCATTTTTCTTGGTGGCTTTGCATGGTGACCCCTTGGTTTTAATCTTTCTTTATATCATCCACAGCTAGAATATATTATTTTCTACGTTTTGGCTCTGAAATTAGAGTGGTGAAATCTAGTGAGTTGTGTATCTGGATTTGAGATAACAGGTATCAAGGTCCTCCTTTTAAAAATAATGTTGTTCACTGGGTTAGTTTCTGCTTGTGTTTCAAAACTTCGACCAATTGTAAAAAATAAAAAAAAAAATGGGAATATCTACTACATCAGGGAAGGAGAATATTTATAGATGGTGATCACAATATTGGACCTACTTCTTTGGGTGATTGTGAAGCAGGACCCAATTTTGAGAACAATGACTAAGTTCATTCCCAATTACTATGCAGTAGGAATGTGAGTGTTCATAGTTATTTATTTTACCTCTTGCATCTATTGTTTGATGTGTTGTTCTAACAGGAGAGAGCAATTCCTAACATTGTGATGTAAAAATTTAGTCCAGATTCAGAAGGTGGTTTAGATCTATTCTTGTTGGATCTGGAGGTCGCTTCTATGATGTTTTTAGAGCAAAACACTCTGATACTATAGTATCATCTGTTGTAGTGTGAGGGAAGGTTGAAGGCATTATACTCTTGGAATTATAAAGGTATATAATCTTTCAAATACTTGAATCTCTCTTTACTTATATAGAATTAGATGATTAAGAAAGCTATGAAACTTAATTAGCTTTATCATTTTGAGATGTAAGAGAAGAAGAACTTAATCTTTGTAAGCTTAACTATGAAAACTCCTTGCTGTATAATATTCATTATGTTTAGAGTGTCTTTTGGTGTAGCAATGGGCTTCCTAAGTCCTAACGCAAGAAAAACCGAAGACTTAGCTAAGTCATTGAGATTTCTACTCATCATAGTTGCTTTTATAGGATTGTCATTGATATTTCTTTACTTAAAAATTTGATGTTAGTATAAACAAACACATTTTTCACATTCAACCCTCGCTAATCGCTCTGTTTTATAGGTTTTGGATATTAAGCTTTTGATTAATTAAAGGGAGGAATGAGCGGAGCACCTACCACCATTCTCTGTATATTCGACCATTGATTGACAGAATGGGCCAATTAATTGTATGTTTTCTTCTTGCAATGAATTGAATCTCATATATTATTTTTATTTGACTTGGGTGGAATGGTAGATGTTGAAGGTTTCATGCTATTATTTATTGAGTTTCATTCACATGCTATTCAAATCAACAAGTACAGTTACAAAACATTAAATAAAGTAGTTTCTTTACATATATTAAGGTATCTCTCATATATATATATATATTAAATTATTAATATTACCAATTGTGCTATAGTCAAAACAACATATGAGATCACGTTAGAGATAACCAATATATATATATATATATATATATATTTAAAATGAATATAGTGATGGTACTTGAGTTCTATTCCATGATATGTGATGGTATTTTAGGATATTTTAGATTTGATTAGGGATGTGTTTTATAAGTGATCAATATTTTGTTAAAATTACCACAAATAGTGCTTTAGTGTTGCTTAGTTCTTGAAAATTTCAATTTTGATATAGAAATGTTTCAACAATGTAATCTTTTGTGGATATATACTTTATTAACAATGATCAAATTTTAGAAAATATTATTTCACCTGAATATGAATTTATCCCAAAAGTGAATGAAATTAGGAACAAAACTTTAGTATTTGAATACACAAAATTAGTCTTAAAAGTTGTCCTTGAATGTTAACATTCAATGACAAAAAAATTGTCTTTGAAACAACTCCAAGAATACCATCACCATATTTTAGCGATAAAGATTGAGTTAATCAGAGATAAATTTTGTCTTTAATTGGATCATTTTTTGGACGAAAATCTATTTTGTCCTTGTAATACCTTCGGGGACTTGGTCATTAGTACGAACGAAACAAAAAAATATTTGTTGTGAATAAAAAAGTTTGTCCTAAATAATTGATTTTTTTTTTGGTGCAAGAAAATCTCTAAGATTAAAGACGAATTTGATGAAAGCAGACCAAAAAACAAATCAGTTATTGGTAGGATGGCAAATACACTTTAAAAACATTAACATTATTTCAACTTGATCATGGAGGAGTGAATCAAAGAAAGCAACAAGCTTAAAGACTAATTTGCTATAGGAGTAGCATGAGCAACTCAACTGCCCCACCAACAGAGGATTAAATCATTGAAATCATTACAACGATCTTTAACCTCTGAAAATACTCCACCTTCACATCATCTCAATCCGTACATTGCCCAATTGACCCAACCTCTCTTCCTTTCAATCCTATCCTCTATAACCCTACCTCATCGGATTGACACTCCTCTTCTTCTACAAATCGTGTCAGTATCACGCCCCATCTCTCACAAACTCCACAGCCTCTTTTAACTCTGGTTCATCGTCTCCTCACCAATAACAAGTTCGCTGATGCTAAGTCTCTCTTTGTCTCTTTCATTGCCTCTGATCGTCAAAATTATCTTCACAGATCCTCCTCAACCCTGACAGGACAATTCCGAGACTCTTCAGAACTCTTCTGGACACCTACGTCCAAGCTGGTAAACCCCAACTTGCTGATCAGGTTTTTTACAAAATGAAGCGAATGAATTATGCTCCCAATTTGCTCACCTGCAATACTCTTATCAATGCGCTAATAAGTTACCCTTCTACACATTCAATTTCAATGTCAAAAGGTATATTTAAGGGTTTGATTAAATTAGGAGTTTCCCCGAATACGAATTACTTTCAATATTTTGATAACTGGGTATTGTGCTGAGCATAAATATAAGGAAGCTTTTAAGGTTTTGAGTATGATGAGTGAGTTTGGATGTTTGCCTGATAATGTGAGTTATAATACCATATTGAATGGATTTTGTAAGAAGGGTCAGTTGATAGAGGTTCAAAATTTGCTATTGGACATGAAGAACAGGGGACTCTTACCAAATAGGAACACTTAGTATTTTGGTTTCTGGGTATTGTAAGTAGGGGTGATGGAAAGAAGCTGCTAAAGTGATTGAACTGATGACAAAGAATAATTTTTGCCAGATGTTTGGATGTACAACATGTTGATGAGTGGATTGTGTAAAGAAGGTAAGATTGAAGATGCTTTTAGACTTCAAATTCAGATGGATGATCTTAAGTTGTTGCCTGTTGTGGTCACTTATAATTGATTAATAGGTGTTTGAGTGTAGCAAGAGTAAGGAGGCATTCAGGTTGTTTGACAACATGAGTGATAAGGGAGTGAAACCAGATGCAGTTACTCACAACATAATAATCAAGTGGTTTTCTAAGGAAAGGCGGATGGACCAAGCTACCGGTGCTGCAAGGAAAATGGAAGAAAATGGGTTCTCTCCTGATGGTGGTACTTATAATACTTTGATCAGTGGGTACTGTAAAGCGGATCAAATGGAAGAAGCATTTAAGATGATGAATGAAATGAGTAGATGAGGTTAAGATGAATACATTTACACTCACTACTATCTTCCGTGCTCTTTGTGGGGAAAAGAAGCTTGATGAGGCATATGAATTGCTTAGTGGTGCCCGTAAGCGAGGTTATATTTTTGATGAGGTAAGCTTCGGAACTTTAATGATGGGATACTTTAAGTACTAGAAGTCAGAGAAAGCTTTAAAGCTTTGGGGTGAGATGAGGGAAAACATGTTATTCCTAGTGTCATCACTTGTACTGCTATATAATTAGAGGGCTTTGTCAACATGGAGAAATGGATCAAGCAATATACAAGTTGAATGAACTTTTGGATAGTGGTCTGGTTCCTGATGAAACCACATACAATACAATTATTCATGGGTATTGTGAGGAGGGGAATGTTGAGAAATCATTTCAATTCCACAACAATATGGTTGAGAAATCTTTTAAGCCAGATGTTTTTACTTCTAATATTCTTCTTCATGGGTTATGTAAAGAGGGTATGCTTCAAAGGTCTCTTAAGCTTTTCAATACATGGATTTCAAAAGGGAAAGAGATGGATTTTGACCTATAACATTTTGATAACTAGTTTATGCAAGCATGGGAAGTTAGAAGATGCATATGACCTTCTGGAAGAGGAAAAAAAAACTGAGGCCTGACCAGTATACATATAATGCAATTCTTAGAGGGATTTTTTCTGTTGATAGGATAAAGGAAGCTGAAGAGCTTATGTCAAAAATGATTGAAGTGGGAACATCACCTGAGCCAACTTTTGAAATGGCCAAGGAGCAAGATGTGAGACTCATGAAACACTGTCACAACCTGATTCAAGTTCTATTGTGTATATAGAAAAGATGAGTAAGCTGTGTTCTAAAGGGAAATACAAAGATGCTATGGAGATTTTTGAAGAAATGACAAAACAAGGCATTCTTTTAAACAAATCTGTCTATATCAGTCTCATGGGTGGGCTGATTAGGAGGCGTAAAAGCATATCACGAGCTGCTTTATGATGATGAGATTACTGTTGTTCTTGAAAATGTCTTTTGTGGAGAGCCAGCCTTATGAGGATTTTCTCCATGACTTTTATAGCAATGGCATCGATGGGGAGTGAGGTACATCTGTTTTTTCTTTTATGGCAAGCTTGGCAGCACATGGTTCTGATCTGAGAAACTTTTATATATCTTTTTCCCCATTTCTTTCTTCTGTCAAATTTCTAGTGATGAATGATGACCGAAAGAATGCTTTTAAATTGCTCAGAAATCTGCATTTATGATCAATTTAATTTATATGGGACAACTTGTAAAGGCCTAACTTCTTTAACAAGTTCAGTTAATTTCTGCATGAATTGGACTAGGACTTGTACAGCTGAATAAATGATGCTAGATTCTGGAAAGTTTTTATTTTATCCATTACTAAAGGATAAAATTCTGAATTGGTCCTCATGATTTACCTGTTTCTTGAATTTGACCCGGAACTATTAGTGAAAGTTAATGTACTCCACATAGTTTAAAATTGAAATAAAATTTAAGAGCCTCCAATGGAACTTGTAGTAAAATGAGGCAACTCTTCTCCTCCATATTATGGGTTTAACATAGATTACTTGTTTGATTTGATGCTAATGTTAATGAGTTATTATATTTGATGCAAAGGTCTAACGTGTATAAGAATTGCATGATGTACCCTCATCTCACGCAATATTTTGTAAGGACTATATGTCAGAGGCACATAAGCCCTATATATTATGTAAGAGGAGTGTATACATACTTATGTTGAAGTATGTACTATGCATCAAGTTTTTTAGTAAGTACTCTTGGTGAAGGTAAGCACAAGAGAGAAAATGAATTAAGAATTTTGCTCGTCGGTAACCTCACTCGAAAATCAATCTACATGTACAATTTTATTTTTTTACATAATGTTCTCATTTACTACTTGATTGAAACTACACCACAAAGCCGCACGGTAAGCTTTTTTAAGATCAAATGATTTGAGACAACGTATGACGAGTCTTACCCAAAGTACCAAGTGAACCACAAGTGGTAAGTTTGAAAAAATGAGAACTTTTTAAGGTTTTTTGAAATTTGCAGATTTTCTAAGCAAATTTTATGGTAGAAATGAGTTCAAAATTAAGATTTTATCCCCTCAAGAAACAAAAAGTAGTTTATTTTGTTTTCACAGTGTAAGTGATTAACCGATAGAATTGGTTTAGGCAGTAAATTAAAAGGTGAGGGGTGCGCGGGAGATAAAGATATAACGTTGTGTTTTATTTCTTGATATGCAATCTTGATTCATGATCACCAGTATATAAGAGAAAAAGGAAGGTGTAGTACTGCAAAATATATATTTTAGTTATGAAATTAAATCCAATGATTTAATAAAAAGGGGTAAATTAGTTCAATTAATATAATGGTATTGAAAATTAAGTATCGAGAAAAAATGTATTTTTTTAATTAATTAAAACTAACTTACAAATTTCAAGTTACAATGAATAAAAAAAATTGAAAAATAGATTCATATGTAATAAAAAACTTAGAATCTCTTTTTCCCACAGTACAAATAAAAAAACTTCAATACGAAAATGACAATTTAATAAAACAAAATCAAGATCTCACATTTTCTGTTTTATTTAAACCAAAAATCATAATTTAAATTTATTTGACTATTTTTGAAAAAAAATTGGGACCAATTAGACCCAATCTAAAAATAACAAAACAAAACTACTAATTTTCAAAAATAGTGAAACTAATTCGGCCCCACCTGTATATAAAAGCTAAATTCTTAATTGCCATATAAAAACAAAGGCATAACTTAGATATGCAAAGCGACTTGTTGCAAATTTGAAGCCAATTAGGTACCTTTCCGTCGGAACGTAGTTTTTCAGCAAGTAGAGTAGCTTCTTTGCAAACACCACTTTGGGACAAAAGTATAAAAATCATACTGTCGGTTAAAAAAAAAAGAAATTAAAATAAAATCAGAAACTGAATCACTTCTATCAAAAACAAAAACAACATGCAATCAGTAATAATGTATGGACTAGTCAAAGTCAAGTAGGACTCTACTTTCATAGCATATTCCAAACTGAGGTGGAGTTTCTTTATACTTGTTAATAGCAGATCTAAGAGAAATTAAGTCCAATAATATAGGAACTAAATTAATACAATTTGTTTAAAAGCGGCCAATACAACAATAAGAACACCACTCATGACTTATAAGCTCGCTATTCAGATCTTCACCCATTTAAACAATTTGCTCATACCATGTAAACTACACATAACCAGCCTTCACTAATTGTCCAAATAGACTTCAAGCATTCTACTGTTTAATCGACATCAACCTAAAAACAAGACTTCACATTTTATTTTGGTTTCTACCATAATTAGGAATCGTGATTTTTATTGAAAGACAGACCAGAGGTCAGAAGTTCAAGACAATCAAATAAACCTAAAGGAAACGTACAACAATGTGAACTTGCCCACTGACCACTGGTAGTGTTAACCATCTTCCTCATAGCTTTTTGTACCAGAAGACACCTTTCTTGTCGCCTTCATCGGCTTCAACATAAATGCACTCCTTGGCCTCTCTCCACAACGCCTTGTAAAATGGTGTTCCATCAAACTGATAATACTCTCCCAGAATTGGCTTGATTGCCTTTGTTGCCTCCATAGCATGATAGTGAGGCATAGTTGAGAAGAGATGGTGAGCCACATGAGTATCTGTGATATTGTGGAAGACCTTGTTCAGGACTCCATAGTCTCTGTCACAGGTGGCTAAAGCACCTCTTAACCAGTCCCATTCAGAAGAATCATAGTGAGGTAATGATGGGTGGGTGTGCTGCAAGAAGGTGATTAATACTAAAAATGCATTCACTACCAATATTGGCCCTCCATAAACACATAGAACCCAAGCAACCCCTTTGACCAAGGCTAGTCGGTAAAGCCCATAAAGTACAGCAATAATCCCAACATCAGAAATATATATCTGCAATCTTTCACGGTCAGAGTAAATAGGACCGTGTGGATCAAAGTGGCATGCAAATCGATCATAGGGCCTGCCTGAAACATTGAATGCCAAGTACAGAGGCCAGCCAAGAGTAAGTGTGAGGGTGACTGTAAGGAATCTACCAATAGGGTTGTTGTTAAGATATTTGGAGTACCACCTTAAGCTGGACTTCTGCTTGGGGACAAAGACTTCATCTCGCTCAAGTGAACCAGTGTTTGCATGGTGGCGGCGATGGCTATATTTCCAAGAGAAGTAAGGCACAAGGAGACAAGAATGCAGGACCAAACCAACAATGTCATCAAGCCATTGATAGTCACTAAATGCATGATGGCCACATTCATGTGCTATGACCCAAACTCCTGTTAAGACACAACCTTGGAGGAAAACATAAATTGGCCAGACCAAGTAAGAGAGAGGTTGGGGAAGGTTGATGAAGTACTTGGTAGCAATATAATAGAAGAAAAGGGCTATTGCTAGATCATAAACCACATAAGAGAATGATCTAATAACTGAGCGCTTGAAGCAATGAGGTGGAATGGCTTTCTTGATCTCACCAAGGGTGAATGGTGGTTTGGAGTATGGAACTCTCTTCAGACAGTCCATGCCCGAATTCTTAGAGGGAGGAGGAACAGACATTCGGCCACCGGCACCCATATTGCTCTAAAATCTGCATCAAATAACTAAACACTGAACATATAAGCAAAAATGGGAAGTGATTCAACAACAAACTTAAGAATCAAAGCAAAAACAACTGCAAACCTAAAAATATGCACCTGCACGACCAAAGCTATATAGATAGCCTAAACTCTAAATTAAGGACAAAGGATCACCCAAATCCGTTACTTTTAACAAAAATATACTTTAAATCCGTACCTATTAAGTAAAGAAACACAAATCAACTCTACCTTCACAAAAATAATCTTAGAAGTCATCACTTGTCCCACTTAATACTTAGAAGACTTAAGTGTCGTTAAAAGTAACAAATTTAAATTAACATTTTTCCTATTTTTAGATAAGTAGGAGGTTAAAGCAAGGCAAAAGTAATACTACTAGTAATCGTAGTAGTAAGAACAAAAACTCTTTTTAAAATAACTATACTATTTATGTTCTTAATTGGAGTTCGAATACTAAATATTTTACATATTCAAGTGAAAATATAGTACGGTGAGCCAAAAGCTTTATTCATATGACCACCAACTATTGAATTGGGAAAGGGAGAGAGATCATACAACACAAAATGTTTCATTTTTTATTAAGTTTGTAACTGTATCATATTAAATAATTTTGAAAAGGACTACAAAAATCAAACCTAAAGGATGGATGCTTAAAAGGTAAAATTACTGATTTCACCCCTGCGTGGCTTCAGATATTTTAGATACATAAAAGCGTGACTTCCGTTCTATTTCCTATTTTCTTTCTAAGGTTCACTAGCTTTATTTTTCAGACTAGCTACTGCAGTCTATATTTGCCTCGTTAGTCAAACTTTCTACATGTATGAAAAGAGTTGGGACATTTAAGACAACTCATAAACATGGAATAAAAATAATGATAGGTTGAGATTTTAAGAGTCCTGACCCACCACGATATATATGATGTTGCACTTAGAATACCATACACGGTGACAACTGACAAGACCCACCCAGTGACCACATGCCTAACAAAGAAATCAATGGAACCCAATAACTCATATATTTAAATTTATTTTTTCCTATTTGTTGTAAATGTAAGAGGGAAAAATATGCCACATTAATTATATCCATGCAAGCAATATCTTTATGGAATATAAGAGCCAACAAACGATGTGGAGTCTCCACACTTTCTGTATATTTATCACTACAATTACTTTATTTTTAAAGTAAGTTCATTTAATATTATCAATAAGTTAAATGGGAAAAAGACACTAGATTATCAGAATTAATAGATATATCTGAATTCTCATCGATTATATTGACTGTTGACTAAAGTTTTTATATAATTATAAAACCAAAATTGCAAATTATTGATAATATTAAATAAACTTACTCTAGATATAAGGCAATTGTACTAAAATCGCATTTTTAAGATGATATTGCGTGTTATTTGAATCAATGTTGACTCTCTTGAGAGATCAAAAATATTAAAAAATTTAATATATATCTCAAGTTTTGAACATATTTAGAATTTTTTACAAATTTATACTAAATTAAAGTATTTAAATATTAGACCAATATTCATATCATGTCACTTAATTATAAATATTTCATGAAGAGTGTAACTAACATAAATTTAAATAATATATACCATAAAGCAAAATGTAAAGAGAGAATAGAGTCGCTTTCAAAGCCTATCATTGGGAGGGCGTATTTGATCCAACGGTTCGATACGGATTGAAACATTAACTATTTTATAATGAACGATTCCAAAAAAAATGGGTTGATATAAAAACCGAGTCATTTAGGGTATCATTTGGGCACCCACTTTTTCATTTACATAAACAAATAACAATTTTATTTTTATTTGAAAAATGAAAATAAAACAAATACGGGTCAAGAGTGAATCGAATCTGTTTTTAAGTTCAAAATGAAACACGCGTTTTATGAAATTCAAGATACAATTAATAGAAGAGAGAAAATTTCTACCATAATCACACCCTGTCTTTTCTGATGCTTAGGAGGGGAAAAGTAGCACAAATGAAATATATACAGTAGATAAAAATTTGAAATTTTGACCGTCATACTAGTTTTAATTTCTAGAACAATTAAAAATGGGACCGACAAAATACACATTTATATTTATATTTGTATTTATAATAATTAAAGTATAATACATGAAAAATAATATTAAAAATGATTGAATTTACATAAAATTTTATCACTTTAACTCACTATAATTAGAATAAATGTAAATTTATAGTATTTCTCATCCTTTTTTAAAGTGAGTTTTAAACTTAAATTGTTAAAGAAAACACTTTTATTTAATTCTATATCGGCCACATGATTCAATGAGATAAAGGCCACAAAGGCGGAAAAACTTTCTTTCAAATTGCGGCAAAAGCAGAAAGTTTAGTGGAAGAGAGGCGGTGAAAAACCAACCACATATCCCACCACATCTAGTTCAATGAGAGAAAAAATTCAAACATTTATTCAACCAGATTTCTTTTTCAAAAATAGAAAGAATTTAAAAAATTATGAAACTAAAAATAATATTATAATATGACTTTAAATATAACAATTTATATCGTATTTTTTTGATTGATCCAATCGAATTCGAATAGAAAAATTCTAATTAAATTAAATTTAGATAGCTTAAATAGCTCAAAAAATAAAAGTGGATTCAAGAAAGTTTGTTAACTTGAATAAAATTAAAAAATTTAAGATTTTGTGATATATATATATAATATCGTGAATAATATTATAACTTAAAATTAATAAAATATGAAATGTGATATAAGTTGTTTTGAATATGTTTGAATAATTATAATAGGATGCTACTAATGTATGTGTATTTTTTTATCGACTAATTATTATAACATTATTTCCACAATTTTTATTATTTCATTGCATCATAATAATGAACTTTAATATAATTAAAAATATTTTTTATTTATAAAAAATAATTATATTAATTTAAACTAACTCATTTATATTTGATTTATTCGGACTCAAATTGACTCGTTCAAATTAAATTCGAATTAAAATTATAATAATTTAAACTAAAATAATTGCAGCCATTTAAAATTATCACAGATTGCCACCCATATTAAATAATGACTTCTTAAGAAAGAAAAACAAAAGCGAGAAAGTACTGTTCAGATATTAAAGAACAAAATAAATGATTATGGTCGACATGGTTAAGATATTTTTAGTCTAAATGGGTAATGAAAGCAACCATTAAACCATAAAAATGAGGAGATCCAAATCAGGGAAAAAAATTATTTAATAAAACAGCATATACTGGACCTTTTTTTTTTAGAAATATTATATACTGGACTTGGATAGATTGATCCTTTACGTCAAAAAAGCAAACAAGGTGTAGAACTAAATAAAATAACTTTTATATTTAATTTTAATATAAATAAAATAAAATAAACGTATAGGCCAGCTCAGATGTGATTGTACACTACAATAAAAAATTAGGCAGAGAAGAAGAAGAAGACAACGCCGGACATCATGTGACCTTCATTAAGAAAATCACACAAAAACAATAAAACAATTCAGCAATTCGATATTCAGATTATTCAGAATACAGATGCAACATTTAAAAGATTTAAAAACAAAAGAGAAAAATATCAAAAACACCGATACTAAACAAAAACAAGAATATGAAAGAAATCCGAGCCACATTCTATCGGCGTAGAATCTTAATCAACCTCAAAGATCTGTATAAAGAACACAGAGAAAAATATATTTCATACATAGATCTAAACATTACTATACCATTAAAACAAAAAAAAACCAAGTTTCGTCATAAAAATTCTAGACGAATTCAACCAACAAACTTAAAATGCGATTACAGAGATTCAAGCTTTATGGTAGTAAAACAGGTATGAATAAAACAAATAGAGAAGAAGAAGAAGAAGAAAAAGTACCTCTAAATCTGCAAGTATAAGCTTTCTGTTCTCTCTTTTCTCACCTCCGAAATAATCTAAAAAGCCTTAAACTCTCTATTTCTAAATATAAATTTGCTTTTCAAATAGCTTAGATAAGGCCGGTATAATACGCCGACCCTTCTCTAAACTTTTAGCAAGGTTAGGCTTTCTGAAACAAACCCCTCGCTATTTATAAAGCTCTTATCCCCAAATTCTTACCCCTAGTACGCTCTCTATGTGTTTCTGTTAAAATAAATCGTACATCTTGTTTTTATTTTTTATTATTTTTATAAAAATAAATGTTCGTGGAAAATTCTTTCTTATTTCTACTTTTTTAGGAGACTAGGGGTAATTTCATCCTTTCCTAATCGAATTATTTTTGTTTTTTCACTTGACTATTAAATCATTTAATAATAAATATTTTAAGGATAGAAGCAGTGGCATTAAAATCTTATATATTTTTTTATTCTCTTATGTGTTAAGTCTCAAAAAAAAATTGTATTAAATACTTGACTTAATTTCTATTTTATTAATAAAATTATTACATATATTTTTAAAGATACAATCATGTTAATAATATAAAAAATAAGATAAAATTTAAGATAGATAATTGAAGTTATAGTTTAAGAGTTCAAATTTAAAATAATATTTTTTTTTCTTTTTTATACCTTATAAATCTTAATCCTTAATATATAAATTTGTAAAAAAAATTAAGTTATAAATCATGTCCTATCTTTTAATTCATATGATAATAATGCTTTAAAAATATCAATTATTTGTATTATTATTTGACGTGCTCATATTTTTTAATTATATTAAAAACTTACAATTTATCTATACATTAAATGTGACCGTTTTTCAAAGTTATGATGGTTATTTTTAGAATTTGTATTTAATAAATTTGAGAATAGAATTATTAATTAAGTTTTTAAAACCAAATATATTTTTTTCTTTGATTTAACATAAGAGAATGGATAAATGTTAACACACATCAATAACTAAATCATTATTTATTAAGTTAAGTGCTTTGAATCGAAGTATTTTACTATGAAATGGGCAATTTTAAACATTATATAATACGGTGGTTATACACTTATATTTGATCCATATATATTAAATGTAATAAAATATAAATTTTATATGAACTAAAAGTGTAAAATTTATTTAAAATGGTAAGAGTTTATATGATTTCAATATTTTAATTTTCTTTTGTCCAAATAATAATGGGCACTTAATAAATCTACAAAATTTAAAAATTAGTGATTAAGTAGGAACCAAACTCGTAGTTATACTAGAATTAAAAAGCATAAAACATATATTAATACTTGGTAATTATTTCTTCGATGCACTGATACATACAATATTTATTAACCATTGTTTTTTTTTTTTCAAAATAATATCTTTCATAATTTTTTGTGAAAAATAAATTATATTCTTATAATCAACCAAGCAAACATAGTATACGAATATTACGAATATATAAGTATAGAATTTCATGTTAAAATTAGGTGGAATAGTGTCCGAATTTGGCTGAGAAATTTCATATATCATAATCATATCTAAGTAATAATTTTTTATTAAATTTAATTATATTTATTAATATATTTTATCATAAACTTATATTAAATATACTTTTCAGATTTACTTAGACCCACAAATATAAGATTTTATGGGATTGAATGTTTTACTTTAAGGTTACTTGCTTGCATTATGTGATCAATAAGAATGTCAACGAGGTAGGAATAGGGATGTTATTTTTATCACTTATTTAAATAATTGTGAGGATGTGATGGTGATTCTTAGTTAAAATTTTAGATCTTTTTATCGGGATGTATTAAGGAAAAACTTAATATCAATTATATAATAGATAAAATTAATACAAAAATTTAATTTTATTTATTTATTATATAATTAAATATAATAGACTTAAAATTTAGAATATAAAATAATAATTATACTCAAATTCATTATTTTATTATTTTAATATTTATTAAGAAAATATTATTTTATACACTATTATATTATATTTTTATAATTAAAAGTATTAATTTAACGATAAAAATAATATTTTTAAATAAAATTATTAAATTTATATAAATATATAATATTTTTTAAATGAAATATAAAAAAACAAGGAAATGGGAATTAGCGGTACGGAGAGGATGATCCCGTTTAACTTAAATTTAAAAATTGATATTCTTTTTATCTATAATTTTTAAAAAATAATAATTTATCAATTGATTTTAATATTATAAATAATAATCTAATTTAATCAAAGGTATTTTTGTTATTAATTTTTTTTTACTTTTTTATCTTCTTTCCATTTCCCTTTTTATTTTTTCCCCAATTTTTTTCAAAGATTTTTAGTTTTTTATTTTTTTTATTTTTATTGTCCATTGTTTCTTCTTCTTTTAAAAATAAATCTAAAATTTACTTATTACTATTTTTATTATTATCTATCAACAAATATAATTATATTGTTAACTATCATATAATTCGAATTCAAAATAATAATTATTTTTAGTATTTTATTTTTGTATAATAATTTTAAAATTTATATATTTTTAGATTCAATCATAAAATAATATTTTCAATAGTATTATTTGAGTTTATTTTGTATAAAAAATTATCTAAAGAAATTTGATTTAGTATAAAAATCTTCATTTTTATTAATAATTATATAAGTTAAGTGTTGTATATTAAAATGATAAAGAATTGAAACGAGTAATAAGAAGAATTATAAACGAAGGGAACAAAGAAAAAGAGAAAAAAATTATGAAATCGTCGGGAAGAAGAAAGGAAGGGAAGAAAAACATAAAAAGAAAAGAATGAGTAAAAAACTTAATGAAAAAAATGGGTAAGAAAAAAAACAAAACAAAAAAATCAATGATAAAATTGAGTTCGATTAAATTAGACTACTATTCATAATTTTGTAATGTTATAATTAATTTATGAATTTAAATATTAAATTCAAACCTTTTAAAAAAAGTAAGAAGGGTGACTCTCATGTGATACCAATCAACACTCATGTGCAGCTGAATATTGGGTGAATAAACACCGAAAGTACCTATCTGACCTTAATAATTTTTGATTATTCAATTGATTGTAATACTTAGGATTAAGATATTACAATTGATTTTTATTTATATTTTTTATGATATAAGTTCTGATTGTATTATAATTGATGTGATATATAATTAAATAATAAGATATATATTTTAATTTGTAATTAATTATTACAGCAGTTTAATAATACCTATTTTTTGTTAAATAATTTTTTTCTTATTTTAAATATATGGGTATATTTAATATAATTAAATATATTTTAAGTATTATTATTTTCATGTAAATTTGTTTTTAACCTTATAATCAAATTTATCAAACAAAATCAAAGAAACATCAAAATTTCAGATAATCATAATTCAGTTATATATGTTATAATTATACATATAAGATTGTATTCACACATTTAATCGTACATAGATTTAGAATTATTTTTTATGCTAAAATATTTATGTTATAGGCTAAACTTTAATATAAAAGGCAACATAAAATATATTTAAAAAAACTATTTTTTAAATACGAGTCTTCATAATTAATGAGTTTATTTTTAAAAAATTATTTAAATATAAGTCTTCATTATGAATGAGTCTATTTTAAAAGAAATATTATTTAAATAAGAGTCTTCGTGATTAATGAGTTTACTTTAAAAAAAAATAAGAGTTTTTATTATCAGTGAGTTTATTAAAAGAACACTTTTCTTTAACTAAAAATCTTCTTAATTGGTGAGTATTACTAATAATATTTGTAATAGAAAAAATATTTATTAATTACATAAAAAAAATTTAATTAATGAGTATTACTAATTCTATTTATAATAGAAAAAATATTTATCAATTACATAAGATTAAGGGTTTTAATTTTTCTTATATATAAAACGCATTGTTCATTGTTTCAATGAGTCACATAAAAGCATTATTCTCTTATTCTTAATCTCTTTCTTATCTTGTAAATATAAAATCATAATTCTTTAAGTATTTTTATTTAGTTAATCTATCAAATATTGATGGTTGTGTTTAATTTATTAGTAAATCTAATTAGTTTATGATATTTTGATTATATGTTCTTATAGTTTCTTCTTTATTTTTGTTTTTGAATTATTATATCAAATAATTGTTTGTTATATTATAATTATTTGATTTGATTATTAATATTCAAAGAAATTATATATCAAAAATCTAAAACTTATATATCATGTTGACCTTATATATCATGTAGATTAAATATTTAAAATTTAACAATTAAATTTAAAGATATCTAATTCTAATATCTATGTTAAAATTGATTTGAAAATCAAATCTCCTAAAATTCATATCAAACAATCTCCCACGAAATTTGTAAAGCAGAAAGAATCTCTGAATCAATGAAATCCAACCACTTTGACGACTTTTGCTTTCGGTACTATTTATATTCTCTATCGCATATATCTTTGGGCATTAATAGTGAACCATTAAAAGAAGTCAAAACGGGGGTTATCAAGGAGTGAATTCACTTGGTTGTATGCTTATTCCCATTGATACATAACATTAACACCATAACTACGGATAAAATTTAGCTAAAATGTATAATCATCATGTCAAGTTTGTATTTGTTAGTGATGCCTCAATAATTAACACCCTAATATTATCAATTTTCTACATTGGGATGGGTAATAGTGAAAAACCCAAAATTTTCAGCCATGGGAAACATGTTTTTATGAGGTGGTGTTAAAAATTATTCTACACCTCGTCATCTGCGGAACTTAATTTTATTACAATTTTATATAATTTTTTTTCTTATAAACTCAACTATTTTTACTTAAAAATAATATCATGAATCATAAAAATTATACACTTATTTAAAAAATGTGATATTTTAAATAAAAATATATCTTATATGATTATTTCCCCGCCACTAAAAACAATATTAATTATATAATTTATTAATAAATTGTTTTATTTTTCACTATAAATTATTTTATTTGGAGCATGAAACTTTAAATAAATATATCTTTTATTAAATTACTTCAATCTTAGAAATCTTATAAAATACGATAAAAAATACCACCTTTACAAATATCTAGCGTGGAGATGAGATCTCATCCTGCATTACACAGCACTCATCATGGATCAATATACAAGGGAATTTAAAGCTTACACCAATTATGAAAAATAATTAAAAAAAAATTGTTATTTTTTAACATAAAATACTAATGTTAGAATAATTTAAAATTTTATCAAATAATATTTTAATATTTTTAAAAATAAAAAATATTTCTTGAGTATCAGAAAAACTTGCTATAATATAAAATTAATACCTCATTTTTCTTCTTCTATGACGAATGATATAGATTGGTTACGATACTTTTGATAGATGCAAAGGAGATTGTTAATTGCTCACAAATTTATACTCATATAATTTATATTTTACTTGTTAAAATAATTTTAAAAATAATAAAATAATTTATTTTTAAATAAGATTTGACATATTATAATTAATAGAGTATAAATTTACCGTGTATATAATATTTTTTATTATTATGATTTAATCTAAAATTCTAGATTTATTTAAAAAGAAAATTAATTTCACAATAAACTATGGTCAATAGTAGTTTAGCAAAAAAAATCCAAGGTCAATATTATTTAATTGAGTCTTGAAATAAGCTAATTAATGAATAGAAACTTGTACGAAATCAAAAGGTCATATGTATGTGTCACCTAACACACTAGGCTCGCTTGAAGCCTTGAACTGCCAACAATTTCGGTGCCAACAAGAATTTACGTTAAAATAAATCGGGTGTTATACACGTGTTATTAATATATTATATTAATTTTAAATTTTATTAATTTAAATATATTTTAAAAATAATAATAAAATTTCAAAATTACAACTATCTTTTAAAAAATAAGGAAGAAAAAATATGTTTATTCAAGTCACACATCATATCCATAATTCAATAGGATACTTTCATTCTTAATGTAGAAATAAGAATGTTATGTACACATTAATTTAAATTTATTTTTGTTTATATCATTTAAATTTTATTACACATTAATATTATTTAAAAAACTAAATAATTTTTAAATTTTTTAAAATAATTATAATATATTAGGATTATAAATATAAAAATATGTATAAAATTAAAAGATTTTAATATTTCTCATATAGAAAACATGCTTATCCTTTTGATTCTCCACCTCGAGATACACGTCTTTTAAAGCCTTTAGCATCTCAATAGGTCCACGTACCAAAAGCAATTGCTACTCGTGAAACAATAATAATTAGTGACACATTATTTGTTATGTCTACTAAGTACTGTCTAGTACTATTGCATCTGCCACTATTGCCTTAATCACTACTATAAAACATGACTACTGAATCGGTTCTTAGTCGACTCTAGTTATGTTTTGAATCAGTTACTAAAATCGTATCACATTAAAATAATTCTAATTTTTGAACTAATGTAACCCTAAAACTTGCTATAATTTTTTAATAGATTCAATCATAGAATTAACATAAAAATAAAAATAAAACAATCTTAACTTAGTTTTAAAATTGAATCTATTTAAAAATTAAAACACATATATATTTAATTGGATTAAAATAAATCTATATATTTTCGTTACTTCTAAGAAAAAAATGATTTTTTTAAATAATATAATTAAAATTTATAACAAAATAATTGAATCGTGTTTAAATTTTTTATTTTAATTAAGATTAATTTAGCTCAATTTTAAACTAGCTAGGTTTAAAAATTTATAAATGGATTCATTTATATTTTTTAAAATAAAAAATATTAATAATTTTAATAAATATATATCTTTAAATAAATCTAGGAGCTTTTCTTGACCTAGATCATAAGATAACTTATTTGTATTCATTACTTAAATAGATTTTTTTTTCAATAGGGAAACGTATAGTAAAACTCTAAAAAGACATAAACCTACTTTATTTTTCATTAATGAAGAGAAATCATACATGCAAGAAAAGAAATTAAAGTTTGAAACGTTTCTCTCCTACATGGAAAAGAGAGACAGAGAGAGAGTTAATGCACCAATTTGTTGGTTACTCCTAGCACCTTATTTAAGAATGAGTGTAAACTCATTTCTATAGTAATTACTAAAAAAAATTATTATTTTTAAGATATATATAAAATTGAAATTTTAGATTAATAAAATGTAAGATAATATAATATATTTTTTTTAAAAATTAAATACTTAATAATTAATTATATTGACAAATAATTTTAATAATATAAAATATATATTAAAAAAATTAAATACTTAATAATTAATTATATGAACAAATAATTTTATAATTCATGTGTTAAAGTTTTGATAGGATTGTTATGCACGCTTTATGCATTATTAAGTTGATGTTTTGAAGTCACATCTCCAAACTTATAGAATAGTAAGTTGTTTGTCAAGTAAGTTATGTAAATAAGAATGGAGACATTTTATGTTAATTTCATTGAAAAAAAAAAGCTTCATTTTTAGACCACTCCTGGCGTACGCCTAACATCTTATTATTTAAGAAGGAGCACATGGATGTAGCTAGAAATGAAATTTATTTAGAGATACAATAATAAAAATATATTTTTTCGATTAAATTATTTTAAAAAAATATTGTATAAATTGTTTGTTTACGAATTACAATATTTTTGAACATTTGATAACTAGTGATATAACTTAAATGTATATTTTTTTAGCTAATATAAATAAAGAAAAAACATAAAATTAATTAAATTAAGTTGTAATTAGATTAAATAATAGGTAAAAAATTAAAATATAAAGTATAAAATCATGTAGAAATTTGAATTTGTTAAAAAATAGAGAAAGAAAAAATAACAATATCATATAGTATAACTAAAAATGTATAGTTAAATTATAGAGGAGAAAAAACATAAATTTCACTTTTTTTAAAGTATCATATTTATATAAATTTCATTTTTTGTTTATTGAAAATGTGTAATATCAGAATATTTATTTTGTAATATATGAAAGTTTTAATAAATAAAGTATTACATATTTAATAAATAAGTTTTTATAAATAAGTAATTTAAATTTTAAATTTTAAATTTTTATATCATTTTTTTATAAAAAAAATTAAGCTATGATGATTAGTAATAATAATAATATATTGATACATAAAAATAAAAATTAAATTTAAATTATTCTAATTATTGTTGTATGAGGTTTGATATTCTAGTTAATTTATTAGCATTCTTCATGCCTCATATTATTAACTTATTTTATTTAGTACTTTAATTTAATTATAGACATTCTTTTTAACTATTAAATTATTTTTATTATTATTTTTTCTTTTTCTTATATTTTTACAAAATCACTTGTTTAATTTAACTTGTTGGATATATACTATCAAATTTAATTAAAAATGAGTAAATATTATTCAAAATAGATTAAAAAAATACAAATATAAGTAATATTAATATATTAAGTAAGTACCCTCTAAGGTACCAAATATATATACTTTTTCTTGTTAAATAAATGAAAAATTAAATTAAGTGTTAAGTATTGTAATGCTAACAACAATTTAGTATGAATTATTTTGTAAGAAAACGGTTCATCTAATAATTTTATAATAAGAATTATTCTTCTAATTTTAGTATGAATTATTTTATATCATATTAATAATTGGTTGATTTTAGTATTTGACTTTTGTACTATAGGAAACACGTTTAATAGGGCTTACAGAGGACCTGCATTTGTCTGTTGAGGACACGTTCAGTGGTGAAATTGGGCTTTATAGATCGAGATGTGTCTGCATTGTGCAACACACATTAGATAAGACTAAATTGTCGATACAAAAAAGTCGTTTGACATGAAACGGAGTTATTTCAATAATAATATATGTTAATGACTCAAGTAGGGGATGTGAGTTTGTATTGTCTAATAATATATATTAATATATTAACATATTATAAAATAATATATATATTTATTTATAATTTTAATAATGATTTTCTATGATTTAGATTATAATTAATTATAAAAATTTATATTTTGAATTTTAACGAATTATATATTTTTTAATTTGAATATAATAAATTAGTTCAAATTTTTAAATTAAAATAAATTAATCTAATTATTTATTAACTCTTAATTTTTGAGTTAGCTGTATCATTAAATATATAAATATATATGTCCTATTTTGATTATAAATCATCTATTCAATTGGTAAATACAAACCACCGTGCTATTCATTAGATACTTTTAATTAATGGTATAAATGTTAGTAAATTTTGAAATTCGAAGATAACGAATAATTCTTAATAATTCGAAATGATTTGTTATAAATATATCTCTAGATCCTTTGTTGAACAGTCATTAATATATCTACTACATATTCACATATAGAAGAGTAAGATATAATATATTTTTGTCGGTAATGTTATTGTTCCTTTAAATTATTACAAAGTTTTAGATTTAATCGTAAAGCATAATTTTATAAACAAAGTTTTATTACTAAACTTCATTTATAATGAAAAATATATATATTTTTCACGTAATCAAAAATACAATGTACGTATTTTTTTAACGTAAAAGATATATATTTTAAAAAAAAATTAAAATTGAAACTATATAAATAACTTAATTTTATAAAAATAAGAAAATAAATTATATATATAATTTTTAACGTAAAAGATATATATTTTAAAAAAAATTAAAATTGAAACTATATAAATAACTTAATTTTATAAAAATAAATTATATATATATATATATATATATATATATTCTACCAATATCAATAACATCTTATATATTTTCTTAAAACTAAATTGTTAATTCATTCATAAATTCTTAAGTTTGTTATGTATTATAAATAACGTAATATAATATTATTATTAATTATAATTTAATTTAAATAATATCTAATTTGATAACGTTCAATATAAAATGAAAATAATCAGTTGAATTTTTTTATAATAACAAATATATATGAATTGAATATAAAAAATATTATTTTTATGATTATAAATTATAAATATTATTTTATTTATATTATTTTCCTAAATTTTTTAGTAAATAAATGATTTAACCCTGCACATTTTATTAATTTTAAAACTTGATTCATATTCTTATCATATTATGTATATATATTCAGATTTTTATATAAAAATATTATTATATTTTTATGTAATGACTATATTTATCACTATTACCATCAGCGACAAAAGTACTAAGTTTTAACTGTTTGTTTCCTAAAAAAATAAAACTCTATTTCTAACATTAATATTAAGTTTTTAAAAAATATTATTATATATAAAAATTTAAATCACACATCAAAACAAAGTTTTCTTATACCAAAATGTCGTTATAATTTAATGTAATTACTATATTTGTCTTTACTATCATTATGTAAAAGTTCTATATTTGAAAAGTTTTGTATGTGATAAAATAATAGAACTTAATATTATTGTTAAGTTTTTTGAGAGAATAGTATATCATAATTAATGAACAAAATTATATATATATAAGTTATAAATATAAATGTAAATTGAGATGAGATCTATTAATGAGATATATTTTACAATCTATTAATTTTTAAAAATTATTTCATTTTCTTTAACATAATTTTTAATGAAATAAGATAATAATAAAACAGTATTCAAATATAATAATATAAAATAGGATAGAATATATGTTTAAAATTAGATTAATTAAGGTTATAATTTAAATGAAATAGAAAAAAATTTAAATAAAATAAGATAATATTTTATTATAAACTTATTAAAATTATTAAATAAAACATAAAATTAAAAGAAACATTTTAATTTACATCTATAGTTATAAAGTTATAAAGGCAATATGAATATACTTTCAAGGAAATTAATTAAAACTTAGTTATTAGGTTATATACATTTAATTAAAATATTAAATAATTGAAATAATATCACGATTCACACACTTTGATTTGACAAGATATATATATATATATATACTAAAAGAATAACGTGTTATTATTTTTAGTATAGTTTAACTCATATTTATAATTAAAATTCAAACACTAGAATTTTAATATGTTAAAGTCGACTTAATACGTAAGAGTCACAAGCTAGTGCAATAATGGCAACTGTTAATCTTTGAAAAAGAATACTCCATTTAACAATAATGTAAAATGACAAGTTGTGTCATTAACATCACAACTTAAAGCGAAAAAGGAAGAGCAATTCCATCAAATTAGTATTATTGATCTTGACATATATATTCACTAATCTATATCATAAATAACTTAATTATTAATTTCTAAATAAATATAATTATATCAAATTTAATTATATATATATCAATAAAATTGTTACATATCATTTAAAATATATCTAAAATTAAAAAAAAATTATGACAAAATTCTCCATTTTTTTATACGAATTATAGAATTTTATCGCCCAACTATCGACACGAATTTTCAAAATTGATGATATATATATTGCCCTTTTTTGATATTATATGATATTAAACTAGAGTCTCTAACGTAGCCCTTTTTTTTCTTCTAGTGAATAGATATTTTGTTATAAAATTGCACTTAACAAACTTTGTTTTTAATTCGATCACTTTGAATTTTAGTTCCCTATTTAGAACTTAATATACTATAAAAGTAATATATATATATATTGCTAAAGAATAAGAAAACCATATTTTATTCTCTAACGTTCCCTCTTAAATTAGAATGTGGAGTTAGATTGATAGAAAGGACATTAAAGAAAGCGAAGACAACAAAAAAAGAGATTTTAATAATTGAGCGACTTGCACTAGTTCTACACAATGTAGTAAATGTCTCGCCGAAAGTGGAAGCTTAAAGTTTACTTTAATTATAGTAAAAGTGATATTTAATTTTAATATTTATATTTTATGATAGTATAATTTTATTATAATATAATTAAAAAGGGATATTTAATCTTATTATTTATCTTTTATAATAATTTTATTTTATTATTATTAAAAAAAACAATAAAATTTATTTATTTTTATTTTTAATTCAAGTAAATAGAAACTTTTAATTTAAATAAATAAATTAAATAAATAAAAACATAAAAAACTATTACAAAAAAATATAAAATTTAATTATTATTTTTTAAAATAGTTATATTAAAATTAATTTAATTCAATTAAATTCTAATATATTGAAATAAATAATCTAAAATTATAATTTTTTATAAAAATAAAAAATTATAAGAAATAGAGACTAAATTAACTATAGAAATACAATACTGATAAAGTTATAAGTAAGTGGTATAATAAAATTATATTATCTTTTTATTTTTTTAGGATATAGCGATAATATCAATTACTACTATTAACAATCATGTAATATTTAAGATTTTCTCGCAACCAGCTTTTCACACGTGTCTCCTTCTTAGCCCTCTATAAACTGCCATGCCACAGACACTAATCACATTTGGCTGTCCAACACGTGGCATACCTAAGAAAACGTGTCGCAACCTCATAGTCTCTAATAAGTGAATAAAAGTAGGATTCATTTTACAATTGCTTTGATCTCATAATCATTACAGTTACGTTTTATGATCTGAATCATCATTCATCATCAAAGAAAAGAAAAGGAAAGAAAGAAAAGAGTGAATAAGCAGACAGGAACAACCCAATGGAGAGCATGAAAAAATCAGCAGCCAACGTAGCTGCTTCTGCTAAGTCCGGTATGGAAAAGACCAAAGTCACCCTTCAAGAGAAGGTACTTACTTACCCTCTTGAAAATTTTCTTCCTTTTTTTTGGGCGTAACGTACTTCCTAAAATTTTAGATCTTGAATAATTACTTAAATATATATTCACATTTACCATGCCTACAAGAAACTTATACAGTTTCACTATATTGAATTTTTGTTGGGGATAAGATTAAATCTACAAGTGATAATATGACATTTTAATTATTTTATTTTCAAAAATAATGTGTGATTTTATTGTTATATTTTTGGATAATTTAATCATTTTTTTATTTTTTTTGAATTTTTTTTTTCAAAATTGAAGTTGATTGATTTCAAAGCTACTAACTATTTGTAGAAAAAAAATGTTTCAAATAGTTAAAAAAAATGACTAAAAGTGACTATTAAATTATATTAATTTAAAGCAGGAATATCAATTTGTACTATTTGTTATTTTTATTATTTTTTATCATTACAAGGGTTGGCAATTTATAAAATATTTTTACAATGATATATATGGTTACATTAATTGGATTCAAAAATAATTTCTTTTTTTTTTAAATTACGTATTAGATTTTCATTTGATTATTGATTTCTTAATTATAATCTCATTTTTAAATAATAGTTAGATATCGACACACACACATAACCCATTCTGGCTAGTTTGAAACCATTTTTTATTTTATTAACGTAGTCTTCACTCTTTCAAATTTTGCTAGTTTTTATAATTTGTGAGTTGGGATTTTTATTATAAGTTGGGTACTTGGTACGCAATATAGGCGGAGAGAATGACTGCACATAATCCAATGGAGAAGGAAAGGGCAACTGAGAAGAAGCAAGAAAAGATCAACCAATCTGAGATGAGCAAACAAGCTGCAGTTCACAACAACGAAGCCGCTCATCAACACAAGGTGCAAGGCTCGACTGGGGTGGTGCATTACACCGCCTCGGGAGAGACTGCATCGTACTCAACCAATGGAGTGCCCGGGCAATCCACAGGGATGCACCAAATGTCAGCAATGCCTGGTCATGGAACTGGGCAACCTATGACTCAAGTGACTGAAGGTACAATGGGGACTCATCCTATAGGAGTTAAGAAAGGTACTGTTGGTACTACCACTCATAATACTCGTGTGGAGGGACATGCCCCTAGTTATGGCACTGGTGGGGGTACCTACAGCTCGTTGAGTTAAAGGGTCTTGATCAAAGGTTTTTTTTTGTTGTTGTTGATGCTGCTGCTGCTATTTATGAAATTATGGGTGTTTTTAGTTTAATTTAACAAGCATGTTTGAATTTGTGGTCTATGTATGTTCGCTTTTACAGCTCTTGTTTTTTATATTAAGCCAAGGAAAAATAAAGAGCAAATTAAAATAGCTACTTCCTTTTATATACAAGTGTGTTGTTGGAATTTAGGTTGGTGCTACAATTGATTAGGATTGGTTTTACCAATTCTTTATTATATTTAATAAAATTATTATAATAATTAATGTATTAGTTAGTTATAACTTTAAAAAATTAAATTTTATTATTTTATTAAATAATTATTAATATATTAATTATAATTATACCATAAATTTCAAATCTTTAATGGACTAACACTACGTGAATGGGCTGAACGCTGTCGGAAAAGGCTTTTGATATAGCTAGGTGTACTTGACTTTTCAGCATAGTAGTAACATATAAAATAATCGGTAATTAGGTTAGAGTTTTACATTATTTTTTAATATAGTTTAAAGTGCAAAAAATTAGATTTGTGAGAAGTAAGAATGAAAAAAAGTTAAAAAAATCCATATAATCGTGTAGAAAATTTACAAAATTTAAGTATCAAAATTCTTACCTAAATTTTGAACTATTACATTGACATGTAAAATATTTTCTTAGTACAATTAGGGTAGTGGAAAAGTTTGAAAGAGAAAAAACAACAATTAGGGTACAAAGAAGCATATTGAAAAATATGGATAATTTAAATTATATTATATAAATTAAATTGATATAAAATAAACTTATTTTGTAAATTTGTACCAAATTAAATTATCTTTTTATCAAATTATAACTTAGAAACAATTTGATGGTACTTGGTGCTCATTTTAGGAGAGTAAATCAAATACCATCTCTACTAAACTTTGTATATATTAAGGAGTGTATATTCAGCAAAGATTTAAAGAGAGTTGAGAGATTCTAAATTTTAAAAATTACAGATTTTAATAAAAAATTTAGAGATACTTTGATAGATAGTAAATTTTAATATATTTTTAATAGATATTTAAAGATTTCAATATATATGTTTTTAAACTCTTAAAATTCTATATAATTTTGAATTTATTTATATGATTTTTTTATTAATTTATATAATAATTTACGTATTTTTATAAAATTTAATATTTTTTTATCATACTCATACCTTTTCACTCTACATTAATTATTGCATAATTTTGTAATTAACACTCTCTATATATTATTATGTATTTTATTTAAAAATTTAAAACACTTATATATTTTTTAAATTATAAAAATATTCAAAATTCTCTTAAAATTAAAAGCACCTACATTAATTGAAGATGGACATGTGACTAAATTAGCAAATGATAAAAGTTTTATCGTAAAATCCTTAGTTTCTAATAACTATTAAAAAAGGGATGCAGGGTAGACGAAAGCATATAAATGTATATTAGCTTTGGGGTTGGATATTATAAATTAACTAAATATTGAAAAGTACAATAGTTCAAAATTAATAAAAAATAGAAATGAAATATATGATCACAATGTGTGATTTTTTTAATCATCGTATGTTTTTAAATTTAATTATATGTGTTTGAACTTATTTAAATGCATATTTTTTGAGTTGTAATTGATTTAATTAACATATAGTTCTTAAAAAAAATGCGAATATATATTTTTAACATTTTTTTAAGTTTTAAATTTTTTTGTATATTTTAATCATACTTAGTTGAATATTATTACCTTTTTCTCAAAAGAAAGATATTATATTAAGAAAATTATTCTTGAAAATTATTTTTAAAAAATTCTGGCCAAGATATTAGTGATGTTACACATTATTTATATATAAAAAATGTTTAAAATCTTTAAGTGAAGTTTTTAAAGATTAATATTTTGAATACCTTACTATTTTTTTTTTGTAAACTATATAAACTTTTAAAAAAATCTTAAATAAATACACTTGCATTTCTAAAAAAATTTAAAATCTGTTAAATTCTATAAAATGTCACATAAAACACAGAATTATTTTACGAGTAAAAAACCTTTATAATCTCTATTTCTTTATAGCGTTCGGTCCACTATTAAAATGAGGTTTACATAACATAAAAGCCAATATTAGTTCTTCAGATGCTGTAGAAAACCAAAAAGCTATAATAACACAACTGGTCAGTAGGTTGCATTGCACAGCCTTTAACTCAAAAACAGAGCTACAATTAAAAACCTTGTATTCCAGTGTAACATTCAAAGCCAAAAGATAGACAAATAAATCTCTAAATGGAGCCACATTCAAGAATTGCGCAACTCGGTAACCCCGTGGGCAAAGTGACATCTATCACCAAAGGTGCAACGTCCTTTTGCAAAATTATCACAAGGCTTCGTCTTAAAATTGCTTCCTAAAGGTGGAGGGCGCCCTGACATTCTGGTGGTGGTTGTCGTTTTATGAGGGGCACTCATCGAAACATTCTCAATTAGTTCTCTTACCATTGCACTTGCATCTTTAATCTGTTCAAAAGTTCCCTCAAGTTCAATGTTCCTGAGGTTGGGATCGGATTCATGTTCCCGAATTGCAAGCTTGGCTCCTGTTTGGCGACATATCTGCTTAGAATTGATACCGCCCTTTCCAATTATAGCACCAGCAAGGGAAGCATCAATGCTGATTTTTGCAGTGGCTGAGGCACCAAAGCTAAGAGCAGGGCCTGGTGGAGGTTGTACCATTGGACCACCAAAACGACCATGAATAGGACCCATGTCATGGGAATCATGAGTGTCAGCTTGTTTGCCAAGTTCCCACTCACTGTGAGCATAATGGCATTTGTCACCAAATTTGCAGCCTTCAGCAGAATTATACCTGTTGCAAATTTTTGTTTTAGCTGAAGGTGCAGAAGATCCGTTCATCATAGAAAGTTGGGGAGCCATCTTTCTAGTTGCTGGATGAACAGCAGGTGGAATATTCATCATCTGGGAAATGGCATTGTAACCACCAGGTACATAGTGCAGAAAGTGACAGCTCTCACCAAAAGGACAGCCAGTAGTACTGCAAAGAGAATCAATCATAGCATACTAGTAAGATAGAGGTAATAAATAACAGCACCAGACTTAAAGTGAAGTAACAATAGTAAGTGATTAAATTATATTGTTTTAGGACTTTTAGGTCACCTAAAGGAGTCAACATAAATGGTTCTAGCAAGTATTTTCCCTTGTGATTAAAGAAAAAAAAGGACTTCCCATCATGTGACAACCTTCTACACCCATCAGCTCCACTCCAAGATCAACATAGAGCATCCTCAATTGTTATTAATTATCAACTTGGGCATTTAAGAACGTAAAAAGGACACCCGCTCCTATCAAACATACACACAATTACTAGTACTGTCTAGTCCTAATGTTCTCCCATGATATTTTTCAAATTTCTTGTCTTTCGATCACATGTGAAAAATACAGCTCAACTATTTGCCGATAATTTACCACTATCATGAGACAGTCTCTACTATAGCTCAACTATTTGCAGATAATTTTCATAGTTATCAATACCCAAAACAACTGAGTCTAATAATAAGAAAACAAACATAAAGCTGAACGAATTAGTTCCATAAAGATTCCAGATTGTGCTCACATTATAACTGATATGACACAAAAGGAAAAAAAACATTAAGTTTATACAAACACGATCATTATACATGTACATATGTTAAACATAAAACAACTGCAAAGAATATGGTCATAAACAGCATGTACACCTATTCCCCACCCCTCCCTTCCAGAACTCCACATGTGCAAGCCAACCACAAGGGAAAACCCCTTGTAATTATAATAAATTATAAAGTTCAAATTGGTAATGAAGCACCACTGGAGATATTAAATATTCAATGTAAATAAATGAACTATTTAGAAAAAAATGCGATTAAAATCTTATAAGTTTTATAATCCAAAGTTTTGACTGTTTGGGAAGCACCTCAACATACAAAATTTCAGGAACTTACTGAAGCAACAGTCAGTTCAATAGCTATAACTAAATAACTAAAAATTTATAGAAACTTCCAGTATCTCAAAGTAATTGGCATGATTAAACATAAAACATAAAGTGAAACCATATAAAATATAATGTTGGTGTAATAATTAATCTTATGCTTATCCTGATACCTGAACTTTACTCGGATAAAGTAATATTTTGTTGAGTGGCATTTTCTAACTTGATTAGACCATAGCTAAGTGTGAACCTTGATAACAACTATAAATATCCATTCCATTAGCTTAATCATAAAATTTTATATTACAACAATTTTTTATAAGAAAAATTTACATTGCGACAATTACATCCTACAATCTTTCAAGACCTTGATAACAACTATAAATATCCATTCCATTAGCTTAATCATAAAATTTTATATTACAACAATTTTTTATAAGAAAAATTTACATTGCGACAATTACATCCTACAATCTTTCAAGAGCTTATAATTGAGTATAAAATTACAAAAAAATGTTAATGATATTTATTTAGATGGGCTAAGATTTAAACCTGAAAAATTTGGTGCATGGCTTTGATTTGCTTCCTACACCAGTTGAAAAGGACTCCTTTTCTGTTAGACAACATTAATTATTTTCTCAGTTATAAGCCTTCTTGATTATTAATCTTCTCTCTGTAATATCCATACATTAACAATTTTCAAACTCCAATAAAAAGGTACTTCTGATACTGTTTGAGCATTCTTTAAGAATATAACAAAAGAATTCTTCTCAATAACACCTACCTTATAAGTTTGAAAGGTTCATACATCTTCTGTACTCTAATGTAGTAAGGTCTCACGATATTCAGTGTCACACCATCTTGTGTATTGACAGATTTGAATGATTCATATATATCTTAAACAGACATAAGAAGAATTCACCAAAGACCACACAATCATCTCAAAGATCATAACAAATCCATAAGATACATATATTGAAAAACTAAAGAGAAAAAGCTAAAAATCCACAGACAAAAAACAATAAACACAAGATGAATCTTCAATATGCTCACCACATGAAGATTTCACGAGATTGTGAGTAAAATTGGACATATAGATACAGTGTAAAACCCATACGAGAAGTGAATTCAAAAAAGCAGTGCACCATTAAGTAAATACCATAAAAACAAAACAACAGTACCAGAAGAACACTCCAAATGTAAGAAAGAAAACGTAAAAAAACAATAAACAATTCCGAAGACACAGAAAAGTACATAATCCAACAAATCTACCAACACAATATAATCAACACTCAGAATAATTTACGAATAGTAGCTTAAAGCCAAAAAATTTGCTCGAAAATAACAGAAATGAACCTAAATTTGATTATAAAACAAACAATTGAAAATAACAAAAACGAGAGACACGTATAAACTTCAAGTAAGCAGAGAGCGAAGGACTTCTTAAATCAACCATTAGCTTTGAAGCCAAATAAAATTTTATAAAACAAACATACTGAAAAGTATAGGCTTCAATTAAGTAGAGAACGAACCATGCTTAGACTTCTTAAATCCACCATTAGCTTTGAAGCCAAGTTGAGGCCTCCCTCGTTTGCGGTAATCCATTCCTCAAAATCAGAAATCGAGTTCTCAAAGAACTTAAACAAATCAAAGAGAAGCCAAAAAGTTCAATGGAAAATAAAGACGGAAATTTATTTGAGCTCGGTTTACTGAGAAATTAAAACCCTAGAAAAAAAAGACAAATATGTTAAGCCTAATGGAAGGAGAAATAAGAAGAAAAACCCTAAGCCTAAACGCTAACCCTAAAAGAAGGGTGTTGGAGAAGAAGGTTAAAGAGCACAGCAAATAGCAGCATCTATCAAGCACTCTAGAGTCTGGACTAAGAAAGAGGGAGAGAAATCGAGAGGCTCGTATATTATTATTTCCTACTTCTTTTTTTCCCCTGGTAATAATTCCAACTATTTTAATATAATATTTTCATAATTCATTGTAGAATTGAACAAGTAATCCCACCCATTTACGTAAATTGAAAAATATATAATGGTTGATATATAATTATTTAGATTTGGGTTAGATTGTCATTTATATATTTTATAATAATTTGATCAAATTATTATTAAAATTATAAATAAATAAATATTTTATTTTATAATATATTTTATTTAAATATTATACTTAACATAATTACATTAAATTACTATTTTAATTTCAAAGATAAATATAAATATGAAATCTTTGTAATAATTTTATAATTATATAAGCATAATTTTTGTTTTTTTATTTTTCTAAATTGTGAAGGTAAATAATAAATTTTACTAGAAATATATTAATTTTAAATTTAAATGTTATGTATATGATGTTTTATATATGATAATATTTATAAATAAATTTCAACATCAAAATATTATTTAATTTTTTAGAATTTAGATTGATTTCATCATCGAATTAAATTTAGATTAAAAATCTTTAAATTTAAATAAGATTTAAATTAATAAAAAATTGACGATTTTGATCCTTAATTTATGTGTTAATAATACAAGTGATTGAGATATTTTGAAAACAAATTGTACTATATTTTTATATTTTATGATAAAAAATGTAATTTTTTTAAATGAATTTGTTACTATTGTAACAACTAAAAATTGTGATAATTTTGAGAGCAATTAAATATTCCTTTAAAGATAATTAATATATTATTTATGATTAATTTAATATTATTTGATCTTTTCGAACTTAGATTGATTTCATTATCGAATCGAAATTAGATTGAAAATATTTAAATTTGAATCAAATTTAAATTAATAAAAAATAGACGATTTTGATATGATATTGATCCTTAATTTATGCGGTAATAATACAAGTGAATATGGGATATTTTGTAAAGGTTTTGTACTAATTTTTTTTTTATATTTTATGATTAAAAAATGTAATTTTTTTTAAAATGAAGTTGTGACTATTCTAACAACTAAAAATTGTGATAATCTTGAACTATTATGAGCAATTAAATATGCCTTTAAAGATAATTAATATATTGTTTAGGATAAATTTATAAATATATTAACTATTACGTTTATCATTTATATCATTGATCTAAATTTTATCTTATTTCTATCATCAAATTATATTGGGATAAAAAAAATCTATAAAATCTCTAGTTCATTATCTTCCTTATAAAAAAATAACCTTCTTATGCTCCAACAAATACTGTATTTATTTTGACGACATTAGTTTTTTTTTTCTCTTTCGTTATCTACATGTTTAAAAATGAATCAATCTTACCCAACCTAAACAACCTAATATAACCCATCCTAAATTATAGGATTTTCTCACTATGATTAAGTGATTGGATTTAAAAATTACAAAAATCGATCAATCATAAGTTGGATTGCGATAAACTAAAACTTATATTATAATTAAAAATCTTAAGAAATACCATAAATTTTTATAAAAATACAGATTAATCCAAAATTATTTGGTGGTACACCATTAATACCTTTAGTTTATGAAAGAATATATTAGTAATCTTTTTTTAATATTGATTGCATTATTATTAGGTGATATTATTCCCCCATTGATCAAGAATTTTAAATTTTAAGAAGTATCATGATCATCCAATGAGTGGGATTTAATTTTTTTTAAATGAACAATTTGAAGACCTATTTGTTCTAACAAATTATTGTAGAGTTGATCCTCAAATACCTTTTAATGACAAAAATACTAATTATTTTTATAATGTCAATACAAATAATATTAACTCCTATTTGTTCACTATCTATATTACCCAAAAAGTTTTATAAATGCAAACTTTATACGTATTTATAGTATAGTATTTTTTATTTATAAAGATCTTATTTTTTTTTTATTAAAAAGTGAAATAATATTTATAATATCACAACTACATAAATAAAATTTATTATTTTTAGTTCATGTATCTTTATTACCAAAAAAATTCAACCCAAGACTATCACATTAAATATCATTAAGTTTGATGTCGTTTAAATTAAACTATTTCAAATTAGATATTTTCAGTGTTTTAATCCTAATAAATTGAACAACGTTTAATGCTATTATGTAATATTTTTATTATAATAAATTTTACAAATATTATTTTATATGTTTTTACTTAAACTTTTTTATGTTAGTATATAAAAAGTTTGAATGTACACATTCTAACTTGTAATGTTAAAATTATGAATGTAATTTAAAAAAAGAAGATTGTATTACATGTTTAATATAGATAGAATTAATAATCTATTTCATATAGATTTTGTGAAAACATGTAGTCATAAACTGCACTAAATTATTTAGAAAATTTGTGTAAACAAATTGTATTTATACTTTGTAAATAGTTTCAGTGGAAAATAACTGTTTTGTTCTAAAAAGGTTTTAACATATGTTCATTCATTTTACTTCACAAATGAAACAAAAATCATTTTTAACAAAAAAAAAGGTGTAAAAATGAGTGGTTATAAGATAAAATGAGAATAAAATATGAAGTATGAAAGAAGAAGGGAGTGGGGGTGGGAGAAGTGAGGGAAGTAATACATATATAACTATTTTTGATAGGAAAATAAGTAAAGAATGCACCAAAATTGAAAATGATATAAACATCCCTTCATTAATGGATCATATTAGTCAAACTTGATTAACCTTTTTTTTTATTGTCATTTTTTATTAAATTATTCCTATTTAAAAGGAACATAACTTATGGTCTATCCATAAAAAAAATATAGTACTTTTAGTATTTATTTTTGTACTATTTTTTGAATGTTACTTTAAAAGTATACAACTTATACAAAAAGTACCCATTTTATCAAAATAATAAAACGTGTAAACAAAAGATCGAAAAATATTTTAATCATTTGAATTTATTATCATTCTTTTTACACTTTTTTGTCCTTTTATTCTTTTTTTTATCTCTTTCTCCTTTAGTTTAAAATTTATTGTTTATGATTTAGTAAAAACAAATGAGAAATAATTTTATATAAATAGATGTAAGTGTGAGAAAAATAATAAAGAAAACAAAAAAAAGATAAACCAAAAGAAGAAAGAGAGAAAAAAATATAAAAAATTAAAATGATTAAATTGTCCTTATTTTTTGTACATATTTTTGACCAAATGGATAGTTTTTTTAAAAAATGAGTAAGTTTAATATCCTATTAAAAAAATTTAATAATAATAAATATTAAAATAATAATAAGAATATTAGTAAGATATTTTATGGACTATTCATGTTGTTTCAAATATTAGTGTTGTTTAGATTTATGACTTCGAAAATAAGGAATGATAAGTTTTTTCGACCATCAAAAGTGACTCTTTCTTGCAAAGTAATTTTTTTCCGAAAGGAAATATATAGTAATATTAAAATTTATTATAAACAATACCAAAGAATTAATGGGATAAAAAAGAACTATAAATGAAACTTTCAACATAGTTATAAGAAAACCGATTAGCTATACAATGAGCAATTTTATTTTAATTTTTAGGTATTCATAAAGCAAAAATCAAACTAAAATAAGACTGTCTTGATTGATGATATTTTGAGCTTCTTATGAGATGAAAAAAATTGTTATGCATTATGGTCTTTATAAAATTACGTAAATTATAAGGTCGATCATATGAAGAAAAAATAATAACTCAAGTGCTTCACTTTCTTCAGTAGAATTTTCTTAAAAGAATTTGGTCCATTAACTCAGAATATGATTATTAGAATCTCTGAAAATAACAACACTAATAATATTATAATTATGGATAATTGCATCAAAGTTAATTTTAGTAGAACCCCCCTGGATGGTTTCTTCCAATAGCAAGAAAGATGGGGAGAAAAATCTTAAATATTGGAAATATTCTAAAATATAGGAATCTAAAATTTAATTTGAAAATAACAAAATTGAGATTTGGATATTTAAAGCTAAAAGTAATATTATTTTTGATTTTTTAAATTTGTTCAAAAGAAATGCCTACAACTAAAATGAACTCAGAGTGTGTTAATAAGGAAGGTGTGAAATAATTATGTTTATTGAAAATAAAATTAAAGAGAGTCTCAAAATAAAAGACATCTAATTTAACTAAAAGAGAAATGGGATACCAAACAGACTAGAGAAAAATAATAAATTGATAAAAAGTAAAAAAAAAAATTTAATAATTTTAGGATTATAATGACAAAAAGGGACAAGAGACAACATGTAAAGTAATTCTTTTATTAATTTTGTCTCGAGTAGAGAGGCAACTAGAAAAAAGTATCCAACAAAAAAATTTCAATCTTTTATGAAATTTTTGTTTCCAAAAAAAACTTCCAAAAAGAGGCAAAATTTGTTGAAAATCTAGTAGAAATAATTTTCTGTAAACATATTTAGAATTAAGCTAACCTTTAGAACTTTGGATCCAAAACCAAGAATTGTAATTATTTAACGAAGGCAAAAGAAGTTTAGAAATATAATAACACATTAAAACATCACAAATAATAAAAATTAATAGGAATTCCATCCATGACTATGAAAATTAGGGAGATAAATAACTTTGACAAGACATTGATTAAGAAGATCTAAATCAATCAAAGTAAAAGGACAAATATGTAAAGTATATGAGTGTTAGCAATATTTAGGAACAAAATGTTTAAATAAAAACTAGTTTCTAAGCGTGTTTTCATGTATGTTATTGAAGCCAAAGGAGCTTTAAGTTTATATGTTTCAAGTATACACTTATTCTTAAACATATTAGAATGAATTTTACACACTTAAGAATATTTATTATTTATACTAGTCAATCATTGAGGTGGTCGATCGATAGAGGATCAATCATGTATGATCTATATCTTCTCGGGTTGGTTTTCAAATTAGGGTAAACTGATTAAGTTTGGATTCGATCAATCAAGAGGCTAGATCGATCTAGGATCAATCGTGTTTGATCTACATGGTCTTTAATTTTTATTAATCATTGCTAGATTGATTGAAATACTCAAGCCAAAGTGTTATTTTATCATATTATCTCTATTAATTATTTCTCTATGGTTTATTTATTGGACAAAATGGTAATTACTCTTTAACCTATCATTAGGATTTTATCTCCCCTATATAAACAACCTAATACTCCTTGTTTTAAGCAACCATACTTATTCTATTATAATTATTTTATGTTTTCTCTCTCAAAATGTTTTATAAAACCTGAATTATATTTTGTTAGGTTTATTCTTGATTTAATCTATCAAACATTTTGTGGTTATATTTGATTGATTAATAAGTCTATTTGTTTTATAATACTGTGATTTCAACTTTTATTCTAAGATTTGCTAGATGATTTAATTTAACTTATTTATTTTTGAATTTTTTTACTAGTGTTTTTCATTATTGAATATTCTCTAGTATACACATTGTACTTGTGATATTTGTGAAAACTTTTTAGGTGCTTGTTAATTGGGTTCAATTACTTATGAGATTTAAGATATAAAAAATTTGGTATGAATTCATATGTCTACCTTGTAGAGATTATGAAAATGTAAAGGATTGTAAATATATTACTTTGGGGGCTTTATATATGAAGGGTAGTTTAAGACTTGGATTTGTAATAAAATTGATTTTTATAGTGGATAATTAGGTGATCTGATGAATCAGTTGTTTTCCTCTTAAGTTATTTTTAATTAGACATAATTCAAAAAATTACCTATTCATTCATTTTTAAGTTAATTAGAGTCATAACTTTAAACTTTTTAATTGGTATGTGAATGGATCACTAGGTATACTTAATGTTTTCCTAGGACCTTGTTATGGATATTTTGATAGATGATTATTTTACAACATGTGCCTAACTACCCATATTAGAAGACTTGTATGAGTCCTTTCTTCGTTTTCTAGACGAGAGTGTGTATTTATGTTATTTATGGTTGGAACTACCTACATTTATCAAAAATAATATTGTCACACTTAAGCCTAGGAGCGAATAAATCACTGAAGATAAAACTGGTAGTAACTAAAATTAAAAATGAAATAATGTTATCTTTAATGTTATGTCTGCTAATGAATTCCATTATATTTCTGATGCTAATGTTGCTAAATGTTCTTGGGATACTTTAGAGGTTGTCTATGAGAGCACCATCTAAGTTAAAAGAATCAAACTTCACATACTACGCACTAGGTTTCAAAACCTTATGATGGAAGAAAATGAAACCTTTTTCTAAATTCTATGTTAAACTGTGCGATATTACTAACACCTCTTCAAATATTGGAGAGAAAATTGAGAAAATTTAGGTTAGTTTGGAAGATTTTTTCCATGCAAATTTTACTACTATTGATGAAATCGAGGATATGAATACCATCAAAATAAAGGAAGTCGTTGGCTCATTTCAAACCTTTGAGATAAGCCTTTGAACTCTTACAAAGAACAAGGGTGTCACTTTTAAAATTTCCATGATTAATGATTGTTACAATGATAATGATAAAGGTGATGAAGAATTGGTACTCATAACCAAAAGACTCAAAAGAATCTTTAACCAGGACAACTCACAGCCTAACTGGAAACTAAGCCATCCAAGGGATCATAATGTTTTGAATGCAATAAGATTGATCATTTTGCAGTTGAGTATGCCAACAAAAATAAGAGAACCGGAAGAGCTTCAATGCTACACTTAGTAACTCAGTAAGTGACAATAACAATTCAAATGAATCAAAAAACAGTGGCACTAACTTTTTGGCATTTATTGTAACTATTGGTGGACACTCTAGTAAGTCTGACAATGGTTTAGATAATGAGAAAAATGGTTTTGAATTTCTGCTCAATAAACTTAATGTTAATAGTCTTGATGAACTATGTATAGATTTAGATCCTATGAAATTAATTCTTCAATTATAAAAAGTAAAATTGAACTGTTAGAACTTGTTGATGGTTTGAATTCAAGTCTTGTAGATTTTAAAAAGGAAAACAAGAAGTTAATGTAGAAACTTGATCAATTAAATAATGCTATGAAGAGTCTGGCGCTAAAAAACTTAACAAAGTTTTGAGTTATGGAAAGTCACACAGTGATACACGTGGCCTTTGTAATAAGGATGAAAGATCTATATCTTCAACATTAACAACAACTTCTATAAGACCTTCTAACTCTACACTTACTATCACAAATTACACACAAAGAATAATTGCACTTATGATCAGAAAAATTGTTAAATTTATATCTGTATATCATAACTGTAGTAAAAAAGGTCATATTAGGCTTAATTGTATTGTATATTCTTATTGACAGCTACTCACTTTAATAATTCTTTTCATGCTTTAAATTCTAGGACTAATCATCATCATCCAAAAATGCATGTTACGTCTTTTTTATTGATGAATGAGAAAAACAAAGGTAAATCGAAGAGCATACCAATGACAACTAAGTCATTTGAGTCCCAACCCAAATAAATTAAGAAATCAAAACTCAAGAAAATTTAGATTAGGAAAATTGTTTTTTAGGGTCACGTAACTATTATTTAATATTTACCTAGGTTGTGTGCTTAATTAACCCTATGAGAGTACTTTAGTATGATGGTTTGTGAAAGTAAGGATTCAACTATATTATTCTATGATAGATGATACTCATTTCTTTAAATTTTTTTGACCGATTATAAATGAATAAATATACATAGTACCTTATTTTGGATAATTTTCAATATATCACTATATGTATTGAGTACGTATGTGTGTATTATTAGTATACTTATGCATATAATAGATAATTCAATTTTGATCAAAAAATCATTTTTCAATTGTTTGTTTTTAGTCTTGCTCATATTTAAATATGTCTACTATCCCTATTCAAAAATATGAATAAATAAATAAAATAATTTTTTTTAATATTTCTTGTTTTATTTGTTTATTTTTTTTAATTGATTGTCTAGTCATAGAACTTAGGGAAGTAAAAACATTTTTAAAAAATGTTGAAAGTTGATCAATCTCGATAAACTCAAATGATCAATAATATCCTCGATCAATCAAACGAATTTACTTAAAATTTCTCATTTCATTTTTCCTTCCTACAGAGCCCTAACCTTCCTTTTTTGTCTCCCGTATCAAGTTTCTACTCAAATCTCTATATTTTTTTTATCCTACATCATTTTGAAATCATTGTTAATTGCTTTTCAAGAATTATATACTACAAAAACTTAACTTTTGTGCTGAAATTTGAATCTATTTTTTCCTCATTTTCCTTCACTTTCTCACCACCCAAACACACTCATTCGACCCAACAATCTTTAGAAATTCTCTTCTACTACTTTAACCTAGTACCCTTATTCACAAACATCAATTTTTGGGCAAATTTCTCACAAATTCAAGTTTTTGACATCTTAGGATCATATTGGTCTTTTTTGGATTTTTGTTCATTATTCAATGGCTACTAGATGTCATAAACTCCCTAATGGTGCACCGACTCCATTTTCATCACAACATTGGAACATAAACTCTCACGTAAGGTATAATAATACTATATTTAAATGACCAATTTTATTTTAGCATTGAATTATCTGGCATGATTTTTATGAAATATGGATTACCCAAGTCATTAAGGCTCTTGTTTGGAAATCATTTTGTACACCGTTAACAATTATCTTTATAACTTTGGTTCGAGAATTTTATGCAAATATTGATTCTAAAATTTGAAACCATGGGACTATGAATTATAAAGTTTCTATTCAAAATAAAGCTGTTGACATCTCGACTCAAATGATCAATGTTTTTTATTAATTACAAACACTAGGGATGTTGGTTGTAACTTGGACCGGTTTAACATTTAAAATGAGAAATTGTTAACCAAATTAATTAGTTTTCCAATGATTGGTCTCAATATAAAACAATTCTACATCTTGGGTGAATTTACTCTATTCTATTGGATATTAAATAAGATGATTTGTGAGGATTTTCTTCCTTCAAAGTATTCCTAAGAGATAGGTTTACTGTATGTTAAGATTTTATATATTTTATTGGAAAAGGCTTTGCTTTCAATGTAAGAGCCGTTATTCTAGATGAAATTTTGAACCAAACTAAGTCCACAAACCTTTAGATTGGGCTACCATTTGGTTGTCCCATAACCTAAATGATCCTCACAATTGGTGTGCCACCTGTTAAATATTTTGATACTATTCAATGTATGAGTGATATTGGACGGTAAATTTTTTTAAGATTATCTACCTAGATCTCCAAGAAATAAAAAAATCACTAATTTTGGAAACAATAGTGGTAACAACTGCTAATATTTTTGGTGAAAATGATATGAAAAACATTACTACTCCTGAACCTTCTCGTCGGGTCATTTTTAAGGATGAAGTAAGAATGAGAATGGAAGCACTATCCATTTAAATAGAAGCTATACATACTCTAAAAGGGTCTATCAAAAAATAACTGACATTATTGAGCACCAAAAGGCCTTATTTTCAATGATTAATGGTATACATTATGAGTACAAATCTCAGAATCATCAAACTCTTAGATAATGAACATCTTTTCAATGTTTTATTTACTTTATGCTATTTTTGAATTTTTTGAAAATATCTTATATTACACATTTTACTCTATTTTATGATTGTCTTTAATATTTATGTGAATAAGTAGTTTAATTTTCATTAAGTGCATTGCATTCATGTTCAAATAGAATTTAAGCTTCAAAATTAAATTCTTTTCATATGACACAAAATGGGAAAATAGTTAATAGTGGTTGACTTAATGCACATACGGGAGAACACATTATTTAAGTGTTTTATTCTTTATCTGCTGTTGCACATAAAGGAGAACTCTTAGTAATTAAATATTCATTTTGATATGTCACATAGAGTGAGTAATTTTAATATTTTAATGCTTCATTTGTTACTACTTATCATTTATATTTATTTCTTTGCTTTACTATTACTATATACACTGAAGTAATTAATAATGAGTCATTCGAGATAAGGTTTATGCCTATTTGTCTATTTGATTTTTCAGTATACAGGTGAACTATCAAGATTCAAGCAAAGATGGTTTCATCAGATCATAAGATAGTACCACAATGTAAATTATTTTTTCCTATGAGTGTTATGTAATGAGAGAGGTTTTCTCACACAAATATGTTAAAAGGGGAGATTGTATGGAATAATGAGTGTTGACCATTCATAAACAAAATGTTTAAATGTAAAGTAGTTTCTATACGCGTTTTCATGTCTGTTATTTAAGTTGAAGAAACTTTCGAACTTCATGATAATATGTTTCGGGTATACACTTGCTCTTAGACATGTTAGAATGCATTTTATACACTTAGGAATATTTAATATTCATACTAGTCAATCAATCGTGTATTATCTATATCCTCTCGATTTGGTTTTGAAATTAGGTAGATCAATCGAAGTTGGGTTCGATTGATCGAGAGGTTGGATCAATTAAGGATCAATTGTGTTCGATTTATATGATCTCGAGTTTTATTAATCTTTACTAGATTGATCGAAAATGGTTTCAATTGATCGAACTTATTGGCTCGATCGATCGAGCAGGTATGGTTTCAATTCAAAACCTATTTGTGTACTCGAGCCAAATGTTCTTTTACTATATTGTCCCTATTAGTTATTGTTCTATAGTTTGTTGATTGTATAGAATGGTAATTACTCTTTAACTTAGCATTAGGGTTTCGTCTTTCCTATATAAACAACCTTATGCTTCTTATTTTAAATAACCATACTTATTCTATTCTTCTATTTTTTGTGCCTTATCTCTCAAAATTCTTTACAAAAATTGAATCATATTGTTTTAGGCACGTTCTTGATTTAATCTATCAAACATTGTGTATTTATATTTGATTGATTAATAAGTCTATTTGTTTTATGATACAGTGACTTCAACTTTTCATTCTAGGGTTTACTAGATGATTTAATTTAAATAATTTATTCTTAAATCTTTTAGCTATGGTTTTTCATTATTGAATATGCTCTAGAATATACTTTGCACTTATGCTATTTATGCTAAATTTTTAGGGGGTGTTGAAGATGTTTGATTGCTCTTGAGACTCGAGATATTAGAACGTTGATATGAATTTATGCATCTACCTTGTATAGACTAAGAAAAGAAAAGGATCATATATATATTATTTTTTTGGGCTTTATATATGAATGGTAGTTTAGGACCTAGATTTGTAATAAATTTGATTTTCATAGTGGATAGTTAGATGGTCTGATGGTTTAGTAGTTTTACTCTAGGTCATTGTTATGACCTATGTTGTTTCCATCTAAAATATCATGTGTCAAATTCTTATTTATTTATGATTTGTATTATGATACACGATTGCATATCTGACTGCTTCCCATATAGGTTAATTAGATTCCTAACTTTAAACTTTCAAGATACAATTAGTAGGTCAAAAAATCCAAGGACCCTTTTAAATATCAATAGATTTTCCATCTCTAATTTGAAAAGCAATATGAATCTTAAGTAAAGATCTTGAAGACCAAATACCTTTCCAAATACAAGAATCAAAAGATCTTATATTATAATCAAAGAAATTTTTAAAGTACCATACTTATGTTTGAATAGTTGATCCCATCTTCTACTATCATTATTTAAGAATTGTCAAACAAGTTTAAAAAGAAGGCTAAGATTAATATCTTCAAATTTATGGAAACCTAAACTCCAACTTCCTTAGGTAAACAAATTTGGTCCCAACTTCTAAAAGCCATAAAGTTTGAACCAAATATCCTTTTATTAGAGCTAGAATTCCACCAGAGTTTTCTTATAATTCAATATGTTTTTTCCCATAATAAACTCAAAAACTTGAAAATGGTCATAGAATAAGTGGGTAACAAGAGTATAACATATTTAATGTATGTAGTTTTACCAACTTTGGAAAGAAGGACAAGATCTCTAAATGTTAGTTTTCAAAATCAAATTATTAATAAATCTTTTGAATTCCCTACTTTTCTATTAGTGTAAAAATAAATTATACTCCAAATCTTTAACACCATTATTAGTGGAAAGAACACCTAAAATATTTTGGATCTAGGATATGAGAGTATAGTAGTCATTACATGAATAAAAAATGCAGGATTTAGATAAGTTTTCTTTTTGTCCATACCACAAAAAATAACGACATAAATTATGTTGGATCACATTAATCTCAATTAAATTAGCCTAGGAAGAAATATTAAATCATCATCATAAAGGAAATGAAAATAGGAGGAGCATTTCTAGCAATTTTAATACTATGAAAACTAAAAGAATTTTCAGCACGAAACAGTAATCCTAAAAGATTTTCAGCTATAATAATAAAAAAATAAGGAAAAATATGATCACCTTGTCTAAGACCTCTTTGGGAAATAATATTTCCAAATGGAAGTTCATTTAATAATAGAGGATAAGTAACAAAGCTTAAAAAGTCCAATATTAAATTGCAAAAATGTTCAAAAAAATCCAAATGTCTCATAATTTTAATAAAAATGTTCCATTTCATACTATCATAGGCTTTTTACATGTCTAGTTTGACTCCAAGTAAATCACCTCTATCTATTTTACTTTTAATAGTATGGAAAATATCTTGAGCAACAATAACATAGTCAGATATCGATCTATTAGAAATAAAAGTAGATTGGAAAGGGGAAATCAACTCTAAGTTTATTAGAAAGAATCTTGGAAATAACTTTGTAGATGACATTACACAAGCTGATGGGTCTAAATTGATAAACCAAGGAATTATTACTAACTTTTTCAATAAAAGTGACAAAAGTCTTGTTTAACACAAGGTTATGATAGATGATCTTGATTTTGTTTTTTGCACATAAATTAAACTTTCACCAAGAATGTCCCAATAATTTTTTTACACAAAAGCAAGAATATTATTAGGACCTAGTTCTTTGAAAGAACCCATAGAAAATAAAAAAAATCTTTGATTTCTTTACGATTAGGGATACCACAAAGTGAATCATTATCTTTAAAAGAAATAAACTAAGAAAAAAATAGAGATAATTCTAAATCCAAATCATTAATATTATCATATATTAGGAAAGGAAAACTTCGTTGTAATGATTAATAAAACAAGCTCTTATATCATTTCTTTGAGATAACCACCTCCCATTAGGATCTTTCATACTATAAATAATATTATGTCTTCTTCCAATCATAATAGAAGTGAATTTTTTTTTGTATTATGATCTCCTTCAACCAACCAACTTTCTTTGAATTTTTGTCTCCAAATACTTTTTAATTTATGTTGGTAATATCAATGTCTTGAAATAAAAAGTTTTTCGTAAGTTTTATCCTTATCAAAAATTAAACCATTTTGAACTTTATATAAAATATCTCCAGAAAATTTCAATTTGTCTTCATAGTAACCAAAGTGATGTTTGTTCTACCAAGTAAAATATTTATTCAATTGAATAGAATTAGAGTGAAAATTTGATTGTATTTGACCATGATATTTGAGTTTCCAAGCCTGAGTAATGATATTCTTACTAAAAAGATCTCTACACTAAGCAACAATGAAAAGAAAAGGCTTAAAAAGAGGACCAGTGAGAACATATAGATTTAAGAAGACGAGTGCATGATCAAAGCTCTTATTTTTAAATTCCTCACACAGATACCAAAACTTTTTCAATTTTTTGTTTGATGTTATGCCTATCTTTCCTTTTGTCATGAAATATTTTAATATATTTAGCCAAACTCAAGTAGGTAAACCCTTTTTTTCATTTTGAGAAGAATTTCATTAAGATTTGTTCAAAAATCATCCTTAAGAACTTCATAAATAGGAGAGAAATAACAAAACATATTCTATATAATTCCATTAGTTGCAACGTTACTTAATTCCAAACAAACGAGGTGGTGATCAAAAGTAGTTACAGACATATGGATTCCTAACTTTCATATAATACATAAACCACCACTGTTATCAACTATAAGACTACTAAAACTATTAAAAAAACCTAGTCATCGTTGGATTGAAGTACAAAATCCACTATTAGCTTTAGTTTTAGAAAATGATCCTCATTTAGCATTTGGGAGCTTGACAAGGGCTGCTTGCTCGCTCATTTGAATTGAGAGGGCAGACATGATAAAGAAGGAGTTATATAGTGGTTGTGAATTAATAGAACATACTGACTTTGTTTACATTAAAGATAGTCTCTCAAATTAATCTCAAACTACTCAACTCACACCATAAGAAAGATGGGTACTTTTGAGAGAAATATACTCAATATCTCAGATCCATTCATGTATCGTTGATCTCACGATTATCTTACTTATGTCTATATTTTACGTATGTTTCTATCTTTCTCTAAAGGAGTATGTACTCTTGAAGATAACACAAATCACACAACATTTTAGTATAATCAAATCAATATATAGTTTTCATTTTTTTCCAATTTGAGACAATGTTAAGATTTAAATTAAATTTAACAGTTTTTTTATCTTAAAAATAAAAAAAATATTAAAAAATAGATTCAATATAGATTATATCATAAAATTGTTGGGGTAGAACAAGAGTTGGAATAAAACCTTTAACAAAGTTATCAAAAGCTCATTAAGCTAAAAAATGAGCTGCAATATTAATACATCTAGGAATCCAAAAATCAGTAAACAAATTAAATTTTTTTCAATAACACATTAGCTTGGTTTATGAAAATATATGCCAACCAAAAATTTGAAAATTATCAAACATTAAGGCTTTTATAACATCTTTGTTGTCACCTGCCAAGTAAATAATTTTGAACTTTTTATCTAAAGCCACATGAATAGAGAAAAGTATAGCAGTTGTTTTACTTTATTTTGCATAATTATCGAAATAAATTTAGTCTAATAACTCAACTTTTGTAAGCTAAAAATCTTGAAATATCCTTCACAAATTTTGAACACCACCAAAATTTTCTTATGATAAGAAGGATTACTCCACCCTTTGGACACCATTAGAAAGATGGACTATATCAAGCTAGCAAGAAAACAAAGTTTGAAGGCTCAGTGAATTTGCTCCTTACTTAAGATTGTAATAGGAATTCATAGTTCCATTATCTCTACGGTGGAAAAGACTTTCTGAATGGAGTAAAAGAACTTAGGATCGTCGATCTCTTCCTTAAAGATTGGGATGAGTTGATATTGATCGATGGTGTGAAAACACTTCTTGATGTCAAATTCTAAAAACTAGCGAGAGATTCCCCACTCTTCTTTGATCTATCTTAGGACCGACCAGTAGCCTTGACCCGAGCGGAATTAAGAATAGCTATTATTCTAAAGGATAATTGGCTAAGCCTAGCTCGTTTAGGTCATGCCTGTTATTCCTACCCATTTCTCATTGGTCAACTCAATAGCATAACCTTTTCTCACAAATCATTTTAAGAAATTTGAAAGTACTCATAGAATAAGTTGGTAGGATAAAAGAACATATTCAATATAAATCACCTCACTAGCCTTTGAAAGTAATCGATATCTCTAGTTATTAGTTTTTGAAATGAATGTATCAATAATTCTTTTGATTCTCTACTTCTCTTTTGTGAAGAAAAAGATTATGACCAAGATAATTAAATTCTTTTGATGCCTCTGGAATACCCAAGTGAGATTGAAAATGTGACCTCATATGGCTATAAACAATTTTTGAATAGAAAATATAAAATTTGGATAAATTAGCCTTTTGACATGACCAAGCAAAATATTTAAGCAGTTGTTAATGAATAATATTAACCTCTGACATATTTTCTCGACATAAGAGAATTAAATCATCTATATACAATAAATGACTAATAACAAAAGAATTTATTGTAATTTTAATTCTATGAAACCTTAAATTTGACTCAACAAAAATAAGTAATCTACTCAAAGCTTTAGCTCTAATGATAAACAAGTAAAGAGATAAAAAATCACTTTGTATTAAATCTATACCATGGATAGTATTTACAAAATGAGTGCCATTCAGTAGCAATGAATAAGATACAATGCCAAGATAGGTATAAATTAAGTTGCAAAACTTATCTGAAAAGTCAAGGAGTCTCATAATTTTGATAATAAAGTTTCATACCATTCTATATCTTTTTGCATATCCATTTTAATTCCCATTAAACCACTACTTTTAGATTTTCTTTTGATAGTGTGAACAACTTCTTATGTAATAATAACATTTTCAAAAATCTACCTTTCAGGATGATAGTTGATTGAAAAGGGAAAACAAATTTATTTAGATGGCTATAAATTTTGTTGTAAAGAATTTTGAAGATGATCTTATAAATAACATTGCACAAGCTTATGAGACGAAATTGGTGAACTTGATAAGAATTATTGACTTTATCCATTAAAGTAACAAATTTTTTATTTAGAATTGGGTTGAAAATTTCAATTTTAAAATCGTCTTGAACAAGTTTTACCAAACTTTCACCAAAAATATCCCAATAATTCTTATAAATAAAAACTGGAATACCATCTAGATCGGGAGCCTTAAAAGAACCCATATTGAATACCACATTTTTTATTTCACCCTCTTTTAGAATGCTACAAAGATCGTTATTCTCTTCAAGTTAAATACATTGAATAAACAAAAAAGAAAGTTCATTATTTAAAATGGAAGAATCATTAAAAGAGAACTTAAAGACATCATCAAAATGATTAATAAAGTAGGAACCAATATCATTTCTATTGTATAAGGTATACCGTTTTCAGAAACAGTAAACTATATATCCACTAAACCGATCGAGCGCATTGAGAGAAAGAAGAGAATTAAGGAAAGCATGAAAGCAATAGAGTGTCTAGACTGGAGTGCCTTCATCAAATGATGCATGTGGGCTGGGCCATTCCCATCCCAAGGGGTGGCCCAATTCGGCTTGACTCTTCAGCTACATCAAGTACCACATCATTTGATTTAATAGTAGATTTTTACCGCTTACTTTTCACTTTAAAAGCATAGCATAAAGCGAAGGAAGATCAAAAAAGATTTCTCTTCATCACGAGACTGATTGGATCTACCGTAGACATTCGAGATACCTCCACAAGGTATAAGAGTAAGAGGAAAACAAGCAGAGAGTTATGCTTTCATTTCTAGTAGACTCGTTCTTTTGCAAGTTATAAGAGAATTGGGTTACATCCAACAACATAGCACAATCATTTTGGTTGGCACTAACAAAGTGCCTAAGGTAGTTCCAACAATGCATTGGTACGTTATATTTGTCCATCGCTTTGTGGATGAAAGCTTGTCAAGAAGTTCAATTTTGATCCCAATAACTTGAATAATTTCGTCCAAAAATTTCCAATAAATCGAGGGTCTTCATCACTCACAATGTTGGATGGAATTCCACAATGCTTCACAACATACTTTAGGAACAACCATGTTGTCTCATCCATAGTGCAATCTGTTGAGGTAGGTATGAATGTTGCATACTTACTGAAGCGATCAATGACTATAATAATGCTGCGAAAGTCCTCTGATTTTGGCAAGAGAGTGATGAAGTCCATTGAGACATTTTCTCATGGTCTCTCTAGGATAGGCAACGGCTCTAGAAAACCTCCGAGTGCATGTTGCTCGGTCTTGTCTTGTTGGCATACAAGACAAGTCCTCATATAGGCTTCAACATCGTCCCGTAGTTGAGGCCAGTAGTAAATTGATTTGATCAAGGAAAGAATGTGTCTCATTCCTGGGTGTCCAACCTATAGTGAATCATGGCACTCCTTGATAATTTTTTTTCTTAAGTTCCCCCACTTCGACACAAAGATGCGATTTTGCTTGGCATAGAGTAGTCTGTCACTCAGCCAAAATCTCCTTGTCTTTATTTCCTTGATAAGGATAAGGAGGTTTTAAGTTAGGACATCATGCTCAAGCTTTTCTTTAATCATCTCTAGCAAGGGACTGATTGGTTTACTCAAGGCTTCTAACTCTGCCTTTCAACTTATCAACCACCACATTGGCCTTATTGGGCTTATATTCCAACCTGTAGTCAAACTCCACCAAAAAGTATTGCCATCGATCTTTCTTGGGAATGAACTTCTTTTAAGTCTGGAAGTAGCTAGTCGTTACATTGTCCGTCATGATAACAAAGTGAGAACCCAATAAGAAGTGTCGCCACATCCTTAGGCAATGTATAATAGTTGTCATCTCTTTTTCTTGTAATGTGTAGTGTCGTTAAGCTTACGAATCTCATAAGATATTGGATGCCCTTCCTACATTAACAATCCACCAATGGCAAAGTATGAAACATTTGTATGCAGCTCGTACATCTTAGATGGGTCTAGTAGGAAAAGCACCGGTTCTTCACTGATGGCCTTCTTCAAGTCTTTGAATGAGGCTTGGCATTCACTTGTCCATTCCCAAGACTTGTTATTTTTGAGTAGGTCATTCAATGGGGATGCTCTTGCTGAGTAAGACTTGATAAACCTTTTCTAGTAGTTCACAAGTCCAAGGAAAGACCTTTAACTCGGGGACCTTGGCATGAGGTTCCCATTCTTAGATGGCTTTTACCTTGGTTCCATCCATCATAAGCTTCCCATCCTTTATCCTATGCCCCAAGAACACCACCTCATCTTAGGCAAAGGAACATGTTTTTTCTTCGATCTTGACATATAGTTCTTCCAAAGTCTAACTATATATCACAATGTCGTCAAGATATATTACCACGAACCGATCGAGGTATGGATGGAAAATCTTGTTTATGAGAGTGCAGAATGTGGCAGGTGCATTAGTAAGACCAAATGGCATGACAAGGAACTCATAGGCATCGTACCTGGTCACACATGTGGTCTTGGGCTCATCCTCTTTGGCTATACGTACCTGGTAGTATCCCGATCATAAGTCCAATTTTGAGAAGTATCTTACATTCCCTAATTGATCAAAAAAGTCAGAAATAAGTGGGATAAGATACTTGTTCTTTACCATGATCTTATTTAGAGCTCTATAGTCGATGCACATCCATAACGAGTCATCTGTCTTCTTCTGAAAGAGCATCGGGGCACTAAATAGGGCCTTGGAGGGCCTTATGAAGCCATCATCCAGCAATTCATTGAGTTACTTCCGTAGTTCTTCCAACACTCAGTTTTCCATTCGATAAGGCTCATTTTTGGTGGCCTTATGCCAGGTTTCAACTCAATTTCATGGTCTACCTACCTCCTTGGAGGTAACCGTTTGGGCAACGCCTCAAGCATCACATCATGGAACTTATCTAAGACAACTTGCACTTCTGTCGTTAAGCTTGGCTTTGGAGACACTTCATCCTCGTCGTACTCCTTTAAGATGGTTAGGTAACTCTCTTTGTCCCTCTTCAATATGAAAGTTTATAAAATATGAACCTGATTAACCTAGAGGGGGGGTGAATAGGTTATTTTTAATTTTTATCAATTTATAATTTAATAACCTAAACAAAACGGCTAGACCTGCAATCGTGTGTAAGAGTAAAGTGTGGAAATTATAACACATGATATTTTTAGGTGGAAATAACCTAGGCCACAACAATGACCAGGAAAACCACCGGTCCACCGGACCACCTAACTTTCCACTATGAAAATAAAATATTCAAGTATAAACTCGGTCTTATTCTACCCTCCCTAGGATACTTCCCCAATGTACTTTACTTATGAGCCCCTGCTCTATTTTCACAATTTCCAATATTAGCATGAGCGGTTTCTAGACCAAGTTCCAATAAGCTTCCCGCCAATCAGATACGTTCTCGAAGTAACTGCAAAAAGGTTAGCACAAAACACAAGTGCCCGTGTGTGTTCTAGAATGGATTTAATAATGAATAATCCTAACTAGATGATTCAAAACATATGTCATTTAAATTAAATCAACTAGCAAATCCTAGACCAAAAAGATCAAATATAAGTTCTATAAAAATAACTTCTTTAAGGATTAATAATCAAATCAAATAATTATGATATGACAAAAATAATTATTTGATCTAACAATTTAAGAACAAAAATAAAGAAGAAGCCATAAGAACATAATATCAAAATATCATAAAATAATTAGGCTTATTAATGAATCAAATATAACCACCAATATTTGATATATTAATTAAATAAAGAAGCCTAAAGAATTATAATCTTATATTTGTAAAATAAGATAGAGCAATTAAGAATATTAGAATAATACTCTTGTATGGTTCATTGAAACAATGAGTAATTAGTTTTATTTATAGGAAAAATTAAAACTCTTAATCTTATGTAATTGATAGATATCTTTTCTATTACAAATAAGATTAATAATACTCATTAATTAAGATAACTCATATATGATTCATAAATATCTTTTATATTACAAATAATATTAATATTACTCATTAATTAAGATAACTCATATATGATTAATAAATATCTTTTCTATTACAAATAGGATTAGTATTACTCATTAATTAAGATAACTCTTATATAAAATATTTTTTTTTTAAAATAGATTTTATGCTATCTTTTATGATAAAGATTTCAAATATAATTTAAAGTATATCTTATCTAATATCTTTTAGCATATCTTATTTTAGAGTATATCTTATCTAATATCTTTTAGCATATCTTATTTCATATTTTAGCACTAAAAATAATGTTAGATTTATAAGCATGTATTATTAAATGCATAAATGTAATCTTATGTGTCGTAGTTATCAAAGATATACCTGAAGTACAATTATCTGAAACTCGAGCATTTGTTTGGCTTTTCTTGATAGACTTGATAGCAGGCCTAAAAATAAATTTACAGATAAATATTTTGTCCACGAAAATAGCCAACACTCATAGTCCTTACACAATCCCTTCTTGAATTGAAGTGCTGAGAGAGCTTGGGTAGTAGGTTTGGTGGTCCTCTCCATCGGTACCACACAAGCCTTTTATTCATCCATGATGCACATAGAGTTTGAGTATGGCACAAGGAAAGTTCTAACCTGGTCTAGGAACTCCCTGCCGAATACTACCGAGAAGTCATCCATAGCTTCCACTGATAAGTCCACTTGACCAATCCAAGCACCAAGACTGACCTTAACTCCACGAGCAACTCCTTGGAGAGGTAGTGCTGCTGAGTTAACCACTTTGAGAGATCCTCCTCCATTGACATTCTTAAGGTCGAGTCTCTTTGCTTCCTCTATTGAAACAAAGTTATGAGATGCACTTGTGTCAACCAAAGCTTTAGCGACTTTCCCATTGATGGTTACATCTACAAACATCAAGCCTTTGGGGGGTCTTTGGGGCGCTCTACAATGCACTAAGTAGCCACAAAGAACCTATCTTTGCATCTTCATTTGTCTCACCTCCATCCTGGTCATGAGTGGAAGCAACTAAGGTACTCAATGCCTTTCTTTTTGGAAATTCATGTGCCCAATGCAGCCCATCGCATATGAATCACGTCATATAGGGCTTCGAGGGACCACAATCCTCCATTTCCTTCCCCTTTTATCTCATGATTTGAACGAGGAGCCTTCTTTATGATTTTTGGGACCTTGACTTTTGGCATGGCCTCCTCCACTTTTTCCTCCACCAAACTTTCTATTTGTGGCATTTGAGCTCTCGGACATCACGTCGCTTGAGTTCTAGGTTAGCCCATGATTGAAGACCATCCATGAATAAGAATAATGTGTCTTTGTCTGATTTGTCAAGGACTTCTAGTAGTAAGGTTGTGAATTCCTTCACATAGTCCCTTGCCTCCTTTTCAGCATTTACTGGGAAGAATTGACTTTTGAACCCCATTTTGAAATCATCAAAGGTGTCAATTATGCATACCCCTCGTTGCACATCTCCATGCCTCTGTATCCACCATAGCATAACAGTGTCAGACAAGTACATGACAACAGTTCAGATCTTGCTGGCATGGTCCGTTATGCCAGTAGCCTCTAAATATTGTTCAAGCCCCCATAGAAAATTCTCAACTTCCCTAACATTCCTAGCACCATTGAAGGTTTTTGGTTTAGGAACATCCACCTTCTTGGCCTCCATGATGGTGGTTGTTCTAGTTCTCGAAGCAATAGCCCACTTACAAAGAGCTAGGTCACCACCCATATCCTTGACTCTAAGCAACACAATAGCAATTTATCTTTGGACAAGATCTCATACCTTGGCAAGTTCGGCCTTCAATCCATCAATCTCTTGCCTTAACCTACCATCTAGCTCGCTAAGAGACATCTTGACTACTGTATGGATCTCTACATCCTCGACCTCCAAGCCGTTGCAACGTTCCTCCAAGTTGTTCACCCGATCGAACAGCTCCCCTAAGCTGTCTTGCGCACTCCCAACATGTGCTTCTAAGCTAGAAAGCATGTCTTTCGACTTGGATCGAGACTCCTTTGGTGGTTTCCGAACTTCCTCATGCCTAAGTTCCATTAGTGGAACATCCACACTTGGTGTAGTTAGGGCACTGTTCTTCATTATGCCAAGGATAGTAATGCTTCAACCTAAAGTTTTGATACCAACTGTCACAACCTTAAATTTCAAATAGCAATTGTGCGGAACTTAGCACGGTCCGTTGCACTAAGCGTGCCTTTCAACTGGAACGAAATACTTCAAAGAGACTAGAAAGAGATTTAGAGATTTAGAGGATTCAAGAGCAAAACAAGAACTAGAGAGAGAGTTTGTAAAGAATGTTTTGTATTGCTCTAGAGAAAGATTATCTTACAATTTCCCAAGATGATTACAAATGAAGACCAATAAATCTATTTATAGTGTGACACCAAGCTTAAGACTATGTCATAACTTTCTAGATGTTTCTATGTCTAGAATGTACAAGATTGTTCTAGTTTTATTTACAACATGCCACAAAGTTCTAAGACCTTCTAGTCAACTCTAGAGTATTCTAGGATTATCTAGTTTCTTCATGCAAGTTCTAAGATGTTTCGTAAGTTTCTAGAGACTTCTACATCTTTCATGAACCATTCAACACGTTCTAGAATATTCCAACTCCTTCCAGCACGTGCTAGTGCTAATATACTCTAGAACATTCTAGAGTCTTCAAGGCTTGAGTTGAGTCCATCCAACTCTAGCTTCTTCTAGATATTTCTAAACCACTTTAAAACTTTCTCAAGTAGAAAAGTCTATATCATTTAGGCAACAATCATTTCTTTGGATTTTAAGGGACAATTTGAACGGGACGTAACAATAGGGACTTGAACTGGATAACATCACCACCAACAACTAACCGAGCCAAACAACTATCTCTCTCCATTGCTCTGATACAATCCAGGTAGAAGCAGAAAATCTTCGCCTCTTAAAAATAAATTCCAAAAAGAAAAATGGCCCAAAAAGATGAAAAGCTTAGACTATTTATATATTTTCCTGAAGCAGGTTCTTCTTATAGGGAAGGGTTTGAAGCTAAAGGTTGAAGAAAAACCTTCAAAAACAATAGAAGGAGCAAAAGTTGAAAGTTTCTTCACTGTTTGATGAAGATGATTATAAAAACTGGAAAAAGAAGACAAGCAAACCAAACATGTTAATGGAGGAAACTATACAGTCTGAGAGAGAGAGTACTGGTTGTAACATAGTTGATAGGGATTAATGTGGTTCTTATTATAGAATGGTAGAAAAATGTGTAATTTTGATATGCTAATTTTGATACACACAAGCAAGCCGAATTGCAATTAATGCAAATGAAGAAAATTTAGGTTTTGTTTTATAACTATTTTAATCTCATAATTTTTAAGTTTTAAAATTAAATTTTTATTTTAATATTTTTTAGAAAAAATATAGTAGTTATTTGATAACCAATTTTCAATTTCAATTTTATAAAATAGAAATTAAAAATTGAATATAATTATGATAATGAGTTTTTATTATCAAATAAATGAAAAAAAAATCAATTTCAATTTTCTTTTTCTAATTTTAAATTTTGGCCAAATTTTTAAAAAATTAAAAATAAGTTATCAAATGTGTCTAATTTTAAAATTTATAAAATTTAAAAATTTAAATTCAGAATTAAGAATTAGAAGTGCTATGATATGAGCCCTAAACAACAATCAAAGAAACCTTTTCATAAATCTATTATTTTCTGACTTGGAGAAGGCCTGAAGGTGAAATATAATTATCATTATTTTCATTTCCAAAAAAAAAATTAGTAATTTTTTATTCATTTTGACTAAATCACTAATACCATCCCAATTTTTTTTTAAAATGCTCTTCATGTGAGGGAAATGTGACCATACATACTTCCCAATTGAAGTCAAATAAGTAGCACAGATTTCCCTGTAAGAAACTAAATTGCAAAAAAATTCAGGTTACAAATTGTGTTCTTATGCATGGATTCTCGGTAGGACTCGATGTTTAGTAAGATTCGTCTTGCACAATTTGCCTGATCATGAACAGGCAGATGTATCAAAATGGCTCCCTCTTGGAATCCAAAAATAGAAAATTCATTCCAACATGCTATGATGCGCATGATACAATGCCCTAACTTTTATATACCACCAACCGAGGACTTTCCTTCGGAGAGTAACCCTACTCTTTAGCACTTAGCTTAGCTTCATTCCAAATCTCCTATTCCAGTCTGACAAACCCTAACCAATGTCAGAAAATTCTGGCCATGAGGAACAATCATCAAGATCAGAGATTAAACCAGGAACATAACTGTGTGTAGCCACCTCTCCATCCATCATTTCTGAAAATAGCTCCTTATCCATATCTAACTCGTAATTATTTTCTAAAATCTCTTTACTGATGGATGAGGTTAGGTTGAAATCTAGATCAGGTTCCATGGGTATGGCTATCTGCAATGGTTGGAACATTGGCCCACCAATACTTTGGAGCATCTCACCATGCTCCACTGAAGTTTTCTTTGACTTTGATTTGGTAGGTCTAGTTAAATCAGAGGAAAGCTTGTGCTTTCCCAAGGCCGGCAACTTTGATGTTGAGCGAGTCTTCGTATCATTTGTTGGAAATACAGACGAAGCCCAACCCAGGCTATCTTCAACACAAGCTCTTGCAGCTGACCTAAAAAAATAGACAGGACATGTATTAACAATCTGAAGTTACAAATCATTTTTTTCAGATAGTAATTAAGATATTACTTCATGCTATTTTGAAAATTAGCTAAGGAGTCTTCTTAATTGTTGTTTCTAGGATGACAGTATTTTCAAGAAATTTTCCAGCAATAAATGAAGTTTGAACAATTATCACGATAACACATTCAAATTTGTGTTTTCCAACAGGCACAAGATAGGTGTGCAATCTGAAAATCTCATCTCAAGAGAACAATGACAAATTTGAAGTTGGATGAAACCTCACCTGAAACGGTTCTCTGCCACATCACGAGTACCTCTGAGGTGAATATCCTCCTCAGCATCTTGACTTAATGATGGAAGTGGGTCTGAACCTGTTACTGATAAATTTATGACAGAAGGAAACGGATCCAAAAAGCCATCCACCTCTTTCCCGAATTCCAGTGTTACCTCCAATCTTTCTACATCCACGCGTGTTTCTTCATGATGTCTAGGGAGGGACACTCTATTGTCTGGCATACTGTCAGCATCTTGAAGTGCATCTGCTAATAACCTACTACTCTGTCCCAACTTGGCAAAACCCATTTTTTCAGCAGGTTCCTTAATGGAACTATGAGATATTTGATTGACAGAGGTCAAAAGCCTTCCACCAAAATAAAGGCCATTTCTGGATGATGAGTGATTTCGTTGATCGCCATTACGAGACATCATCTTCCAGAAAGATGACAATAGGGCAGTGAAATGTTTCTGAAGAAGTAACTCTCTGTTGGGACGCTCTGCAGCAACATCTAACAGCATCCGAAGGTTTTCCTGCCACACAAGAAGTTAGAAACACTTAACTAACAAACTCAAGCTAAGGTGTAGCAATTGCAGAAATGCAGTTCAAAAACTTTACCTCTGTTACTTTGAAAAGAGCCTTTCCTGAACCTGCATTGCCGGCTTTTTCATAGTTAGGATTTTCAGGTGCAGACAACATATACCTTTGAATGAGCTCCCTATATCTCTCACAACAATGTGCCGGATGACGGTATCTGCCCCTATAAAATCCACCAGCTGTCATACCATACAATGTTTCACTAACCAGACTCCAATGGGGCCCATACTCGTGTACCACTGCACATAATACTGCGTCCTCCTGTGGCAACCAAAAATCAGGTGCTGGAATATAATCCCTCGACCAAATACTCCCCTTCTTTAGCTTTTCTGGTTTTATCAGCAGGACTCGCTTAATTGGCATAGAAGTGATGAATATTTTTCCTCCAGTCTTAGTTCTGTTTATTGGTTTATGATCGAAATCAACCATATTCTCACATGGCCTTGACTCTGTAGGTTCATCATTCTGCATACTAGTTAAGTCAGTATCCAAATCTAGAGGACTTATCTCAACAGCCTTCTTCAGTTTCTTAGACTTCTTCTTCGAGATTTTCTCGTATTCACCACGATGTGCATTTTCTACTTTTTTACGTTTTTTTAACACACTTGAATGTGATGACACCATGTCTGAACCACTGAGCACCTCCTGAGAATTGGTTTCTTTATCCAGGGACAAAACATCATTTGGAGGCTCATGTTTCACAGTTTTTAATTCAGAAGCCAGGGACCTTTTCTTCAAGGATTTGAACTTTCCTTTCTTTGCCTTCTTTTTAGACTTTGGTCTAGGATCACATGGCGTTTCATTCCTGCAACAGAATAATTATGAGCAAACAAGCAAAACAGTTCCATGAATCCTATTAGTTCCTTCTAAGGAATTTTCTGCTAATGCTAATAATAGAAAACAAATCTTGCATTTTTCTTTTCTTGTTCTAGTGGACAAGCATATGCCTATAATACTGCACTGCTGCTCCTAAACGTCTATGCCAGAATCTTGTTTAAATAAAAATGTAAGGCTTACACTAAAATTATCACCACCAGCACAAAAAATAATACATCTATTCTAGATCCACTTGTAAGGCATTATTAGAGGACATCAAAACGAGGAAGTACATCCTCTTAAGATCATCTTTCAGACAGATTACTGTTTGACACAAACAATGGCCAGTTCACCTACACTAAAGAATATTGCGGACTGATTTTCACCTCGTCCCTTAATATTGCTTACAGATTGTTAAATGAATGTCCCCTATTTAAGCTGTGCCAAAGAAAGATTAATGTCTTTTTTTTAATGAGAGATTATTTTCTTTAGTACAAATACAAAAAACTCATAAAGTTAAGCGGTTACTAAAAGCAATACTGCAAAAGACCATCCTAGTTTTTTTCATAGCAAAAAAAAAGAGTAGAAAGTTGTTTTGGTCACTGATCTTAAAAGCTCAACCTTTTAGGAGAATCAGTTGCTAACATTCTTCTAAGATGGTATAACAACAATCCCATATGATAAAGAAACTCAAGTAATGAGCCAAAGAGAAGTACACAATGAGGGGATGAGGGGGTAATGTGAGAAAAAAAATTGCTAAAGAAATGTTGACCATCAACTTGAAGGACCAACACAATTTTAACAAAAGAAAAAAAAAGGGAACTGATCCATTTTCAGCAGTCATTTCAATTATTCATATCAAATCCAGTTTCTGATTAGATTTCCAGACTTATCTTACGAAAAACATTTTTTCAATTATTTCCTAGAGAAATAACAAATTTCCCACATATATAATTGTAATATAAACCCAAGGCCTAACTCAACCCAATAAGATCTCATTGAGTTAAGGGTTGCTCACACTTATAAACTGCACTACAGTCGAACGCCTAGTCGATGTGGGACAATATAATCCTTCAACACCCCCCCTCACATCGGACAGGGGCAACGAAGGCCACAAACCACGATGAACTCAGGACCTAGCTTTGATATCATGCAATATAAGCCCAAGGCCTAACTCAACCTAATAAGATCTCATTGAGTTAAGGGTTGTCCACACTTATAAACTGCACTACAACCGAACGCCTAGTCGATGTGGGACAATATAATCTTTCAACAATAATATTAAATGAGGTTCACAATGATATCTTACTTTGAATCACAATTTTCATCTTCTTCATTTTCCTTCTCATTAGCTTCACATTCCAGTTCCTCCATCAACTGCAAACAAAAATAGGTAAACATGCGAGATAATCAAATTTTAATAGCTAACTATGTAGCACCGGAAGATTCACCAACCTGGTGATGCGCCAAGGCCTCAACCTGCTGTCTATATGCCTCTGTGGCCAAATCAGCATCCCATTCTACATAGTCAAATAGACAAGCCATGGAGTTAGGCATCAGATCTCCAAAGAAAAGGAGGGAAGGGGAAGAGGAACAAGAAAGAAAACATGAAATATGTACATGTTATCATTTCTTTTGATTCTATCGTCTTAAAAACCAAAGAGGGGACAAAGACTGAGAATATATATTCTATGAACTAGCATCATGCAAATGAGCTGTTTAAATTGAATTGATTGTATTAAACAAGAAAGGACAGAGGAAATTTGACATGCTTGTGTGTTACTTCAGCCAGGATGCCAAAGGGTTCTCACCTTCGTACACAAGAGGTTCCTCATCTTCATCAATCTCAGCTTCCATTTCGTCCTTGTACTTCTCAATGCGGTCCAATTCCCATTCCATCTCCTCAAACCTATCTTGGGATTCAACTGCTGCTTTGTCGATAATTGGGTCCCATAGTTCTAGAAAACGAATGGCATACCGATCTATTGGACGCAACTGATTCTCAAAGGATGAGATTGTCTGCCCTGCAGCTGCAGCTGCTGCAGCCATTTCCTTGATATCAGCCAGCATGTCACCATCATCTTCCTTACCAGCAACAACAGTAAGAGCTTTTTCTTCATTCGATTCATGACCATGTAAAACTATAGCATTTTCTTTGTTTCCAGAGATGATTATACCATCCTGAACTACAGGCTCATCAACCTTAACATCATTCTCATTTACTAGCTCATCGTCCTCCAATCTCCCAATTGCTTCTTCTGTAAATTCTTGGTTTTCAACTGCTTCTTCCTGCTCAACTTTTTTCAGTGCCATGTAATCTGCTTCATCTTCAGCATGCTTAAGAGCTGCTTCCAGATCATCTTTAGAAACAGAAACCTCCTTTCCATTGTAATTTTTCTCTTTTTGTATCTTAATGGTAAGAGATCTATGACCAGAAAACAGTTCAATAGGATCAAGCTTTTTGAAGAACTCAGTGTTGTATCCTCCACTCTGTATCACTAGATCATCAAGAGCACGCTTCTGATTTGCTTTCTTTAAAATATTCTCTTCAATGGTACTCTCACTGATTAACCTATAAATATGAACCTCACGTGTCTGTCCAATCCGGTGGCAACGATCTTGAGCTTGTTGGTCCATAGCAGGATTCCAGTCACTGTCATAAAATATAACTGTATCTGCCCCAACTAGATTGATGCCAACACCACCACTACGGGTTGATAGGATGAAAAGAAATATTTTTGGATTTGTGTTGAATCGCTGCATTAAAGTTTGCCTTTCTTCAGGCTGAGTAGAACCATCTAACCGCACATACGTGTAACCATACAAGTTTATGAATGCTTCCAAAACATCAAGCATCTTTGTCATCTGAGTGAATATCAAGGCTCTGTGACCTTCTGATTTTAGCTTTCTGAGCAAGATTGCAAGCTCTTGCAATTTTCCACAGTCAAACTGTATAAGTCGCCTATCAGGGAAATATACTTGCCTCCTGACTATTGCAGGTCTAAAAGGTGACAATAGTGGCGACAAGATATTAGAGCATTTCTGCTTATAACTTGGGTGCAAGAATGAAGAGCTTCCAGGTTTACTGCACCAGCAAACAGGTGCTGGAGCCCGCGCTGCTGGGATTGCAAACATAAAACTTTCAACAATGTCGATCATTTTCTGGAAGCGTTCCACTGGTGAGAGGACAATGTCAGCAAGCTTTGAAGAGTACATGTAGGACAAAGGATTAACCTTGTGTTTATGAATATCATGGACAGTATGCTTCACTGTGACAAGCTCCCTTAAGGTAGTTGAGTATATGGGTTTTTTCTCACATTTTAAGGAATTCCACCATGCAATGGCAGCAGCCCTTTGCTTAGCTTGTCTTAGTCTTTCCTCCAAAATGGCCTTCCGGATCTCTTCAAAAATATTTGTTCCATGCAACTTGTTTTTATTTTTAAACCCAGCCCCAATTTCCTCAAGGTTAATCAGGTCAGCACGCTCCTTGATCAAACTTGAGGGTGTAGCAAGAGCTTTAACTTCATCGGTCTCCCAGGAGGTCATGGTATAATCCAGGTCACTAAATAGAAACCCCATACCCTTAAGGTCTATTCTTGAAAATGGATCAGGTGGAATTATTGAACAAAGGGAAGAACAAAATTGAATATCAATACCACCCATGTCAAAGGAACTGACAATGGGACGGCCTTCAAATAAGTCAGGATGGTTGCACACTTTACGAAGTTGCATTATAATACTAATCATCCCAAAAAAATTGGTACTTGCAAGAGTTGCTTGTGTTTCTGAACTAGCAATAAAATCTTCATACAAGTTTCGCTGCCTTCTGGAAAGCCTGCAGTATATTACATGCTCATGTTTCATAGGCAGCTGCGTCTCAACATCTCGCTTTAGGCGACGAAGTAAGAATGGACGAAGAACATTATGTAGACGATCAACCACCTCTTTATTAACCTTTTCTTGTCCCTCTACCATCCCCGTAATTGGATTACTAAACCAATCTTTGAATTCCTGATGAGACTGAAAAACGTGAGGCATCAAGAAATGCATAAGTGACCACAGTTCCATGAGATCATTTTGCAGGGGTGTTCCAGTTAATAAGATACGCCGTTTTGAATTGAAGTTCAAAAGAGTTTGCCATCTCTGTGACTTCCAATTTTTAATCAAATGAGCTTCATCTAAAATCAAGTACTTCCACTTCTTACGCTTGAAAACTTTAGAATCCTGAATAACTAGTCTATAAGTTGTTATGCACACATGAAATGAGTTTGGTTTCAACCAGCCCTGCCTTTTCAATTTTCTCTCCTTCGCACTGCCAAAATATGTCAAAATTTTAAAAGCAGGACACCATTTTAAAAACTCAGTCTCCCAATTTAACATTACACTTGTTGGGACCACAATGAGATGCGGACCCCATATGCCCTTCTCACATGCCAGATGTGCAAGTAAAGCAATAGTCATAATGGTCTTTCCCAAACCCATCTCATCAGCAAGAATTCCATTCAATCTCTTTTCATACATCGTGACAAGCCAATCCAAACCAATATGTTGATACTCACGAAGAGGATATTTGACAAGGAAAGGGAACTTTGTACGGACTTTTGTTGTTAAGAAAGTATTTCCAGTTGGTTGAGCAGATCTTGCAGCAGCAGCTGCATCAGCAATTATATTATCACTATCCTTTTCCCCTTCTGAAATTGCATGGTCTTCTAGATTATGTTCTTCTACTAGAGAATGCACATCTGACTGCAGTTCACAAGACTCAGCATTTACATCCATAGAAACAAGCTGCTGCTTCTCTTCAATGTTTTCAAGGGATGTAGACTCTGCAATGCCCTCTGATAATGTAGAAGCAGATCCAAACCCTTCTTTTGCCACTTCATTATTGTCGGAGTCCTGACCAGCACATATCAGTGATGAACCAAATAGATATGTGAACTACCCGGGAACTATAAAGAAGCAAAAAGGTCAACCTACCTTTCTATACCTTGCAAGCAGCTCTTCGATGGGAAGGGAACTCTCCTCTTGCAGCAATCCAATCTGCAAAGTAGAAACAGAACATAAAACAGACCAGAAATTGGGTCAAACATCAGGTGGAAAGAAGGCAATACTTTATGTAAAACCAGATGTCTGGTTTAATATCATTTCTAAAACATAAACAGATAAACTAACTTATCACCTCATCCACGGGATGATTCTTAGAATCTGCCTTAGACAATTCCTCTTCCTCAGACAAGGTTGCCTCATTGTCCTGGTCAAAATAATAGTAAAATTAATGAGCTATCACTATTTTTATTCACCACCACCACCCCCCCCCCCCCCCAAAAAAAAAAAAACCTCAACAAAAAGAAAATTATGACTAGAATACAATTTACATCTAAAGATGACGTGTCAATGACAGAGAGTAAAACCAGCCAATTATGTATTTTCATTTCATCTCACAATTACCATGTAAAAAAGTAGCAGTAGACAAAAGAAAAGTAGATGTTTAGTTTTAAAAAGAACCTCTATATCTAAAAAAAGATGCCAATCTAATAGGATTTCATTTGCATACGCAAGCATCAGGAAAATCACTTTCATGAACTAACAAACACCTGAGGCCAGAATCTATCCCATTCCTCTAAACCAAAAATTGAGATGAAATGAAATCCTTATTGGCAGTGCCACATGCATAAACAGCAAAGGGTATACAGAAAAGGCTGTAACTTGCAACTAAATTAAGAGAACATAAATAATTCCCTAATATATTAGCAACGTGGTAAATTAAAGCAGCATTCTCAACACTAAATTACCAAAAAGAAACATATTGTACAATATGAAAAGGGTTTGCCTTGTGTTCGTACCTTCTCTTCTGTTGTAGTGAGAACAAAATCACTATCATTCTACACCACACAAGAAAGAAAAAAAGTCAACACCATAACACGAAAAGAATAACACGTTGGTAAAATGGAAAACATAAATAATCCATATATATTCTTGCCTCTTCATCATCAGAATAAAACAATGTTTTGTCAGACTTCACGGTCGGAAGATTTTTGTCTTTACATGTATCAATTTCTAATAATGGATTCTCTAAAACTGACAAGCCCCCATTGCTTTCACCCTGCAATTAGGAAACATCAATTAAATTGAGTCTTCAATATTCTGCTCAACTTGACAATTGTAACCATAAACACATACAACTTACACAACGACGACCAGTAAACAAAACTGAGTTGTTTTTCTCCACACTAGAGGCTATGGGAAGCTCAATGTTTTCTGCACCACCATGAACACCTAAAAATTCAGCCAGAAAACCAAACAATCTGAAACATTAGTTGCATGATACACCCAAATAGCATGACTCCTTAATTACTTAAAGTTACCATGATCTTCCTCAATCCGTTCGACTCTGTCCACCACAAGACTATTTTTCATGCTATCTGCAATCACGAGTCAACAAAATTAATTACATGCTATCAATAGATTGCAATGATATGAGACCAGCAAGCCAACACCATTTCAAAATTTGACTGATCTAACCAACATGTGTATGATATTATATTAAACAAGGCAAATAAGTTAAACACATGTAATGTAATACAGTTGAAATCAGGAGGGGTAATATTATGGGTTAGTGTGCCGATATGCTAGCTGGTTTGGAAAGTGTGGGAAGAATTTCTTAAGTATGAAAGGAAAAAAGCATAGTTGTTAGGCAAATTTTGAAAACCAATGTGCTTCCAGCCTCTTTGTGCTGTGACTTGAATTGCATATTATGGACCACCATGGCAAGACACATCAGGAGTTACAAAACAATTGTATCACTTCATTAATTTTTTTTTTGAAATATCCAATTGGAATTATAGTTATAATAAGGGTGGGGTAACAACACAAATCCCTTGCTTATGTCAAGAAGTTCATTTTAGTCCTTTGTTATTTGTTTGTAACAATTTAGTCCTTTTGTTTTAAAAATGTGACAACACAAGACAAGACAAATTTTTTCATTTTATTTTTATTTTTTCCATATTTTTTCAACTCTTATTGAGATATCAATTTCATAGATTGTCTTTAGCAATAGACAATAATGATTATAAAATTCATCATAAAAAATAAATAAATTTGGTTATTTATCCTTCTAATATCACTTTTTCATAACAAAATGACTATTCTGTTACAAAAATAACAAAGAGATTAAACTGTTCTTCGTGAAGTTTTCAAAAAAAAAAAAAAGACATATTACATTGGACGTAGACATTCATATTGCTTGAGATATCCTTACAATGCAAATACTAAGCCTGTTAGCAAATGCCAGACTATCTGAAAGCACAAATCTAATGTAGGACAGCTAAAGGAGCATGCTATCACCCTTAATTTTCTAAAAGGCTGTGCATTCTTGCCAAAGTTACAGCCCCTTAAAAATTTTGATTAAACATTACATGTGTTCCAAACTTACCTTTGTCTCTAGCATAGCGTTTCAGTAGCACCTGTAGTGGAAGATCCATTTCATCATGCAAGTCATCCGATTCATCTTTCCTTTCTTCTTTGGTTATAAAAGCTTCATTCTTTTCAATGGTATGCTCGTTATTTTTCTAAAATCAAAAATATAATGCACAAAAAAAAATCAATTTGATTTAGAGAGCTAATCTGAGTAAAGGGAGGACATCGTACATGCATCCTTCAATTTTTTATGGACCATGGTAATAATGCCTTTGGACATATAATAACCAAAGGTCCTCAAAAGTTGTCTTCTAGATTCCGATACATAGTGTTCATCTAGAAAATCTAGGGATTAAAAACGCTATTTATCGCGAGCAAGGGAAACATTTGATTTTCTACTCTAATACAGTCAATAATCTCCCTAGTTTCTTTCTTTTAAGTTTAATGAACTATCATCTTTAGTTGGAGCTTACGTCCACTTTGTACCTTCTCTTACTATAATTCAATGAAATATTTATTTCATTTCCCCCCCAAAAAAAAATCTCACATTATAATTCCATTATGCTTGTTTACAGTTTACTCCATTTTAATTCCACACCAGGCCTCATCTTTTGTGGGCACATCAAATTGAGCTACTCCCATTCATTACCATTTAGATACCTATAGGTCACAAGATCCCTAAAGAGGCAAAAAAAACTTACTGATTCGTCAGTAGATTTAATATCATAATCATCATCAATACCTGCAGCATCAGATTGAGATCTAGTCACCATGAGAACTAATTCAACTAATAAAGGCCATTCAAATTAATTAGAAGAATAAAGACTAAAAAAAAAGTTGACCGGAGCAAATTCTGCAACAGTGCAAGTCAAAAGATGGATAATATTTTGGGTTAAAGTGCTGATACGATTAGTGAGCTTGGAAAGTAAAGGAAGAATTTCTAGAACGGGAAGAATTTGAGGTCTGCTCCATTGTAAAGACAATTCTGTTTTTACCAGCTCTTTGAGCTGTAACTTTCTCATGCACGTATGCCTAGGCTAGATATCATCAGGAATTATAATTAATTAATGTAGCTGATTTTAAATTGGACTCAATATTGAAAGCTATTAAAATAGTTTGTGAGATCTAAATCAGGTTGGACTCTTTATCCACCTTTTTTCCCATAAAGTTTTAGTTCGCTGTTTCAAAGAAATATAAAAGAAAAGGCAGTATGTGAAAGTAGACATTTCAAATGATAGGAAAATGCCAGACAGTCTGAAAGCGCCATCAATTAGTTACATTTTTTGAAGGGGGGGGGGGGGGGGGGGGGGGAGGGATCGAGAGCAAGGTACATTCCTTTCTTTTAAGGTTACAAAACCTAGCGCATTCCGAAGCATCTGTCTAATATTGATTAATTTTTAAGACAATTTTAAGTTACCTTCGCCCTTTCTAACTGGATCATCCATTTCATCTAGCAAAGTAGCTGATTCTTCTTGCCCTTCTTCCTTGGTTACAAAAGCCTTATTTTCCTCAATATTGTGCTTGTCATCTTCCTAAAACAGAACAATAATGAAAGAAAAAAAGTATGCTTATACTTAAAGAAGACAATAATTACATACAAGAAACCTTTAGGTCCATAAAGTAATAATGTTTGATTATCACATGTTTGATAACATGTGAAGTAGAATCTAAAAATGAACACCAATTATGGCACACAAGAGCCATGTTAGTTTGTAACCCGTATCAAAGACCCCTCCACAATCCCCATTTCTCATTATGTTTATATTTCTATTTAAATTTCACACCTTAGATGACTTCTACACTTCTACAGACAATAAATCAATCCATTGCAGATAATTGAATCCTAAATTAATCTAAAATATACTCATAAATTACCAAGTAGTCGATTGAGTTCTAAAAGTATGAAAACTTACTGATCCATCATCAGATTGAACTTCATAGTCCTGTTCGATATCAGCTGCATCTGGTTGAGATTCTGCCAATATGTGAAATAATTTCAAGATATAAATGTTAATCCTTCAAGTTAACCAGATGACAGCATTTAGCCAGCAGTCCAGGATGAAAAAAATGAACTTTAAACAACACCACTGGTCTAAAGCATCAAACTGTGATTTAAGGCAAACAAAACTGGAACAAGATTTAAAGCAAAGAGAGGGAACAAAAACCATGGGTAAAGGGGAGGGTATGATTAGTGTGGTTGGAAACAAAATTTAGACTTCTTTTTCTCAAAGGTTTAAAGTCCTGTCCCCACCCAAAGCCCTCTCCTGCATTGTAAAATGTCAAGCATGTTCTAAATTCACCTTTTCCCCCAGTATAACTGTAGCGTTTGAGAAGCTCCTCAAGTGGAAGGTCCATTTCATCATGCAGAGCAGCCAATTCTTCTTGCCTTTCAACTCGGGTTATAAACACTTCATCTTCTTCAATCGTATGCTCATCATCTTCCTAAAATGGTACATCCATGCAAAACACCCCTTACATGCTCAATCCAATACAAAGAAAACACAAAAAAGACCATGCATCATTAATTGCATGGAAATGCATGTTCTTATCAATAGAATGTGAGACACAAAAAGGCCAATTTTTTTCTTATATAAAACATGGAAGCACTCCTTCCAGAACGTGCAATCATTAGTTCAATTTGGTGAGTGCTGTTAAGAGTTAAGACCAAATGTTACACATGATAGATAATTAATAGCATATCAGTACAGTAAAAACAAATAAAAAGTCACAATGGAAAGAGAGAATGTAACCCCAATTATTGCCAAGGACGTATCAAATTAATTAGAACCTTATGTGGTAGAATTACCCTCGAACATTTTATTTTTATTTTTGAGCAAAGATAATACCCTTGAGCTTGTTTAGGTTTATTTCACTTTAAATTCCACACCTTAAACAGGATGACCATTTAAATGGTTGTTTAGATATTGTTTCCTTCCCTTATACAATTGGTACTTGTGGAATTGAACCCAATGCAGATATAGTTCCTAAGCATCTAAAAGACTGAAACTGCACCAATAAATTTCCTTGCAAATGCCCAAGCACAATTTAAGTTGAGATGAATATTTATAAGTATAGAAAACCAAGGGATACAAAAACTCACTGACTCATCATCAGACCGAATGTCATAATCCTCATCGATATCTCGTTCATCTGGTTGTGGTTCCAGCATATGAAATAATATCAATTAGTAAATGATATCCTTCCAAATTAATGATATAGTCCCAGTGATGAAATAAAAAAGGGTATAGTTATTGCCATATCTCATTTTGTTGTTTTCACAACATATGTATTACTAATTTTAGAAATTGTTGAAAATACCCCTAATAAATTTTAATTAGTGTAGAATAAATATATTAAAGACAAAAGGACATTTTTGACAATTCTTAAATTTAACAATAAAAAAATGTGGAAACTACAAATGGGATATGGCAATAACCCCACACTAAAAAAAATCCACTTACCAACATTTGATTCTTTACATTCACCAGCATCACTTTCATCAGCTTCTTCATGTTGAATTCTTGGTCGGTCTTGTGAAGGATATTGTTTTTCCACGTCTTTATGTTGAATTCCCAATTGACTCTGTGTAGGATATTGCTGTACAGACTTGTAGTTATCCACAAGATTTTCTGCTAACATTGTTGAGTACCTATGAATATCATGCAAAAAATAATGCAACTTCATTAAACACAAGAATGCATAGGAAGAAAAAAAACTCAGTAATACAGAACATCAGAATTGTATTTGTTTGTGTACGATCAAAAAGACTTACCTCTCAGTTTGTCCTAAAAGAAACTCAAGCTGCTTGTCAAGTGCCTTTTTCTTTTTCTCGTCAACCTCCATCTGATGCTTGTACAGCACCTGAATTTCAATACAGGATATATTAACCCAAAATTCTCTTAAATCTAAGTAACATATCTGGGCGTAATCAAGTTCATATAGAACTTACTAATTTTTCAATTTTTAGCCAGAACTTCTTGACATCTTTTGAAATATTGAGAGCAACTTTTCTTAACTTATGCTCTTCTTCCTGATTAAAAATGAAATTCATGATCAAGCAAAAATCAGAGGGAACAGAAAAACATAGCCATTAATGATCTCATAAATTCATTAGGTCATACAGGAAATTAATTAAGAGAAAGATCATATTTTTGTTAACATGATACAAATTTTTGGCCTCCAGAAAGGGATAATTAGAGAACCTTCATTTTCCTTTCTCCCCTTGTTGCTTGATCTAGCATACCCTTGCTTGCTCTTAGAGCAACTTTCTTTGCCTGAGCCAATTTCCATTTTCTCTCCGACTCAAAGTCCTGCTAACAAGAAGTTTAATGAGAAAAAATAAATAAACAATGCATAAATATATCAAATGATGACATGAAGTTGCATTTCCTTGATTAAATCAAATAAAAAGTTAATTCCATTTTAAAATAACCAAATAAAAGTAATTTGATATGGATACAATCAAAATTTGCAAATTCTTGAGGTAAACCATTCAGTTACCTTTGAAAGCCAAACCATCTCCTCTAAAACATGATCCCAATGGGTTTTTGGTCGGCGAGGTTCTTTAGAAGCCTCAAGCACCTGACACCAACAAGTTATCATCAAATAGTCAACTAAAGTAATAAAATCAGAGTATTTAAATATGGACAATCAACTTGAATTTTAATAGGATAATTGATTTAGGGTGCTTGCTGTAGGGTGTTTAGTAGCTACATGTAAAAAATGTCCAATGCATATAGCACACTCTCCAATAGCAGGTACCTAACTGATGTGGAATAGAACTAGGATTTTAGGAAATTTAGAATTTTACGTAACTGGAATTTAGTGGTTTTTTTTAATAAGAACTGGAATTTAGTTCTCATCAAAATTATTATCTAAAATTCACTTTAAAAGTATATTAGAAGCTCTATTGATAGTTACTATATCACTGCACTAGAGCAGGCTTGTGTTATGAATATGATTGATAATAGAAGGAACATTGGTTTTCTCCCTTCCATTTCTTTACTCTAATTTCTGTGCTTAATTTTTAGGTTTTTCCCCCCTCTCTATTCTATCTTCCTATCTCCCTCTCTCTGTCCAACATCAAAAACCTAGTACATCTGCCCACAATGAACATTTCTATTCTAAAATTGAAACAATTAGCCTTATTTTCAATTGCTAGAATTATCCATGTGACCATACTCGTCTAGGTAATGAATATCATAATGATGAGAAAACTATATTTCCAATAACGAGAAAACATTAAGAATAATGTTTCACTACAGAGAAAAAGGAAAAAATAAGTTAAAGTTCAACAGTATGCTTCTTAATCAATATATCATTATTAATGAGATAGAAATAACTAATACAATAATCCTCAGAGTCATAATGACTTTTATGGCCTCATTATGATCGGTGTTTTTTTTGTTTGGGTTGGAGGGGGGTCAGAACTCTCTTCTCTTCCACCATTTTGATTCTCATTCCTACCTTATATCCTTATTGCACCACATACAATAACAAACATTGGAGCAACTTTTTACACGTTAATAATTGTCACAAAAATAAAAAGCACTTCCAAATCAGAGACAGCTTGATGAAATGGGATGAAGGTTTGTCTATCCATACATTAATTGTACATTATAAATCACAAACTCACCTTTTGACGCTTAGTTCTTGATTCATGATCAAACTTGGACCTCAGACCTTTGGAAGCCATTTTTCCGTTACAAAATCTGATTATACAGCATTACATAGCGGACTATATGCATAACACATGAAAAAAAACAAAACAACGTACTATAAGATATAAAATCTTGAACTACAAGGAAAATAAACGTCAAAAACAAGTTACTAAAATTCATGAAACCATACATCAAATTTCCATTAAGGTATAAGTTTTTCCATGAGAAGGAAAATATTTCATAAGTTTTACTTGCTCAGATGGGCTGAGGAGATCAACGAACAACAAGAGAACTGTAAAGTGAACTATAGAGACTATTGGCTTTGCAAATGGCGGCAATGGAGCTTAGAGAACTACAATAGTGGAGGATTCTTTACCGGTGGGAATGCAATTAGGGTAAGTGAAATTGAATGGATGGGGGCTTTGGAATTGGTCTCTTTTGATTTAGTTTTTTTCATTTCTGTATTTATTTTAATATATATATATATATATACAAACAACATACATACGTACATATATAGTGAGAAAATAACGAATATCACCACCGATTTAAGGCACTAGAAATTGCACGAAATAACTCAAAAATTGGAAGAAAAAACAAACAATTACAGAGCTTTGGTCATATAAAGCCAGAGCAATTCATAAACAGTGTACTAAGCACAAAATGAGAGACGGGAACAACCGATCGTATTTCAAGGAATTTCTTACTAGTTTTTCGCTTTGGAAAATCTTCCGACTACTCTCCGATCTTCAGCTAAACAAAGTAACAAAACGCAGAAAAAAGGGAAAATAAATGAATAAAATATATATGAAAATAAACAATAAAATAAAATATATATAATAGAAGGAAAAAAAATTATGAGAGAGAGATACCTGAGAACTTTATTTGGTGGTAATGGAGGTGAGTTAGGGTTTTTAGATGGGTTTATGAGGATGTGAAGTCCGACGCCAGGAGTTGAACAAAGCAGATCCAAAGGTAAATAAAACAATAGAAGCTGGAGATTCTGGAGCATTGACAAGAAAGGAACACATAAGGGGCAAAAAAAAAAAAATACGAGTTAATTCCCCCCTCCCACAACAAAAAAAAGGCCATAAAGACACGTCTCTCTTCTTAGTTGGTTTTATTTTTATTTTTTTCTTTAGGATTTTTTTGGTTCCCTTTTTGTGCATCTTTGACTACTCTTATTTTAAGATATACCATTTGTTAGCGGAGGAGTAAGGCTATCATGATTATGAGAGATAATTTGATACTACACAATCTGTTAAATACTCAATTAATTTATCTATTTAGATAAACATGACATAATTTATTGAATATTTGTCACGAGGTAAGAAAAAAGGATACAATTTGTAACTCTTAATTCATAACAAGTTAGATACGATCAAATCATGTCATTATATTATGTAAAAATTAAAATTTATTTAAATAATATACATCATATTATAAATATTATTAATATTGATATATCTTTGTTTCAAAAATAATGTATTAATAGGTTATTATGAGTAATGTATAGTATTAATAATATTGATATATGAGAAGGTGTAGAATTAAACTCTTACTAATATCTTTGTTTCAAAAATAATTAGTTAATAGATTATAAGACAACACGACACAACAAGCAAATTCCTAATGTATGTTTAAAAATACTGTCCAAAATAATGTTATACGTCTTAGATTGAAACTAATGTCAAGCTTACATGTGTAAAAATAATTGTTTGAAAAGATAGAGGTGAGGGTTAATGATAAATGCCCACAAGAATTGGGCATTTGGAGTATGGATTGTTTCAGTGTAGATATTTAGATTTTCAACATCAACAATTCTGAGAGCTTTTGCATGTTAGACACTCAAGCGGGTTTGAGTATGTTATTTACTTAAAAAAAAGTTTGAACATATAAAATTATGTATTGTTCTCGATTCAATTCATTAAAAATTGATTTAATAATTTCATGAATAATTAGTTCACAAATTTAAATGAATAACCCACTATCATATTTAATATTTTTTGACTAAACACATTTTTGGATAGAATATTTTTTTAAGCTAAAAAAATTATTATTAATTATATATATTAATAATCACAAGAAAATTATAATAACAATGATTTACAAATTTATGTTGTGAACTTAAATTTATAGTAATAGTATAATGATTTATATGTGTCCATATCAAGGATGAATAAAGTTTATTTTATTTTATTTTATTATTTATTTATTTTTTAATAATTAATTAAAAAAATTAAATAAGATAATTAACTCATATAAATTAACTCAATTTAATTCATTTAAAAATTAAATTAAATTACAACTCACGTAAACAACAATTAAACAAAATAAACCAACCTAACTTATTTGATACATCTCGTATTGCAAAACAATTGTTCACAATTTTAGAATTAGTCAATTCCATGCTTCTAATTATTACAAATAAATCATCATAGCTTTGTTATAAAATTTTAGTATTTATCCACTTTTATAACCCAACAACAATAACCATCATATTTTATATAATTTAATTATTCAAATTGATTTCATTTTTAATTAAAAAAAATGTTTTTTCATTATAAAAAATATGTAAAATAATTGAATCCAATCGAACCAAACCAAAACCTTCTAGATTGATTTGGTTTAAATCGATTACGCTTGATTGCAAAGATCAGTCAGATTCAATTTCTTTAAGTGCCTCAAGGTTACCTACTAGCAATTATAACCACCTCAGGACAAGTAATTATAACTTAGGAGGACAATGACTACACGATGGAGTAATCGCATCAATATAATAGATTTATTACAAAAATAAAACAAAATATTTTCAGACAAAAAATGGTATAGGGAAGATAAACTAAAATAAGGGATAACAACTATAAATCTATAAAACAAACATCCCCATCATCTGAAATCACAGCTGACCAAATACTAGGATGAACTTAGATATATGGTGGTTATGTAGTGATTTTCTTAATTTAGGTAGGTCACTGATGTTTTATTAACATGTGACTGGCTGATTTGTTTCATTCTACTGGAATGGGTGAAACTGAGACATAATTAAAAATTACAGAGAAGACGGCAGAAGAAGAAAACACGAATTATAATCGCCAGCACATAGTTTCATCATCTTCTGGTGTCGTGTAGTAGTCGTATGAAGAACATGAGTGTTTCCAGATAGTTACTGCATCAGCTTCAAACAAACCATATGATTGTTTACGCATCAAATAGCCTCATTCTTTCTCCAATGACCGACCATGTGAATATAGATGCTCCCCATCTGCTTTGAAGAAACATACAAGACATTATTATCAGAAGGTGAGATAAGCATACAAATGTTGTACTGGTTTCATCTTCAGATGAAAATTAAATAAATAAATAAAAACAGAAGGGATTTATATCAATCTGGTTAGGTCAAATATTGAAAGGTTGGGGCGGGGGAAGGCATGAAAATATCAATGGTGGCAAAACCTCGACTTTTCATGACTTCCTCCATGATCCTAGGAAGGCCTGTTGAACCCCAAAAGATTATTTATGTTGGGTTTGGAATTGTTTTCAAAAACTATTATTGAGTTGCAAAACTATAAAAATTTCAACAAAAAGAATAAAGCTTCTGCCCTTTTGTAAATAAAAACAGTTTCCGAAATCAATGAAAACAGTTACAAGCACCACCTTTAGTAACTACTAAAGAACCCACACTGCCTTTACTTGGTTTGGTCTCAAAATTCTTTAGATAATGAAACTATAATTTTCACCCTCTGACTTTTCTAAACACTGCAATTTCCGCTTTTCATGACTTCCTCCATGATCCTATGAAGGCTTGTTAAGCCCCAAGAGATTTATGTTGGGTTTGGAATTTTTTTCAAAAACTATTTTTGAGTTACAAAAATATAAGGGTCTGTTTGGTCAATCAACTCAAAAACAGTTTTCTGGTTTATAAAACAAAAAATTGTTCTTAAAAACAAATGAAAGTGTTTGATCATATTTTTAAAAACTATTTTCAAAAACATATTTTTTAAAAACTTGAAATTTTGAGAACAGTCGAGCTGTTTTCAGTGTTTTTAAAGCATTTTTTCTGGAAACACAGTAGATAACACTAATTGTATGCTAAATCATGTGATTTAAAATAATTTGACCAAACAACAATCATTTTTTTTTGTTTTTTAAAATAATAGCCAAACAACTCATTATTTTTAAAAACTACAGAAAATTGTTTTTAAATTATAATTTCAAAACAATTTTTGAATTAACCCGACCAGACAGGTACTAAAATTTTCAACAAAAAGAATAAAGTTTCTGCCCTTTTGTAACTAAAAACAGTTTTCGAAATCAATGAAAACAGTTCCAAGCACCACCTTTAGTAACTACAATTCTACAAATGAGCCCACAGTGGCTTTAGTTGATTTGGTCTCAAAATTCTTCAGATAATGAAACTATAATTTCACCCTCTCAGACTTCTCTAAACACTGCAATTTCCACCCTCTTGGACTTTTCTAAACACATTAAATTTCAGTATGAACTTAGGAACATTAGAAGTCATTATGCATTGTAAATTTAGAGGCATCACAACGTGCAATCATTATCAATTACACCAACAAATTGATCTTGTTCTATTTTTTTGTACCACAGGGAAGATAGGAAGCTGCATATAACAGAAGTATAGGAAGATTATTTACCATTGTCACCATCGGATGAATAAGCAAGCTTTGCAATGGCATCAATAAGTGCCTGCTCGTGCTCCTGCATGCATCAAATGTAAGAAAACTGTAACAGTGGACGAGGAGAAAACAGACAGATGTGGCAGGATGTAAAAATGACCTTACTTTCAGCATTTTCTTTGCCTTTTCAAGCTCAAAAGGATCTGGGTCATTTGTATTGAAAACTGACTCCACCTAAGATATCAAAACTGACAATTGTCAATGGTTTGACAAAATTAAAATAATTTACCTCAAGTCCACTACACGTACCTCCTTGACTAATGAATCAGTGTTAAGTAATTCAATATCATCGAGTATTTTCTTTCCAATACCATTTTGTGATGGAGGAAAATCTTTCTTGGGATTACTCTTTTCAGGTTCTCTTCCTCGTCCAGCATCTGGAATGACAACAGTACGGTTCACAGATTTCTTAACTCCACGTCCTGGCACCCTATGGCCCCCTCGATGAGATACAGATAAACCCCCATCTTCCCATCGGATATCCTCCGGCAAGATCTGCAGTCACCACAGAATATATCTAATCGAGTTTGATCGAGACTACCTTAACCAGAAACAAACACAGTGACTAAATCCAGAAACCCATGAAAGAGCATCTATGAAACTGGACAAAGTACTTTGAGTAAATAAGACAGCTTGCTCTTTTAAGTTTTAACCATATCAAAATAGGGATACTGATAGATCTAAAGTATGAATGCCATGAATAAAGAGTTTTCTCCCTCCCTCCTGTAATGTACATAAAGTTACTAATTAATAACACACTCAGGTGCTTCACCCTGTGGTCTGTTTAAGAAAACCTACCCCACTTCAAGTAACAGGTTCAGTGGATTATTGACCAAAAAAATAACACTCTAAAACAAATATTTATCCTATGAGTAACTTTTGATCTGTAAACCATTTTAAACTAAACAATGATAGGATAAGTAAAGAGAATCTCAGATTCCAGAAACATGGATGATCAAAGTTATTCATGTCTGATCTTATATTCCTGATAGAACAAACAGGTAAAGCAAAACATAGTCTATTTTTAGCATATTTGTGTGAATCAGAATGACATTATAGCTCTAGTTCACAGAGCTACCGGATTATATCAGCTCATCTATAAAGAGATAGAACATTGCATTAGGTAAAGGATACAAAATCCACAAAATCATTTTACACTTATCATGTTTGGCTGGATGTGGCCACTTATCTTCAAAAAAAAATATCATAGTTCTCAATAGCATGGAATGAAACAGCCACTTCTTCTTACTCTTTTGCAATGAACTACCACAATAATTAGTGATGACTATTATGGATCGTACAGTGACAAAGAAAAAAAGATTGCCATCTTGGCTAGATGTAGCTTTACCTCTTTGAGATCAACCCATTCCCACGTCTCATTAGGCGTATATATATCATAGACCAAAGCATGCCTGCCCTGTAAATTATATAAATAACATGAGAATTAGTTTAAGAATCTCCACTTAAACACAGGCCCTCCTTTGTAAAAGAATAGCCAAATTATTCTTGCCAATCAAGGGTCAGGCCTCAAGGAAATAAATAAAGACCATTTAATGCAATATTTTCTATAAGTCCTTGGACACTTGAACCAAAAAGAGAAACAATCTAGAATGGCCAAGGCCGATGGAGTCTAATATCTTTAACATCTAGATCAGATTTGGTAGTTTGTTAGAGACTAAGAGAAACTACTGAAAGTTATTAAAGGCAGCCAAAAACACAATAAACTAATCAACATTAAACAATAACACCTCTACTAAGATTTGGTATTTCGCTACATGTCAAAAATACATTTCTTCTTTCTAAGCTTTGAGCCCAACAAAACTCATATCTAAAACCAATCAAAATAAAAATAAGCCTTTATGAACAGGTTCACACTTATTTCAAATAATTTATGATGTTGCAGGTGCAGAAACCTTAAACACGCCTTTCATAAGTTCTAATGCATACCTCCACAGGATTATATTCAGTTATGACTGCCTCGTAGAAATTGTTATCTTCAGGCCACCTTGTCCACACTTTCCTTCCAATTAATGGATCAGAAGATGCATTTTCAGCTGATTCTTGTATGAAACCAGCAGCAGAACTGCGGTTATTGAATTGCCTACTTCCAGCTTGTACTGCAGGAGGGTAGTGCATGGGCTTCATTGAGGATAAACTAGAGAATTGCTGACCGTGCTCACAAAAACAAACCAATTGAGTTAGTACAATTGTTTTTTTACATTACTAATTTTGGGATGAGACTTTTCTCAATAATCCTACAAAGATCTTCACAGATGCTGAAAATGATGGCTACTGAACAGAGCCTCAGATGGAGAATTTAAAGATTGTAGTATTGTACTGGTTGGAATGTACAGAAAGTGCAAAAGAAGTTACCGGTTGGGAAGTTTTGTGCTTCTTGCGAGATGCTGAAATTGTAGGACTGGATATGGGATCATAAACAGGCTGTGATGCGTTCAGCCTGGAAGCTTGATGTCCACCAGTATTTCTCCATTCTCTGACAACATGGTCCCAAACAACATATCTTAGATTGTAGCAATAGATCCAACTACATATTTGGTTTCAAGACACAGAAACAAATAAATACCTTATTCTACCAATGATTTCATCAGAATTAACCCTTGTTAGAAGTTCTCTGTGTTCATCATCAGATACTCTCAACTCTTTCCTAAGTTCTGTTATCAAACCCTCTTTCTCCTAAAGAAAAGAATAGCAATGAAGCATTTGACCCCAATGACCAAAAATTATTATGATATTTAGGTAACAAGCACATGAAGAACAGGAAATGAAGAATATGTACATACCCAAGTTAACGCATCAGACTGTGCTTTAAAGGCACGCAGAACCGCACAATATGCTTCTTGCTCAAGGTGATGAATTTGGACCTCCATATTGGCATACATACTATGGTGTGAAATCGAGCTTAAAACAGACCGTTTGTTTCCTGCAAATCTGCTCCTAGAAACTCTGTTTTGATGAGGAAGATCATCATCAGTACCTGCAGTTAGTTGATATTAATAGAAAAATACATGAAACCAAAAGAAATGTGTCAGCCAGAACTTTGTTTTTGCAGACAGATGGACAAACAATGTGATGACATAGGACACTTAATTGAACGGTTAGTTTCTGGTCTTTTGACAATGTCTTGGCAGAATGAAATGTACCTTTGAGGCTTTGATTCTACCAGCCACCAAAATTTATTTTCTACCTTTTTATGATATGAATAAACACGTTTACAATGAGGTCCACTCATGAGCATTAAATTGCAAATATTGTACAAAATATGCGACACATTATCAATTAAATTACAATCCTCAACGAGATGGAAATTTTGGTTGGGTTAAAATGCTAGCAGTACAGTGTCAAGCAAAATAGTCATTAGAGGGAAGGAGTAAACAAAATTTCGAATAACATTCCCCACAGGAAAGCAAATCGGTTTAGCTCCTATTACCGGTCTAGTACTTCTTCTAACGCATCACCTCCTGCAATAGAATTTCATCGCCATTTAAATCTGAACAGAAAAAATGAAATTATTTTCCTAAGATTGTAATCTGGAACCGCCTGGCCAGCACCTCTTATCTATCTATTTGATCTATCTTGGTCAATAGTATGAGGGAAAACAAAAGAAGGAAATAGCACTAGCATAAGTATTATCTGCCTTCTGATTCCTTAAATAAAGCAGCGGCATTGAACTCAAGCAGTAAATGAACTCCTTTTAAAAATTTCATTAAAACTAAGCAAAAGAAAACCAAATGACATCCATCATTAAAACTTAATAGAAAGAACTCTAAGATTGGCTATTATCTTTATTTATTTTCTCTTTAAACCTATATTTTCCTATATCACCTTCACCGCATGGATAAGAATTAATACTACAATATGGGGGATGGATGGGGGAATCACAAATCACAATATGGAATACTAGAGGAACTACAAGTGTACCACATATGCATCATCAAGAAGTATACAACCAAATGCAGAAAAGGAGAACTACAAATAAAAAACGACGACCTAAATATCCCGAAAACAACACTGTTTTTCCTTTACATGCCAAACCCAGAAACCAAACTCAGCAAGAACATACTTTATAAGGAAAATACCTTAAAGAAAACCAAGCCTCCAAAGCGAAAGATACGTATTAAACAAAACCCTAATTTCCTCAAGACATTAAACGAAATAATCAGAACCCATTCCACAACAATGCCGACCTGTTTAGCGAAATTAAACGACAACCCAATAAAGAATCCCCCAAGAAACAACAAGTCAGATTCCCAAAAGCGTTGTTTTCGAGAATATTCAAAAAAGGCAACTCACCGCTGCTCTGGGAGACATCATAGTCCATTTGAAGTAAAATTAAGAATCAAATCTTGAGCGAAAACCAAAAGACTCAAAGCTTCCAAGCAAAACGGGCGTTTCAAATTTGATGGAGCTGTAACTGAGAGGTTTCGGAGGGTATAGAGCGCGGTCCTGAAGTTCTATATCTCTTTTGGAAGCAAAACAACCTATGAGCCTCGAGCGAGGGAAAGTATAAGCTCGGGTCCAAACTCTTTGCCCTATAGACCTTGACACTCTTGTTGTTTCTAATTCTATACCTCTTATTATTTTTTCTCATATTTAATTCTCTTATTATTATAATTCTATATTTCGATCATTTATTATTATTTCTTATAATTTAGTTTTTAATTATTTAATTTTAATACTAATTTATTAAATTCATTATAATTTAATATGTTAATATTTTTATATTTTCTAATTTTTTAATGGTAAACAAATTTCTTAATAAAATCATAACTAAAATTTTCTAATACCTTAACTATTATTGTAATCTTTTTTGTAATAAAAGGAAAGTGATAAATGTTTTTTTTTTAATCTCAATTGAAGGAAGCATAAATCACTTTCGTTGGAAGTCTAGTATGCACCACACGCTTTCTTTCATGTAGATTAAAAAATCTAAAAATTTCTCATACTTTTTCCATTATAAAGATGTTAAGCTACGAGAATGATTACGATATTATAAGATTTAGGTTAGTATTTTGTTACGGAGTTTTTTATCAGTAATTATTAAAATATTAAGCCATAGTAAATTTAAAATTGTTAAAATTAAATAATAAAGAGAATAAATTATAAAAAAATAAAAATAATAAATGAATTAAATCATAAAAACGTATAATAAGTAAACTAAAGTAAATAATTATAAAAATACAACTTATTTAACCTAAATTCAAACTCAAACTCAAACTCATTTGTGTTCAATTCATTTAATCTAAATTCAAATCTATATGAAAGTTTTAAGTTTGTGTCATGTTTGTAGATTATGTTAGAAATTGACGACTTTAAATAAATCCAAATTCTCTAATTATAAGAAGAGAAAAATTATTTTACCCCATTCACAATGATTTTAATTTTTTCTATTTTAGTCAATTTATACTCAAAAATTGAATATGTATTTAAAAATAATATCTATAATCTAAAACATTTTTTCAAATTTTATCATGATTTGTTAGTGTTTTAATGGTCATCCATCATTATTGTTACTCAAGCTCCGATAACTTTTTTAAGTTTTAATGTATGTATAAAAACAAAACATCTAAGCATGTATTAAAAAAAACTAGAATGACAATAAAATTAATTCTTAAAGAAAGTCGTGTAATATTATGTTATGATTTATTAGATCAATGACTTATTTAAGATATCATAATTTGGTTTTTAATATTTTAATTCACACAATATCATTTTTAATGTTTATAAATTTAATAAATTTGGTTAAAAATTTCAATTTCTATTAAATTAATTTAACGATTGTATATTTAAGTATCACATGATTAAATAATTGAGAATTAAATTATATATTGTATTGTAGATTAGGGAATAAAATTATTTATTTCAAAATAGGTCGAGAACAAATGAATTTAAAAAATTAAGTCATTTTATAGTTAACAATAACGATATTAAATCAATTCAATGAAATTAAAATTTTGGATTAAATTCTAAAAAAGATAAATTACATATGTTACAAATTGAAAGATTATAAATTAAATTATAATAACTCGGAGAAAATATATAGATTAATATTGATAAAAGAAATTGATGTTATAACTTTTGAATATTGGCTCTAAAGCAATAAAATAGTAGTATAATTTGTGGTATAATTTAAAAAAATTAGTGATCTTATTTGTGACTTAAATCATAATCTAGGAAAAAAAGTCTTGTTTCATCTATAAATATGAAGTAGTTCATACATTGAAAATACTTGATAAAAATCAGAAAAAAATCAAAGAGAACATGGGCAAACTTAAAGAGAAAAAATACTCACTCAATATAAGAGTTTTCTGCGAGTTTGTGAACACACCTGGGAAATATTATTAGTGAGAAAATTTATATCTATATTATGCATATTACCTAATCAGTTTAATAATATTTGCTACCTCTTGTGGACCTAGGCAAATTACTAACTAACGTAAATTCTATGTGTTTCATTTTACTGATTTAATATATTCATATAATGTTATATATGGCTTTCGTGTACAACAAATCAGTATCAAAGCCAAATATAGCAATATTATCATAGCTCTCGATAAGACAAATGCAATGGTAAAAAAATCGCTTAAATCGAAGGTTAGACGCACCATCAAGAGCCGTCAGAGTGCTACTACCAATAACTGAGTCAACTCACCTAGTTAAGCCGTCCAAGCCATTAACTCGAGCCCATTAGCCATTTTGACTAAGTCGTCAAAGTTGTTGGCCAAGCTATTAATCCAATTTGACTAAGCCGTTGATTTTTCATTGACTATTGACTAGCAAGTCAACTCAGTCATTTGTGAATTTTGGACCAAGTTGGTCTATTTTTCATCCGTTTTCAATTGAGTCAGATCTTTTTCTAGAAAATTGGATCATTCTGGATTCAACTACATACTCCGTTTTTTTAAACAAGGTATAAATTTTGAAAAAAAAATGTTTTAAGTTATAAGTACAAAATTTCTATTATCTGTTTGTACTTATGATTGATACAAAAGAGATTGAGGAAGGTGCACAAGCTGACCTTAGAAGTTCTGGCAAACCAAGTTGTTCTACTTGAAGAACCATGTTATCCATCATAAATTTTAAGGTGGAGAAATTTGACGGCACCAATAACTTTGGCATGTGGCAATATAAAGTATTAGATATATTGTTTCGAGAGTGATCTAATATTACCTTGGAGAGTATGCCAGAAGATTATTCCAATGAAGATTGTAATTATACCAACCAACAAGCTTGTGGCACAATTTGA